>CM060358.1:65451446-66107696 GCA_030545235.1 Helianthus tuberosus | reverse complement strand
AGTGTGAAGAAGAGAAGCAAGCATGAAGCTAGTTCTTAAGAGGGAGAAGGAGAATCAGAGGGTTAGAGTGACATCTGCTGATCCTCGAGTGAATGGCATGGTGGAATGGCCTGCATTTTATAGGGGAAGGTGTTTCTCAAAGGAGAAACCCGTGACTAGTGAATCTGTGCTTGCAGTGAGGGGTTTGCCCATTTTGGGGGTTGAAGGGTTTGGACCTGCGGACAAAAGGGTGTGCTCTCCAACATGTTCTGGTTGCGGCTGGGCAGAAGGTTTCACACGTTAAGTGTTGATGTGACCAGACACTGTGCTTGTCCTTTTTACTATTCATGACCGTTGGACCATTTCCGAACCTTTTAACCTTTTAAGCTGTTGTGTCTCTAATCAGTTTATTAAGGTTTGAGCTACCCCCGTCGTCAGCCCCCCAAGTCAGAGGTATTTGGGGTGTAAGCTCAAATGCTTCTGACTTTTGTACACGATTTTTATTGCTTAAAGGCTTCAAGGCTTGAAAGGTTATCAGGCGTTTAAGTTTTTTGGATTTGAATTTTGAAATGACAGTTAATGTGATGGATGGCAGTTTTTTGACTTTTGCGTAATAATAACTGCCTATACTTCACTTTCTTTTTTCTTTTGATTGCCTCTCCTGGGTGCTAGCAAAGATCTGTATGTGAGTTATTATTGTCTCACTAGATAGGAAGTTGAGGCTTTTTGTAAATAATGGGGGATCGATCTAAAGTTTAATCCGGTGGCTCCGGGTTTTAGATAAATCGATCGATCAGTGTCCCGCTAGTTCGATTGCTCTTTATTGCTGTCATTTCGAGTTTTCCAACTTGTGTCATTCGTTTTTGGTCTTTGTTCTGAATATTTTACAGTATTATCGTGTTTCGCTTGGTTAGTTGCGTCCTCAAGGTCTTGCTGGGACTTTACACTTTGAGGTCTTGTGATATGGTATGACCCATCGCTGTTGTTTCGATGTTTCTTACGGTTGACCAAGAACGACGATTGGGTCACGTTTGAGATAACCCAAGTTGATGTTTGTTTGACTTCCTTAATGGTTACTACCGTTTGTTCTTGGAAGGACCGAATTTTCTGGATTTCTGAGTCCATTGTTTTCTTCAAGCTTGTTTGGAGGCACCTTGATGCTATGTTAAACAAGCTTAAGCCATTTGAGCCTAAACTAGATAGTTGGTTGTTAAAAGCCATTAGGAAGTGTCCTTCCAGGATTCGTCCCTTTCCTGAACACCTTTTAGTGTTGATGGGTGTAAGTACCTTGTGGGACAAGCCGGATCGTGACCCTGTGCTCATGAGGTATGATCAGGGTATGATGTTTTGCCTTATGCTTTATCAAGAGTAGTGATACCCTCTGATGTTGTGTTTGGGGATGTTGAGGCTACCTCCAATGAAGATGTTGTTGCTGGAGGTGCTGAACACAGGTTCGAGGGTTCAGGCTATGTTAACGTTCCAAATGTCAAAGGCTTTACTAGGGTCGGTGCTTCCAAAGTCTCTACTCGTCGTTCGAGCTGTTGTTTGATAAAGACTACTGACCAACCATCGGCTTCTGAGCCGGTGGAACTAAGTAATGACATAGAGGCTTCAGATGATTTAGAAGTTGGGGTTGGGGGAAAATAAAAAAAGGACAAGGGACAGCCCTTGGTGGTTTGGCGGGTAAAAAGGTTGTGAGCTTGAAGGGTTCCGGGAAGGGTGGTGAAGGTTCCACCAATGTTAATCCAGGGGAGATTTATGTGCCGGATTGGAAGGTCACAGTTGGTGGCAGCTTCAAGTCTTCATCCATTTGTGTGGATGTTCTTACCCATTTTACTCCTCCCACTGTTTGATGTTCTTGCTCATTTATGGACGATGAACTGATGATTTCGAAAATGTTGATGGGTGCTTGCAACCTTGCTACCTTGCTTCTTGAGGGTGTATCCTGATTTCGCAAAAGGATGCAAGAATATGAAGTCTTTTTCGGTGAGGAGGGATGAGATGAAAGCTTTAATGGTTGCTTTGAAAGAAGCTAAGGGCTACGCTGAGAAGGAGAAACCATTGTTGTTTGAAGATTTGAGGAGTTTCTTCCCGCATAAGACTGATGTGGTTGAGTTGGAAAAACGCTTGGGGGCTCACAAGGTTCAAGTCTGGGTCAATAAGGCTGCCTTGGTTGTTCAGAAAAAGGCCTTATTAGAGGAGAAAGAAGGGTTAAAGGCTTCACTTGCCCAGGCAACTACTGATAATGAATGGCTCATTGAGCATGGATTTCAGCAAGGGGTTACCTATCTTCTCCATTCGTCGGAGTTCAACAAAGTCTTGGGTGATGTGTACACCGAGCTTCTTGCTCATGTGAGACACCAAGGTATGTTTGCTGGTTACAAAGCTTTGTGAGCATGGGGAGCCTTGGGAAAAGTCTTCTCTTTTTCAACCTAAAGCCTTCAAAGTATTATGGGAACAGTTTTTAAGATAGAGCATCTGATTTACTCTTATGTGGGTGAAGTCTCCGAGTGTTTTGGTAAACCTTTGCCTGTCTTGCAGGAGCTAAAACCTCGGGGCCTTAATGAGGCTGTTTATAACGAAGTGCTGAAGTCCCTCTCGAAGAAACGTCCTTGCTTCGGAGATAGTGAGTAAACGTGTTCTGAAGGTGGTGAGGGCTCAAAGGGTTCAAGCCTTGAAGCCTCCGAGGCTGCGGGTGCAGCAGGGAGGAAAAAGAGGAAGGCTAAAAAGACCCAAGATGAGGGAGTTTCGAAGAAGGATGATGCATCATAGTCTATCATCCCTTATGCTGCCGAGTGAAGAAGAAACCTTAATTCATAGCTTTCTTAGCATGTCGAACGATGTTATGGGTTGTTTGTTTGAACATCTTTTTATTTTAAAGGAATCGTCTAGATCCCTTGGTGGTTAAAGCCTTGAAGGCTTGTGGACAATGTTTTATGTTTGATGGCCAGTATGGCCCTTGCTATCTTTAACTTATCTTGCTATGTTGTTCTATTTATTCCCTTGTGTTTTCATTGGTTTTGTATTTTTGTCTTTGTTTTGGGTGGTGCATCTTATGTTATTTATACCTTAAAGGGTTCAGTGCTGCAGTCACTTAGCCTTAGGATATTTTTAACAAGAAGATACAACCTCTATCCTATGTATGACATTCACTTAGAGTCTTTTTGGTTCGTAAGCCAATGTTTGGGCTTAAGGAACATTTGGTGTAGGTTGTTCAAACCCGTCTATGAGACATGATTTTTAAGATTTCTCTGAGTCTCATGGAGTTGTATTATAACAACTCGTATCAAAAGTCATATTTAATTAATTAATTTATCTAATAGGAAACCCTAATTGAGAGACCCAAGTAATTCTACACAAACCCTAATTTTTTCAGAATTTTCAGAATCAGGATTAGGGCCCCTAAAACTCAGGGGGGGTGATACCCTAGTTGACGATTATCTAAATTGCGTGCTGAAGAAGTTGAAATAACGAAATCTGTTGAGTCAGCGAAGCTAGTCCCAATCGTGGCAACCCTATACCTAAAAATAGGTGTCACGCGGGCCGCGTAAGATTAAGCTATATCTCACGCGGGCCGCGACAGAGCTAAAATTTTCCTATAAATAGAGGACGTTGGGACTTGAATTTTGGAATTAGAACGACGTAAATTCGAGTTACGTAGAAGGAGTTATCGTCTGTTTATTCTCAAAAACACACACTAATCACGAAGTGCTGCCGCAATCAGGGTAATAACTCGATCGCTATTACGATTCAACGTCCGATCGATTATAACTATCCAACGATTGTTTAAGTGCCGCTCAAATTGAGATTATACTTTAGTAATTCATTGTGATTTCGACTTGAATGTTTGAGTACTGCTCGAATTCGGACTATACTCTGTCATTCGTTGAGAATCCACTGAATTGTTAAGTATTGCACTAATAACTCGTTGTGAAGGTTTAATCTCGTGAATTGTCGTAACTGTTGTATTAGTTACTAACCGATTGTGTGTGCATTATTAATTAAATTAGGTTAATCAAGGCTAATCAGTAGGCTTATATTCTGCTCGTAAAATCTACAATGTGAGTCATTCTCTTTTTATCAAATTACTTTTCAAAAGCATGTTTTTATCAAAATTATAGTTACAGGGATTAAGTCGTTGTTATCTGAAATTACTGCCAGTATGTGGGGGGATGTGCACATAGCTACTAATTATTTATCACTTGGGGTGAAAGGACCCTACAAGTGATATGTCCACAGTCACAGTCCGGTAAAGTGACAACTGGATCAGTTAATTTAAAAGATGAGGCAATTGTAATCGCTCTTAATACTGTACATTATAATAAACAGGATGTTTTACTAAATAGAATGATTCACTCAGTATTTCCCGCTGACAAAACCTTTTTCAAACATGTTTCAGGTGATCTGTTGTGAGCAAAGGAAAAGTGCCAAGTAGCACTACAAGCTTAGAAAGTGGCTCAATGTAAATAAATAAAGAAACATGTTTTAAAGAAATAAAGGATTTCCCAGTGAAATCAAGTGTTTGTAAATTATGGGAATTATCCCTACATTATAAACAAACGAGCAGTTTTAATAATAGTAAATCCTGTTTAAAAAGTCTTCCGCTGTCGCTAAATTAAATACCACGGGATTTCCTGCCCCGAGGCTCTGGACCGGGTCAAACCGGGGCCAAGGGCCGTGACAGGAAAAGGTGGTATCAGAGCCACTGATTTAAGCTTACTATTGATTTTAGCCTATTACAATAATTAGGAAATTTAATTGCTATTCTATGGAAATATGTTTTATTAACTGATTAATTGTTGAGTTACAGTATGGGTAAAAACAAGATTTCTGCTATCTACCACAAATTAGATACTATACCCACAAGAAAAGGAACCTCTTCCTCCAAACACCCAGCAGATCTAAATGAAGGGATTTTTGTTCGTAAAGCAAATTATGAAAATCCTCTCACCCAAGATAAAAGAAATTCGATTCTTAGAAAGGGACAAGAGAAAATAAAGAAAACCCAAGTCAAGAAAGTGAGGTTTAATCCAGAAATCCAGGAATTAGGCAATAAGTCACCTTGGGAAGATACCTTAGATGAAAAATGGGCAAACCTTTATATGCTAGCTACCGTAGCAGGGAATGCAAATCTCTAAAATTTAAAAACCTGGTCTAGTAGAAAAGTAATACCCAGTAAATAAATAAATTATAGTGTGTTCACTTTCCTGTAATCTTTTGTACAAATCCGTATGCAATAAACTTAATGTTTATTTGTTAAACTTTGTTCCAAAGTTTTAACTTAGCATTTTTGTGCATTTTGCATATATGCTGTCCAGCATGACTGAGATATCGGAAGCATTTCAGAATCTCAACCTCTACCCAGTACCAATTGAAGTCTCCCACGACTTTACTGGTTATATTGCTGACATAGAGGAACCCGTGGAATTCCAAGCTCCACCGCTGGAAAATTCAAAACTTAAAAAGAAGAGAAGATATGTAGGATGGAGAAAAGTACGCAGAAGAAAGCCAGCTACTAGGAAACTCCCTAAAATAGAAAACCCTATAGATAAAGGGAAAGGAATCGAAATCGGAGAAAGCTCAAATCCAGCAGAGATAGAGAACAGGAACGATTATAAACAAAAAGGAATAGAAATTGGAGAGAATTCTAGACAAGCTGAAGAAATTACATTCCAAGACGAAATCGACCGTCTACTGGCAAATTGTGATGTTATTAGCCCTATCCATAATAATCTATATCCTTACCTAGAAACCCAACTACCTGTCAATCTGGAACCAGCTATTCCAGATCCACTAATCCACACTCTACCTTTAGGTCAAATGGAAGAATGGTGGACAAATGACTGGCCATTCCAGAATATTGTCAACAGTCCTTATTCTTTCCTTCCACAGTGGGAGCCAGACCCTATCCCCAATCCTCCAATGAGTAACGAAAACCTAGCCGAACTCCATCAGTACGGTGAAGAACTGATAAATACAGGAAATAGGATTAGGGATATGGGAGAAAGGATTACCTGGAAGTACGACGAAAGGGAACGTCGCTACTAAACTTCTTGTGACCAAAGAATAGTGGGGTTGGGAAGAATGTCTGTATATTAATAATAATAATAATTAAATATAACTCTGTAAAATGGGAAATAGAACATTGTAAGATAAATGGTGTGTATGGATGCCTATCTAATATATATAAAGCAAAATAGAAGTCGAAACATCGACAATTTTGGATATATATATCTGTGTTACTAACCAGATTTTATGTGCTTCTGTGAAATTGTTTATTCATCACTCAATACTAATAATTATATTTTAATAATTATCAGATGGAAAATGCTAATAATGAACCAGTTAATAAAGGGAATCAATCCGAACAAAATCAGGAAAACCAGTATATGACTAGACAGGATATAGAAAATATTGTTGCACAAGGGATAGCCAATGCTATTCCAGCATTCGTTGCTGCTGTTAAAAATCCAGTAGAACCGCAACAACTCATTCCGAGTAAACGTACTCAGGAAGATAATTTTAGTCACAGTGTAAATGGAGGCAACAATCATGATGATAATAATCTACGACAGGCTCCACCTCCTAAGAAAATGAAAGCCGCAACACCTGGTTGCACTTTCAAAGAATTTCTTGCTTGCAAACCTACTGAATTTGCAGGTAATGAAGGAGCAACTGCAGTACTGCGTTGGTTAGAGAAAACTGAAGCAGTAATTGCAATAAGTAAGTGTTCAGAAGAAGATCAGGTGATGTATGCATCAAATTTGTTCAAAGAAGGAGCATTAGAATGGTGGAATACGGTGCTACAAGCAAAAGGAAGAAGGATCGCTTATGCCATGAAATGGGAAGAATTCAAGAATCTTGTAGAAAGGAAATATTCTCCTGAATATGAAAAGGAACAACTGGCAAATAAGTTCCTAAATCATCGTATGATAGGAGTAGAGTGTCGCGGTTATACTTCGACATTCTTTGAATATGCACGAGTGGTACCTACACTGGCTTCGCCAGAACCGGTACTCATTTCTCGATATATCTGGGGATTAATTAGTGAAATCCGCAATATTGTTAAAGCTGCGAGACCTCGCACTATTGACGATGCTGTGGAATTAGCTAATACCCTAACTGATGAACTGGTGCGAACAAGAGAAGAAGACAGAAAGAAAGAATTGGCTCAAAAGATTACCCAAGGATTTCGTGTGGGTAATGATAGTAATCGATTCAAGAAAAGAGGAACCGGGCAATCCTCAGTTCCTCCGTATTGTAGAAATTGCAAAAAGAAGCATTTCGGAAAATGCAAGGGATATTGCAATTTTTGCAAAATTCCAGGGCATCAAGAGGAGAATTGCAGAAAGAAATCTCTAATCTGCTACAACTGTGGAGAAATAGGTCATTTTCGAACCGAATGTCCTAAGTTGACAAAACCCGCGGACAATAAAGGCAAACCAGCTGATGGAACAACAAAGAAGAATGCCCGAGCATTTCAGCTAACTACTCAAGAAGCTGAACTCATTCCTGATGTCATAGCCGGTACGTTCTTGGTCCATGACGTTTATGCAAAAGTATTATTTGACTCTGGTGCAAACCAAAGTTTTATCAATACTTCATTTTGCCAAGCTCTTAATTTACCTTTAACCACCCTTAGGAAAAATTTTACAGTCGAAACGGCAGACGGAAATTCTGTTAACATAAATAAGATTTTGCAAGAAGGTAAGATAGAACTGTTAGGTCATAAGTTTTCTGCAAAACTGTTACCTATGAAGTTAGCCGGATTCGATGTCGTGTTAGGAATGGATTGGTTAATAGCCAACCATGCTCGAATCCTTTGTGACAAGAATTCCGTAGAAATCCATACTCCCACAGGAGAGGTAATTTTAATTACCGGAGATAAACCACGAAAGCCACTAAAGTTCATATCAGTAATGAAAGTTGCTAGTTATGAACGAAAGCAAGGAATGGTGTATATGATTTCCGTAATCATTAACACTAAAATTAAGGAACTTTCAGACATCCCTATAGTTTCAGAATACCCAGACATCTTTCCAGAAGAATTACCTGGGTTACCACCAGATAGGGAAGTAGAATTTAAAATTCATCTAATTCCAGGTACTACACCAATAGCTAAGACACCTTATCGATTAGCACCCACCGAAATGCTAGAATTGAAAAAGCAGTTAGATGAATTATTAAGCAAAGGATTTATACAACCTAGTTCATCCCCATGGGGAGCACCAGTGTTGTTTGTGAAAAAGAAAGATGGATCGATGAGAATGTGTATCGATTATAGAGAACTAAATAAAGTTACAATTAAGAATCGATATCCATTACCTAGGATTGATGATCTTTTTGATCAACTTCAAGGTGCTAGGTATTTTTCTAAGATAGATTTAAGATCTGGATATCATCAATTAAAAGTTCAAAAGGAAGACATACCTAAAACTGCTTTCAGAACTAGGTATGGCCATTATGAGTTTACAGTCATGCCCTTTGGACTAACAAATGCCCCAGCAGCATTTATGGACATGATGAATCGGATTTGTAAACCATATTTGGATAAATTTGTTATCGTATTCATCGACGATATACTAATTTATTCCAAAAGTCAAGAAGAACATTGCAAACATTTGCATGCACTCTTAACCTTGTTAAGAAAGGAAAAGCTTTATGCAAAATTCTCAAAGTGTGAATTTTGGTTAAAGGAAGTGCAATTTTTAGGTCACATGGTGAATCATGAAGGAATTCATGTAGATCCTGCTAAAATAGAAGCAATTACCAAATGGAAGGTCCCACAAACAGCTATGGAAATTAGAAGTTTTCTAGGCTTAGCCGGATACTACAGAAGATTTACTAAGGATTTCTCTAAAATAGCTGTACGTTTGACTAAGTTAACCTGTAAAGCCACTAAGTTTGAATGGGGACATAGGCAAGACGAAGCTTTTAAGATTTTAAAGCAACGATTGACGAATGCTCCAATTTTAGCATTACCCGAGGGAACAGAAGATTTTGAAGTATATTGTGATGCTTCAAAATTAGGATACGGATGTGTATTGATGCAACGCAAGAAGGTAATTGCGTATGCTTCCCGGCAGTTGAAAAAGCATGAGGAAAATTATACAACTCATGACTTAGAATTAGGAGCCATAATTTTTGCCTTGAAAATTTGGAGACATTATCTGTATGGAAGTAAGTTTACTGTTTATACAGATCATAAAAGTTTAAGATATATATTTGGACAGAAAGAATTAAATATGAGGCAAAGAAGATGGATGGAAATTCTAAGCGATTACGACTGTGATATTCAATATCACGAAGGGAAGGCAAACGTAGTTGCAGATGCCTTAAGTCGTAAGTATCATGAAAAACAACGACGAGTTCGTGCTCTTAGATTAAATCTACAAGTAGATTTAATAAAACAATTAAAGAACATTCAAGAAACAGCAATCAAGGACGATGCTGAAGGAATGAAAGGTTATATAAAAGAACTAGAGCAAGGAAATGATGAAATTTGGAGATTCCACAAGAAACGAATTTGGGTACCTAAACAAGGAGAATTAAGGAATAAGATTTTAGAAGAATCTCATAAATCTAGGTATACTATGTACCCTGGAAACAATAAGATGTACCAAGATTTAAGAAAGAATTTCTGGTGGATAGGAATGAAGAAAGATATAGCAAAATATGTATCTAAGTGTCTTACTTGTTCACAAGTTAAGGCTGAACACCAGAAACCCTCAGGTTTACTACAACAATTGGAAATGCCTGTATGGAAATGGGAACTTATAACAATGGATTTTGTTACTAAGTTACCCAAGACCAGAAAAGGTAATGATGCGATTTGGGTAATTGTGGATCGATTAACCAAATCAGCTCATTTTCTACCAATGAAGGAAACCTTTAGTATGGAAAGGTTAGCCAAGTTGTACGTAGACGAAGTAGTATCTTTACATGGAGTCCCACTCTCCATTGTTTCAGATAGAGATAGTCGTTTCACTTCCCATTTCTGGAAAAGTTTCCAGCAAGCAATGGGAACTCGACTAAATTTAAGCACTGCATATCATCCTCAAACAGACGGACAAAGTGAAAGAACAATACAAACACTGGAAGACATGCTCCGAGCATGTGTAATTGATTTTGGTGGATGTTGGGATGATCATTTACCATTAATTGAATTCTCCTATAACAATAGTTATCATTCAAGTATTGAAACTGCTCCATTTGAGGCACTTTATGGAAGAAAGTGTAGAACTCCAGTTTGTTGGGCAGAAATAGGAGAAAATCAATTGTTAGGGCCTGAAATAGTGCAAGAGACGACCGACAAGATAACTCAAATCAAGGAAAGACTGAAAACAGCTAGAGATCGCCAGAAGAGTTATGCAGATAATCGCCGCAAGCCGATAGAATTTCAGGTTGGAGATAAAGTACTTTTGAAAGTTTCTCCTTGGAAAGGAGTAGTTAGATTCGGAAAGAAAGGAAAGCTAAGTCCAAGGTACGTAGGACCATTTTCAGTAATCCAACGTATAGGACCAGTTGCTTATCGTTTACAACTACCTGAAGAATTAGCTGGAGTACATGATGTATTTCATGTATCCAATCTCAAGAAATGCTTATCAGATGAATCACTGGTAGTACCTCTTCAAGATATAGAGTTAAATGAAAAGCTGAAATTTGTTGAGAAACCTCTTCAAATTGAGGATCGAAAGATCAAATTTCTCAAACATAAACGACTAGTTTTAGTCAAAGTCAGATGGGATTCAAAAAGAGGAGCTGAATACACTTGGGAGCTGGAATCAGAAATGAAGAGAAAGTATCCTCATTTATTCCAGTAAATCTCGAGGACGAGATTTTTATTAAGGTGGGTAGAATATAACAACTCGTATCAAAAGTCATATTTAATTAATTAATTTATCTAATAGGAAACCCTAATTGAGAGACCCAAGTAATTCGGCACAAACCCTAATTTTTTCAGAATTTTCAGAATCGGGATTAGGGCCCCTAAAACTCAGGGGGGGTGATACCCTAGTTGACGATTATCTAAATTGCGTGCTGAAGAAGTTGAAATAACGAAATCTGTTGAGTCAGCGAAGCTAGTCCCAATCGTGGCAACCCTATACCTAAAAATAGGTGTCACGCGGGCCGCGTAAGATTAAGCTATATCTCACGCGGGCCGCAACAGAGCTAAAATTTTCCTATAAATAGAGGACGTTGGGACTTGAATTTTGGAATTGGAACGACGTAAATTCGAGTTACGTAGAAGGAGTTATCGTCTGTTTATTCTCAAAAACACACACTAATCACGAAGTGCTGCCGCAATCAGGGTAATAACTCGATCGCTATTACGATTCAACGTCCGATCGATTATAACTATCCAACGATTGTTTAAGTGCCGCTCAAATTGAGATTATACTTTAGTAATTCATTGTGATTTCGACTTGAATGTTTGAGTACTGCTCGAATTCGGACTATACTCTGTCATTCGTTGAGAATCCACTGAATTGTTAAGTATTGCACTAATAACTCGTTGTGAAGGTTTAATCTCGTGAATTGTTGTAACTGTTGTATTAGTTACTAACCGATTGTGTGTGCATTATTAATTAAATTAGGTTAATCAAGGCTAATCAGTAGGCTTATATTCTGCTCGTAAAATCTACAATGTGAGTCATTCTCTTTTTATCAAATTACTTTTCAAAAGCATGTTTTTATCAAAATTATAGTTACAGGGATTAAGTCGTTGTTATCTGAAATTACTGCCAGTATGTGGGGGGATGTGCACATAGCTACTAATTATTTATCACTTGGGGTGAAAGGACCCTACAAGTGATATGTCCACAGTCACAGTCCGGTAAAGTGACAACTGGATCAGTTAATTTAAAAGATGAGGCAATTGTAATCGCTCTTAATACTGTACATTATAATAAACAGGATGTTTTACTAAATAGAATGATTCACTCAGTATTTCCCGCTGACAAAACCTTTTTCAAACATGTTTCAGGTGATCTGTTGTGAGCAAAGGAAAAGTGCCAAGTAGCACTACAAGCTTAGAAAGTGGCTCAATGTAAATAAATAAAGAAACATGTTTTAAAGAAATAAAGGATTTCCCAGTGAAATCAAGTGTTTGTAAATTATGGGAATTATCCCTACATTATAAACAAACGAGCAGTTTTAATAATAGTAAATCTTGTTTAAAAAGTCTTCCGCTGTCGCTAAATTAAATACCACGGGATTTCCTGCCACGCGGCTCTGGACCGGGTCAAACCGGGGCCAAGGGCCGTGACATGTATTGATTTAGGAACTCACCCCTTATATAGGTTCATTCAACCCTTGAACCTATTGAGCGATGTGGCCTGGGAGCTCATCCCCTTACATGGCCCTTGCCATGGAGTTTCTTGCTAGGTTCTCAACCTGATTATAGGATAGAAAGACAAATTTTGATTCATCGTTCATTCATTTCAAAGTACTTTGAATAGAACAACTTTTGGGAACTATTTGTAATACGTTTTGGTTAAACATGGAACCTTTTAAGGTTTTTGCCATTCCAATGGCGGGGAAGCTTTTTGCCTTGCGGACCTGCCAGCTTGTATGATCCCCCTTCGTGGGCTTTAAGGATAGTGTATGGCCCTTCCTACTTAGGGCCGAGCTTTCCTTAGCTTTCTTTCTTGCAGGCCTCATTATTTCGAAGCACGAGGTCCCCAGGCTTGAAGTGTTCATGCTTCACCCGTGTATTTTAATGCAATTCCATGTTTTGCTTGTACCTTACTTTTTGTATGGCTGCTTGATCACGAACCTGTTCGAGGAGTTCCAAATTCAATATCGTCTCTTTTTTATTTGGCTCGAGGTCGATGTTAATTGTTCTTTGTGTTGTTACTCCGATTTTTGCTAGGATTACAGCCTCTGATCTAAACACTAGGCTGTAGGGTGTTTTCTTATGGCTCGTTTTCTTGGTTGTTTGAATTTCCAATGGCACATTGGGAAGCTATTCGAGCCAGTTGTTGTATCTTTCCAATCGAGATTTAATCCTTTCAACAATGTTGTTGTTTGTCCTATTAACTTGGCCGTTGGATTGTGGGTGAGCTACCGAGCTGAATACTTGGGTTATTTTGAACTCCTTACACCAGGAGCTAGAAGGCTTCTCGGCAAACTACTTCCCGTTATTCGTGGCTAGTACCCCTGGAGCCCAAAACGACAGATTATGTTTTCGTAAACGAAATCAATGAACTGTTTCCCTGAGATTTTTGCCAATAGTTTTACTTTTGGACACTTGGTGAAGTAGTTCACGGCTACCAATAAGAGCTTGACTCCTCATTTGGCTAGTGAGGATGGACCAACGATGTTGATTCTTTACTTGTGAAATAGCCAAGCCGAGGAGATGGGAACGGGGTCATGTTTGAGGCTTTTAGGTACCGGAGCATGTAATTGACAAGCTTCATACTTTCGCAATAGTTCGGAGGTATCTCGATGCATGGAAGGCCAAAAGTGTTCGAGGTTCATCAACTTTGACACTACCGATTTTGGGCCACAATGAGCTCCACATATCCCTTCGTGAACCTCTTTGATCAGATATTGGCTTTGTTCTGGGCCAACGCATCGAAGTAGTGGTGCAAGGTATCCTTTTTGTAAAGGATATCTCCTTGTAATACATATTGCCTTGACTTGATACGAACCCTTTTAGCCTTAGTCTGGTCATTAGGTAATTCACCATTTTGAGGAACCTTTCAATGGGAGTCATCCAATTTGGCCATTTTTTAGTGATCACATCTTGAACCTCAAGTCTTTGGATGGATGAGGTTTTTAACACCTCAATTAGTACCTTCTTGGTGAGGTGGGCAAACGTAGGAGATACAAGTTTGCTTAGTGCATTAGTTCTCTTGTTTTGAGATCTTGGAACTTTTTTGATGGAAAATGTTTGAAATGTGTTCATCAATTCCTTTGATTTCTCTCGGTACTAATACATGTTGGGTTCTTTTGCTATGTAGCTGTTATTGTCTTAGCTTGAGAGAGTCTGTAAGGACTTGAAGCTTTTGAACCCCCATTTCTTTGGCTATGTAGTTGGCACTTATTTGGTTTGAAACAAGCAACGAGTCTGTGAAGAGTTGAAGCCTTTTGACACCCATATTTTGCAAGCTTGAGCCCAGCAATCAATGCTTCATACTCAGCTTTGTTGTTTGTAGTCTGAAATTTAAGACGAAGGGCATACGTGAATTACAATTCGTTAGGATCAATTAGAACTAGCCCTGCTCCTGACCCTTCAATGCTGGAAGCTTCGTTGGTAAAGAGCTTCCAGGTATCAGGGTTGGAGGGTTCAGCTGTAGTTGTATTAACTTCTGTTATGGCTTCTTTAGGGACTTACAAGATGAAGTCAGCCAAGATTTGAGCTTTGACAACTTTTCTCAAGACATAGGTGATTTTGTGTTCACCTAGTTTCACAACTCATTTGGCTAATCGTCCGAAATTTTCTTGTTTTTCAAGCACATTCTTAATTGGTTAGTCAATGATCACTAGTATCGGGTGTGACTGAAAGTACCTTCGAAGCCTTCTAGCCGTTTGGGCTAGGGCTAGAGCAAGTTTTTTTTTCAAAGAAGAATATTTGATTTCTGCTAATTTTGAAGTTTTGAAAAAGTAAACGGGTATCTGAACTTTGTTTCGTTCAATGATTAGAGCCGTACTTATGGTATTTTCAGCAATCGAAAAGTAGATAGAGGCCGTTTCTCCTGTTTCTGGAGCCGAAATGGCTGGGAGTGAAGCTAAGTGTTGCTTCATTTGGTTGAAGGCTTCCTTTTGAGGTTAAACGCTTCAAAGCTGTAAGCTTTCCATCGAAAGCCTTTCTTGTTAGCATATCCCTTGAGGGTTAGCTTTTATGCTTTGTTTCCCAATGATATGCCCTACAAACGAGTACTTGATTGGATTAAGCCTCATGTTGATCTTTCTCGAGTTTTGGAAGGTTTCTTGTATGCTATCGAGCATTTGGTATTCCGTTTTGCTCTTGATCACCAAATCGTCAAAATAAGCTTTAATGTTTTTGCCGATTTGTCTGGCAAACGCTTTGTCAACCAGACGTTGATAAGTGGCACATGCATTTATTAAACCAAAAGATATTTTTTTATAGCAAGATATACCTTCATCAGTGTGAAATGTGGTTTTTTCTTCATCTTTTTTTTTTCATTATTAGGATCTGATGGTAACCCTTTTAGGCGTCAAGAAAACACTTGAATGGGAAGCCTGTGAGCGAGTTATCCTTGAGGTCTATCTCGGGTAGCGGGTAGCAATCCTTTGGGCGTGCTTTGTTCAAGTCTTTAAAATCGATACACATTCTCCCAGACTTGTCGGGTTTTTGAACCATTACCGGATTGGCTACCCATGATTGATACTTGACATCTCGAAGGATTCCGGCTAGAACAAGCTTTTCCATCTGTTGGTGTTATACAAGGCTTCTGTTAGGGGCTTGACTCCGTTTCTTTTGTATAATGGGCTTAACATCAGGTGGGATCCATAACTTCATGTTTCGACAATGCTACGAGGGATGCCGGTCATATCTTTAGGGCATCAAGCAAATACATAGTGCAAGAGCAGCTTTTCAAGGTGTGAGAGGGTTTCATTGGAAAGGTTAGTGTTTACCCTTATCCCCTGTTGAGGATATTTTGGGTTTATGTCCAACCCTTGTATATCGTTTTCGTCCTTTCTTGAGCTTTCCCCTTCAACCACAAAAGCTTCTTGGGTAGGTTGAAGGGTTGTTATCCCTTTTTCAATGAGAAACTTCACAGCGCCTTGGCCAACTGAAACTGTCATTCCGAACACACTTTGCCATGGCCTTCCTATGATGATATTATAGTTGGAAGGGATATTGATCACCGCAAAAGTGAGTTGTTCGGTTCGTCCCTTTGTTCTTTCGCTGAACAAACATTAGGGGTTATTTGGCCTAAAGGCTTGGTAGGTATGTCTGCGATACCTTCGATGGAGGATTCAGGCTTTTGAAGCTTTGAACGCTCATCGTCGCTGAGAGGGTTAAAGCGTTTCAAGCTTTTCATCAGCTGAGAGGGTTAAAGCATTTCTCAAGCATGATTTTGGAGGATTCAGACTGTTGAAGCTTTGAACGCTCATCGTCGCTGAGAGGGTTAAAGCGTTTCAAGCTTTTCATCAGCTGAGAGGGTTAAAGCATTTCTCAAGCATGATTTTGGAGGATTCAGACTGTTGAAGCTTTGAACGCTCATCGTCGCTGAGAGGGTTAAAGCGTTTCAAGCTTTTTATCAGCTGAGAGGGTTAAAGCATTTCTCAAGCATGATTTTGGAGGATTCAGACTGTTGAAGCTTTGAACGCTCATCGTCGCTGAGAGGGTTAAAGCGTTTCAAGCTTTTTATCAGCTGAGAGGGGTAAAGATTTGTTTTCAAGGTCGACCATGTTCACTTCCTACTTTTATTCTTCAACCATTTTGTCCTTGACCCCTTTAACCAAGTGAGCCAGTTCGGAGTTGACGGCTTTTTCGATCCTTCTTTTGGGTTGGAAGCAATTATTGGTATGGTGACCTTTCTATTCATGAAACTCACAATACTGGCTTGATTATTCCGATCTTTTGTTTTTTTTTTTTTTTTGGCAAAGGTTGAGGAGGGCGGGAGCTGTGTTTTACCTCTTCGGTTGCCAAGATCTCTTATGTAGCCTTGGTTAAGGCTGTAAAGTTTATGGTTTTTTCTTGGCCTGGAAGGTTCCGGCCTTCAGGCCTTCTGGAATCCGAACCTTTGAACCGTTTGTCATAAGAGCCATATTGGAAGCTCCAGTCAAGAGTCTTTTATTTTGTTCTTTGATGTCTACAGCTTATTCTCCTCGAATGTGGGCTTCAGCCCTTTCAAGTGTTTCCTCAAGGGTTTTGGGCAGGCATTTATTGAAGTCTCTTGTGAGATATTTGGGATTTATAGCATTCATGAACCCTGCGACCCTAATCTTTTCATCGGTGTAAGTTAAACCTTCCTTCTTGTAACTTTCGATGAAGTCTCTGAGACTTTCATCATCACGTTGTTTGATTTGGAAGATTATCGTGGCGTCCTTAACATACCTATGTTTTTATAGGGAACTTTTGCTAAGATCGTCAAAGGTCTGAACGCTTCGTCCAGGAAGGTCATTGAACCATATGCGCGAAGACCCTTCAAGGGTTTACCTGAACATGAGACAACATTCGGAGTTGGGTCATTTTTCAACTCCTGCAGTCCCGACGAAGATTTGGAGGTAGTCTTTAGTACCGTGATGACATCTTTATCTGGGTTTGAAACTCGTACTCAACAATTTGTTGAAGCAAGATATTGGGCTTGTAAGGTTTTGAGAGGTATTTTATTACCCTTAAAGCTGGATTACCGTTTGAGGTACCCTGGTGAGTGGTTGGCACTTGGTTGATGAAGTTAAGGTTAAAACCTTGAAGGCTTTCTGTGTCATCATCCAGCTTTCACGTGCTGCAAAGGAAATTGTGCCATCATTTGTGTCATCAGCTAGGGCATAAGGTTAAAGCCTTAAAGGCTTTCTGATGGTACTCATAAAAGATGTCATCATCTGTGTCAAAAGGTTAAAGCCTTAAAGGCTTACTGTATAAGGCATTCCCATGGATGTGTTCATGACCATACCACGAGCCGAAGGCAGGGTGGCCATGGCTTGTTTTCACGAAGTAGCAATGGGAGGGAGAACACTTGAATTTGGTGACTTACCAAAATTGATCAAGAGTGGTTTTATGCCCCATAGGTGCACCGGTTGTAACGGGTTGGGAGGTAAATAAGGGAAAAACGGTTGGACTTGGCCTCCCAAAACCTTAAAGGCTTGAGTGGTTGGTCTGTCACGCTAGGACCAGCTTCAAGGTAAGATGTGGCTGAACGTGAGCTGCTAAAAGGGAGAGATGGACGACCAGGTGATAATGAGGGTTTAGACTCCTCATAATTTAGTCTTATTCTCACCATTTTTTCCCTTTCTAATCTCACATGCTAGTTGAGAAGAAATCTCAGTTGTAAGAAATTTCTAGCTAGTCACTCGGGTGTTAGATCTATGCGTTCAGGTGTATGCATTACATCGATTTGAGTATGTGTAACCCCTGACCGAGATGGGGTTGGTGTTTGAAAAGAAGTGAACTCCGGGAACATATCCCGGTGGAGTATTTACGGGAGTAGAAAGAGGTGTAGATAGGACCGGTGAGATCCGACCCGAATTTGTGTTAAATAGGTGTTGTTAGGCACCTGATTTACCTGACCGAGAGACTCGCTTTCAGACATGATGTAAAGAGAAAATGGAGCTACACAACTGGTCTTTAAGATAAAGTTAGCGGCGTAGCCCCACGGTGGGCGCCAACTTGTTGTGGCAACAAATAATAGACCAAGGCCTGTAGCGATATCTCTGGGGTAAAAGGGTTCAGGGGTTCGATTAGCCTAACGCAGGTCGTGGGGTCCCCCCACGTTTGCAAGACGTGGAGAGAGATTCACTAGTATTATTTTTATCTTCCTTAGATCTTGAGCTGATTAGAAATCAGCCCAGAAAGCGATCGTTGGTGAAGATGAATTATTTAGTGTGAAGAAGAGAAGCAAGCATGAAGCTAGTTCTTAAGAGGGAGAAGGAGAATCAGAGGGTTAGAGTGACATCTGCTGATCCTCGAGTGAATGGCATGGTGGAATGGCCTGCATTTTATAGGGGAAGGTGTTTCTCAAAGGAGAAACCCGTGACTAGTGAATCTGTGCTTGCAGTGAGGGGTTTGCCCATTTTGGGGGTTGAAGGGTTTGGACCTGCGGACAAAAGGGTGTGCTCTCCAACATGTTCTGGTTGCGGCTGGGCAGAAGGTTTCACACGTTAAGTGTTGATGTGACCAGACACTGTGCTTGTCCTTTTTACTGTTCATGACCGTTGGACCATTTCCGAACCTTTTAACCTTTTAAGCTGTTGTGTCTCTAATCAATTTATTAAGGTTTGAGCTACCCCGTCGTCAATATTTATAAAAAAAAATAAATTAAAATCTTTTAGAACATGTCTCACTCTGTGGTATCTTGTCACCCTTATTTTCCCGTCTCTTTTGTACTAAACAATATTTTTTTTCATTTGTCTTTTATATTAAATAATGATATTAAAACTAAAACAATATATATTTAGATATTAACTATGGAGAGTAATTATATCATTAACTAAATAAATTTATGATGAAATAAGGTAGAGATAGTTACTATTTTAGATGTTACTTATTATTTTCGAAAAATAAACTTTTATTATGGATGATTCTTATACTAATAGACTGTTTTTACATTTTAATCAACTTCACTATTTTAGACAACAACATTAATTAATCGTTTCAGTTTTTATCCTCAAATTTTTTAATTCAAATTTTTATTTTTTATCAGTGAAGCTGTTCAATTATATTATTACGAATATGAATTTTACAAACTGAATACGATTAATAGCCATTTCCAATTAAAAAAGATTAAATCATATATGTATATTCAATGATTTAGGTGGTGTTTGTTTTTTGGCCAAAAGCTCTTCTGAGCACTTATGTCTGTGTCGCGCAGACGCTCGCAGACATAAGGGTCCTGCAGCTTGTTTGTTTTCTTGAAGATCTGTAGAGCTTTTATCTCTGTCTCACCTCTTCCCCAAGCAGATCCTTCCTCATGTCTTCAAACCTCTGACAACCTCTTCTCCCTCTCTCCCTCTTCAAAACATCCATCTGCTCCAAAACCCTAGCTCCACCTCCACCTCCGACACCACCTCCACCTCCACCTCCGACACCACCTCCACCTCCACTTCCACCTACCGACACCACCTCCACCTCTGACACCACCTCCACCTCCACCTTCGCCTGCCGACACCACCTCCACCTCCAACACCACCTCCACCTCCACCTCCGCCACCACCTCCACCTGCCACCACATCTCAGCCACCACCTCCACCACCACATATCAGCCACCACCTCCACCACCACCATCGTCAAAACCCACCACCACCAAACCCATCAATTAAAACAAAACCCAGATCAGTGAGAGAGAGACATAGAGAGAGAGATCGGTGAGAGAGAGACCGTACAGAGAGAGATCGGTGAGAGAGAGAGAGATCGGTGAGAGAGAGAGACCGTAGAGAGAGAGAGATCGGTGAGAGAGAGAGAGATCGGTGAGAGAGAGAGACCGTAGAGAGAGAGAGATCGGTGAGAGAGAGACCGTAGAGAGAGAGAGGCGGTGGTGTGATGGCGGAGGTGGTGCGGTGGTGGTGGTGCTATGGTCGGTGGTGGTGACAGATTGTAGAGAGAGAGAGAGAGAGTTTGAAGAGAGAGAGAGAGAGTTCAAGGCAGAGAGAGAGAGAACTGTTGTGTGTGTTGTGTGTGTGTGTGAAGTGGTTTTTGTAGAAAAAAAAAACAAACCCTCTTCTCCTTGCAGATTGCAGACATTTGGTCCACCTCTTCTCCTGCAGATGCCTACAGATGTGGTCCGCAGACTGCAGACCTTTTACCTCTTAAAAAACAAACAGTACAATTAATATTTTTGTCATGTCATTATAGCCGAAACTAAGGGGTTGTTTGGCAGCCTCTTAATGACCATTCAGATGCTACCTCTTAATGGTTTAAAACCTCTGAATGAATAAGAGGTAACCTCAAGTCTGAATGGTTAAGAGGTAACCTCTGAATGGTAAATCATCACATGTCACATTCTTCTACCTTCTCATTGGCAAAATTCTTAATGGTTCCATTACGAGGTAGCCTCTTAATGACCATTCAGAGGCTACCAAACAGCCCCTAACACTTTACATTCTTTCAAAGCCTACACATAATTGCCAATTCGTAAATAGTGTCGGAGAGCGATCCTCAAAGTTTAGTAGCCAACCATCAACAATCCACGAAACACATTTTTTTTTTCTTCCTGAAACTTACAACTTACTTGGATTTTATAATAAGAAAAGACCAACGAACATAGTTAACATATGTTGTAAAAAAACTAGCTAAAGTTGTACAAAAGACGTTGGTGTGAGAGAGAATCGGGAAACAACATTTTGATGCTCACGACGATTAACCCAAATCAACACAATTCAATTTCCATTAACCATCTACATAGATACGAGGTTTTGCCATTGCGAGTTACAATTCGTGAACAAATGAAACTAAAATTAGTAATTTTAAAAAAAAAATTAACCAAAACCGTAAACATACATACCAAAAAACCTACATACTAAGTTACAACAAAAAAAAAAAGTATTTTTGATATTAGATATCCTCTTTTAATCAAATTTTGTTCGAATTATTTGTATGAGACAAGTAATAACACAAGGTACACTCTCTTGCAATCCCATTGTTCGAATTATTTGTATGAGACACGTAATAGCACAAGGTACACTTTCTTGCAATCCCATTTAATTTGATATTTCCGTTTCTAAGTCAATCAAATTTAATTTGGCATTTCCATTTCTAGGTTAGTCATTTTGATCTACTCCCCCATATTAAAATTTTCTTTTGATTACTACTAAAACAAATTTGATATGTTTTTATTCAGGCCTTGGAGTGTATCCTAACACTTGGGCGTTAAGGATGACATGACATGTTAAACAGAGTCGCACACCACTTTCTTCTTGTGTTTAGAGGCGTTAAAGGGGTTACATGTTAACGGGATACTAAGAGATTGAATTATTTTTTTCTTTTGTAAACCAAAAACCACTAAAAAGATTGAGATGGGCGGAGTTAACGGGATTAAACAATTTTCTTGAGGTAAGCTTGAGTTAAATAAGATAAAGTAGGTGATGTAGCTTCTAGGTAGAGACTAAATGTGAAAAAATAGCAAAACCACATAGAGTAACCGAGCAATTAACTCATATCAAATTATCAACACCTATTTTTAAGTGGTTCGTGTTTGAAGTGTGTGTGACGGTTTTGCTTTTAAGTAGTTCGTGTTTGAACTGTGTGTAACCATTATGCTGCTTTGACTTTCTATGAGAAGAAGACATTTCAACCTCCAAATAAATGGCAAAAGGTGTAGTATGGATCAACGTAGGTGGTCCACACGGAAGACTAAGATTCTTTCGTTTCTCACATTATTTTAGAAACTTTCAAACAAACAAATTTCTATTTTCCTGACTTTGATTACACTATTTTGTTGGTTTGAGTTATATTACAAAAGATTTATAAAAGTAAGAATTGTAAGAAGTCATTAGAGAGTTACAAGTGTCATAGAAAGAATCAAGTGGGAAAGGTAATTTTGTCCACAAGAGAAAAATAATATGCAAATGCAAGTCACATGCTATTTCCACCCCATTTTTTAAATGTCCGTAACTATTTTATCTTTTAAATGAGTACCATATTGTTATTTTTTTCAAAAAAAAATAAAATTGAAAACCCAGTTGCGTATTACACAATGGACATGACGTAAAACATAATGGAAATTAGATCAAAAAACACAATCAATGACAAACAGATAAATACACAATGGACAATATATTAAAACACAATGACCATAACATATAACACAGTGGTCATAACGTATAACACAATAAATACCAAACTAAAAACACAATTGATGACAATAAACAATAGACACAATTAATGACAACAGATAAAAGACACAATGGAGAGCAGATCAAAACACAATGAACAACAAACTAAAGCACAATGTGTTGGGATTGAACCCTACCAGAGGAACAGATAATGTAAAGCCAAAACCTGGTCACAACAGTGGATTCACAATAAGCAGCAGTTTACATAAAGCTTCCCCCTTGAAAGTGATTTATAACAACTGATGGTCTTGCATCCACTGACTGGATACAACTGCTGCTGTCCTGCATAACTACTGATGAAGCTTAGAAGACTGCTGGACACTAAGCACTGCTGGTACAAACTGCTGATGACAAAGCTCTGCCCAATCAAGGACTGATCAACCTTGAGGAAAGCACTGATGTAAAGAGAGAGCAGTTGTTTTGTGAATAATCTGTTTTATGTATAGTCAGTGGTTAGGCATAGCAGTATTTGTAAAAGGACAGTAGATACAGGTTGTTAGGCTGTTAGACGTCGCTTTCATGGTGACGTCAGCTGAGATACCTCAGTGGTTTGGTTTGCCTATAAATGTAACAGTATCCTGTACTGTTACATTTGATTGACTGAGCGAGTTCTTCTCCTCATGTCTAATCCTTTCATCTTGTGCAATCCAACCTTGGGGTATCAGGCTGAGGGGGAGCTTAGTTTGTAAGCAGGTCTGTAATCTTTTGCTTTGATTTGTAATCTTTTGACTCTATGAGAAGCAAATGTTTATCAAACTATTTTCTCCTTTGATTGTGTTTATAAAGTTTGTTATTCATTTCCGCTGCACTTTACATGTTTTCATATTCACTAATTGTTCAAAACATACAAACAAACATAATCATGTGAGCCTCCGATCCTAACAATTGGTATCAGAGCCTGGACAGTCAATTTCGATCTAACAATCAAATTGACATAACAGTTCAGCTCAAAATTCATTGATACTAAGGTTGGTTGTATTTAGTTGAAAAGCAAAGTATCGAGTAAATCATGTTCAAAATGGTTATTCAAAAACTCTGTAAATCAACCAAGATGTCATATAACACACAAATTTCACACAACAAGTGTTATCATGCATAATACACTCATGGTTTCTAGATCTGAAAGTATATCTGTCAAAATTATGAGATTATTTCTTACTTTCTAAATTGATTTCAATTGTTGTTATGAAAATTGTGCTATCAACCTTTTAAATGCTAAAGTATGAACCTCATGTTAACAAAACTCATGTTCATAAAAACATCAATGTTTTGCTAACATAAAAAGAGGGAATGTAAAACTTTAGTCATTTAAATCTTATGTGTTGAAAACAGGTTGAGTTCTTCAAAAGGACAAAATCAACTATGTTAAAATACATTAAGAATATTCACAAAAACTCAGAAGTGTGTCTATCTCAAAACTTTTCGAGTCAAAAGAAAAGAGTATAGACATAAAACACTTATGAGTCATAGTTTAGGGTGATAATGGTCATTTAGCAACTGTGTGCATTCATCTGTTCAGGTAAAGGTTTTTGTTACCGGTGAATGAACTTCAAAGAGGACCATGTTTGCAATCAACTGACAATAAAATGGTTCCTAACAGTGGTTGAAATTTTCTACCACTAACCATTTTTATAAATTTGAGTATGTTATGATTATGTTCTCTTTTGAAAATACACCAGATCCTTTTTTATACTGTTCTCAGAAAATCCTTCAACCATTTTTTTTTCAAAAGGATTTTCTCGAATAACCAGGATATATTGTTCATTTTTTTTGGAATAATATATCTGAAACTTTTGCTTGTTTTTGTTGGCAATAGTTTCAGTTCCTGTCAGGATATAGTACCTTATTTTTGTTGGTATTATGGTCCTCATAAATGGGTCAAAAGGCGAATGGTACTTTTGTCAAGATCTTATCATACTCAGGTTTGTTTTTAAACATTTATCACAAGTTGATTGTTAAACTGTGCTTAAATTACTGGGGCACTCATGTTTTAATAGGATATTAAACAAAAATGAGTTGCCTTAGCAAAAAGTTCTCATCATCTAGGGTACTAAACCACTGTCATTCAAAATTGACATTTGGCAAAACCTTGAATGAAAATTCTCAAAACTGTTGCTAGAATATTTGTCCTTCAGATCTATAACATTTACCCTAACCACTGCTTCGTTCCAACGTCTGATCTCTAAACACCCGTCCACTGCTGAAAGTTAACCACTGATCTCTCATTTTTTTTTGACAAGCACTGATGTTCAAAATCCGTGTCCTATCCACTGATATGCTATCCACTGATAGTAAAAATCATCCACTATCCACAATTTTTACCGTTATAACCACTGATGCTTGATACGTCAGTGGCCCTTAAAACAACTGTTTTCCATCCTTCATCCATTTCGTCAGTGTTTGACACATGGTCAGTTTTTAGCCCTCAGATCATAATAACCGCTGCCACATCAGCGATCACTTTTTCCCTAAATAAAACCCTGCCCTAAACCCCCAAACAGGGTTTTACACTGTCGAATTGAATTCCAAAATTCTCTTCTCATAGCAGTTTCCAACCCTTCCTCTCAAAATCTTCAAAATCATTCTTCATTCTTCTCCGCAAAAATGACAAAATCAAAGTCGAAATCAAAATCGAAACCTAAATCACCACCACCTTCCAATGAGGTCGCTCAAACGACCGAAGAATCAATCGAAATACCATACAAACAATCTCATAACTATTTGGGTTTACTCACAAAACCCACAAACAACCATACCTTCGATTCCATTCTCGACACCATATCTACATCAAAGTACAAAACTTTATTAACAGTAGATGCTCCTATATATTTGCAAACCCAGAGAGAGTTCTGGAAAAATGCTACGCTTGAAAAACAAGATGATAAAGTAGTAGCCACTAACTCCTCGATACAGGGTACGGCGATTCAAATCACTCCGCAATCACTATCAGAAATCTTCAAACTCGATGATCAAAAAGGTAAAGCTTCCTTTGACAAAAACGAGTTAAAAGTTGATTTTCTGAAAAGGGGCTATGCAGAACAGTCAAAGGTAGATACCCTACAAAAGGGTTATTTTCCATCTGCACCCAGATTTTTATTTCACACACTTCTGATGTGTGTTTCGAATAAAACAACATCTTTTAACGAAATACCATTGAAAATTCAATGCCTGGGTTACGCTATTTTGAATAATAAGGACTACAACTACTCCCAGGAGATTTTCAATGACATGGTGAAAAACGTTGAAAGTAAAGCATTTTTGTTGTTTCCAAGATTTTTGAGTTATTATTTTTTTACAAAAATTTGATAAGAAAAATGAAAATTTACTTAAACAAGGTGTCTATTTTCAAATAAAAAGCTTGACACCTGAAACATTCACTAGAATGTCGGCACCAATAAAAACAAAAGCAGGGGTACCTGAGCAGATTTTAGCGGTTACAACTGCTCCTCAGGTATCAGCTGCTGAGCCCACTGCTCCAGGTGATCAAAGCAACACAACCACTGCTTTGAAACCCACACCTGATATCACCAAAAAGACCAAAAGAAAAACATCCAGAAAACCCACCAAACCCAAAACAAAGGCAACTCTGGAAGATGAGATCCCAGAGGAAATGCCTGTGACAACACAAAAGTCACCACAAACCACTGCTACTACTTCCTCACAGCAGTTGGAAGAAAGATCTCAACCCATGCCTAAAACTCCTCCTGCATCCTCACAAAAGGATCAGGTTGTATTCACAGGGACACCAAATTATGAAGCTCTAGATCCACTTGGCTCTATCTTCCACAGTCCTGATCCCAAGGACATGTCTCTTTCAACACCCATACCCTCACCAATCATAATGCCACAATCCATGCTACCCTTGTTGCATGCAGCTGCTATAGCTCAGACACAAACCAGATCCTCTCTATCACCTATCACTGAGAGTATACCCCCACAAGAGACTGGGTCTGATGCTACTACTCCTGCTATCCCAGCAACAATTGAGGAGGTTACACCCCCTGAGTTACAAGTAACTCTCGGTGGTAGTTCAAGTGGAGCAGCAACTACAAATGTTGGATCTACAGATTTGCATTTGGCCAGTTGTTTCATTAATCAGACTCCCTTGAAGGCAATTTCTTCCATGGCAACTTCGGTAACCACCAGTGAGTTGGATCTAACCACTGGTACCATCAAAGGTTTATCGAGTGCTGAAGAAAGAAGTCCCCAGTACCAAGAACAAGGGGCATCAATGGGTGATTGTTGGGACTCTGTTCCTAAGTCACACATTGATATAACCACTACAGGTGGGGATTCAGATAATCCCAGTAAAATGGGTGATGATTCAAGATATCAGGAATTGACGGGCAGAGTTGAAAAACTTGAAGAATCAGTTTCTGAAATAAAGGAGATGGTGCAAGAGATTTTAAAAGCTCAGAAAGCACAATCCACTGCTGTTCCACCTCAAGCACCTGCTCCACAACAAGCACTTGCTGCAAATGAGCTCTGGAATCTTTTTCAACCTATGCTTGAAAGACAAAAACAAGTGGCAGGAGGCAGTGGTTGTAATGGTGTGTGATAGAGTGGTGTGTGTTGAAAGTGATTGAAACACCAGTTGTTTCAACCACTGTCAGTCAGTCACAATCACAAACCACTGCTATCCAATCTCAAACCATTGATTCATCCAAAACATCATCTGCCCCTTCTTCATTAAAAAGGAGAAGGAATCTCATATCAGATGATGATTCACCACCACCATCACCACCATCAAAAACTACCTCACCACTTCCATCCCCTGCTCAAAAGCAGAAGACAACTGCTGACATATCAGCAGTTGTAATGACAACAGATGTTGAGACACAAGTTGTTTCAACAGCTGTTAGTCAGTCATCCACCACTGCTCTCACCTTTCCTACATCACAACCAAAGCTCTTCAACAGAAAAAGAAAGCCAATCCCTGCCGAGGAGGGTATACATGATCCTAATGCTGCACAACATCCACTGGAACTTGAAGCTATCAAAAATGAGATGAGGCAATTCTATACAGAAGAAGATCCTTCAAAAAGAAGATTCTCCTCACTCATAGGCTACATGCCACCAGATGATATGGATGATTACCTCAAACTCAAGGCAAGGCAAGCAAGACTAAGAGCTAAAGTTGAGAGTGAAAAAGAACGGTTAAGCGAAGATGGCATTGCTAAAAGACTGGAGTTCTACTTCACAAAAGTAAAGCAGATAGAAGAGTTTGCACAAGACCTAAACAAAGAAAAGGCTGAACAAAGGAAAAAGTTAAGAAAACAATATCCAGCCTACATCATGAAAGAGAAATTCTATCCTGCTGAAGAACAACAGTTCAAAGAATGGCCAATAGTCGCTCTAAAGCATGAGGCAGAAAGGATTGAGAAAATCAAGAATGATCCTACAAAGAAGAAGAATGCTCCAAACAGGAACAAATTCAAAAAGCTCATTGCTGATCTAACTACTGAGTATAAGAGAAAGAAAAAGGAGCTGGTGGATGCAAAAATGGATACTGCTGAAGCCATATCAAAATGGTCAAAACAGCAGACTGATGAAGCCTATGAAAGGCTAAAGAAAAGAAAGATAACTGTTTCAAGCACCTCAAAGAAGCATGAACAAAGAATGAAGCTTGAACAACAGATAGAAAACCTCAAAACACTGTTCCGGTCTACTTTTGTGACAAACCAAGAAGAAGGAGAACAGCTGACCAGTGAAGAGGTAAAAGAAAAAGAAGTTGAGTACTTCAAAGAATCCATCATGAAAATGGGTCTAAAAGAAGAGAGCTCAGAAAAACTTCAAAACCTTTTAAAAGGGATGTTAACCAAACCTGCATCATCAGACACTTCAACAGACATGACAGACATTGAAAGGCAAGAGCTGATTGAAAGAGAAACTGCAGAAGATATAGCTGCAGCAAATGATGTCATAGAAATGGCTTTCAAAAGAATGTCTGAAAGTCTGCAAGTTTTCACAAGGCCAACATCTCCCAACTCATCTTCAAATAAATCTCTCCCAAGAAATCCATTGGGTTCGAAAGTACTAAAGTGGATGTCTGACCAAAAGACCCATGTATTGACTATTGTCAGATCCAATGGAAATGTGAAGTACATATCAAGGAAAGAAGCACTAGGCCTTAGTGTTCAAGATTTGCAGGATCTCCTTGAACTTTCACTGTGCAGGGATGAAGATGACATAAGTTCCAAAGAATTTGAAGAAGATTTCAAGAGAAAAGCAAGGGAACTTTTGATGAGTAATAAAGATCCAGAATAATGACAGGTTTTGGCATTATCTGTTCCAGGGGGAGATTGTTGGGATTGAACCCTACCAGAGGAACAGATAATGTAAAGCCAAAACCTGGTCACAGCAGTGGATTCACAATAAGCAGCAGTTTACATAAAGCTTCCCCCTTGAAAGTGATTTATAACAACTGATGGTCTTGCATCCACTGACTGGATACAACTGCTGCTGTCCTGCATAACTATTGATGAAGCTTAGAAGACTGCTAGACACTAAGCACTGCTGGTACAAACTGCTGATGACAAAGCTCTGCCCAATCAAGGACTGGTCAACCTTGAGGAAAGCACTGATGTAAAGAGAGAGCAGTTGTTTTGTGAATAATCTGTTTTATGTATAGTCAGTGGTTAGGCATAGCAGTATTTGTAAAAGGACAGTAGATACAGGTTGTTAGGCTGTTAGACGTCGCTCTCATGGTGACGTCAGCTGAGATACCTCAGTGGTTTGGTTTGCCTATAAGTGTAACAGTATCCTGTACTGTTACATTTGATTGACTGAGTGAGTTCTTCTCCTCATGTCTAATCCTTTCATCTTGTGCAATCCAACCTTGGGGTATCAGGCTGAGGGGGAGCTTAGTTTGTAAGCAGGTCTGTAATCTTTTGCTTTGATTTGTAATCTTTTGACTCTATGAGAAGCAAATGTTTATCAAACTATTTTCTCCTTTGATTGTGTTTATAAAGTTTGTTATTCATTTCCGCTGCACTTTACATGTTTTCATATTCACTAATTGTTCAAAACATACAAACAAACATAATCATGTGAGCCTCCGATCCTAACACAATGAACAAGAGATTAAAACGAAATGGGCAATATATTAAAACACAATGGATAACAAATTAAACACAATGACCAGAACCAATAACACAATGTATAGAAAACCCAGATATAACACCATCTTCATTGTGTCATATATTGTGTTATAAGTTCTTATAAAAACGCAATGGATAGAACTCAAATTAACATTGTGTTATAGATTTTGATAATAACACAATGTATAGAAACCCTAATAAAACTTAATGACCAAAACCCAGTTAAAAGACACAATGACTGGAACCTTCAACACAATGCAAAAAAAAACTACACAATAAAAATGATTTTTTTATTTTATTTTTGTATAACAATATGATACTCATAGTAAAGATAAAAAAAACTCTCGCTATTATGATGATTTTCTTTTTAAAAAAAGTCGTATCAAAAGTTATAGACGTTTTAAATTGATGGGGGTAATTGGCATGTGTCTTGCATGCGGAGAAAGAAAATCCATAAATGTAGGGTTCCCTTTATGCCCTTCCATTATCTTCGTTTTCCTAAAAACTAATCTCAACCCTTCAGATCTAAGATCAATGGATTAGAATTATTCTTACCCTTCTTATTATATTATCATTTGTATTTGATCCTAACCCCTAATTTGTTTATAATCCACCAACCCTTTTTATCATAATTTACCATAATACAATTCAAGTTACATTTTAAATGTGTTAGGCTCGATTTTCCTTATACAAATAAATATATAGATATTGAGAGAAAGGTTATTGTACAAGAGAAAAGAATTGTACGAAGTGTAGGAGACAATTGAATATTTCATCACCGGAGATTGGAACAGTCGCCAGAGATGCCTCCATTGGAGGTGGGTTTAATTTGTGAAGGTAGAGGTGGTTTGTGAATGTCACACCGCAACCGATGGCAGAAACATCGGAGTGAGACGAAATAGATTGCTCGAGACATCATAACACTAATAATTGTGACAAGTATTTAAATAATAAATTTCATTCCATTTCTAAAGAATCAATTACAAGGATTTGAAGCAAATACAACAACATGAATAATGAAATACAATACAATAGGAGTACAAAATCTAAAGTGTGTATCTAAGCATCCTACTAGATTCCACGCATCACCAACATCATCGCTAAACCTGCAACACGTTTTAAAAGCATAGTTCAATACAAAGGTATTGGCGAGTACACTAGTTTTAGACTCGTGTTATATGTATAAAAGTATTTTCAATCCAACATAGCAATTTGGTATACAAGGTCAAACTATCATGCATAACTAAAAGTCAAACCCAAGTGACCACAAGAATAATAACATCCCTCGATATAACAATATCGAGACTGTAAAGTATGAATAGCAGCATCCCTCGATATAACAATATCGAGACCGTAAAGAATTTAACTTAACAAAAACCTCGTCAGGTGGTGTGCTACTCCTATAGCGCTATAATTGTTAAGGCGGGTTAACAAGTAGCATGAATTCTAGCATGAACATAAGCATAACAAAGCATGTATAAGGATTGATTGAATAAAGCATGTTTGTGAATCGTGCATTTTAACAAGTAAAACATGTTGCACCCAAAGTGTATTAAAAGGAAAATGGGTCAAGTGTACTCACAAAATTTGCATATGCTTTCCGATTATCCAATTGTTGACGAGCAATGAGATTAGGAGATCGAATGTATAGGGGTTAAAGTTCAAGGTATGTTTAGAGTCGAGATTCGGAATTTAAAACATAAGAATATAGCAAATGAAAGTAATCATCTTTTAACACAAAATACTTGTTTGACACTATGAAACCCCAAGGGTTATAATGTTTTCATGAGTAGTATACCCATTAGAATCATAACAAGTTTTAGGTCTTAGATGATGTTAATCTAGTACTTTGACGAATGAACACAATTTCACCATCAAAGGTTCGAATGTTGGATAATATATGTAAGTATTATATAAATTATGTATTATACTTTAACAAGTCCAATAGTTCAATATTTCAAGTATGATGTAGGAGGATGAATCCTCCATTTAGGAACCTCTTAAGTGTCATAGAAATCATGTAGGAGGTAGGAAGAAAAGTCTTCCATTTAGGTACCTCTAAGTATTCACCACTACACTTGATGTTTTGAACATACAAGGAGGGTCATGAACTACAAGTAATACAAGAATACTAAACACTAATATATAATAAATCATCAAGTAATGTGTGGATTTTATGTAGGACAACCCAAGTTAATCCTAAATCACACTTATATCAAGTCTTGAACTTGAACTTGAACATCACTTGTGGGTTAAACCCTTGAACAAAACAGAAAGTTTGTGAGGATTAATCCTCTGATTTTGAATGTCTCAACCTTGTTTTTAAGCCTAACTAACCATAGAAGTGGTTATAAGCATAAGGACATAGGTTTGAGATGAGTTAGAATCAAGTTTGAACCAGTTTAGTAAAGATTTAATCAAAACAGAAACGAACAGTGAACTTTGGAGCCTTTTTGGAGATGTTCCAGGGACTGATTTACTGTGAAAAACCCATGGAATCGAAGCTAAGGTCAATCCAAGCACATAGGAAAAAGAATGAGGTAAATCGGACAAGAAACGAGTGAGTTATGCTCACTTTTGTGAAGTAGGATGAATCTGCTCGAACACTGATTTGCAGTTGCGTTTTTTAGAGTTTTAGAGTGATTTGGATGAGTTTGTAAAGTGATTTGAGCTTGGGTTAGCTTAGTATTTATAGGAGAAGGTTGGGGTAGGTTGTAGTTGGGGTTTAAATGCAAGAAACACAAGTTAAACCACTCAAAACACACCAAACTCGCAACCAATCCAAGGCTGTTTAAGAGCTGGCTCCGGATCAGACATCCTCGCTGGGAGCGAAGACAGAGGGCTTGGCCCTTCGCGGCCGGCGACAAGGGGCTGGTTCAAGTTTCAGTTAATTATAAATTGGCCCCTGAAGTCTATTAATTTGGGTTTTTAGGTCATTTAGGGGTTGTTTTCGACATTTAAGCAAAGTTTAAGGACAAATTAAGTGTGGGGAACATAAACCAAGTATAATTAAGTGTATGAGTGTCATGTTTAAGTATCGTATACGATCAAAACACGTTTTATGCATAAGTTTCACGTATTTGCAAGTTTAGCACATAGTTTCCGAGAATTACGAATAAGCATCAATTGTTTCACGAAATTAAATGTATGAGCATGTATAAAGTATATTTAACACGAAATTAAAGAAATAAGAGTTTTATTTATGATCCAAGTCTCGGTTTTTACAAAGTTTACCACGAAGGAATGATTACAAGGTTACAAGGTTTCCAAAAATAGAATTTCAAGCAAGGGTTTCCAAATATAGAAAGTATAAAACGCAGGGTGTTACAGTGAAGGTGGAGATGGGGAGGTGGTTTGTGAAAGTGGTGTTGATCAGATGGCGAAGGTGGTGGCGGTGGAGGTGGTTGCAGGTTGTGAAGGAGGAGGCGGTGGCTGAGTTTTTGAAAGGTAGATAGAAAAAGGGGTGATGAAGAAAATGAGTAGTGGACCCCTATCTTCTTTATATATCTTTTTATTTTTTTTAATTGTTCATGGGTAATATAGTAATTTCACACATACTTAACTGAAAAAACTAACAAATGTTAGTAATAAGGACCACCCGATTGCAAAAATTACAACTATTAGGACCAACTCTGTAATTAATAAACCATTAGAACAAGTCTGCAATTTTCAAAAACTAAAAGGCTGCACGGTATGGCAGCATCCTCAGCCCCGTCCTTCCTCGGCGACGCCACGTCCCCGTCGTCACACCACGCCGCCCCCCTCCGTCCCGTCCCCATCGTCCGAATTCAGACGTTCGCGACGGAGCAAACAGGTGGGCCCCCTTTCTTTCTTCTCGACGACGCCCGGCACACCCCATCCCGCCCCTCCCGTCTTCATCCGTCCCCGTCTTTATCCAGTCACCATACCCAACAGCCTAAGGAACAACTAGAAATTTAACTCTTGATTTAATACTCCTGCCATAAAGTGACTTTTTTAATGTAATTTTTTATCAATGATTAATGCATTACGTGTCCAAAATAGCATCCTGTTGACTTTCACCAATTAACCAACTCTTTACAGCTATACAACTTTTTATACATGCCTTTTAAGTGAAATAAAAAATTATTTGACATTATTATAAACTACATGTGACGGTGTAAAAAGTTGATGATATTTTCAGATGTGGCTTTGACCATCAAGCTATACTTTTTCCAAGTTTAACACTAAACAAAATTTTAGGTAATCTATTATTGTGTCATGAGAATATGGTGAAATATTATCGTGTGTTTTTAGGCTGGAGGGTGTGGGGCGCCATCCAAGCCAGCTGGTCATCTATAGCGCCCCGCGGCGCTATCGTTCCACACCCCTGACGCTATGCTGGGGCGCCATTGAGTCATCGCGAGCATGGAAACGGGCTTCATTACGTTTGGACCGAGGAACATTTAAAGTTTTTACCGTTGAAAACGGTCATAATTTAAAAAAAAATTACGAGTTAACTGTCATTTTCGTCCCTGTGGTTTGGTCACTTTGGCCATTTCAGTCTATTTCTCAAAAATGCGCCATTTTCGTCCCCCACGTTCTGGAAAGGTGCCATTTCAGTCCAAAAATCATAACCCAGTTAAGTCAGTTGTTAAATAAGGACTGATTGTGTAAATTTGTAACATAAAGGACTGATTGTGTAAATTTGAAAAATGGACTGAAATGGCAGTTAACACCACCACCACTAGCCCTGCCACCACCACCACTCCGCTGCCACCGCCACCACCACCACTCCGCTGCCACCACCACCACCACCACTCCGCTGCCACCACCACCACTCCGCTGCCACCGCCACCACCACCACTCCGCTGCCACCACCGCCACCACCACCACCACCACTCCGCTGCCACCGCCACCACCACCACTCCGCTGCCACCACCACCACCACCACCACTCCGCTGCCACCGCCACCACCATAATTCTGCTTTCAATTCAGATAATTGTATTATTTTATTAAAACAGTCCCATAATTCTGCTTTGAGACTTCGGACATTAAATTATTAAAAGAAACAACAGTAAATCATTTCTAATACCATAAATCATAATATAACTAATATGAGCTGGGTTTTTATATCTATAAAAATGTAAATTTTGCCATGAGATGTTATCTATGTTTAAGTGCAGATTTTATATATACACACATAAAACAAAATTGTGGTAACAAACCTCAGGGAATTTTGTATCAGGTGGGCGTTCTTGGAATTGCACACTTGGAGCATGTTGAAGTTTAAAAAGATTATCAAGTAGCTTTGATCTTATTTCATCCAGCAACTGGCGCGAGTTCTTATTTTCGAGTAGCACTCTAGTCTGCACAAATAAAAGTATCCATCATACTATTAGTTTCGAGTAGCACTGGTAATTATAATTCTTTAAATCAAATTAAATTAATAATCACCTCATAGCACCAGCAGCGAGCAACATTTCGAATAGTATAGCCTCCACCGCCAAGCAACAGTAACGGCACATTATAAGATATCATATACTTCACACATTCAGCTTAAATAGAAACAGTAACACAACCGCACCAGGCCTAAAAACTTCCATAACTTTGCCGATTATCGGCTTAAATAACGACTGGTAACTTTCATCATCAATGCCATCATCAAGAGGGACATTTAGTGAATAAAATTTTCCTTTTGAGTGGTGGTGGTGGTGGCAGCGGAGTGGTGGTGGTGGCGGTGGCAGCGGAGTGGTGGTGGTGGCGGTGGAGGTGGCAGCGGAGTGGTGGTGGTGGCGGTGGAGGTGGCAGCGGAGTGGTGGTGGTGGCGGTGGCAGCGGAGTGGTGGTGGTGGCAGGGCTAGTGGTGGTGGTGTTAACTGCCATTTCAGTCCATTTTCAAATTTACACAATCAGTCCTTTATGTTACAAATTTACACAATCAGTCCTTATTTAACAACTGACTTAACTGGGTTATGATTTTTGGACTGAAATGGCACCTTTCCAGAACGTGGGGGACGAAAATGGCGCATTTTTGAGAAATGGACTGAAATGGCCAAAGTGACCAAACCACAGGGACGAAAATGGCAGTTAACTCAAAAATTACTTTTCATTTTATTTATAAATTAACACTATAAATACCCACTATTCTTTAACTTTTTCACATCATTCCTCTCACTTTCTCCTTCACTTTTTATACAATTCTCTTCATATTTTTAAAAAAAATTTAACAATGTTTCCCAACAACCCATGGGACCAGACCAATCCGTTTTGGCAAAATATGCAAAACAACGAGCAAGAGGACCGCTATCGCCGAGACCCGCATACGGGTGTGGTTGGATATTATCCAATGCCACCAACTTCTCCTCATCTCACCACTCAACCGATGCCCCCATATTTCGGGCATTATTCTCAACCCCCATTTTTTCCGTCAAACATCCCACCGCAAAGCATACCCGATACCCAAGACACAAGCGAAACCGAATACGTTCCCGAAACCCAAGGCACGTGGAAAGTCTACTAAATCAGATGGCCCGTCAAAGATGAGCGAGTTCGAGGCAGGTCTCAAGCAAATAATCTCCATTAGGGAAAAATACCAAGAAATGAGAATGGAGAAACAAATCCAAAGAGACATGGACTTTCTCGCAAGGGATGTGTCACATCTACCACCAGAGAAGGACCGAGTCATTTTGGAGGCTCGTAAGGCATAAATTCGGGCCAAATATATGTAGTTTTTTTTAAGTATGTTGTCTTTTTTTTTCCTAGTATGTTATGTTTTTTTATGACTTTGTAGTGTTTTTTTAATGAAATTATGTTTTTTTTTTATTTTGTAGTTATTAAAATTGCCATTTAATTTTAAAAAAATAAATATTTAAATAAATTAATAATTAGTTAATCATGACACGGGACTCCATCCACACCCTCCAAATTAAAGGGGGGCATGATAAAGCCCCCATGCTGACATGGCGATGACGTGGATCCTAGTTGGCATGATAAAGCCCAAGGGGACTCCAACCACACCCCATAGCCTTAGGGAGATGATCAAATAGCAAGTTTGTTTTGTCTAGGAAGGATATGAAGTAATAGGGTTATGACATGTGGCAAAATTTAAAATAAAGACTAAAGAGGAAGTGTATTTTAGTCAATTGTATCAAATCTTCTTTCTTCTTCTCCCTCAGTAACTTCAAAACCCGCCATTTTCAAAACCCACCATCTTCTACCTTTTCTTCACTTTCTATCTTAATAATCACTACATTATAGTGCGATTTTCGTCACCAATCAATGATTCAAACACTCAATCAACGTGTTCTTCAACTTTTTGAAGAAACCCAGTTTAACTTCATACAATATCTCATTTTTTCCCGTGATTTTGAAGCGAATCACTCGATCCGTTCGATTCGATCGCTAATAAGTGTTTCTATCATTCAAATTTCGTCAATCGTTGAAGAAATCGGCTTCGATCCATGTAAGAAATTCTTGAATTGCATTTTTACGATCTGGGTTTTTGAATTGAGTCATTGCGTTCTATGTGGGTTCCAAGAGGGTTACGCCCCCTTGGTGGGGTTCCGGGGGCAGCGCCCCTGGGAGCAGGGTCCAAGGGGCGGCAGCCCCTGGCGGGGTGCAAGGGGCAGAGCCCCTGGCTGGGATCGAGCTTCATCAGAAAATTTAATTTTCTGGAAATTGCCTCATTTTCGTAGACAGAGAGAACACTTTCTGGCCATTGCGTTTTTAGAGAAAACACATTTTTTGAAGTATTTTTAGTCATTGTGTTTGTAAAACACATTTTTATGTGTTTTCAGTCCATTGCATTTTAGTGAGAACACTTTCTTTTGTGTTTTTAGGCCATTACGTTTTAGAAATAAGACATTTTTATGTGTTTTCTGGCCATTGCGTTTTAGAAATACACATTTTTGAAGTGTTTTAGTCCATTGCGTTTTAGGTAAAACACATTTTTATGTGTTTTCAGTCAATTGCGTTTTAGAAAAAAAGACATTTTAAGTGTTTTCTGGTTATTGCGTTTTAGAAATAAGACATTTCTTTGTATTTTTGGTGCATTGCGTTTTAGGTAAAACACATTTTTATGTGTTTTCAGTCCATTGCGTTTTAGATAGTACATTTTCTTTTGTATTTTTAGACTATTGTGTTTTAGAAATAAGACATTTCTTTGTGTTTTTTGTGCATTGCGTTTAGAAAAAAAAAATCATTTTTTACGTTTTTTTCCACTGCGTTTTACGCAACTGAGTTTTCATTTTTTTTTTAAATATAGCAATAGTATATTCGTTTTAAAGATGAAAAAACGCTCGTTTTTTTGTGCAATGCACCATAAAAAAATAATGTCGTATGAAAAGGTTATTAACGTTTAAAAATGGGGAGAATTGGAGGAGAGAGAAACTATTGTTCTGGATTGACTACAATGCTTTTACACAAACCCACACTCATTTTTTCTTCTATTCAATTTCACTCATTTAATATTATTAACCCTTAATTAAATCAATTGATGGATAAGATTACTTCCTAGTATTCATAGCCAAAAAAACTTCCTATTATATTCTAACCCGTGTTTTTAAAAGCTTTATGACAAATTTTTTTCTTTCTTATTTATAATTATTGATGTAAAATAGAGTAAAAGTAACATTTATCATTAAAAAGACTTTTCTTTTAAAAAATATAATTACTTGTTTGACGTGTATTAATTTTACTTTTAAATCGACACTGGTTGATTGGGTTAGACAAGTGATCACTTGTTAGTCGGTTTAGATATACAAAACCGCGAATGAACAGTTAGGCCAACAATTTTAAATTACTTTTCGACTTAATAAACTAAACCGGCTAAGTAAATAAACTGACCATGATAAGCAAGTTATAAAAAAAAAAAAACTTTTTTTACTCTTTTTCAATATCCCATAATTTTTCCTCACGTAATTTTTTCTTACAATGTATAAAATTATGATCATTTATTCAATGATTAATATGTACCCCCACAAAGATAAATCCAACATGAGTGTTTGTTAAACCATTAATATGTACCTCCACAACATAAACCATTAAATACACATTCAAGGGTAAAAATGTCATTTCCATTTTTCAAGCCATTTTCATGAAATTCCAAATTGAAAATAATAAATCACAAAAACAAAAGTGCCTATAAATACCACTTCAAATAAAATACTAAAACAAATCCAGTCTCCTCATTCAACTCAACTCTTCTCCTCCATCAATAACTTCAAAGCCAAAACAGAGCACCCTATCTTCCCCTGTTTTCATCTTCTCCAAAAATCATGCAAGAAAACACCACCAATCCTTTTGTAACTCCTTCAATCAGCGATTCGGTTCGATCTTCGCTATCGAATTTGATCCTAACAGGAGGAAATCAAAGCACTCTGGATTCAATTTTCTCACTCTGTTCCTCATCTTCAAAAACAGAGGAATTATCTGCAACAGGGTCCTCTGTTTATCTAAAACAGAGAGATTTCATCCTCAATTTCCCAAATTTCTCAAATTCTACAAATTCCCAAAATTTATCAACCAATTTTGACTCAAATTCTTCAACAGGGTTCAATCAGCAATCGAAGAAGAAATCGTACAGAGGAGTGAGGCAGAGGCAATGGGGAAAATGGGTAGCGGAAATTCGGCTGCCGCAGAACAGGATGAGGGTGTGGTTAGGGACGTATGAGTCGCCGGAGATGGCGGCCTACGCGTACGATCGAGCTGCGTATAAGTTACGCGGGGAATACGCGCGGGTGAATTTTCCGGCAGGGTTGGTCGGAGATGAGCGGAAGTTGAGTGGTGTGAGGATCGCGGTGGATAATAAAATTGAGGCCATTTTACAAAAAATTAAGAGAGAGAAAACTAAAAAGAGGTCGGAGAGAGAAAAGGTTAAAGCAGTGTCATTAGTGACGGATTCTGGAATTTTTATTACAGGGGTTGGGAGTGTTTCGGGCGGTGGAGAGAGTTGTAGTGGGAGTGAAATCGGGTCGGGTAGTGTTTCGGAAGACGGGTTTTGGAAGGGGGAGAATTGTTCGTCGGGTTGTTCGGTTTCTGGTGAGTTGACGGCGGTGGAGGTGGCCGAGGAGGCGGAGACCGGTGGTTGGTCTCTTGCCGGAATGCCTTCTTATGATTTGGATTTGATATGGGAAATACTTGCTAATTAGGAGTAGTTAAATTGTAACCTTTAATTTTGACTTTTGAGATGGTCAACTGTGAACAATTTGTTCAAGAGACTTGTGTTTTTGAACTTTGAAGTAATATAATGTGTATTCATACATGTCATGAGTTTTTTAATTTCTAAATTTCTGACCGTAGTAGTGTGTTTCTTGGCTTATTCTATTCACACCCCCCTAATTACTAATTACACCCCCCCTATTAAAAACATTACATCCATCAATCACTTGGTTTTTGTTTTTAGCCTGTTTTGTCTTTTTGTTTTTAGCACTTGTAGAGTTGGCGAAAGAACTTTGTCCGACAATATCTTGGTTCAACCCCATGAAATCATATCCCGGTGTGTTTAAAAGGTTGGTAAAAAAACCTTGTCCGTCTGTATCTTGTGTCATGAACGGACTTGGTTCACCAGGATCGTCCTTGAATGGTTTTTTTCCGTAAATATCTTGATTTATGAACGAACTTGTTTAACCAGGCACTTGATAGTTCACGTCTGGACTGATGTAACCAACATAATCAGCAGTCTCTAGATACCCGAATGAACTATGTCTCCAAGGCTCTTGAGTGTAATCATGATCTTGGGAGTTCACAAATGAACTATGCCTTGCAGGTTCTTGAGTGTAATCCTGCTCTTGATAGTTCGTAAATGAACTATGCCTTCCAGGTTCTTGAGTGTAATCCTGCTCTTGATAGTTCGTAAACGGACTGTGCCTTGGAGGCTTCTGAGAGTAGCTTCGTTGAGGGGGCGGTTTAGCAATTGCAGGGTTCGGTATTGTTTGTTGTTTGGATTTTGTAGTTGGTCGTCCACGAGTATTTTTTTTAACATCAGGTTCTTCAACAAAAGGTATACTTGGATTGGTTAATTCTTTTAACTTTTGGGTGTAAAAAACTACCCCCTCGGGCGCGCCGTTTGAATTTTTTTTTTTTACGAATGTTGTTAAAATATACGGATCTAGTTGTAAAAAAAAAATCGTGGTCAACGCCCCTCCGTGGCACGTGGTTCTCGCGGTTCTCATAACTCGTGGTGGTTCTCATTCTAGCGATCCCCTAATAATAATAATAACAAAAAAACACTAAAATATACTAAAAAGACAACAAAAAGACAAAAAAAACTAAAAACAAAAAACAAATGATTGATTGATGGATTGATGAATGTGATGTTTTTGTAGGAGGGGTGTAATCAGGAATTAGGGGGGTGGGAATAGTATCACCCTTCTTCTTTTGCTGAAACAAATCATAAATTATAGAAAATACTTGCTACACGGGTCAACACAAATGATTGTTTTTTTAAAACAAACTATATTCAAATCAAATGAGTATTTTAGTTTTCATTATATAAAAAAAATCATAAATTCCGAGAATCATCCATATTCATTTATATGGGATAACGTTTGTTATTATAAAGACAAAAAGGGCCTTTAGAAGTGTATTCACTTGACGAGATGGGACTAAAGGTGACTAACACCTTCTTGAATCGATGAATTATATTATATTATATTATTATATTATATTTTTTTTTATTATTATTTTTTTTTTATAAAAAACTACTGTTCCATATTATAACCAGAAAACTTGTTAAGTTACATCAAAACAGAAGGTAGACAGGCAACAAGCTGCGCCGCCAACCCTTTCTGAATTGCAAACCCCAACCTCCCGAACACAAACCCCTGCCCCCTTGGGGTCGAACAATTGCTGTGGATAACCCGTTGAACCCTCGTCAAGAAGTTGATGGTTTCTGGCGCTAGGGAGCCAAAAGTATCAAAAGCAAAAGGGATAAAGACATGTTGGTTCTCTGCGCAAGCTTTAGCGTGCTTATCCACTTTCTTTGATTCTGCCTTTCTTGCTGCTAGTCCTGCTACAAACCCGTTTTCCCTTAAACCAACCAAAGGGGAAACCCCCGTGAGGTCTACACAAGCATGTTTCCCCCCAGCCCAGCCAAAGACGAGTAGATCCGCTGGTCGAAGAGTAGATCTCCCTTCCATAGGGTCCGTGAGGAAATTCACAGGGGCCTCTTTCTTAGCAGAAATCCCAGCTCTTCTTAAGATGTCCCCCAAAACATCTCGCACCCAGTCATGCCGATATTTAAACCCAGGGAGCTCTTTACAGTGAACTGCGTGCTCCCCATATTTATCCATACAAGCTTTACGACATATCGGGCAGGTTTCATCTTCTGGGTACATAGGGATCATTAGCCGGTATTTGAGAATGGTTCTGTATTCTACTGCCGACATGCATTGTCCTAACCCCTCAATCGGGACAACGGTCAAAAATTCCTGAGCATGGGGACCCTTCAGACACTCAAACACCGCCTTCTGGCGGGGTGACAAATCAAAAGCTTCTCCCAGGCTTTGAGCGATTTTGCTAAAAAGTGCATTCGCCAAAGTTTTTTGTGGCTTCGAGGGGGCGGTGTCCTTGTTAGAGAAACCGCCAATATCCAAGTCTGGGAGAGAGACATTTAAGCGTTCGAGCGCTTGTTGATAGTCTGGGTCAAGCCCGACAACCCCACCGTTTCGAAGGATATGATCCTGTAGTTCCCAAGACTGAGCTCTAGACGTCACAAAGGCATAAGCCCCAACATCTCGGGCTGAGAAGAGGCCCAAACCACCTAGACGCATTGGCAAAGATGCTAGACGCCACTGGAGGTCACCAAAGAAGGGGCCGCCACCCACTACTATGTCTTCTATAGCCTTTCTAAGGCCATCATCGAACCGAGATACCGCATCCTCCATCAAATGGGGTTGACAAGTCCGCAGCCCAAAAAGCAACTTAGCAACACCCATGCACGACCTTAGCAAAAGGAGTTCACATTGGGGATCCCTCAGGCAGGGTAAGAGTTTCATAAGGTCAACCGCCCCCGAGGCCCGCCGCCCTGCCAACTCTCCAATAAAGCTAGGATCCCGACTAACAGCTCCACCAAGGAGCTTAACCCCCTTCTCTGGTCTACCGATCCCCCTCGGGAAAAGCCCGTCCTGAACTTTCTGGCCGTCACATGTCGGCCAATAAACCTCTGTTTTCTTAATATTGAGATAAAGCCCTAGAGATGGCCCCTCCTCGTTGATGATGTCTAAGGCCTTAGCAACCTCAGAGGCGTTGCCGATAATCGTCCCATCATCCAAGTACCAAGCATGAAACGGGAGTTTACAGCGGTTCTGAACTCGGAGAATAAGGGGGTGTAAGGCGAGGGCAAAGAGAAGGGGCCCCAAAGGGTCTCCTTGTTGAACTCCGGTAGTAGCCCCAATACACTCGTTACCAACATACAACCTAGCAGGCTGAGCGTAAAGAAATTGGACCCACCGATAGATTGACGGGCAACGCTGATGAACCTCTTGGAGAAAGGCTGTGCGGTCGACCGTGTTAAAAGCATTGGAGAAATCCACAGTAAGCAAGGCTAAGGAACCATCTGCGTGAAACGAGTTGAGAAACCTGTTTGCACTGTGAAGTACCGCCTCTGCCCCATTTGGCATCCCCACCCCAAACTGATAGTCACCTAAGTATTGGGTCATTTCTTTCCCGACCTTCTTCATCGCCACCTTGGAAACCAACCTTCGCCAAATACCCCCCACAGCAATAGGCCGAATTCCTTTATCAGGTTTCAATAAGGGGGTGAGGGGGGCCGAGGCAACAAACTCAGCAAGCACCATAGGGCAGGACCCCCCAAGCCATAAGTTAACAACTTCAGTAATGCTCGTAAGCAAACCTGAGGAAGTCACCGAGCCCTCGCCACCAATAGCATCTAACAGGTGTTGGGCCCGCATCCCGTCTCTACCGCATGATGTCCCTTTAGGAAATGATCGAATACATTTGAGCACACAATCCCCATCAACAACAAGAGTGGGTTGGGCCAAAGGGTTGGAAGGCAATGACGGGGGCGACACCACTGGGTGTTTATCAATAAGAGCAGACCAAATTATTTTTAATTTAATTTTATTCTCAGTTTAAAATAACGCTTTCGTTCTTTGTTTAAAATTACGTTTTTGCCCCCAACTCAAAATTATACTACATATACATTTGTAACTTGGAGGAATAGTGCCAGGCAGACCAACTTATTTTTAATTTAATTTTATTCTCAGTTTAAAATAATGCTTTCGTTATACTACATATACATTTGTAAGTTTGGGGAATAGTGTCAGGCAAACCAACTTATTTTTAATTTAATTTTATTCTCAGTTTAAAATAACGCATTCGTTCTTTGTTTAAAATTATGTTTTTGCCCCCAGCTCAAAATAAAATTATAATTTTTCACCTAGCTCAAAATTACCCTTTTGCCCTCGGTTCAAAAACTCATTTTTAATTTTGTTCCCAGTTTAAAATTATGGTTTCGCCCAGTTTAAAATTACGCTTTCGTCCTTTGTTTAAAAATACGTTTTTACCCCAGCTCAAAATAAAATTATAATTTTGCCCCTAGCTCAAAATTACGCTTTTGCCCTCGGTTCAAAAACTCACTTTTAATTTTGTTCCCAGTTTAAAATTACGGTTTCACCCTCCGTTTAAAATTACGTTTTTGCACCTAGTTCAAAATAAAATTTTGTTTTTTCCTCTAGCTCAAAATTACGCTTCCCCCCTCAGCTCAAAATTACGTTTTTGCCCACAATTCAAAATAAAATTATGTTTTTCCCCTAGCTCAAAATTATGATTTTATTGTCAGTTTAAAATTATGATTTCGCCTCCAGTTCAAAATATAATTTACGATTTTGCCCCTTGTACAGACATACATGTTATGAGAGAGAAATATTCGGCTTATTGCCCCGCAACGCGGGCGGGGCAAAAACTAGTTTGGATATAATTTATATACTTAAATCAACTTGCGTAGTAGCATGAACCAGTCATTTATTTACTTTTTTTTAACGTCAAACCTGCATATCATTGGAGTATCATCGTGTCATGAGTGGAACCACCTGATCATATTCATCTTCACTAGGCTATAATGCCTATACACCAATTCAGGAGGAAACCCAATAAATTTGAAAAAAAAAAAAAAACCATTTGTGGGATTCAAACCGATGACCTAATGGTCCCTAAGCCTTATCCTACCCCCTAAGATGCCACTAGGCTATAATGCCAAGTATAGTCATTTATTTACCAAGGGCTAGTTGTTTGTCTCTTAATGATTTAATTAAAAGGCAACCTTTGAACCGGTTAGAGGTAGAGTGTCTCTGATTCACTTAAAAGACATCTCTTAATGGTTTATGAAGCTTTTTAGTGGGCAAAATTTTAGAAATATGCTGAGAGTTAAACAAGTTATTCACCTCATCTAATATGTTTTCTTCTTCTAACTTAAAACAAATTATTAGATTTACATGTGGGTTAAACAAGTCAATTTACGTATATAATTTCACTTCGTCTCAATAATTGATGTTTCTAGATGGGACCAACGTGAGCTTGTACCTCTTAAATACTGTATAACCTATTAAAAATAAAGTTAAATAAATATACACAAACAAGCCATCTGGATTTGAATTATTGAAAATTTTGTATAAACAGGTGACTTAAACAAGGAAAGAGTGTTTATAGGTGGCATGGGAAAACTATTTCGCTTCTAGGTAGATCACTGTTTGAAACAACGAACTTCTACCTTACTTCTGCCAAAGTTATGACAACATTCCAGTGGCAGGCAATGTCTTAATGAAGATCGCTGTTTGAATTCAAAGTCATGATATCAACAGAAATATGTCGGATAACACTTAACATTTGCTCCATTGGTTCCAAGATATATATCAACAAGAATATGTTGGATAACACTTAACATTTCCACTTTTAAGTAATAATCTTTTGATAGTTTGATTTTGCTACAAGTTTTTCTTGAACGGAAAACACACACTTCTCTTGAAATCCACCTATTGTTCATGTTGTAAGACTCGAACTCACACCACTTTAATGGAGATAAACATTTAACGTCACAAGACCAAGAGACCATGAGCTGATTTTGCTAAAACCATGGTTGTAAAAGTCTGGATTAGTCGCCGATTAATCACTAATCGAAAGTTCACCGATTAATGTCCGATTATTCGCTAGGTGGTCAATGGCAGTCCTATTCTGGCCAAATTTTGGCCGGATTCCGACCAAATTTCGACAAAACCTTATAAATTCCCGCTAATTACTTAAAAATGGGTAAATGATGGGTTAAAACATGTCTATTTTAAAAAATTACATATAAAAATGTGTTTGTATATGTATAACTAAAAATTACATATAAAAATCCCAATACGATTATTTCTGATTAATCGCTAGTCGCTACCCCACCGACTAGCGCATAGCCATTCTTTCAACACTAGCTAAAACTAATTAAGGGATTTTATAACATTCTTGCATCTTTAGAGCATACGTAGTGGGGCGGTATGGCACCCCATAGCGCCGCCATGGCGCCGCCCACACCGAAACGCAGGGCGCTATGGCCGGAGATGGCTGCCATGGCGCGATGGAGATGGCGCTGCTATTCTGGTTCCTTTCCAACATTCCACCAATCAGAAACAAGCAATTTTTTTTTATATTAATTAATAAAGTTAAAAATTATTAAATAGGTAATGATGGGTAGGGGCTTTATGACTACGGACTCTAGTGATATAACGCCCCATAAAGCCCCCGTGTGACGTGGCACGACACGTGTCGCATAACGCCCCACAAGGGGCTTTATGAGTACGGATGGACTTACTTTCTTCTCAACATATATGCAAGGCTTTCACTGGCTAGTGTCAAAACAATACTACCAATGATTAAAAAAAAGCATTAAAACAAAGAAACCCAATAAATGATTAATGACAGGTTCCCTCTGTAGTGTGTATACTGGTTTTTATTATTGCTTTTAATATATTGATAATGATAAGTATTATTGTTATAAAAAGCAAATCTCAACCGTAAACCTCACATCCTAATTAAATTCTGTTTTTGACTTCTTCAATTATTCAAGCTGTCTCACACTTCAAAATCTTCTAACCATTATAATTTATGTGACAGCTTCATATTGCAAATAGTCTTAAGATTGTGCAGTATGGTTCCATGCCCATGTGCCATGGTCTAGTTGTCACCGTGGCTATGGGGAACACCACGCCCCTCCCCGCGTGGTTCACTGCCGTGGGGATCTCCACGGAGAAGAATTATTTGTTGTTTTTTTTTTAACTTTTTAATAATATTTTCATTTAATAATTGATTTGGTTTTTTCCTAATAACATGTACTCGTTATTCATTAGCTTTAGAAAAAAAAAATCTAAATACACTGTGTTGTTTAATTTTTTTTATAAACATTTTGATATAAATCTACTGATAACTATAAATAACGAGACATTATAAATTGTAGGCATTACCAGTCCAAGGAGTTTTTAATTGGCACTGTAACAGTGATTAATTAAATTGTTGAACTTGAAGTATAATTGCAATTTGCAATACACAAAAAGGAAAAAAAAAGCTAACAAAAAGAAAAAAAAAAAGCTAAAAGAGAATGGGATCAACAGGTAATTTCGATGCATACCAACTACCAAGTTAACAGTAATATATATTTTTATTGTGTGTCGGGTCAACCCAACCCGTTTTGACTACCCATTACTTAACCTGTCTAACCCACCCATTTTGCCACCTGTGATAACACAAGACACAAATTGTCTATAATGTTTTTACTAGATTTATCACCCGCCGCAATGCGGCGGGGATTCATTAGTTATATATCATGTTAGATGAAAGGCAAATGTTTCTCACATGACCACGAGCCTATGTGTAAAACCGAGAAAAAAAATAAATAAGTCGATCTCTGACTCGCACGTTGCAACAGACCTATCAAACGGGGAAAAATAGATGCTCTGCGACGGACATGTCAAATAGGAAAAAATAGATGAAAAAACGTTGAACCCCACACGCACGTTGCGGTGTGTTAAGTCAGAAATTTAGAACGATACGTTAAACAGAGAACTTATGAAAGATGAAAAATATATAAGAGACTAAAGTTGAAAGTAAAAAAAATGTTGAGATTAAATTGCAAAAGATGAAAAGTTTTGGGTTGAAAGTAAAAAAAAAATTAAAGGGATTAAATTGCAAAAGATGAAAACTTTTGGATTAGAAGTGAAAAATCAAATTAATCAAAGAGGTTAAAATACCAAAGATTAAAACTTTAAACTTAAATTGCCAAAAATTGAAACTTTAGAGTTAAAAAAGAGAGTAAAATGCACGGATAGTCCCTGTGGTTTTGCAAAGTTTCAGCTATAGTCCCCAGATTTTGGAAATTACACTCATAGTCCCTGTGGTTTGACAGTTTGTTACGCTGATAGTCCCTGGAGTGGATGTGGGTTAGTTTTCTCAGTTAAGTCCATGTGAAATTACAAAATTACCCCTTTCTTTTATTAAAATATAAGAAAAAACTAATTAATCATTTAAAATATCAATTGGCACCACCACCAAACAACCCCAATCTGCAACTAAACCACCACTATTGCACCACCACCTCCCTTCAAGCTTTAACAGTTATAACCATAATTCTTCAATTTTATCATCATCAAACACCAAACTCTAGAGTTTAGATAGAATTGTATATCCATAACTGAGGTAAATTAACCCCAATTCAACCTCCAACTCCAAACCCTAATCTAAATTAACATAAATTCAAGAAACCAAACAAAAAACAAGACAAACATACCTTAGTAGATCCTAACGAAGCCAAGCAAGAGCAATAATCTCCGACCCATTTCCTCTAACAACAGTATGCTTGAGTTTAATAAACTCAAGACAAGCCTTAATCCGGAAACCCGAAGCACCAACAGCAGCCGGATCAAGAACCCACGGCTTACCCAACTGATTAGCCACACCGGCGGCAGCTTTCATAGCCTTATCATCTGCATCATCAAACACCAAAATCATCTGCACCTTCCTTCTTTGGACAACAATGCCCTATCCAGTCAAGTATATGATCAATCCCAACCATGAAACCAAACCTAGACCTTCCCATCAGCCGAAGGGAGACTACGAGTCGGTTCTACCGTTGTGAAATTGATCTGTTTGACGGGTTTAATCGATGGTATCCTCCTGTATTTGACCGGTATCTCCAGCGAGTGCGTCGGAACAGAGAGATTACTCTGTTTTTTAAGCAGGTGGTGGTGGTGTGGGGGTGGGTGGTGGTGGCAGGTGGTGGTGGTGGTTTTCATGAGAAGCGAGAGAGTAGAGAGTAGAGTGTGTGTTTAGACAATGAGTGTGTGTATATATGTGTGAATTTTTTCTTATATTTTAATAAAAGAAAGGGGTAATTTTGTAATTTCACATGGACTTAACTGAGAAAACTAACCCACATCCACTCCAGGGACTATCAGCGTAACAAACTGTCAAACCACAGGGACTATGAGTGTAATTTCCAAAATCTGGGGACTATAGCTGAAACTTTGCAAAACCACAGGAACTATCCGTGCATTTTACTCTAAAAAAGAAATCAATTAAACAAAAGAGATAAATAGATTTATTATTATTCAATAAAAGAGATAAATAAAAAATAAGGGTAAGAAATTACCAGAGAATGACACTTGTCCAAAAAAGATTTTTGTTTATTAGTATAGAAAGATTTTTTGATAAAGATGAAAAAAGTGTTGAGGATTATTCCCGACCCGTTTCAGCTACCCATTACCCAACCTGCCTGACCCGCCAACTTTACCACCAGTACTAAATCTTGTGTGTACCAATCACCATTCTGTTAATTTCCTTGATATCAAATATTAATCCAGCAAAAACTTATGATATCAAATATACCGGGTCAAGTTATTCTACAAAAGCTTCTAATTGTAAGAAGTGTAAGAAAGATTTATAGAGTGACAAGTGTCCAATAACCTAAAACTAAACCCACTACATCACCACCAAAAACCTAAGGGTGAGAGGGGCACTCCCCTAAGAGGGGAGTCCCCTCTCTTACACACCACGAATCAGATAGTGCCACGTCAACTCCCCTCTTAAACTCCCCTAACACCCCAATTTGATGGCGGCACTCCCCTCTTAGGTGACTTGTTTTTTTATTAAAAAAAATAAAAAAATATTTCATTGGTTGAATCAGAGGCTGGCCCCACCATCTCAGCATTTCTTCTTCGGTGAACTCACACCCATTTGGGTCCCCGATTTGCCTCACCGCAGGGTTGGCGGCGGTGTTCCCTAGCGGGGACCTGGGGGGGGGGGGTTAGGTTTTTGGTGGTGGTGGATGTTTAAGGTTTTTTTTTTTTTTTTTTTTTTGTAGTGGGGTTTTTTTGTGTAGTGGGTTTTTTTAGGTTATTGGACACTTGTCACTCTATAAATCCTTCTTACACTTTTTACAATTAGGATCCTTTGTATTTGATCCTAATCCCAAATATACCCATTTTGATATTTATGTGAGAATGACATCTATACACTTCCTCTACATAAGTATGACTTATGAGAGTTTGAAGTGTAATGCAAAGGAGAAGGGGTATAAGTGCATATTATTAATTGTATTTATGGAAATCTTGAGTGTTCTGAATTGGCGTATATATATGAAGTTGCCTCATTATTAGATCCTGCATTGCCATGAAAAGTGCAACACAATTTATGTATGTACAGTGGCGGACCCAGGATTTTTTCCTTGGGGGTGCGGAAGATTTTTAAAAATTTTAGGCCCCTAGGTACATAAGTAAAAAAATCGGTTGTATCGGGTCGGGTCGGGTCATGTAAGTCAAAAGAACATCAAACTAAATTTATATATATGGCAAACACGTCAAACTTTGTACAAACATAATTAAAACGTCGCCCTACGGGTTTTCATTTTTTGAAATCTATCCAAAACATCATCTAAAGCTACTTTCTTAAGCAAGTCTTTCTCTATATAACATACACAACTATCACTTAAATTCTCATCCCCAATCCGATTACGCAAGTCGGTCTTCACATTCTTCATTGCCGAAAAACATCTTTCAACGGTTGCGGTTGCGACGGGTAATACGAGAACAAGCTTCAATAACCGATATACCAATGTAAAAGTTACGTGAATATTTGTTGAAACCATTAACCTTACAAGACTTGACAAACCATCCAAATTGGCGAATTGTTTATCTTTTTTCACAAAATTAAAGTAGTTTTGGAGTTGAACCGGAAGCCTTCGTTTTTCCTCTTCATTGAAATCATATGGATACTTCTCGGCTAGCTTTAGTATTTTTGGAATGTCAAATGCACTAAAATTATCACAAGGACTCAAACAACTCATACAAACAAGTAGTTCAGATGTTACCTCATTAAAACGGTTCCCAAATTCTTGTATTTGCAAATCAGGAACCGCATTGAAGCAATCATACTCGTAATAATGCCGATTTGTGATGTTCGTCTTTCTTCTTGGCCACCTTGGGTTAACGTATTCATCATCCAATTTTTTCACCTCAAGTTCATACATGTCACAAAAGGAGTTAACCTTCTCCAAGAACTCATTAAAACCTTCCAACCTAAACTTTTCAAGTTGGTTTTTGGTGGAAGAAACCAATTTAACCGCATTCATCAAATCTTGCTCCTTTCTTTGAAGACATTGGGACAACGTATGTGTGATGTTTAGAATATGCTCCATCAAGTGTATGTAAAATACAAAGTCGTATTTTTTCATATCCTCTAGAAGTCCGTCCGCTTGTCTATTACAAGGAAGAGTTTGACCCGTTTCTACTAACCATCCAAGAACTTCCATAATGTTTGGATATAAAGAAATTAAACGGGAAAGTGTCTTGTAATGGGAATTCCAACGTGTATCCCCGGGCCTTGAAAGCGTCATTTCTTGGTTCAACCCACTTCCGGTACAAAGTACATCTTCCATTGTTTCCAATTGTCTTCTTTGGCTTTCACGAAGCATATCTTGTCGTTTAGAAGATGCACAAACGACATTTGTTAAACATGTTATCGTTTCAAAAACTCTCCAAATTGGTGTGTGTTTGTGAGCCACCGCCACAACAACTAGTTGAAGTTGGTGTGCAAAGCAATGAATATAAAAAGCCGAAACGTTTTCCTTTAAGATTAGAGCCCCTAGGCCGTTAAACTCGCCCGACATGTTACTTGCCCCGTCATAGCCTTGGCCTCTAATCCTTTTCAAACTTAACCCATAACGTGCCAATATATCATCAATAGCCGTTTTGAGTGTTATTGCGCTTGTCTCTTTGACATGAACAAGCCTAATAAAACGCTCCTTAACAATCCCAACTTTATCAACAAAACGAATAACAACTGCCATTTGTTCCTTTTTTGATACATCACATGATTCATCTACTAATAAAGAAAAAACATCATCACCAAGTTCTTCTAAAATTTGTTTAATTACCTCTTGAGCATAACAGTGTTTGATGTCCGCTTGAATTTTAGGACTTGTCATTTGGTTATTCGCGGGTGCATTCTCTAAGATAACTTTAGCAAGCTCTTCATTCATTTCACCCATGAGTTCTAAAAGCTCTAAGAAATTCCCTTTATTTAATGAATCTTTTGATTCATCATGTCCACGAAACGCCAATCCGCCATTCAACAACCTTTTCCCAAGCAAAGTAGAAGCACTAAGTCTAAGTCGGTATTCACGTTTCTCCTTAGGGGTCCTATTGTCCCATTGTGTGTGTACCGCTTGATTTTCGTTAACTAAATCGGCACTCTTTTGGAAACATTGGTTGTGTAGACTATTAACTAAACCAACATGTTTTTTAAGTGACGCATGTACCTTTTTCCAATTGTTATACCCACCGCTCACAAATGTGTCTCTACCATCTCCGAAGTGGCTCCTAAACAAATAGCAACATAAGCAAAACACACGATCCGATTTTGAGCTATACTCTAACCATCCCTTATACTCATGTTTGTCATACCATTCTTCCTTAAATTTTCTTAACTCGTCACCTTGAAACGGTGTTTGTGGGAATTCGATACCTCTTGGTTGATACGGTCCTCTTAGTATATACGCCCTTCTAATATCATCCCGTTGATTCACGTTATATTCTTCTATCGGCTTGCGATCATACGGATCCGAAGGAAGAGTATCCAAATCAATTAGTTTGGAAGATGTATCCACTTTCCGCTTGACAAATCGCGCCATAAACTCTCTACTCATGGTTCCTATCACAATCATATTGATCCATCATCGGTCATCCTTGAACATAAATTCATCGTTCCAAAAATCATCTAAAAATCACCCCTAAAAATCATCTAAATAACATAATCATCAAGCCCTAGAATTGTTTAATCACCCCTAAAAATCATCTAAATAACATAATCATCAAAAAAATAATCTAAGGCAGTAAATTATCACTTAAAATCATCAAAAAAACCATCATAAAACCATCTATGGCAGTAAATCATCAAGTAAAATAAAAAAAAAAAAAACCAAAAAACTAACCTTTGATGAAGATCAGAAGTTGTCGCTGCTGTTTTGCTGCTGCCGAGTGGCCGGATTCCGGTCAGTTTCTGGCCGGAATTTTGAGTCAAACAGGCTGCTGTTGCTGGCTTGCTGAATGCGTATGAAGTCGCTGGTTCTGGGCAGTCGTATTAGAAAAGAAACAGAAGAAGGGCGGGAGTATTATTGAAGGGGGTTTTGGGCTATGTTAATGTTTATTGTTGGGGGGTATTGGGCTAACTCTTAATGTTTATTTTTGGGCCAAAACTTTGGTTTGGGTTTAACTGTTTTTTAACTAGTATAAGTAATGGATATAGGTAGTTTTTTTTTTATAAAAAATCAGAGTTTAGTAAAAAAATTATAATATAAATCCATAATATTTTTTACCCAACCCAAGGGGTGCGGATGAAAAATTCCAAGGGGTGCGACCGAAAAAATCCATGGGGTGCGGACGAAAAATTCCACGGGGTGCGGACGGGATTTTCTTCGGAAAATTACATAAATTTTTTTTTCCCGGGGGTGCGCCCGCCCACCTTGGCTTGGTGGTGGGTCCGCCCCTGCATACGCCTCGCGCTCTTGAAAGACTTAAACCCCACATATATATGGTCACATGCAGGATGTTTCCATCTGCATAAATTAACAATGCAAAGCAATTCCTGACATGGCCCGAACCCTGACACGTAAAAAGAACAGGTTTTGGGTCGGTTGACACGACCCGTTTTCTTAAAGAGGATCAACCCGAACATGGCCCATTTAAAATATGGGTCAAGCCAAACATGACCTGTTAAAAAGTGGGTTGACCTGTTAACCCGTTTAACAGTTTTTTAATAAGTTAATATTTTAATTTAGAGATGAAATGCGTTAAAATTTAAAGTTAAATATTTTGATTTTAAAATTTTCATATAGCTATTAACTTTTAAAACTGAAATTAATTTATGTTTTAAATATTTTTATCTACCATACACTTCCAACAATTTTCTTTTATTACTTCTTATTGCCATTCTCCATTTATTCACATTCGCTTATTCTAATCTCGAGATAAGTATATTAACCCAAAATTGTTAATTGAGAATGAGAGACAACTTCACAAAAACATTTAAAGTAACACAAATTTAAAAAGGTTTCATATGGATATAGTAATTAATTGTTTAAATCGTTATTAAGGTATTACTCATATTCGTAAATAAACATAAAATGGTTGACCCGAACACGACAAGAATTTAAGTGGGTTGACACAACACATGGATAAGCATATTGGTTGGTTGAAGAATTTAACTAACCAGCCCGTCAACCCAACACGATTTACACCCTTAAGTCGAATAACAAAATCGTCCATAGTGAGAAATTGAACACAGGGCTTAAGCACTTGAGGAAATTAAAAAAGGAGAAATTAAAATGCAGTAGATTATAAAATCCTAATATTACTTGGTAGAAACACTTGATGTAAGGATCAAACAAAACAGGAAACGTGTAATTCACAGGATGAGATTTGTTTGGCCTAAATCGGAAGTTGAGAGGCGCATGAAGTGGTGAAGATCAGATAGAATTGGAGCGAGTGTGGAAGGACGTAACTTTTTTTTTAAACAACAACAAATAATACACAGTAACGTACAAGATTATTTAAACTTTTAACCTTATGATGTTGTCGTTAAGTGGTGTATTGCACAACCACAAAGTTAAAAGTTCAAACAATCTTGTACGTTATGGTTATATTCTCATAGGATAAATGCACCATAACATCCTCACTCGGTTTGGAGGACAAATACCTCATTTACAACTTACCATGTTCTCCACAAAGTGGCGTACTCATTCGTTTTTCCATGAGGGTGCGGAATATTTTTAAATATTTTAGGCCCCTATGTATATAAAAAAATCGGTTCATATTGGGTCGGGTCATGTAAAACAAAAGAACATAAAATTTATATAACCATAAAAAACACGTCAAATGTCATTAAACATGTTTAAAATTGTGCCCTACGGGTTTTCATTTTTTGAAATCTATGCAAAACATTATATAGAGCTACTTTCCTAATGGTTCATCTTGAGAAATCTCGCCAAAACTTCTTTACTCGTGGTTCCTATCACATATAAATCGATCCATAAGTTCATAAAAAACACTAAACACTTGAACAAAATAAACAATCATGTTCAACCATAGTCCATAATTTTCAATTTTAATTTTCAAGCCCTACTAAAGTCTAGAAAAACAAAAAAAATATCAAAACAGCAAAACATGCTACTAAAGTCTAGAACAAAAAAAATGTAGAAATTTATGATTCAACTCACAAATACAAAATAACACTAGAAATAGCGACAAAACAGGTGACAAAATCTTATTAAACCAACCCAAAATGATATGCCCCCCAAATACCCAAAGATCTTACAATAGTAAGATCAGATCAATACAAGATACAGAGAATACATAGATGATCATCCACTGATGATCATCAATACAAGAATACAAACAAAAACTACTGAATAATCTCTCAGACACAGATGAGAGATTATTCGTACAAATCTCTGATCTCAAACCCTAACGAAGAAACAACAAGAGAGAGAAAGTAAACTGATAAACTGATCAAGACTAAGGATATGAAGAGAGAGAAAGCCTTTTATAGAGTGAAACTTAACAAGTTTCACTTTAGTCCAAAACTTCTAACCGAGATGATCGCAGTCCCTATAATGTTACAGAATGCCCCCTGTAGATATTTAATCAGTTGGACCTGTTGCAACAACCCAACAACTAACAACCACATTAGAAGAAATAAGCCCAATAAAGGAATAAAGATAAATGAGTCCAAACCAAGTGAATGATATGAATGATATAAGCCCAGATAATTTCAACATCCCCCTTCATTCAATTGGTTTAAACAGATAAACTAATCCCAGTTTATTACAAAAGTCTTCATGTTGAACAATACTAAGACCTTTTGTGTAACACCCCGTGTTTTCGGAAGTCAAAGTCAAAGTCAAGGTCAAAGTCAACGACCGATTTCGCGCAACTTGACTTGCAGTAGAATTTCTTTCATGTGTTTATTTTAGTTGTATTATGTGGAGTAAGTGTCAATAATTACAATAATCGACATATGTTATTCGCTATTTAATCGACTTACGACTGTGAACTATAGGAAGTAACAATGCGATAAAGTTAACTAAACGATAATCAAACTATGCTAATCAAATCGACATCGAATCGAATCGAAACTCGAAATACGAATTTGGAATAGTGTTATACGTGTGTGTGTGCCTTATGTGTTACTTGTGCATGTTTCATTTATGTATGTGTGGGAATCAATCGAAACGAAATCAAATCGAACTCGAAACACAATCGAACTCAATCAAAATCGAACTATGATAATTAGTGGAGAAGGGATAGTGCGAGATATGAATAGTTGGGATTAAAAGTAATTTGAATAGGAAACTCCATCGTATTCGCATCGCTCGCAATCGAAATCAAATCAGCAAAAATCGTCGCGTCGAACACACGAACCAAGTGCCATCCGGCCGGATAGCCATCCGACCGGGCTGCCACTTGGTCGTGGTGCCAAGATGCCATCCGACCGAGATGACATCCGACCGGATAGTCATCCGGGCGGGATGCCATCCGACCGACCCACACTTTCCCCTTTTGGAATCCTATAAATACCCATGCCACTCTCAAACTTTCTACTTTTGGAAACTCTCTGACCGACCAGCTCGTGCTCCTCACCTTTTCTTCGATTTCTCTCGATTCCGGTAAGATCTCACCCTAAATCTGGTACTTTCTTGATCTACACGCACTCCTACACTTTTCTATCTTTTGAATCTTAACTTTTAACCGTGAAATCACTAGATTTGAGGTGTTCTAGGATGACGTCATCACGAGTTCTTGAAGAACTTCATGTTTTGGCTTCAATCCACCAAGAACAACTTAGATCTAACCGATTTCCACACGAATACACAAAGATCTTTCATAGATCTAAACACTTTCACGGTGAAAAAGGATTGAAAGATGGATTCTAACTTTCTTTCAACTCTTTTACACTCAAGGCACTCAAAACCGGTGGAATCGGGCCTTGTTCTAGTCTCCTACTCATCCTTAGTGTTGTGCTAGTCCAAGATCTGGATTCTCCTCACGAGACCACCGATTTCGGGTTAAACAAGAACAACCGTCTTGAACCGGTTAACTGGCCGAACTAGGGTGATTCCTGGTCGATCAGGTCACTTGGGTCATGATGGGGTTCTGTTGGTTAACACAATATCAAAATGTCTCGATAAAACTACAAACAAACAAAACGACCAAGTGTAAGACGGACAGAGCAACCGGGACGGAGTGCTATCCGATCGGACTACTGTCCGAGCGGATAAGCCACCCAAACGGATTGCCATCCGAACGGATCACACCTTGGGTCCCACACTTAATCAACTTTATCTGAAGTTTGAGTATTGAACGAATTGCCACCCGATCGGACTACCATCCGACCGGATTACTCTCCGGATCATGAGATACTAGGACTTTAATGACTTAACAATTTTCAACATGTTCATTAACAGGGTTGCCACCCTGTCGGATGGACATCCGACCGAGTGACACTTCTGCTGTGAATTTGTTCCCACTAAGTAACCTTATCACTAGAGTCGTCGTCCGACCGGACTACCGTTCGACCGGATGACCATCCGAGCGAATTGTCATCCGCACGACTGACCGTCCGATCGACCGACTCGAAGGATAGAGATACTTCAATGTTTTTAAAATGCTACAATGGAAACTTCAAAGGTCAAGCCATCATACACAAACACCTCCTTCTCAAAGGAAGAAACAATCCACTCGAATAGTCATCCGACCGAACAAGCTGTCCGAACGGATGACCATCCGAACGAATTGTGATCCGCACGACCAGACCATCCGATCGGATTACCATCCGACCGGGCTGCTGTCCGAGCCACTTATACACCGCATCGTTTTACGCGTCACTTATCGTTATGCTATCAAACTATCCAGGCTAACTTTACTCGCTAAGCGCTCCCTTCAATCCATCATCGCTGTGAGTATACTCGATCCCTTTTTGTCTTACGCACTTTTAGGTGTTACATACGTTACGAATATTCAAATCACAACAAACACACTACTCGATACTATTTGAACGCTAACCGTTAATGCATGTTATACGTGGCTTATGAATGCTTGTTTGTTATGTTTACACATGGAATGCTGTCTACCTGCCTTAGCAACGATAGTACTATAGTTTGGACTCAGCACCTGTTCGCATGGGTTGTTAAGGACAATTACTTGCATGGATTACGGTGGTAATCATGTATTGTGAACTGCCTCTGGTAGTCAACCCGCAATCATTGGTATCGATGGATCTATGTCGATAACTAACGTGCTTCATTTCTCTATGTGTACGTGCTGGTTATGCGTAAACGAAATTCGAACTCTATATACAATTATCAAACATGTATGCTCACCTTTACATTATATGTATTGACTTTATTTTAACGTATGTGACAGGTGCTTAGGATGCACATCTGCTAGGAAATCGAGGCTAGAATAAGGCTCTAGAAGCCAACAAATAGTTGTCTGTACAAATTAAATCAAGGGTCTCTAGAAGCAGATAAACAATTGCCGTATTTGAAAATCTGAGTTGTCGGAATAGAACTATTTGCCTAGATTTTGTCTGTAATAATTTGTTGTCACACCCCCAAAATCCATCACGCGGAGTGTCACCGCTTGGAGGCGTGACATGACCAGGATCCAGCCACCAATCATATTGAACAATGTATTTAAAATAGATAAAATCCAACCACGCAATATAATTGGTGCTTCAAAACTAGTTAATCAAGTTCAAATTAAACAGCGGAAGCATAAGACGTGGAACCAAAATATAAGTTCAATAAGTTCATAAAGTTTAAGTGTTTAGAACGGGACTTAACAGTCCATATTCCACAACAACCTCCTCCTCGTGCAAGCTCCATAAGTATCTAACGACCTGCAAGGCATGTAACAACGAGTCAACAACAAAGTTGAGCGAGTTCACAGTAGGTGTTCGTTATAAGGTAGTTTTTTTAGGAACTATGAGTTTGTTTGTAACTGCAGGTTAAATCAACTTTCCTTATTTTCCAAACCATAAACGGTGGGGGCTACCCCATGTTGTAAACCACTAGACTAGATGTATATATAGGTGCCCTTCCCAATCCGAGGACAGAGGTACGTATTGAATACGTAGGTTTAGCGCAGGTGCCCTTCCCAATCCGAGGACAGAGGTACGTATAAGAATACGTAGATTTAGCGATGGCGTCCTTCCCAATCCGAGGACAGAGGTACGTATAAGAATACGTAGGTTTAGCGCTGACGTCCTTCCCAATCCGAGGACGGAGGTAAGTAGTCTAGGAGTGGTGAAAGTATAAGTTCCGTCTTAGCGATTTAATCCCATTCCGAACCCACCGGGAATCTCATGCCTTAAGAGTGTGAACTCACCTTTGGTTGCTCGGTTTGACTCTCAAAATAGCTAACAACCAAGGTCGGTCAATCACGTCCTAGTATGATTACCATTTAGTTTATTAGTGACTTCAAATAAGCACGAAGTTCCTACACGCATCTACCACATAACATACACTCACTTTAACGGTTCATGCCCATATAAACTTCCCATCTATTCCCGTTCATAAGCAAACATACGACATTGCACATAACACTTTCATTGACATATAACATGTTAGATCATTCTCAGATAACCTACCCAGCATTTAGACACGCAAATTACTACTTATGTCGTTTCAGCTTTTACATTCAAAACTGGGTTGTTTTCGGGAATTTTAATAAAATAGTTAACCTATTCCAAAAATTACCAACTTTTTACAGAAGATCTTAAACGATCCAAATATTATTGTATAAAAATATCGGGATCCAATTCACTACCAATATTTTATAAAAAAACATTTACCTGACTGCAATTAGATTCATCACTTTCTGACTGCAGTCCACGGAATAATTTATTTAAAATTTATCGTAAGTCCGATTGATGAAATTCTAGTTGGAGCATTACAAAGACATCAGTGGCCATCTACAGTACAAATTTCATGAGCTAATTCTACACATATTTCAAGTTATGACAAAAACATAACACACATTTTCTCCAGTAAAAACGCAGTTTTTGCTGCTGTGAAAAACGACCCTTTAAAAATAGCAAACGAAGTCCAAAAATTATGATTCCAGTTCCATTAGAACCGTATTTCGAAATAACACGTTATAGACTCAAGAAAATCAGTTTTTCGATAAATATCGACCTGTTTACAGCCAACTGAAGTTGGCTGTAAATGTTTGGACAAAAGCTGTTTTCAGCTTATAGTGCTCTAACGCAAGTTCTATTTGTTCCGTTAACATGTTTAGTGATCAACAACGTATTTCTAGTAATCACAAGCAAGCATCAACTCAACATATACCAAACAACATCATACTAACAAGACTTCATCACATTTCATCTTTATGTAAACCTTATGTTTAAACTTTTAGTTCATGTTCTTTTAGTGTTCTTGTTATAATCAACCTACTACATCTCTTAACCATTAAAGTAGGAGTAACAAGGTTAATCAAGGACTTACAACTAGCTCAAAGGCTAGGGAAGAACACTAGTGAAAAGATGATGAAAATGATGTGAGAAAAAGCAAGTAAGTGAGCTCCTTGGTGATCCACAAGCTTCAAGCTTCACAAAGCATCTTCTAACACATGATTGGAGCTTGAAATTGGATGATCATGGCGGTGATAAGGTGGTGGTGGTGGCGGCCTTGGTGTGAGCCGAGAGGGAGAGAGGAGAGTGAGAGATGAAGTGAGTTAGTGAGTGAGATTGTGATGATCTTTAGATATCTCAACCATACTTATAATCTTTCTTCCATATATTTTGCTCACTAGATCAAGCAACAATCAAATAAAATATTGAAACAAATCTTGGAGGTATGGTGGTGGTGATGGCCGATTATAGGCTAGGGGGGCTAAGTGTAATATTTGTAACTAGTTGGTTAGTTAATAGTTCAAAACCAAGTGTATGTTTAGTTAAGTTTGTTACTTGAGATTTTTGTAGGTGTTAAGGTGTTCGGGGATCATAACTAGCCAAGAAATAATTAAACAATGTTTCTTGCAATATTTTGGTGTCCCGGGTAATGTCCGGTTGTTCGGTTAGATACCGTTCCGTTAAAGTGCTAAGTTATTTCGTATAGTGTCTTTTATGTAACTATTTGTAACACTTTTAATTCCCAACACTTAGGAAAACATTCAGGACCATTTAGTCAGTTTTCTGCACAATCAATAAGCACAATTTAATATTAATTAATCGTACGGATACATGTAATCATGAGGGTTGTCACATTCTCCCCCTGTTAAGAAAATTTCGTCCCGAAATTTAGCACGTGGTTACTGAGGAAGCTAGTTAAGTTGCGTGGTTTTCCTAGGGTGTCACATTTGTTTACCTTTTGAGACATGGTATGGGACATGTTATTTTTAATTGATTGGTAATGATAATTGTTATGGAAACTTCTATACAATCTGTTTCGCTCAGTGCCATACCCCGATGTTTCCGCCATCGGTTGGGGTGTGACATTTTGTAAATATGCCAGCAAGCTGACTTTCAGAGTCAACTTTAGTAGGATTTATAAGACAATCAGCAACTTTTTCTCTCAAAAAATGCAAATCCAGTTCGAAATGTTTTGTCCTTTCATGAAACACTGGATTAGCTGCTATTGACATAGCAGCTTGACTATCACACTTCAAAATCATAGGCAAACTACAATTAACACTTAACTCAGATAGAAAATTTCTTAACCACATAAGTTCACAAGTAGCAGAACACATAGCACGATACTCAGCTTCTGCAGTAGATCTTGAAACAGTGCTTTGTTTCTTGCTTTTCCAAGAAACAAGACACTCTCCCAAGAAAATACAAAATCCAGTAACTGATTTTCGAGTAGACAAACACTTTGCCCAGTCAGAATCAGCAAAACCATACAAGTCTAACTTGGCACTTTTCTTAAAACTTAGTCCTTTACCAGGACTTTGCTTTAAGTATCTTAACAATCTCAAAGCTAAATTTAAATGCACTTCTCTTGGGCTGTGCTTAAACTGGCTTAAAAACTGAACAGTGTAACTTATATCAGGTCTTGTTAGAGACAAGTATATTAGTTTCCCAATCAGTTTTTGAAAACCAGTTATATTTTTAAGCAATTGTTGATTTTTATCTATTTTAGAAGTAACCAAGTAACTCTGTCCAATTGGTGTACTAACAGGTTTGCAACCTAAGTAACCAATTTCATTTAAAAGTTCTAAAAAATATTTTCTTTGACTAAGACAAACAGTCTTTTTATTATATAACACTTCAATACCAAGAAAATATTTTAAGACCCCTAAATCTTTAATTTTAAAGGTTTCATTCAGAACATGTTTAATTTGTTTAATCTCGTCATCAGAATTACCTGTTACAACAATGTCATCAACATATACTAACAAAAACACAGTCACACTTTGTTTAGACAAAATAAACAAAGAATGATCACATTTGCTTTGTATAAAACCATTTTTTAACAACACACCAGTTAATCTTTCATTCCATTTCCTAGGAGCTTGTTTAAGACCATACAAGGACTTAACAAGCTTGCACACTTTAGACTCATTCATAGAATAGTACCCTTGGGGTAACTTCATATATACATCTTCAGTAATAGTTCCATGCAAGAAAGCATTATCAACATCAAGTTGGTACAAAGGCCAATCAAAAAACACAGCTAAGGTAATAACAGTTCTAACAGTTACCATTTTGACCACAGGTGAGAAGGTCTCTCCAAAGTCAAGACCTTCTCTTTGATTAAAACCCTTAGCAACTAATCTGGCTTTAAACCTTTCCACTTCTCCTTTTGACTTATACTTAACTCTATACACCCATTTACACCCAATAGCCTTTCGACCTTGAGGAAGATCAGTTAGAACCCAAGTATTGTTTCTGAACAAAGCTTCCATTTCTTTGTTCGTTGCCTCTACCCATCTGGGATCATTAGCTGCTTCCTCATAACAAGAAGGCTAAACCGTTTTATTTAGAGAAGTAGTAAAACACAAGTTATCAGCAGACAAGCATGCATAATTGACAACTTTATCCAAACTGTATTTAACTTTACTACTCAGCACAAAATGTTCAAATCTTTTTGGCAAAACAACTTTCCTACTTGACCTCTTAAGAGGAGAACTTGTTCCCTTAGATGGGTTGATCTCATCATTTGAGGTACTAGTGTCCTCTGCCCAACCAGACCCTTCACTACTACTACTTTCAACTCCAACTGTGGAATGTTGATGTTCAACATTGCTTGGAGTGGCAGATGTAGAGGGGAAAGGTTGCTGATCATCACCAGTAACCTCATGAGATTCATGACTCCCCTCTTCATCATTGGGAACTATAGGATTAGTTGTTAACACTTCAACACTATCAAAAAAATTTAAATGGTTCAACCTATCAGTTAAAGTTTTATCTTGATTGGTTAATTGATTTGATTTATAAGGAAAGACAGTTTCATAAAACTTTACATCTCTAGAATAAAATTCTTTTTTATTGTCTAAACTCCACAATTTGTAACCTTTTTTAACATTTGAATAACCAATCAAGATACACTTTTCAGCATTAAAAGACAGTTTATCTACATCATTCAGAATAGTGCTAAAGCATAAACAACCAAATATCCTAAGATGTGCAAAAGAGGGTTTGAAACCAAACATTAACTCATATGGACTTTTTCCTAGAAGAACAAATGAAGGTAACTTGTTAATAAGATAAACAGCAGTCAAGACACAATCAGACCAGAAACTAAGTGGAACACCACTTTGGAACAACAGAGATCTTGCCAAATTTAAAAGATGTCGATGTTTTCTCTCAACCACACCATTTTGTTGTGGTGTGTAAGAACAAGATGTTTGATGTAAAATACCTTTAGATTTACAAAAACTGTCCATTTTACTATTTATAAATTCAGTTCCATTATCACTTCTAAAGACCTTAACCTTTTTCTTAAACTGAGTTAGAATTAACTCATAAAAACTTTCAATATTTTCAAACACTTCCATTTTATTTCTTAACAGATAACACCAAACAACACGAGAATAATCATCAACAACAGTTAAGAAGTATTTAAACCCATCTCTACTAGTAACTTTATATGGTCCCCAAACATCTAAATGAACAAGATCACCTATATTCTTTGTTTTATGTTCACTTAATGGAAACGGAACTCTGACTTGTTTAGCCCTATGACAAGTTTCACATGGATTTTTGGCAACATCAACAACACCTAGATCACCTTTTAAGATTGACAAGATCTGATCAGCAGGATGTCCTAATCTATTGTGCCATAAATTACTGTTGTTCAAACTATTAAAGCACAAATTAATAGAATTACCACCTTTATTAACAAAGTATAGACCATTATCCTGTTTACCAGTCACCAGGATTCTCCCTGATTTCGAATCCTGAAGTAAACAAGTGCTTTCATAACACAACAGTGATTTGATTATCTTTAGACAATTTATAGACATATAAAAGATTAACACTGTAAGTTGGAACAAAAAACACATCATTTAAAATGACATCTTTAGCAAGTTTTATACTACCAATTTTAGACACTTTAGCCTTGGTTCCATTTGGGTGAGATACAGACAGATCATACTCAGACACATCAATACATTTAAACATATCCTTATCAGTTTTGACCATATGCTGATTAGCACCAGAATCACAAATCCAGTTATAATCAAATCCAAAATTGATTAAACTAGAACAACACACAAATTCTCCTAAAGAATTACCTCCCATATTAGAAGGTTGAGACTCAGGACTTGTTTTTTCACCCACAAGGCTTAAAAGTTTAGCAACCTGTTCTGGAGAAAAAGGAGAAACAGAAGGAACAGAAGACACATTTGATTTAGAGTTTGAAAAAATTTTCCCAACCTGACCTCCAGGCTTCCTTTTGGAACCTGAAGGGTATCCAACCAACTCAAAACATCTATCCACAGTGTGACCAATTTTATTACAATGAGTACACTTAAGGTTAGGATTAGGACCTCTAAACTCCTTTCTTTTTTGCTCAAAAGACTGATTAGTTTTAGAAACAAAAGACACATTTTGACCTTTTGATCCTACACTAGTATTTCTATGTGATTCTTCTCTGGACACAATTGAAAAAGCAACATTGACTGAAGGTAATGGCTCTCTAGTTAACAAGTTAGTTCTTACAGGTTGATTGATGTGGGGTAAAATACACATATTTGTCCCGTGTAGATTGTATAATTTTTGTATAGTTTTTATTTGTTTTTATTTAGTTTTAGTATTATATTATATTCTTTTGTGTTTTGACAGGTCCTGGTGTAAATGAAGCAAAAACTAGTAATATGGAAATAACCAGCCAGTTGAGAGGAGTGGGTTGCCAGTGACCGTAGGAAATTTGCCGCTATTTTCTGGAACAATTACTTGAGGGGCTGAAGTGCAAAAGGCTAAAAGTTGTCTAAAAATAACTCATAAAAGACGAGGGACTAAAGTTGAATATTGGTTCAAACTTTGAATTAATTCAGTCAACATAAATGACAACAAAGAAATATTAAACATCAAGTCCACGCCTATTTTATTTACAATTTCGTTGACCAAGTTTTATATCGGTTGACCGGAGAAAAGAACCGCATGAATTTATGCTGTGTGTCTGGGCCGATTTGCGTTTATTGAAGGTTATGGGCCTACTGGATCTTGTCCCACTAAAGAAGTCCATATTAAATTATTTGTGACTTGTGAGGGGATTAGAAGGAACCGACTTAGGGGATTAATATTAATACAATATCAACATCAGACGTGAGGGGGTAAGCAAACATCAGAGGCATTAACGAAGTCAGACGAGGAAAAAACACAGCAGCATTGAGACGAATTTTGGAGATCTTTGAAGGTGTTTTTGAAGGTTTGAAGTCAAGGAATCATCGTGGAAGGCTAGGGAGCACTCGGGTTTGAAGATTTTCGGGTTTTATCTTCTCGTTTATTCTTCTTGTTCGTTGTTCTTTGTTTATTCATGATGAATTCTGAATTGTTGATGATTATTATGTCTTTTGATACTATGATTGTTGGCTAAAACTCTTTAACTACCTAGGCGAGACAATGGTTTAAATAAAGTTTGGATTTTTATTCGGTTTTTGAGTGGTTTATGGATTTTCTTGTATTGTAACGGCTATGGAATTTTAACTTGGTGTATATGCATGCTTGATATTGTTTTATTGCTGATTGTTGCTTCGTATAATCCTTGGTGACGGTCTATATCACATAATAGGGTTGTGCTAGGGTTCTTGATTTAGGTGAGTGTCTATATTACGTAATAAGTCATTAATCCTTTAGGGTGAAAATTGCATAAGTAACCTTAGAAGTAATATTCGGTAATTTAATAAAATCAAGTGTTCTACTAATCTTGTCGATGTGAGGCTCGAGGTTATTAATAGGTCTTGGTTTGGTTTATAACTAGGTCTAGGTTTTGTTAAAAATCGGTCTAGTCCTTAAGCATTCTCTTGTCTATTAAACCAAGATTGAAACCCATAGTTGCCTTAGACTTTCGCGCTGTGAGGTAGATCGTCATATTAAGGCACTTTCAAGAAGTTAGAGGACTGTGAGGAAATCTAAAAACCGGTAAGCGTAACAGCCTAGGTAGTGCCATAAGAATCGCCTTGAGAAGGATCGAGGGGCTTAGTGGTGTCTTAATAGGTTCAGCATCTAAAGATCCCGGTTCCATACCACAAAACTATCGAATAGAAATCCATTCTGAGTTTAACCTGCGGCTAACCTAGGTAGTCTTCATCGCCACTGGTTCTAGTCTTCGTCCAAGTTCGTGTCTAGTTATTTAGCATTATTCTAATATTTTATTTAGGATTTTTAGAAACCCCCCCCCCCCTTCCATCAAATAAACAAATTAGTTAAGTCGTGTTAGTCTTAGTCTAGATAGAGTCTTAGCGTAATCCTTAGAGTCTCGTGGGTTCGATACTCGGACTTACTGTAGCTATACTACATTGATCGGTACACTTGCCGGTTGTGTGGTTTAGTTTTAGATCGAGTCTAAGTTTATAAATCTAAAGCTTAGAGTGTCTAGATTTAGGGTAATTTTAGTTGTTTTTAATTAACCACTTCAAGCACATCATTGATAAACATCATCCAAACCCATAAGAAATTGCATAAGTTTGATTAAGGTAGAAAAGTCATTATAGTCTTTAGTTGCTTGACATGAACATGTAGGCAGTTGAAGCACAGCATCAAACTGCTTCCACATTGTGTTTAGCTTATGATAATATTCAGAAACTGAACTGCCACTTTGAGTAACACAGTTAATTTTTTTAGACAAATCATACACTATAGAGCCATCAACTTTATCATAAGTTTCTTTCAAATCTGTCCAGACTTCAGAGGCTAACTTTGAAAAAACTTGTCCTAAATATAACTCTTCTGAAACAGAATTTAACAACCAACTTAAGACAACATAATTACATCTGTCCCACTGACTACTCAAAACATCATCCTCAGAGTTCTTTTTACATTTACCATCTATGAAACCAAATTTATTTTTTTGCTTCTAAAGCTAATTTCATAGCACTAGACCAAACCCTATAGTTTTCAGTTCCTTTCAATTCTATACCAACAATAGTTAAAGAACTCGAGTCACTAGGATGCAGAAACAAAGGATCTCCTATATCCAACTTACTAATCAAGTTCTGAGAAGAACCAGTATTATCACCCTTATCAGTCATGATAAAGAATCAACAGAAAGACAAACACAAAAACAAACAGAATACAGATAACAACACACAGAGACAACAATTAAGACAGATACACAAAATACCCTAAGGCGAAGCTGTATCAGTGTCCAGATTCCAGGTTCATCACTTATAGTGCCTGGACAGGTCTTAATACAGGAGCCAAACACGAAGACAATAACAAGAAATAACAATAACCAATGACAAGAAAATAACACACAAAACAGATAATAATCAGCAACAAACAACCAAATAAAAGTGCCGGTCCTCACTACCCCGACTTCAACTAATCCAATCAACAGAAAATAAAAGAGGAGAGATAGAACAATCTCACAGTGGGTGCAAAGCAACTCCAAAAATTATCAGATCTGAAGTTCACAAGAACCAGCAGATCCAATAAAACCAGCAACAAGAACAACATTACTGGTCAGTTTGCCCTAAATCTTCGAGGATTTAGAGACCAACACAGAGTGTAAGAACCACCAGAAGAGAGGAGATCTTCACCAAACTCAAGAAACCCTAGCTAGGGTTTCAGTAGCTCGTATACAGAAAATATAGCACTCCCAAGATCTAGTAGATCTATCCAATACCAGACAACAGATCTGCAAACTTGAAGCAGACCTAACACAAGAACAACAGAAGAATCAGATCAACAGCAGAAATAAGACCGGATCATGAGCATATGCTCTGATACCATGTAGAAATTTATGATTCAACTCACAAATACAAAATAACACAAGAAATAGCGACAAAACAGGTGACAAAATATTATTAAACTAACCCAAAATGATTTGCCCCCCAAATACCCAAAGATCTTACAATAGTAAGATCAGATCAATACAAGATACAGAGAATACACAGATGATCATCCACTGATGATCATCAATACAAGAATACAAACAAAAACTATTGAATAATCTCTTAGATACAGATGAGAGATTATTCGTACAAATCTCTAATCTCAAACCCTAACGAAGAAACAACAAGAGAGAGAAAGTAAACTGATAAACTGATCAAGACTAAGGATATGAAGAGAGAGAAAGCCTTTTATAGAGTGAAACTTAACAAGTTTCACTTTAGTCCAAAACTTCTAACCGAGATGATCGCAATCCCTATAATGTTACAGAATGCCCCCTGCAGATATTTAATCAGTTGGACCTGTTGCAACAACCCAACAACTAACAACCACATTAGAAGAAATAAGCCCAATAAAGGAATAAAGATAAATGAGCCCAAACCAAGTGAATGATATGAATGATATAAGCCCAGATAATTTCAACCAAAAAAAAAATAACCAACAAAACACATAAATTTTCAAACACTTTTAACATCTCTGTAACTCTATTTATCCTAAAAAAGACCACATAAAACAACAAAAAAAACATAAAAAACGAAGGTACCTCGTTAAGTTTTGGATTCCGGATGGTGGGGTGGCCGAAATCAAGCTTTTTCGGTGAGAATGTAGTCGATGCCGTCGTGTCTGTTGACTGCTTTTGTGTGTCAGTCGTTGCGCGATCAGAAGAGGGAGAACAGGAGAAAGAATTGGAAGGGGCGGTTGGGTTGGGTTATTTTATTTAACTTCAAATTTAATTGGGTTGGGTTAATTGGGCTTGGGTTAGAATGGAATGTTTATTAGGCTAATGGCTAAGTTGTTAAGTGAAACTTATTGGGTTAAATTGTTAAGTAAAGTGCTTAAAGAATATTAAATAACTAGGTTATACTTTAATAAAAATTAGTGTTTACAATTTTTTTTAAATTGATAAGATTTTTTTTTCCTAATGGGGACGGTTGAAAATTTTCAAAGGGTGCGATCTGAATTTTACGCAAAATTTAACCCTTAAAGTTTTTTTCCAAGGGGTGTGGCCGCCCACCCACGCAAGTGGGTAGGTCCGCCCCAGCCTCCACATAGAGTATATTCACACGATAGTCACCCTCTCTCCTTTAAATCGTTGTCTCCCTTCCACCTCAGTCATGGAAGTTCCTGGACACCTCATTGAAGATGCTCTAAAAAGGTATTACAAAAACTTATTAAATAAAAATGAACTATAAAATTATAGAGTTGATAAATATTACACTTTGAAAGTCGCATGATAAAAAGAAAAAAAATGCATAATGCAAGTAACTTACCTCTTAATAAGGTTTTTAATGATTCAGACCTCTTACTGGTTCAACACTTAATGGTTCAAACTGTTTGTTTCATAAGCAGAAATCAGAATGGTTAAGCATTATACAGAGACTGAATGGTTAAGACCTCTAATCTGAATTGGTCAGACGTTTGCCTAGCATTATACAGGCTCTTAATGGTTCAGACATCTTACTGGTTCAACACTTAATGGTTCAGACCTCTTACTGGTTCAGCATTTAACTATTCAGATGTTGCCAAACAGCCCCTAAGTCATCAGGTAGAATTCTAATTGCAAGTTAATTTGCAAACCCTACCCCCTCCCCCTTCTCCCCCCGATGATCGTTGCATTCTAGAAGCAAAACCGAGACCTTTTCAACTTTCGATTGTGAATTGTGATCGACCAACAACAGTCGAAGTCGTTCGATTGTGATTTGTTTGTATTCATGCTAGCACCTTTGATCTTGTTGCTACGGTGTGTGATTTATTGGTTGGATTTCATCAACTAACCTACGTAAAAACTCTAAACACCATATGATTGTATTCTTGGTGTTTATTTGGATTGTGGTGGTATGACCACAAATTCAGTATGTGTGAGGGTTTCAGCTACTTCTAATATTTTAATAGACACACGTAGAATCCCAACCATAAACATTACATAGAATCAAAAGAAACAATTCATAACAAAGTATTATATTTACAAATCATAAATGTAAATTAATAAAAATCTTTTCTTTTTTCGTATTCGGATAGTCGAAGTCCGTAATTATATTCCGTCGAAATTACCAATTCAAAAATGTGCGAGACTCATTCACGAATCCCTTATACTTTATTTAACTAAACTACATGTAAAATAAAAGGGTTATTGGATTTTATCACCCCCAACTATTGGCTATTGGCCGCTGCCACCCTCAACTATCACTTTGACGTCCGTCACCCCCAACTTAACACTTAGTGTGTTCTGTCACCACGTCGTTAACTGATCACTAACTTTTGATGCTGTTTTTATACTTTTGGGGTGTCATAGGGATCTTAGGAATGTTTTAGGGATCTTTGGACACTCAGAAAAGTATAGTAACAAGCTCAAAAGTTAGTGATCAGTTAACAACGTGGTGACAGAATAAACTAAGTGTTAAGTTGGGGGTGACGGGCATCAAAGTGATAGTTGGGGGTGGCAGCGGCTAATAGCCAATAGTTAGGGGTGATAAAATCCAATAACCCTAAAATAAAAGAAAATGCATATCTACCCTACATTATCATCGAAAAGTCGAAGGTGTTGCAAAGTTACTGATCCAACACGTGCAAATAAACATAAATTTATAGTTTAAGAAAAAATTATATATCTATTTTTCATTGTTGTACTCGGTTAAAAACGTTAATCCCTAGTTTACAATAACACTTTGTTTTCAATATAATTTATATCGAAATGTTGACAAATGTTTGGCTGAGCTTTTCAAAATGACTTATTTGCTTTCTGAAAAGTAAATAAGCAAATAAGTCATTTTGAAAAGCTCCATTTTAAAGCTTTTCAAAACAGCTTATTGACTTATTTGCTTTTCAGAAAAGCAAATAAGCAAATAAGCTGTTTTGAAAAGCTTAGCCAAACAAGCCCTAAATGTAATTGTGATTTAGATTATTTTTGAAAAGTTAATGCTCACAAGTTATTAGTGAAATGTCAAATTAAATGATAATCGAAATATAATTAAAAAAATCTTACACATGGCACACATTGTTGGATCTATATGCCTGGTAATGATAATTTGACAACATTGTTACTAAGGTAATATTGGAAAGTGTTACACTATTACAACAAGAGCAACACCTATATGATTTTTTTTCATAAGTAGGTGGTTTAGCAAAAGAAAAAGAAAGAGTGAAACTAGGTGGCTTGAGAAAATAGAGAAGTCAACAACAACAGTAACCCTTTTGGTGGTGACTACTACAAAAAGGCGATCTATCACAAGAACTCTCAACATCCGCAGAACATACCAAGGCCGATTCAGATCGAGGATGGTTCATCAAAATCTAAAGATAAGGCATTAGTTGTAACTCAAGAAGATGAAGGGTTCAACTGGAATAATCTTATTTCCAAAACCAACAGCCTTGCATTAATGGTCGAGATCATTGAATTGAGTGAACCTGAACAGAGTGTGGATGAAGAGAAGGTTGAAGAAGTGTGTGCTGAAACTACTTTTGATGAAAGTCCAGAAGATTATTATGATAATGAAACATCAGTGTTGGATACTGAAAATTTCCATATCCAACAAAAGAGGTTATTAATAATGCTTTCAAATCTATTATACCTCCTGATGTGTTTAAATCTTTTGCAGGCTTCTTTGGCGAGGAAGGAAACTATAGTGATCTACACTTTGATGAAGAAAAGAAAGAATCTATCGAAGAGATCATTGGCGTGTCCAAAGAAATGAATGCTGAGAATTTAACCGAGATTGCAGAAAAAGCCATGATGGCTCAATTGAAAGAGGTAGTGAAAACCTCTGAAGAAGAACAGACAGTTGCGTTCTAGTCAGTTGGTGAAGAAGTTAAAAGTGATAAAACAAACAGATCTGAAACATCTTTTCAATGTACGAAATGCATAGAGCCGTGCAAGTCATGTATCGAAAAATATGAAAACTATAAAGTGTTGAAAAAACATACGGATGATTTGATGTATCACTTAAAGAGTGTGAAAGAAGGCTATGATAAACTGCAAAAATCGATTAATCAGTTTTGAGTAGCTAACAATGAAAATGATTCAACAGTTTCTATGCTCAAGAAAATGGTTTTAAACAAACAAATAGCTATTAAAATGCATATCGACATGATTGCAAAGCTAAAAAAAAAATAGCTAGAAACCGCTAGGATTGAAACGAAATGTGTTGATAAAAAGTCAATAAGCTACTTAACTGCATCTTACGTCCTGGATCACAAACTTCCCAAGCCGACAGGTAAAAGACGAATCAGGGGAAGATGTGTATGGATACAACAACCATGGAGTGGTTATAATCGAGTTCCACCCCCAAAGTGGTATAGTTATTCGAAAAAGAATCCAGATGGGGTGGATAAGGCAATGAACATTAAATTGAAAACTGAAACAAAAGATAAATTGCCTGATAACATCAATGTCACCTACAGTAAATCTGAATCAGATTCCGAATCAGATGTGATAAAAGATGTGATTGATAAATTTTTTGAAAGTGAAAGCGATAAAACTGAATTTAAAACTGTAGAAACAAAATTTGGCAAAAAGAGTTCTAGTTCATGTTCTGAAAGTGACGAAAGTTTTCATAAGCATTACATTCCTAAATCAGGACATAGTTCGAGTGATGATCCAAATGTTATCACATACAAAATGTGTGGATTTGACAAACTATATTCTGATTCTGAATTTCCGATTCAGAATGTGAATATGAATAAAGTGGAAAAAGTTTTCAAATTAACTGAAGTCGAATTGTATGAAATTGACACTTTGACAAGTGATCAAAGTTTTCCAAACTTCAAAAGAGAACAATCTTACTATTCTAAACCAAGAAGTTCCTACTATAATAATCAACAGAGAAATTACTACTATGGGAGGAATGGTTCGGGATATGGTAAGCACAATAATGGAAAGTTTGGAAAATCAAAGTTTGTAAAGAAAATGACTTTTGTGTCTGAAACAAGTTCAGAAAGTGAGAAGGAAAGTCAATTTAGAAACCAGTCGAACAAAGAGTTTTATGAACAGAAAAACAACGTGAACAGGTTGAAGGACCTACTGTTGTAGTAGAAAGTAGAACGTGTTTTAGGTGTAACTAAGTTAGACACATTGCTTATCAATATCCACAAAAGTATCCTAAACATGTTCATGGTGTCAAGAAAACTTCAGAAGATTTGAAACAAAAATAGCCAATGATTGCACCAACGAAAATCTTGAAAAGAAACAATGAATCTACATGTCATAACCCCCGACCCCACTGTGGGAACGGGATCCGTGAACCAGTCAAGTGGTACCGGTGTTTATTAAATACGCAGCGAAATTTTTTTCATCAGGATCGTAATTAGGAAATAATTTCAGAGTGTGTAAAACAACAAACTTTTAATATTAAACAAATGGGCTAAAACCCATATTCCATTCAAATGTTTTTTATAGGGATAAACCCAAATAAATAAAACATAAATTTCTTCTTTTATTCAGGTATTTATAGCCACTTTATTTAAGCCTTAAGTGCTCCATAGCTGGCTTCTATTATCTTTACAGCAAATTACCTGAAACGCGTTTTGAAAACATTTTCCATTTTAATAAAAATATATTGTTATACTTTACAGCATTAAAGGTTTTTATATCTGTTCATATTTACCCAAAACTACATCAGTATTGGTCACATGGTGGCAGTTCCGATTTGACGGAGGTCATATCACTCATTGGCTAACTTTCGTCCAATAGTGCAGTTTATTGAGTAATAGATATATAATATATCTTACTAATATTCAAAGGTATCTGTCGCTGGGCGATTCCTGTGATGGTGGTCAAATCACTTGTTGATCATTCTTTCAACTAGTGACTCTGGTCATATCACTGTTGATCATTCTCTCAACTAATGACTCGGTTCATATCACTGTCGATCATTCTCTCAACTAGTGACTCTAGTCATATCACTGTTGATCATTCTATCAACTAGTGATTGTGGTCATATCACTGTTGATCATTCTCCCAACTAGTGGTTGTGGTCATATCACTGTTGATCATTCTTTCAACTAGTGATTGTGGTCATGTCATTGTTGATCATTCTCTCAACTAGTGACGTTGGTCATGTCACTGGTTATCATTCTTTTAACTAGTGACACTATTGATCATTTTAATACAGTGTATTAAAGTTATCAAAATTTAATATATTTTACAATATAAGTTATATTACGAGATATAACTGTAAATTAATTTATACAGAAAAGTTGAATTATATTTGTACCATATATTATATTACTATAATATATTATTTAATATATTTGACAGTATCACATCAAGGTATTTTATATTTTAAAATTTCCTTGACATTATATTAAGTTACAGTAGGGTGTGAAGTTATAATTATGATAAGAGTTAAATGCTTGGTTGGTCCCTGTGGTTTTCAAAAATTGCAGACTTGGTCCCAATGGTTTACTAATTACACGCGTGGTCCCTGTGGTTTTCAAAAATGCACTCGGTTGGTCCCCAGCCCTAACATCAGTTAAATTTCTTAGTTAACTATGTGTGAAATGACTATATTACCCCAACAATTAAAAAAATAAAAAATATATATATATAAAGAAGAATCTTCTTCTTCCTCCCCCCCTCTCTCTCTCTAAAAACCCACCACCCACCTTCATATTCAACAATCACCATCAGTAACATCATCTTGTATCATCGTCATCATCATCGACGGAAAACCTCAGCACCGCCGTCACCGGAGACACTGGAAATCGAAGTCATAAAACGAGATTACTCGAACAGTTATCGCAGATTGAAGGTGGTAGTGGTGGGTTTACGGTGGAGGTGGAGGAGATGGGGTATACGGTGGAGGTAGAGGCGGTGGGTCGAAGGTGACGACGGAGGTGGTGGGTTGAAGGTGACGGCGGTGGTGGTGGGTTTATGGTGGAGATGGAGGCGGTGGGTTGAAGGTGTCGATGGAGGTGGAGATGGCGGTGGTGCTAAAACAAGATTCGATCTAATCCAATCACCATCTCCTATTTCTTTTCTGTTTTTGCTTCAACATTCATCCTTCTCGTATGTTTTCACCTTTCTCTCTTTCTTTTCAGTTAAGATTACTCGTTGATGTGTTGTATTTCATCAAATTCGAAGTTGAAATCACTCGATTGATGCGTCAATTCGTTTAGTTTTGGTGTACATGGTTGAATCTGTGATGTATCTTCATTGATTTTGCAGCCAAAACTCGATTAGTGTAATAGATTGCATTTGTTAGGATTTTTTTTATGAATATTACGGTGTTTGGTGTTCTTAATTGTAGACTGTGTTTAAATCTAGATTTTTTTTAGTTTGGGGAATATTAATTGTTAGGACTTTAATTTGCAGTAATCATTATAGGCAAACTGGATTTATTGCAAAATGATATAATGTTGTGACGATAAATTTGTTAAGTGACTTGTTTGGTTCATTTTGTGATTTAAATTCATGGGACTTTTCTTTTATTATATGTTAGTTGTTAGATTACTCTTACAATTTGAAGAAAGCGATAACTGATTAGTGGATGAGTTGATCTGATGCGCAAACTGAATCTAGTTCAGTTCATATGCAAACTGGATTGCTGCAAAATGATTTGAATGATGTGCTGCAAATGTTTGATTTCGGTGAGCTATTGTTTCCAGGCTTATTGTTAGGATCATAATCTTGTCTTGTCGATGGAGGTGGAGGTTGCAGGTTTGGGGAAGATGAAACCCTAAATTCCTTCGACAACCACTCACACACGCACATTCAATTGCAGGTTTGTTTGGGGAAGATGATGTGGTCAAAGGGATTATTTAAATTATAAAGAGAGTTAATAAGCAAGGGTATTTTGGTCATTTAACATGGACTTAACTGAGAAATTTAACTGATGTAAGGGCTAGGGACCAACCGAGTGCATTTTTGAAAACCACAGGGACCACGCGTGTAATTAGTAAACCACTGGGACCAAGTCTGCAATTTTTGAAAACCACAGGGAGCAACCAAGCATTTAACTCTTATGATAACTTTAAATTATATTAATTAAATAATTTTATTATTATTATTATTTAATATATTAACGTGACTAAGATTTAAAATAGTATGATGATATAATATAAACTTATAACTGATATTTTAGCATTATAATTGATATTTTAACATTATAATATACTAAGTTATAACAACTAGTGACTCTGAAGTTTGTAATGTAGATATTATAATTATGTTATAATATTAACATATATTATAACAAAATAATAGATTAATATAACTGTGAATTAATGTATAACTGTGGACATATATATCATACTACGTTTGTCTAAAATAAATAATATATTATTAACACATTTATATATGATCTTAAATTGAAATGTCGGTGCTACAGTGCACAACATAATTACAAAAATACCATACGCTAACTGACAAATTACATCATTATCTCTGTTTTGTACCGTCTCGGAAGCAACGCTATTGGTTTCGAATCTCCGAGCTAATCCAGAATGAACACGATGGACTGGAAAGTGTTTATATGTGCATAATAGTTTCATCTCCAGTATGATATTCTGGCAGCTAGAGCTCAGGAACTCGATGGGAAGACTCAGAAGGTTTGTAGTTGTGTGTTTTTTATCTGAAATTGAGATGGTTTGGTGTAGGTTTTAGTCGATTTGGGGGTTTTAGATGTTGTTGGTATCTTCAAAATGCAAAGTCCATGTACAAACCTTTCGTTTCGCCTTTGCGATCGTTATATTTCTCTAAGTCGTTAGCTCGCGGCAACCGAACGGCGTGATGGAAACCAGATGTGGTGTTGTGAAGTCCATTTTTCCCCGGCGAGATATACCTCTGAGACTAAGACACTTTTAAGAGCAAGAAAGAAGATGATGAATGCAAACATTATTCAAAAATTTATACATTTCATAATTTCTTTTACGAGATAAGACTCGTTTCGTGGCATGTGATGGAGTGTAGGTAGAGTGCTCCTGTGCAAAATTTCAGAATGATGCCACATTTCACAAGATAAGTAAGTTTATTAAGTAGTTTTTTTTTTAACATTTATCTCTTTACCTATAACAGTTTACAATCGCCAAGAGTAAATTAAGTTATAAGTTTTGCTTTCAATTATTTTTTAAAGTATTAGATCATTAATTAACTTAAATACCTTTTTTCATTTTTTTTTCTTTTTCCTATATTCATGTGTAAAATTATTCTAAATATCTATCAAACTAATAAGAAAAATCTGTCATTAAGATAATATTTCGATTAGATGTGATGTATGGGATATGATGCTCAAGTCCATTTGGAGATGTCTTGAAATCCCAAAAAAAATATAGAGTATATTATTGCTATTATTTTTCTCCTATTATTAAGTTAGCAATTTTTTTTTGGTTTCAAGCTTTTCAAAATTAAAACATACATCTAAAGGCAATATTATACTACATATTAAAATTTGAACGTTTTGAACAGTAACGTAAAGGGGTATCTTCGTCATTTCACTTGCCTGTTGCCTGTCATCTTAAAAAGAATGAGAACGTCGTCATAAGGTTAGAGAGAGAGAGAGAGAGAGAGAGAGAGAGAGCGTGACAGAAGGGGTGGGAGACGGTGGTTCCACAGCGCCTGCTCCGTCGTTGCGCTTGCTCCGCCACTGCGCCGGCGTGTAAACCACAGTTTGGTGCCAGCCACCGATCCTTACGGTGCCTTCACGGTGGCGCGCCGGCGGTGGTTCTGTTCCCATGGTCCAGATGGTGTACGAGGTCGACCGAGGTGGCGTAAACTCGAGGGGGTATTTAGGGGTTTTCTTTTAACACGGGTTCTAAAAGAAAGAGGCGTCGCGTTGAAGTTGGAATAGGCGGTTGGGGGTTCTAGGGTTAGGGTAGCTGAAGACAACAGTGGCGGTTGGGGGTTCTAGGGTTCCGGTGAGGTACCGTTGACTAATCGGTCGACGGTTGGGGGTTCTAGGGTTCCAGTGGGGGTACCGGTGACTCAAATCGGTTGATTCTGGAGACGGAATGGGAGACTTGAAGGTGATCTTGAACAACCGCAACCTCAGAGACTTGATTCGGGTTCCGGCAACAATTCCGGTAAAAGCTTTTTCGTCTGCATGTCTCCATTTTGTGTTGATCGGCTCATATAGTAATGATTGGAACCATTGATTACAACTGGATTTTGCAGGGTGGTTTCGCAGCGACTGTAACGACGTGGGGCAGAATTGACGGTGGTTTTGGGGTACCGTCTCCTTTTAGCTGATGCCATGTCCACTGTTGTTGTTCATTACAAATTGAGAACAAGATATTTTTTTGAATGTTCAGAAGGTGTTGTATAAGTACTTTTGTTTATTTTTGCCATTTGACCAAGACCATCTTTTGCACAGTGACGTCTCTAAATGTATAGACAAACATAAAGATTATTATTATGTCTATTATAGCTTCTTTTTAGCTTTTAGTTGTCTAAATATACAAGAGTTATGATAATGAGCCTTTTTGTTCTCTTCATGTTTATATAATTGGAGGAGACGATACTCAAACGGGAGCAGCGGTTATTTATCATGTAATTAAATGATAAATCTTTTCCCTTTCGAGAGCAGCGGTTATTTATCATGTAATTAAATGATAAATCTTTTCCCTTTCCTATATAAACTCAGGAATTTTATGAAACTTAAAGAGAATTTGTTAAATTGGGAATAACTCTGAAAAGGCAAGATATTGTATTACAATAACATTGTATTTATGCAGGAAGTGAGAAGGCGTGGGCTTAAGGCTGTAGTTGTTGGGATTCCTAAGACAATTGATGATGACATTCTGGTACTCGCATTCCTACAAATTGTATTTTCTTGAATTAGGTGTATTTCATCTTGGCCATGCGTTAAAAACGTGTGAACTTAACACAGTAATGTGCTAATATCATAATTACGTTGGTTATTTGGCTCACGCATTATGTTAGTCACCATTCGTTACCTCTCTTAAATGCTTTTCTGTTTCCTTTTCAAATAATAAAGACGGCCATTTCGACCTACCAGCCTAAAATTGGGTCGACTTGGGTTTTATCTTATCCTGAACCGTTCAAATGGGTAGAAATAAAAAGATATCGAGTCTTAACGGGTCAAACAAGTCAAAAAATTTCCTAAGTGTATTCAAATGCTTAGAATCTTGGTTTATAATTATTATTTAATGGTATAATTTTTCAAGAAAACATTATTTAGACAAAAAAAAAAGTGTTGATGGATCAATCCTAACAGACCCGTCACCATTTTTCTACCTATACTAGAGCCTTTTGGGTGGCATAATTGACAGGTCGGACCTTTAGGTGAGGTGGTAACAAGTGCATGTGTTGGGTTACGTTGACCCACCAATACTTCTGTTAATTTTTTTTTTCATTTTGTAGATTATTAAAACGATGCAAACTTTTTAAAAGTAATGATCCCCTTTTTACATAAAGTAATTTAGGAGGTTTTTTAGCACTAGAGTATGCTTTGTGTTATGTATTTTGTTGACGTTTTTAGCTTTATCCTTTTGGCCCTTTAAATTGAATTCAACTATTGTTATTGTTATGAATTATTAGCGTGTTAAATTGGTAAAAGATATTGTGTTACTTCAGGTCTTCAGCAGCTATAATCAATAACAGGACCTAAAAGATCTGGAGATACATAAGCTGGAATAATATGAAATTTTGGGAGGGGTTGTAGCCGGTGCGCAAGGGATAGAGAATGAAAGGTATTGTTACTTCATTATGTGTCGGGCTGGGTTTTTTGTAGGGCCTTTGAGAACTCGGCTCTGGTCTGATAGAGGCGGTCGGTGCACATATTGGTTTTCTTAATACCCGGTTCTGGGTATGGAACCGGGTTCGGGTATGATTGAGTATCAAGAAATCGGGTATTGGAGAAATTGTTTCGGGTATGATCAGGTTTCGGAACTGGGCATTAATAGCCGGTTTAAAAGACAAGCATGCAGTTATAAATTGTCAAAGCATTTGAACAAATCTCTTAAAAGAATGAACAAGTAAGGTTTGTTGTTATGTTTTTGTATCTGTACACCTTTGAGATGATGTTGGAAACTGATGATGAACTATTTCAGGCTATAAATGATACTCGAAGGAGGTTTGAAGTGGAAAAACAGGAATGCGTAAATCTTAGGACAGAAAAGGTTAGATGTTTATTATATGATTATATCTAGGCCATATATTCCAAGAATATCAAGGTTTGCGTGAGGTTTTGTAACACGCATAATCATTTTTGAATGGTTGTCCTGATTATTTATACTTATAGAGTATGAATGTAAGGTTGAAACTGATGCCAAATTGACAGATTTATGATATACAAGAATGCAGATGCAGTCTTGATATTTTTGAATGTTCTCCCTCTTTTAAGTGTAGAAAAATGAAAATAAAGATAACCAATTGGAATCAGCAGATGCATCCTTTAGTATAGAAGCATGTAGATTGTTGTTTGTTGTGATGGTAAATTTGCATTGAAGGTGTAACAATGTTCTTTAGACGTTTCAATTTTTTTAGATGTTTTGATCTACGACTTGATGTATTTTTTTCGCTAGATCATGTTATGTTGTCAAACCAAGAATGAATTGGTTTGGGGCGCCGCAATGCGCGCGGGGTATAGAACTAGTTTTATTTCTTTTGTAATTATATATACAAGAACTGTAGAGGTTGGTCTACGTAATGACATAAATTTTGTTTAAAAATTAGTTGGATCAGATATAATATGTTTTTACTAGGTGGTATAAATTCAGTTACTTTACATTCGGATGCCGCCGCAACGCACGATATTTTTTTAACTTAAAAAAACACTATTTTCTTACGTGCTTATTTTTAATTACGTTTTGGTTTAAATCGAAGTTAGTTAAAGTTTTGAAGTAATTTTTCGCAATAATGAGTCCGGTCAAATATAATATTATGTGTGTTTTCAGTTATTCTATGTTTTGACTTAAATTTTGTTTGAAAACGAGTCGGGTCAAGTATTTGACGGTACAAATTCGAGTTACTTTAAGTTTCGACGTCGCCGCAACGCGCGGCGGGTCAAAATACTAGTTATTATTAATTATAATGAGATGTCGAATATTTTAACATAATAGGCTCTAAATATATTCACAACCAGTCTTTATAGACATACATTAATAATATATGTGTTTTAACTTAACCCCTTCAATCTTGAACCCAGTTAGAACCCCACATACCGACCGTAATTGCAGAATACAAAAACTTAATCACTTTAAGTATAACTGATAAACATTTAGGGTTTTGTGAAGCATTTTTAAATATAAAGGTATCACAAAAAGATCATAAAAAGAAGAATAACTCACTTTCTAACTTAAGGGTTCAACTAAAAGCCTTCTGGTACAATCTTGGGTATAACTCCTGAGCTATTTAATAAAATATATAATGCACTCGCGTTAAGTATAGTAACCCAATTCAACTTTATCAATACGTCACGAGACAGATGTCACGGCCCCCGACCCAGTTTCCCGGTTCGGATGTCGCGGGACAGAAAACCTGTGGCATTTGTATTTAATTTGACAGCGGGAATTTTAACAGGATCGTTTAAACTGAAAACACCCATTTATTTCATTTCAATTTTCGGGACAAACCCCGTAATTTACAATAAAGGGATTTCACTGGGAAATCCACTGTTTACAAAAACATGTTTATTTATTTACTGAGCCACTTCTTCAAGCTGTAGTGCTACGCGACACTTTTCCTGGTTCTTAGTAAATCACCTGAAACATGTTTAAAAAGATTTTATCAGCGGGGAAATACTGGCGAGTCATTCAATTTGTACAAAACGACACATTGTTATAATTTACAGCATTAAGAGTTTTCACATTTGCTCCTATCTTATAATTAGCTGGTTCAGTTGTCACTCGACCGGATCTATGATTGTGGACATATCACTAAATTAGGCTCGCCCACCTAAAGTGATAAATCATTAGTAGTAATGTGCACAAAACCCCCACATACTGCCAGTAGTTAAAGATTAGCAAAGACTTAATCACTGCAAGGTATAACTGGAAAACAATTAGGGTTTTATAAAGCAATTTGATAAAAAGAGAATGACTCACCTTGCAAGTTTACTGGACAGATTTTGCCTACTGATTAAGCCTTGTAACCTAATTAAATAATGCCAACGAAACTAGGTTAGTAACTTAATACAACATTTACGATCAGCTCACGAAATCAAAACCCTCACGACGAATGACAAAGTATAGCCCGAGTTCGGGCAGCACTTAAACATCCATTGGATCGTTTTCAATCGATCGGACATTGTATCGTAGTAGTGATCGAGTTATTACCCTGTAATCGTAGCAGCGTTTCACTATTTTTTTAACTTGTGATTTCGACAGAAAGATGGCACTTTTGATCAAGATTTTCGAGCACAGACGAAAGGCCATGCAACGTACTATTTATAGCAAAATTTTGGGTTTTGCGCGGCCCGCGTAAACTCGAAGAACAACCTACGCGGCCCGCGAGGGCCACCCTAGCTACTGCTAGGGCTGCCGTGTCATGGTGTAGGTCTGCCACGTGGCCTAAAGCTTATCCGGAGTTTAGCCTGGCTGTCGCGCCCCGCGTAGACTATCCTTAAGTCTTACGCGGCCCGCGACAGATCAATAATTTTAGATTTTCTTGATATTTCATAAGGATTAGGGTTTTAGGGGTTCGGGTTTCTACTTACGGAGTGTTTTGGGAAAATTTTGGTGCAGGTCCTTACAACAGAACCCCAATGTACTTAGTCAGGCAGAGCCTTGACATGCGTTGCCGGGTTCTAGATCAATCGGACAGGGTATCGACTCAGTTATCAGGGGTTAAAACACTTAAAACAGGGCAGGGCTTTGGCGTATAATAGGCTTAATATTTAAAGAAAGAAAAAAAAATATATTAAAAGAAGAGAGTGTCACGGCCCCCGTCCCGGTTTGACCCGGTCCAGGAGCCGCGGGACAGAAAACCCGTGGTATTTATTAATTGAGTCGACAGCGGAAGATTTTATAGGATCTTTTTCAACTTTAAATGCCCGATTATTTTATTTCATAATTCGGGATAAACCCCGTAATTTACAATAGAGGAATTTTACTAGGAAATTCCCTGGTTTACAAAACATGTTTATTTATTTAACTGAGCCACTACTTCAAGCTTTGTTAGTGCTCCGTAGCACTTTTCCTTGGTTCACAGTAGTCACCTGAAACATGTTTTGAAAATATTTTATCAGCGGGGAAATACTGGCGAGTCACTCGAATTTAATAAAATGACACATAGTTATAAATTACAGCATAAGAGCGATTACAATGGCTTCTATCTTATTTTTATCTGGCACCGTGTCACCTCCTGGTGACGATGGTCATTCCACTATTGAGTCCTTTCACCCAAGTAGTGATGATTATCACTGTTAGGATTTATTAGCCTAACCGTGAGAAATTTAGTAATGTGCACAATACCCCACTAGCCAGTGATTAAGTTAACCATGACTTAATCCTTGTAATTATAACCTTTGAAAATAACTTGGAGTATTGTAAAACATTATTGATAAAAAGGGAATGACTCACATTGCAGATTTAAACGGGCAGAGTTTAGCCTACTGATTAGCCTTTTAACCTAATTTAAATAACATGCACATGAACTAGGTCAGTAACTAATACAGCATTTACGATAACTCATGAGATTAAAATCCTCACAACGAATGACAAAGTATAGCCTTAGTGTGGGCAGCACTTAAACATCCATTGGATTGATTTCAATCGATCGGACATTGAATCGTAGCAGCGATCGAGTTAATACACTGTATCGTAGCAGCGCCTCACTACTGTGAATGTGATTTTCGACTTTTGAGCAGTATTCTTCGTGTTTTTTATTGAAATTTCGACACAGATAAACTGCTCGTGAACTGAACAATTTATAGCTGAAAATGGGGTTTATGCGGCCCGCGTAAACCCATACTTAACACTTACACGGCCCGCGAGGGCCTCCTAATCGTAGACTAGGGCTAGCGTGTCACACCTAGGCTTGCCACGTGTGTGACACGTGGCCTAGAAAGCTGATCCGGAGTTTTTATGAGTTGTCGCGGCCCGCGTAACCTTACCTTAAGGTTTACGCGGCCCGCGTGAAACCATAAAATCTGTTTTTCTTGATTTTTGTTATGGATGAGGGTTTTCAGGGGTCTAGGTTTTTACTTACGGGTCATTTTGGGACATTTTTGAAGGTCCTTACATTCTCCCCACCTTATTTAAAATCTCGTCCTCGAGATTTATTGAAATAAGTGAGGATACTTTCGCTTCATCTCTGATTCTAGCTCCCAAGTGTATTCAGGTCCTCTCTTTGAATCCCACTTGACTTTGACCAGTACTAGTCTTTTGTGTTTGAGAAACTTAGTTTTTATGTCTTCTATTTGCAGTGGCTTCTCAACAAATTTTAACTTTTCATTTACCTCTACATCTTGAAGAGGTATTACCAGGGATTCGTTAGATAGACATTTCTTGAGATTGGATATATGAAATACATCATGTACTCCGGCTAACTCTTCTGGTAATTGTAAGCGATAGGTGACTGGTCCTATTCGCTGTATTATTGGGAATGGTCCTACGTACCTTGGACTTAGCTTTCCTTTCTTACCGAACCGAACTACTCCTTTCCAAGGAGAAACTTTTAAGAGAACCTTGTCTCCGATTTGAAATTCCAACGGCTTATGCCTATTGTCTGCATAACTTTCTGGCGATCGCGAGCAGTCTTTAATCTTTCCTTGATTTGAGTGATCTTGTCGGTAGTTCCTTGCACTAATTCAGGACCTGATAAATGACTTTCTCCTATTTCTGCCCAACAAACTGGAGTTCTACACTTGCGTCCATACAGTGCTTCAAATGGGGCAGCTTCAATGCTTGAATGGTAACTATTGTTATAGGAGAATTCAATTAAGGGTAGGTGGCCATCCCAGTTTCCACCAAAATCTATCACACATGCCCTAAGCATGTCCTCCAGGGTTTGGATCGTCCTTTCACTTTGTCCATCTGTTTGAGGATAATATGCAGTGCTTAAGTTTAGTCGGGTTCCCATTGCTTCCTGGAAACTTGTCCAGAAGTTGGAAGTGAAACGACTATCTCTATCTGATACAATAGAGAGTGGGACTCCATGTAAGGATACTACTTCGTCTACATACAACTTTGCTAACCTTTCCATGCTAAAGGCTTCTTTCATGGGTAGAAAATGAGCTGATTTGGTTAATCGATCCACAATTACCCAAATCGTGTCATTACCTTTTCTGGTTTTGGGCAACTTAGTAACAAAATCCATAGTTATAAGTTCCCATTTTCATACAGGCATTTCTAATTGTTGGAGTAATCCTGAAGGTTTCTGGTGTTCTGCCTTAACTTGTGAACAAGTAAGACACTTAGAAACATATCTAGCTATGTCCTTTTTCATTCCTATCCACCAGAAATTATTTCTTAAATCTTGGTACATCTTATTATTTCCCGGGTGCATGGTATACCTAGATTTATGGGCTTCCTCTAAGATCTTATTTCTTAATTCTCCTCGCTTAGGTACCCAAATCCTTTTCTTGTGGAATCTCCAAATTCCATCAGCTCCTTGATCTAATTCCTTTATTCGTCCTTTCATTTCTTCAGCATCATCCTCTATTGTTGTTTCTTGAATGTTCTTCAGTTGTTCCATTAAGTCTAATTGTAGACTTAATCTAAGAGCACGAACTCGTCGTTGTTTCTCATGATACTTACGACTTAAGGCATCAATAACTACATTTGCTTTTCCTTCGTGATATTGGATATCACAGTCATAGTCACTTAGAATTTCTATCCATCTTCTTTGTCTCATATTTAATTCTTTTTGCCCAAATATGTATCTTAAACTCTTATGATCCGTTTAGATTGTAAACTTACTTCCATACAGATAGTGTCTCCAAATCTTAAGGGCAAAAATTATGGCTCCTAATTCTAAGTCATGAGTCGTATAATTTTCTTTGTGCTTTTTCAATTGTTTTGAGGCATACGCAATTACTTTATTGCGTTGCATTAGCACACATCCTAATCCCAGTTTAGAAGCATCGCAATAAATTTCAAAATCTTCTGTCCCTTCTAGTAAGGCAAGAATTGGAGCGTTTGTTAACTTTTGCTTCAAAACCTTAAAAGCCTCTTCTTGCCTGGGTCCCCATTCAAACTTAACTGCTTTACAGGTTAGCTTAGTTAATGGCACAACTATCTTTGGAAAAATCCTTAATGAATCGTCTATAATATCCAGCTAACCCTAGAAAACTTCTAATTTCCATAGCTGATTGCGGGACTTTCCATTTGGTGATTGCTTCTATCTTAGCAGGATCTACATGAATACCCTCATGATTCACCATGTGTCCTAAAAATAGTACCTCTTGTAGCCAAAATTCACCCTTCGAGAATTTGGCATAAAGCTTTTCTTTTCTTAACAAAGTTAAGAGTGCATGCAGGTTGACGGGTGGTCCGTAGGACAACCCTTAAATGAGCTAAATACGTGCATATCACATATTTTACACGGTTATGTATCGTGAATGTGATAACTACGAGTGTTTGTGTGTTTTACAGGTAAATCGCTTAATTCGGTTAAATTGGAACTGTAGGCTACGGTTGGTGATACATGTTGGCAGCGTAATTGTTTTTGGAAAAGGTTGCATTCACGTGACTCATTGGTTCTCACCATATATTATACATGTACACCAAGAGACTAGAGGCAACAAGTATATTTTGTGACATCAACATATTATCATCAGACTTTGAAGGAAATCATGATCATTCACGTGACAAGACAAGGAAGTGGCAGCCAATATACATCACGCATACATATGTTGGAAGACATTTGACTTTTTGAGCACAATCACGTGAGAAGGCACCATGATGATTTTTTATTATTCTCACAAAAATTCAAAACCCAAGAGAAGGGACTTGGATAGCAGCCATAATGGAAAAGGTGGACTTATTTGATATTCAAATGGGTACTATTATTTTATTGGGAGCAACAGGCATCATCACATCATAAAAGTCTCACATACAAACAAAGAGGTGGAGGATTGTTGTTGGTTTTTAAGTAATCATCATTGAAAGGCTTTGTTCACAATGAATAACAAATCACTTATCATCTTTGGCGGCAAGTGAGGGAGTTGGAAATATGGCACAATAGAAGTCATGTGGATTTTAAGTCAACAACATCATCATCACATCTGACAAAGGAGAAGCACATGCAAGGGAAATTAATTATTGTGATCACTAAGGCTTGGTGGACTTTTGGAGGGAACAAGATTGGCGGCTACTCACTGGACATGATGTGGGCTGACACTAACAAAGGCATCACGTGAAGATCAAAAGAAAAGGATCTTGTGGACTTTTTGTATTGGGCCGCCATATAATGGAGCCGAAACATGTGAACAAGTATGGGAACTTGACTGGTGGCGGCTGACTTGAGAGGATTAATTGGAAAAAATACAATATCAATCAAAAACACATACACCTTGGAGGCACACAAGTCAACACTTTCCCACCGTAAAACAGACAAGTCACACCGTAGCACTCTGATGTTCACCGTAAATTACGGTTACACCGTAATTTACGGTGGAGGCGACGCGAAAAATTGTAACTGCTCTATTAAATCAGTTTTATGGTGTCTTTTGGGGGAATCTCATCATTGGACGGTTTTGGAGCAGTTTAGGGGCGATTTTTGGCTCTCCTCTTGTGTTCTTGAGTGGTCAAAACATGAATACTTTGTTTTTGATTCCATGGGACAAAGGTTCGATTGTGATGATGGTTCATAACACTATGAGCGGCTAGGTTTGCTTGGTGATCGTCTCGGATGTAAGGTTTTATTTGTGACAATTATGTTTGTTCTTTAATTTCTGGAATATTAGACTGTGCATGTGTTGTTAGTTTATTATGGTGTTTAATTGGTTGTTTGTAAATTGTTGATGTATGTTTGATCATAGTTCTAAACCATACGTTCTTGGTGCCGTTGGCAATCGAGATATCATGGGAGGGATTAGGGTTGGATATGTGTTGATTGGTCATCGGGTAACAACCTCGCGTTCTAGGAATCCGAGTACTTAGTTCCCTTTCATCACAAACAATTGATCTTACATGAGCCATGTCTATGTGGTTCTTTCCAGTTGAACATTAACGTTAATTGTCACTTAAAACCTGAAACTCGGGATGATCACTACCCTCTTATCTTGTTACAAAACTTAACCTTGATTTGTAATCTAATTTAGTTTAATTTAGTTAATTAAAACCAATCAACCCAAACATTGAAATTTACATTTCTTGCAATTTAGATTAATCTAGTTAGTTAGACATACATTGAGATAACACATATTCCACAAACTCCCTGTGTTCGATACCCACTTACCGCTATCTATATAGTTGTTATTGGGATTAAATTTGCGTGACCACGACAATCACGTCACAGGTGCTCACAATGTTCTTCCTGGTTTTTGGAGTAAATAAGTATATCGTCGATGAAGACAATTACAAATTTATCCAAATACGGTTTACAGATTCTATTCATCATATCCATAAATGCTGCCGGAGCATTTGTTAGTCCGAAAGGCATAACTGTAAACTCGTAGTGACCATACCTAGTTCTGAAAGCGGTTTTAGGTATGTCTTCTTCTTGTACCTTCAATTAATGATATCCGGAGCGTAAATCTATCTTAGAAAAATGTCTAGCTCCTTGAAGTTGATAAAAGAGATCATCAATTCTAGGTAATGGGTATCGATTCTTAATTGTAACCTTATTCAATTCCCTATAATCGATACACATTCGCATTGAACCATCTTTATTTTTCACAAACAACACTGGAGCTCCCCACGGGGATGAACTAGGTTGTATGAATCCTTTACTTAGTAATTCATCTAATTGCTTTTTCAATTCTAGCATTTCGGTGGGTGCTAACCGATAAGGTGCTTTGGCTATCGGTGTAGTTCTAGGAATCAAATGAATTCTAAATTCTACCTACCTATCTGGTGGTAATCCCGGTAGTTCTTCTGGGAATACATCTGGGTATTCTGCTACTACAGGAATTTCTTTAAGTTCCCTACCTTTCGTGTTAATGATTACTGAAATCATATACACCACTTCTTGTTTTCTTGAATAACTGGCCAACTTCATTACTGAAATGAATTTCAGTGGCTTTCGTGGCTTATCTCCTGTAATCACCACAAATATGAATTTCTATGGAATTCTTATCACAAAGAATTCGGGCATGGTTGGCTACTAACCAATCAATTCCTAATACCACATCGAATCCTGCTAAATCCATAGGTAATAGGTTTGCAGAAAATTTATGACCTAAGAGTTCTATCTTCCCTTCTTGCAAAACCTTATCTATGTTAACAAAATGTCCATCTGCCGTTTCTACCGTAAAAATCTGCCTAAGGTTGGTTAAGGGTAGGTTAAGAGCTTGGCAGAATGAAGTATTTATAAAACTTTGGTTTGCACCAGAGTCAAATAATACTTTCGCATAAACGTTGTGAACTAAGAACGTACCAGCTATCACGTCAGGGATTAGTTCTGCTTCCTGAGTAGTCAACTGGAAGGCTCTTGCGTTTCTCTTGGTAGTTTCTTCTGCAGGTTTGGCTTTGTTATCAGCTGGTTTGACCAATTTGGGACAGTCTGGCCTAAAATGTCCAGCCTCTCCGCAATTGTAGCATATTGTTGCTTTCTTCTTCCTGCAATCTTCTTCTTGATGCCCCGGAATTTTGCAGAAACTGCAATACCCTTTGCATCTTCCAAAATGCTTTCTTTTGCAGGCATTGCAAAATGGAACAGTGGAAGATTAACCGGTTCCCTTTTTCTTGAAATTACTACGGTTACCCATACGGAATCCCTGTGAAATCTTTTGGGCCACTTCTTTCTATTTTCTTCTCGCGTACGCACTACTTCGTCAGTCAAAGTGTTGGCTAATTCCACTGCATCGTCAATCGTGCGAGGTCTCGCAGCTTTAACGATATCACGGATTTCGCCAATCAAACCCCAAATATAGCGGGAAATAAGTACCGGTTCTGGCGAAGCCAGGGTTGGTACCACTCTCGCATACTCGAAGAATGTCGAAGTATACCCTCGACAGTCTACATCCACCATCCGGTGGTTCAGGAATTTATTTGCCATTTGTTCCTTTTCATACTCAGGACAAAATTTTCTTTCCACCAGCCGCCTAAATTCTTCCCAGCTCATGGCATAGGCCACACCGCTTCCCTTGGCTTGAAGTACCGTATTCCACCATTCTAGCGCCCCTTCTTTAAAAAGATGTGACGCGTACATGACCTTGTCTTCCTCTGTACATTTACTTATTTTAATCACCGCCTCGGTTTTCTCTAACCAACGCAGTGCAGCAGTCGCCCCTTCGTTGCCTGCAAATTCAACCGGTTTACAGGCAAGAAATTCCTTATAAGTGCAACCAGGCGTTGCAGCTTTCATTTTCTTAAGGAGTGGGGCTTGCATTCCATCGTTGTCTTTATTAGTATGGTTGCCGCCTCCGTTTACACTATTACTGAAATTGTCACCGTGTGTACGTTTGCTAGGAATAATTTGTTGAGGTTCAACTGGATTTCGGGCAGCAGCAAGGATTGCTGGAATAGCATTGGCTATTCCTTGAGCAACGATATTCTCGATATCTTGCCTATTCAGAAATTGATCTTCATGGTTTTGTTTAGATTGGTTAACTTCATTAACAGGTTCATTACCAGCGTTTTCCATCTGGTAATTAATTTATATAAGTGATTAGCATAAAATAGTTAATAACCAAACATAACAAAATAAACACACATAATCATGTCAACACGTATAGCCAAAATTGTCGATTTTTTTTCGACGTTCGATATTTTATATTATAATAGGCATCCGTACAAACTGGTTATCTTACAAAAGTTTTATTTTTTTTAGTTTTTTCACATAATTATATTTTATTATTATATTATTATTAAACAAATATTCCTACAACCACATAACCACCGTCACACCATCCCTGGCAGCTGGCATCTTAGAAACGACGTTCCCTCTCGTCGTATTTCCAAGATATTCTTTCCCCTACTTCTCGGATCCTATTCCCGGCGTCCACCAGCTCCTCGCCATAGTGGCGGAGTTAAGCTAAGTTCTCGGTGCTCATTGGTGGATGTAGTGGAAGTTCAGGGTCGAACTGGGGGAAAAAGGTATTAGGGTTGTTTAGGAGGTTCTAAAACTGCTGGTCGGTGGTCCACCACTCTTCTTGTTCTGCTGGTAGAGGTTGGGAGTGGATAATAGGATCTGGGATTTCAGGCTTTAGGTCAACTGGAAGTTGTGCTTCCGCGGGGTAATTAAAGAGGTTTTCACCGGCAGGTCCGATGAGGCCACTAAGTGCCAGTTTATGATCTAGCTCCTCCCAGGGTGGCATTTCCTGGTCTTACCTAGAACTTTCTCTAATTTCTATTCCCTTGCCTTTATCTTTGGGATCCTCCATCTTTATAACTTTCCGTGTTGCTGGTTTCCTCCTACGCACACGCCTCCAGCCCACTAATCTTCTTCTTTTCTTTGGCTTTGGTTTCTCCGGAGGCTGGACTTGAAATTCCATAGGTTCCTCAACATCGGCACAATAACCGGTAAAGTCTATGGAAACTTCCACGTTAACAGAATAGAGGTTGAGATTCTGAAGAGCATTCATTCATGCTGTTTAGCAGATATGAGGAAACACACAAAATTCTAGGTTAATAAGTTTGTAACTTGAATTTTCACATAATCACAGAATAGCAATTAAGTATATATAAAAATATGAAATTTTGCGATTTATATATATATATATATATCTATTACAAATTACAACTAAAATTTAAAAATATACTAGGGATAATTTATTTTAGTCTATCTTTTCTTACTAAGTTGTTTATCTAATGGGCAAGTTTCTTTAAAGTTTCTGGCTTATGGATGATATGGGTGTGACAACCCTCACAATTACAGGTATCCGTACAATTAATTAATATTAATTACATGCTTAATGACTGTGCTTGATTACAACTCATGACGTAAACTACTTTCTGATTTCTGTAACCCACATACATATGCATCACATTTCATCCTGTCACTCCACTCATTACATACAAATTTTAGTGACATACTTGATGCACAAAGCACAGTTAGCACAGTTAGCGGATAACTCAGAAATATACTGACAGTGCCAGTACATAGACAGACAGTGTTTTGAGACCCAGTATGGGCCAGGGACAAAGAACTACACTAGTATGGGTGTAGGGAAGTGAGGACCATAAGACTGTGTCACTAGGTGATAGTTTGAGTGCCGGAAAGTGCCTAAAACTCATTTTAAGTCCAGAATTCTGCATTTTCAGCAAAATTCAGCTTTTAACACACTCGTATTATGCAGAGAATTGACTAAATGGTCCTGAATGCTTTCCTAAGTGTTGGAAATTAATTGTGTTACAAAAAGATACATAAAAGACACTATACGATACAATTTAACACTTTAACGGAACGGTACCTAACCGAACAACCAGACATTACCCGGGACACCAAAATTTTGTCAGAAACATTGTCTTATTATTTTTAACTAATTATGGTCTCTAAATACCCCAACGCACTATAAAAAAATGTCATGCACATAATACCCTAGATAATACACTTAACCCCCTAAATAATTACCTACTTAAGACCAAAATTTTACAATTAACCCCCCCTCTCAATATTTACGGCCCCATAGGGGACCCACCATCATCATCACTAAATCCCTATTAAATATTCCCTTTAATTATAATTGGGTCTTACTCTTGCCAAGAAATTACAATGATGATAAGTAGGTTGGGCTAAAGATCACAAACTCATCATTTCATCTCACAAGATCACTCCATCACCCTCACCACCTCTCTCTCTCTCTCTTGCCCTACATACATCCACCACCACCACCACCCCACTTCAACATTCATCCATTCCATTTCCAAGTTCAAATCAAGTGCTAGAAGAAGTCTTGTGGAGCTTGAAGCTTGGAGGTCTTGAAGGAACATCACACATTGCTTTCTCACCTCATCTTCATCATCATTCTTTGTTCATAAGTTCATCCCTAGCCTTTGTGCTAGTAGTAAGTCTTTGATTACACTCTTGGTTACTTGTATGTTGATTATTCGAAAGATTGTAGTTTGATGTTTAACTCAAGAACACAAAAAGATAATGAACAAGGAACATGAACATAAGTTTACATAAAGATGAAATCTTGTTGGATTAAGGTTGGTTAAATCATGCATGGTATTTGATCGTTAATTTCTTGATAAACCCGTTGTTAGGACATTTGTTGATACGATTTAGTAACATCTAGACTATAAAAAGCATGCTGATTAGTATTTTCAGCCAACTTCAACTGGCTGTAAACGGATTATAATAAATCGAAAAACTGATTTTCTGAAGCCTAAATTATGTTTTTTCGAAAAACGGATCAAATGGCACTGGAATCGTAATTTTTCGAGGTCGTTTACTATTTTTAAAGGTCTATTTTTGGACAGCAGCTCAAGCTGTGTTTTTACTGCAGAAAATGTGTGTCATGTTTTTCGTCATAACTTGAAACCTGAGTATAACTAGCTCATGAAATTTATACTGTAGATGATCACTGATGTCGTGGTCATCCTCCAACTGGAATTTCGTCAATTGAACTTACGATGAATTTTAAGTGAATTATTCCGTAGACTGCAGTTAGAAAGTGACAAATCTGATTGCAATCCGGTAAATGATTTTCTATAAAATATTGGTAATGAACTGGACCCCGATATATTTACACAATAATATTTGGATCGTATAAGACATTGTGTAAAAATTTGGTAATTTTTGGAATAAGTTAACTATTTTATTAAAATGCCCGAAAACAACCCAGTTTTGTATATTAAAACTGAAATGACATAAGTAGTATTTTGCATGTCTAAATGTCGGGTTGGTTATTTGAGAACGATCTAACGTGATATATGTTAAAGAAAATGATATGCTATTTAGCATGGACACCTCCATTTATGAAAGAGACTATGGCGAAATTTTCTGAAAATCCTAACACTTAGTAAATATTTTCTAGACAAGTGTTTACTAGAATATTTTAGACTATGTTTTTCAAACATAAAACTCGCCATAATTTTTGTAACAAAATACAAAGTATCGGAGGTTGGTTTTATACATGAAAATGGTTAAATGTATATTCTCTAAAAGGGACTTAAAAATATAATTCCAATACGAGCATACATGTGTAAAATATCCATCCTTGGGAAGGAAACGCGTATATAAAATACTTTAGAAGTATTAATACAAGAATATTGAATGAAAAAATATTCCAACACGACATAAATTAAGTTGAAATATTAATTATTTTGACAAATAATTATCACTCGGAATATTACAAGAAACGTAACTCAAAACCTTAAACTCTAAGCCAAGGCATGGCCCGTTCGTCTAATAGACATTAGTACGTTGTAGGTTGTCGTGTAGCTGACAGAGTTTGAGACGGTACAAGACGCACTACTGTGAGTTCATGTCCCCCTTTTCTCTTAACTGTTTTCAGTTTTATACTTCGGGGGTGGAATACATGTTACAATTATTACAGACGCTTTTATACATGGTATGGTTAGCTTAAGGAGGGTTTACTACTTAGATCATGTGAAAGGTGGGTACAACACTTAAGGTTATTAATCCTCGTTGTTAGGACCGAGGGACATGAGTGATAGATCTATTTGGGTGTAGCGAGCCCACACCCATGAGGCCGGGGCGGCCCATAGTGGTGACAGTGTCTTACAGCCGGAGGCCCGGTACAAATTTGTTAGGTTTGAGTACTTCCTGCACCGTTTCACACATACCAGTGGCTTTGCAACCCATTGGTAATCTCTTTTTCCTTAATTGCTACATGCCAGGGATTATCATACATACAGACACATTACAAAGGTTTATACATGCTCACTTACACATGAACTCGCTCAACTTTTTGTTGATTTTTCAAACTACATGTATTTCAGGGAACTAGCGGATCTGGCGGGGTATGCATGTGTTTAGCTGTGTTGAATAAAGATGTCATCCAGGGTAGTAGGTTTAGGAGGTGTAACCCTTACTTGGACGGGTTACAAGTCTTTAAACCACGTTTTATTTAAAGTCTTTTGATGTGTCTCATGAACACGTTGTAGACAAGTATGGTTTCTAACTTATTTTAAGTGTCGACATTTTCAATCAATGATGTTGTGGTATTTTTAAACTTAATGAATGGATGAACATCTTATGTTTTTATCATATAGCATTGTTATGATTGTTGCTATGGTATTAAGAAGTCACACCAAATAAACCCACGCTTCCGCAAAAGCCAGGGTGTGACAATGGGTGTTAGTACTGGGTCAGGGTGTTGGTAGTTTAACTTAATTAAAAGTTAACATTTGTTGCTGTAGTGGCTAACATATAGAGATTTGCCCATTGTTCGTCTAATTCATCTTCCCATGGTGGGTTATCACCTGTTTCCTGAGTCTCTTTATTAATTATCACTTCTTTTGTTTGTGACTTCTTTATTTTCTCTTGACTTTTTCTAATAACCCAACTTCTTTTATTAAGGGTAAGTGGTTTCTCAAACTGTGCCTTACGAACAAATATTCCTTCCTCAGTATCTGCTGAGTATCTTGAGGAATTTGATTGGAATGAGGTTCCCTTATCTTTTGGTGTACTATCTAGTTGACGATAGATGTCCGAAATTCTTTGCTTACCCATACTGTAACTAACAAGTAGTCAATTAACAAAAACACATAATCACAAGACGGTAATCAGGAAAATTAAGTATTTCTAAATACTTAATTGGCTTAAATCAGTGGCTCCGATACCACCTTTTTCTGTCACGGCCCCCGTCCCGGTTTGACCCGGTCCAAGAGCCGCGGGACAGAAAACCCGTGGTATTTATTAATTGAGTTGACAGCGGAAGATTTTACAGGATCTTTTTCAACTTTAAATGCCCGATTATTTTATTTCATAATTCGGGATAAACCCCGTAATTTACAATAGAGAAATTTTACTAGGAAATTCCCTGGTTTACAAAACATGTTTATTTATTTAGCTGAGCCACTACTTCAAGCTTTGTTAGTGCTCCGTAGCACTTTTCCTTGGTTCACAGTAGTCACCTAAAACATGTTTTGAAAATATTTTATCAGCTGGGAAATACTGGCGAGTCACTCAATTTAATAAAATGACACATAGTTATAAATTACAGCATAAGAGCGATTACAATGGCTTCTATCTTATTTTTATTTGGCGCCGTGTCACCTCCTGGTGACGATGGTCATACCACTATTGGGTCCTTTCATCCAAGTAGTGATGATTATCACTGTTAGGATTTATTAGCCTAACCGTGAGAAATTTAGTAATGTGCACAATACCCCACTAGCCAGTGATTAAGATAACCATGACTTAATCCATGTAATTATAACCTTTGAAAATAACTTGGAGTATTGTAAAACATTATTGATAAAAAGAGAATGACTCACATTGCAGATTTAAACGCGCAGAGTTTAGCCTACTGATTAGCCTTGTAACCTAATTTAAATAACATGCACATGAACTAGGTCAGTAACTAATACAGCATTTACGATAACTCACGAGATTAAAATCCTCACAACGAATGACAAAGTGCAATACTTAAACATCCATCGAATTCACGACGAATGACAAAGTATAGCCTTAGTGTGGGCAGCACTTAAACATCCATTGGATTGATTTCAATCGATCGGATATTGTATCGTAGCAGCGATCGAGTTAATACCCTGTATCGTAGCAGCGCCTCACTACTGTGAATGTGATTTTTGACTTTTGAGCAGTATTCTTCGTGTTTTTGATTGAAATTTCAACACAGATGAACTGCTCGTGAACTGAACAATTTATAGCTAAAAAATGGGGTTTACGCGGCCCGCGTAAACCCATACTTAACACTTACGCGGCCCGCGAGGGCCTCCTAATCGTAGACTAGGGCTATATGTGTCACACCTAGGCTTGCCACGTGTGTGACACGTGGCCTGGCAAGCTGATCCAGATTTTTTATGAGTTGTCGCGGCCCGCGTAACCTTACCTTAAAGTTTACGCGGCCCGCGTGAAACCATAAAATCTGTTTTTCTTGATTTTTGTTATGGATTAGGGTTTCAGGGGTCCGTGTTTTTACTTACGGGTCGTTTTGGGACATTTTTGAAGGTCCTTACAGAGAGGGGGCGAGAAAGAAGGCAGAAAGAAGGGAACAATTGTGAGCAAAGTTTTTGAAAGTTTATGTCCCTATTTATAGAAGGCAGGCGTGCATGTTAAGGTTCCAAATGAAGATTCCTTTTTATCTTCATGGACACGTACACTTAAACATTAAGTGGTTAGTTTTTGATTTTTTATTATTTTATTATTTATATATTATAATTAATTCAAATGCTTCACTCATTTGGCGCTTATAACTTCTAAAATATGGCGTTTTACAAAACGATAAATATCTCTTTAGAACGAGAATAGTTTTGCCTACGTTTTGATCCAAGTTTCATAAAAAACGGAGTAAGGTCAATTATAATATATTTTTATAATTTAATTATTAAACGTATCCTATGTTCGTCTAATATCTCATATTTCTAACAGTAAACTTACCCGTAATCTGCCTGTTTAATAATATAAGTTTTTATATACTTTATTTTAATATATAAAAAATGAAAATGTTACATCCTCCCCACCTTGTTTTAAATCTCCTCCTCGAGATTTGGGATACGATGTCTCCTTTAGAGTTATGTTATGTCTTAGTCAATAAGAACAATATTAAGGTAAGTGACACAGAATCAAGACATGTTCAAATTTTGTGGATACGAGTTTTGCAATAAATATGACTCAATGGTTCAACTGAATTAATTCCAGAAATCAATGTCAAATGAACGAGATGAAATGATATAATTTCCAAGGTGACTAGATTCAAGCCAAAAGAGATTTATGATCAATAGACATCTAAATTGAATGGTTACAATTTGTGAATAACTTTTAGAAACAATAGAATTCACTTGCCAAAGGAAAACTTACTTTAATCATCAACCAAGAAAGACTTAGAATTTACAAGCTCAAATGAAATAGAATCTCGAAAATGATTTGTCAATTATCGAATCATGACATGAGGAAAATCACTGTGTTGACATTTATTGAATTGCAAGGATACACAAAAAATACAATAGAGTTTAGTGTATGATTGTCTTAATACATAATTGCATCAAGACTACTTTTAATGATGAGTCAAACGAAAGACGTACGTGGTTTTGTATGAATTGTATGATTATGATTAGCCCAAGCTACAAGTTTATATCGACGCCGCAGTGTCGTAATGATTGAAATAGTTTAATAATTACGGTGACCGAACAAATTCACCGTGTTCGTAATCAATTGAAAGTTTTAATGAAGTAAATTTGGATATTTATTTCAAATAAATATTATAAGATTTTCAATTGATAATGAAAGACCAAATGAATATTATAGAATTTTTGATCAATGATGAAAGAATCTTTAGAGGTACACCAGAATATAATACGAATTTGTGTACTTTTATCTTAACACATAATTGTATTAAGACTGTTTAAGATAATGAACCAACAAAATTTAAATAAATAAATCCGTAGATCAGGTGTGAAAATGAGATGAGCTCAAGCTTCAACTTAATGAAAAAAAAAACGCCACCACAAGGCCTCGTACCCAAACAAATGTTTCAATGAAAATGAAGACCAAACAAGTCAATTATGGTTCTGAATAGATGAAATACTTGACATGATGCATTTATTTATAACTTTGATTTGTACTAGGGTCAAATAATAACTTAACTTAGATATTACATATCAGCGATTACGTCTGGAATCATTTCTGCTTCTTGCGTAGTAAGTACGAATGCTTGCGCGTTCTTCTTAGGTCCGTCTGTTGTTTTTGCCTTCTTGTCGGGTGCTTTAGTCAGTTTCGGGCAATATGGTTTGACGTGTCCTCTTTCTTCGCAATTGAAACATATATTAGTTTTCCTTCTACGTTCTTCCTCTATATACCCGGTCGTCTTGCAGAAGTTACAGTAGGGTGTTCTCCTAAAATGACATTTTCCTGAATGCTTTTTATTACAGCTTCTGCAGGTAGGTTCTTCAATGACGGCTCACTTCCTTTCTTCTTATAGAAATCACCAGGGCAAAACTCTTGGCAAATTTTCTGGGCTTATTCTTTCTTCTTGTTTTCTTCTTTTGTGCAGATTAGTCCATCTGTCAGGATGTTAGCTAGTTCATATGTTTCTTCAATAGTCCGTGGTCTAACGGCCTTGACCATGCCTCGGATTTCACTAACTAATCCCCAAATATAACGAGAAATTAGTACGGGTTTTGGTGAAGCCAGAATTGGTGTCATTCTTGCGTATTCGAAGAACTTTGTCGTATATTCACGACAATTCACATTTATCATTTTATGATTTAGGAATTCGTTAGCAATTCGTTCCTTTTCATAAGGGGGACAAAATTTCCTTTCTGCCATTTCCTTGAATTTTTCCCAGTTCAGGGCATAAGCCATGTCACTTCCTTTTGCTTGAAGAATTGTATTCCACCATTCTAGGGCTTCTTCCTTAAAGAGGTTGGAAGTATACATCACCTTATCTTCTTCGACACATTTGCTGATTTTAAGAACAACTTCCGTCTTTTCCAACCATCGCAGAGTAGCCGTGGTTCCTTCACTGCCTGCGAACTCAGTTGGTTTACAAGCTAAAAATTCTTTGTAGGTACACCCGAGAGTCATCGCCTTCATTTTCTTGGGAAATGGGGTTTTGATAATATCACCATTGCCTCCATTGACACTATGGCTAAAACTATCGTCACGAGTATGCTTGCTATTCACAACTTTGGTGTATTCTACGGGGTTTTTAACAGCGTCAATTATTAAAGGTATAGCATTAGCTATTCCTTGGGCTATTATATTTACTATAGCATTTTTATCCAAAGGATTTCATTATTAGCAAGAACTTCTGCATTATGTGATACTTCATTCGACATCTGAATTGCAAACATTTTCCATTATTAATATCACAGAATAATTAAAACAAAACAATACTTTCAAGAATCATATGTGCATATATATATACATACACATATATTTAAATCTACAAAAATAACACATATGTTATTTGTATTAATTTCCAAACTTTATTGTTTAAGTTTAGGTATTAACAGAACACCTAAATAGCTTAAACCAGTGGCTCTGATACCACATTCTGTCACAACCCCCGACCCCACCCTGGGAACGGGAGCCGTGAACCAGTCAAGTGGTACTAGTGTTTATTAAATACGCAGTGAAAATATTTTCATCAGGATCGTAATTAGGAAATAATTTCAGAGTTTGTAAAACACCAAACTTTTAATAATAAACAAATGGGCTAAAACCCATATTCCATTCAAATGTTTTTATAGGGATAAACCCAAATAAATAAAACATAAATTTCTTCTTTTATTCAGGTATTTACAGCCACTTTATTTAAGCCTTCAGTGCTCCATAGCTGGCTTAAATAAAGTGGCTTAAATAGCCACTTTATTATCTTTACAGCAAATTACCTGAAACGCGTTTTGAAAACATTTTATCAGTAATAAATACTGGCGAGTTCATTCCATTTTTATAAAAATATATTGTTATACTTACAACATTAAGGGTTTTTATATCTGTTTATATTTACCCAAAACTCCATCAGTATTGGTCACATGGTGGCAGTTCCGATGTGACGGTGGTCATATCACTCGTTGACTAACTTTCGTCCAATAGTGCAGTTTATCGAGTAATAGATATATAGTATATCTTACTATTATTCAAAGGTATCTGACACTGGGCGATTCCCGTGACGGTGGTCAAATCACTATTGATCATTCTTTCAACTAGTGACTCTAGTCATATCACTGTTGATTATTCTCTCAACTAGTGACTCTGGTCATATCACTGTTGATCATTCTCTCAACTCATATCACTGTTGATCATTCTCTCAACTAGTGACTCTGGTCATATCACTGTTGATCATTCTCTCAACTAGTGACTCTGGTCATATCATTGTTGATCATTCTACTGTTGATCATTTTCTCAACTAGTGATTGTGATCATGTCACTGTTGATCATTCTCTCAACTAGTGACGTTGGTCATGTCACTATTGATCATTTTTTCAACTAGTGACACTGTTGATCATTTTAATACAATGTATTAAAGTTATCATAATTTAATATATTTTACAAAATAAGTTATATTACAAGATATAACCGTATATTAAATTATACTGAAAAGTTGAATTATATTTGGACCATATATTATTACTATAATATATTATCTAATGAGTTAAATGCCATTTTAGTCCCTGTGGTTTGGGTCATTTTGCCAGTTTAGTCCAAAGGTTTCATTTTTAACCTGTGAGTCCAAAAAAGTTTCACAGTTGCCATTTTAGTCCACTGTGTTAACTTCATCCATTTTTTCTGTTAACGACAAGGCCAATTCGGTAACTTTGTATGTAATTCTGTTAACTAAAAGAGCAATCCAGCCATATAAAATGTCCGAATTGGTCTTCTCGTTAACAGAAAAAATGGGTGGAGTTAACCCAGTGGACTAAAATGGCAACGGTGAAACCTTTTTGGACCCATAGGTAAAAAATGAAACCTTTGAACTAAACTGACAAAATGGCCCAAACCACAGGGACTAAAATGACATTTAACTCTATCTAATATATTTGACAGTATCACATCAAGGTATTTTATATTTTAAAATTTCATTGACATTATATTAAGTTACAGTAGGGTGTGAAGTTAAAATTATGATAACTTTAAAATAGTATAATGATATAATATTAACTTATAACTGATATTTTAACATTATAATTGATATTTTAACATTATAATATACTAAGTTTCAACAACTAGTGACTGTAGAGTTTGTAATGTAGATATTATAATTATGTTATAATATTAACATGTATTATAACATAATAATAGATTAATATAACTGTGAATTAATGTATAACTGTGGACATATATATTATACTACTTTTGTCTATAATAAATAATATATTAATAATATATTATTAACACATTATTATTAATTATACTGAGATGTCGAATATTTTAACATAATAGGCTCTAAATATATTCACAACCAGTCTTTATAGAAATACATTAATAATATATGTGTTTTAACTTCACCCTTTTAATCTTTAACCTAGTTAGAACCCCACATACCGATAGTAACTGTAGAATACAAAAACTTAATCACTGTAAGTATAACTGATAAACATTTAGGGTTTTGTAAAGCATTTTAAATATAAAGGTATCACAAAAAGGTAATAAAAAGAAGAATGACTCACTTTGTAACTTTAGGGTTTAACTAAAAGCCTCCTGGTATAATCTTGAGTATAACTTCTGAGCTATTTAATAAAATATATAATGCACTCGCTTTAAGTATACTAACTCAATTCAACTTTATCAATAAGTCACGAGACAGAACCCCAACGTACTTAGTCAGGCAGAGCCTTGACATGCGTTGCCGGGTTCTAGATTAATCGGACAGGGTATCGACTCAGTGATCAAGAGTTAAAATACTTAAAACAGGACAGAGCTTTGGAGTATAATAGGCTTAATATTTAAAGAAAGAAAGAAAGAAAAAGAATATATTAAAAGAAGAGAGGGGCGAGAAAGAAGGCAGAAAGAAAGGAATAATTGTGAGCAAAGTTTTTGAAAGTTTATGTCCCTATTTATAGAAGGCAGGCGTGCATGTTAAGTTTCCAAATGAATATTCCTTTTTATCTTCATGGACATGTACACTTAAACATTAAGTGGTAAGTTTTTGATTTTTTTATTATTTTATTATTTATATATTATAATTAATTCAGCTGCTTCACTCATTTGGCGCTTATAACTTCTAAAATATGACGTTTTACAAAACGATAAATATGTCATTAGAACGAGAATATTTTTTCCTACATCTTGACCCAAGTTTCATTAAAAACGGAGTAAGGTCAATTATAATGTATTTTTATTATTTAATTATTAAGCGGATCTTATGTTCGTCTAAATATCTCATATTTCTAATAGTCAACTGACCCGTAATATACCTGTTTAATAATATAAGTCTTTATATACTTTATTTTAATATATAAAAATATGGAAATGTTACACTACACAAGAAATTAAACCGGTAACTGTTAATGTTACAAATGTTAAAACCAGAGAAACTTCAAACTCAATTGATCATAAAGATTCTAATTTTTTGCTAAGAAAACGATTTCGAAATATCAAACATGAGCGATCAAGAAAAAGGAATCTTTTGAAGAAGTTAAGAAATCTGATTTAACTGAAAAAGTAACAAAAGTTGAACAGAAAAGTGAATGTGTGAGTGATGTTAAGATTGCCAACCCACCCAAGACCGGAAAGGCTTGGGTCTCACTGTTTAAGTAATTGGTTGATTACTTGGTAAATTTCAATTTCAATATATGATGATTACGTATTGAGTATTTTGTAGAATTGAGTTATTAATAAAAGTTCAACACAACTTACTTTGTAGCTTTACAATTTTTTAACAGGTCTCCTCATAAACAACACCATAAGTAGAAGCAATAATCATACATGTTAAGCAAAACACAAAAGCAACCTACAACTGTTATTGGCCATTCTTGAACTATGTTCAAACAAATATCTACACAATAAAAGGCAACTAACAAACAAAGAAATAAAGGGTTGCAACAAAAAAATACCTTTTATGGTAAAGGTCCAAGTCCACTAAGTAGCAACCACAGGTGGCGCACACAAATCTAATATGCAAAACTAATATAAACAAAAAAGATTCATCAATTTTTACTAAAAAAGATGAGACTTCAATTTTTCTCATACAATAACCATAAATGACAAATCTGGGGATAAAAATCCCCACTAAAAGACTTCAATTTTGCTAGAAACTCACAAAAAAGAACCTTTGATACGAGTTCATTATGTAAAGAGTTCAACTTCACCATTCATTCAGTGAGAGTTTAGGAAGATAAAATCACAAGAATTAAACAATTACATATACAGTGAAAATATATTTACCTGATTGTGTGTTTGATAACGAAAATCACAACGAACTGGGCGAATTAGGGTTCCTAAGGAGTGAAGTTCTGCTCTGGAAACATGAGCGATATATAAAATCAAAATCATAATCCATTCCTTGTTTAGAGGACGTGAAAATCAAATAATCGGTAAGGAGGAGGGCAAAATAGAGAAATAACCTTTTGTTGTGGAACAGAATGAAAAAACAAAACAGCCAGGAATAGATTTTGACGATTTTGGAAGGAATGGAATAAGGTATGTAATGGTTTATTCCCACATGGTCAATCATACCCTTCTTTTTTCATTACCCTTGAATGGATTATTCCATTCCGTCCTCCGTTATCTCACACCAAACACTACCTTAGCATCTGAAAATTCTACTCAACATCAAGCCTCAACAAATAAAATCGGACGAGGAGAGAGTGCAAAAAATTGTGAAAGTGTAGGAATTAAAGAAATAATAGAGAAATTGTGGAAATATGTAATGGATGATATTAGAAAGAGGAAATATGTAAATATTCATTTAATAAGTTTATTAAGGGGAAAATAGTAATTTAATAAGAGTAATTTTATGAAATGGATAAATGTGTAATATATATGATTTAGAAAAAAATATGTAATTAATTTTAATTATTAGGTAAACATGTAACATGTAAAAAAAACATTTCTTTAATAATAGCCAGCTATAATGTTAAACCAAAAAATACATTTAAAAAGTCCTAGGTGGAAAGAAAGACAAAAAAAAAGTGTTTGCGCACAAAATCCACTATCTTATTTAACAACTCAAATAACCAATCACATTAGTAACATTTACACCCCATTAGGAATATTATTTTATCCAGGTGTCTCTTATAACTTTATTTTATTAGATAACTAGGTTAGAACCCCGTGTGTTACACAGGTTGAATAAATGTAATTTTATATATTAAATAATAAAAAAGTTATATCTTTGAGAACCTCGTGTATTGTACGGGTTGAGTAAATTTAATTTTATATATTAAATAATGAAAAAAGTTATATTTTTAAGAACCTCATGTGTTATACGGGCTGAGCACATTTAATTTTATATACCAAACAATAAAAAATATATCTTTATAAACCCTATGTATTATATGGATTGAATAAATCTAATTTTATATACTACATAATAAAAAAGTTATATTTTTTTAAAACCCCGTGTATTACACGAGTTGCATAAATGTAATTTTGTTTAGTAATATCTTAAAAAAAAAACTAACGGATATACTCGATATACGATGGATGGGGTGATTAGGGTGATGGTTCTTATAAATGTCACGTAAACATAGTGATTACCGTATTTGAGTTGAGAATTGAACACGGAATAAACTTATAGAAACCAATAAACATTGATTAATATTTTTGTTTACCCCTTATAAACATTTTTGAAATATGTTCTATCCTTAACTACTTTAGTTTAATAAAATAAATAAATCATTTACATTATATTGATTTATATCGAAAGGATTAGTCCAAGCGTTATGTGATGTGTTAACCATATGAAAACACACGTTTTGACGTATCCGATTGAACTCAATATATCCTATAGTTGCATTGCGATTGGATAAAAACGTCACGTAAATTGAATTTATATCGTACAATCATAACGTATTATACGCGACTCGACTAACTCAAATTTATATCGTCAAGACAAAAACTCTTGAGGGGGTTAAAGTGGCATTTACAAAGTTTATAAAAAGTTAAGTGATTAAAAATTGCATTTCTTGAACTTAAGGGCTAAGAAAGGGTAAAGATAAAATTTGATAAAGTTTTGGGGTAAGAAAGAAACTATAACAAAGTTATAAATATTATAAAATATTATATTATCTCCTATACAAATTGTTTAAATTTATATTAAATTTAATTTTTTAATTGATATTAATTATCTATAAAAATAGATGGCTTCAATGAATGACATGTGTCCTTTTATTGGTTTCTTTTATTATATAGTACTAGCGGTAAGACCCGTGTGCAAACACGGGTCGTTTCTTAGAAAACCATGCATAACATATATTGACAGAACATATAGATATGTGTATAGATATTGTACCAAAACGTGTTATTTATTATAGCTAAAAGACAACTATAAGTAAATATAAAAGATATTTATCAAAGTTAATAAAAGATGTCTAACAAACTTAATAAAATTCATCAGTTACATATGATTATTTCCATTCTCTTATTCATAAAAGAGAGTATCCACCCATTGACAATATAAATTGTTATAAACATAAGTACATATGAAAGATGTCTAACAAACTTAATAAAATTCGAATACAATTTAACTTTAACAAACATTAACTAAGAACATACGATCACCTGATCCAACAATCTCCCTATACAACAGATGATACGAGAACCCTTCTTTATTACTGATTTTTATTTCTCATCAACATCTCTCTGATTTGTCCTTTGAATTGTAGTTCAAAGTCCAGGGAGAACATGTCTTCTTCATCATCCCTCTCAAGTTGAAGGTCCAACAAATCTTGGAGATCGTATGCATTCAGATTATATGCACTATCCATTTTAATCTCTTCAACACTACCATCTGATCTGATCAAAGTCAATACTTGGGTTTTTTTAGCATGACTTCCACTTTACTATTTTCGGATCAGTTGGTTTTCTTGGGCAAAGAATTATTGAAGATAAGTTTGGTGATTGTGGCCTGCTAACTAAATTTGCAATTGATTCAAACAAATCAGATGATGAGAGAAGGTTTTTCGAAGTACCGATTTTTGGAGACAGAGCAGCAGTTGTAGGATAGACTTGTCACACCCCGAATTTCCACGTGTCACCGGTGGGCCCGGTAGGGGAGTATCGTGACGTGGTTGGCAACATAATAGTCAAACAACACAATATTTAAATGCACAGCGGAAGCAAAGTATAGATTTCATTCAACCAACGATATTGTAATATTAAGTATCACAATTAGTCGAATATAAATCCACAGGTAGATTAAATAAAAAGGAAACAAATGTTCAACAGTTTATGACATCCAAGCTGGCGAGACTTAATGTGGATGCTAGGAGACAAGCCAGCCTATTTCGCGTAGTACCTGCACTTAACCTTTTTAAGAAAATACGTCAGTTTACACTGGTAAATACAATCAACCGACTCATTTTGAAAAGAGTTTAAGAAAATGCATTTAAGGCACAAGGCACAAATAATATTTTATAACTTGGGATACTTATTTAAATATATAAACTTGTACAGGATTTACATGTTTCTTATGCGTTCAGTAGCCCGGATCGAGCCGGGTTAAAGATCAATTAACACACCACTTTAGTTATGAGACACTGACAGGTGTACGCCTACACCTGAGTGCTAAGGTCGTGGCCATTTCGTAAAATGATGCCAGGGATATCCGGGACACGGTCATTAACCCCCCAAAGGCTTTAAGCAACAAAACAAATTAAACGGAGACATCTCAATCATTTAACCATAATAAGATTAAATATTCAACGCCCGACCAAGCGGTATTTTATATACCGTACCCAAGCCCGTATAGGGAAATAAGTTAAAAGTATTTACCTGAGTAAGTATAGTTCAAAATCAGCGAGTGCAAGTATCTTTTACTGGTTCTCCTAATCTGGAACGAAGGTTTATAATAACCTATTAGAATCCTAACGGGTCTTTAGTTAAGCTTACGCTTTGACCGGTTAGTTTTTAAAGATACGGTTCGTACGCACGATTAAGCGAAGACCGGATAGAATGTGATTTAGACCCGACAAGTTTGAAGACTTGTTTAATATGGGTATATGATACACATTCTGGATTTTGAGATAAAACCGATAAGGTTTGACCCGTTTCGGCTAATTTATGTAAACTAGTTACATAAACCGAACCGAACGCGCATGAAGCGTAACGGGTATCCGTAATAGTCCTAAACAGGTTTCCTAAGTTAACATGCCTTAAATAAGTTGTGATATCAGTAGGATATCACCCGTGACGCCCCAAACGAGTTTAATCTCTTAATAAACCCCGTAGGGGTATTTTGGTCATTTTAAAGATTATAAAAGGGTTTAATTAGACACCTGTGATCCGGGTCTGAGTTGATCAGTAAAATGGCCTATTTTAACAGGTTATAACATTTGGTAATAAATCTTATATATTAAAATAGTTTTAAACCCAAACTATGCGTTAAATACGCGTATAAAGTCGTTTTAAGCGACGTACGGTTTAAAATACGATTCTGAGTTTCCAGGTCAGTTTAACAGGCTCAAAATACTATAATTATTATTTAAAATCAGTAGCAATTGGATTGGCGCCATTTGGATTTGTAAAACTCGTTTTATGGCCTAAAAGGGCATATTCGGTATTTACCGAATTAAGGCGCTAATCCAAGCTTATGATCAGTCTAAAAATAATTAAAAATCTTTAAAAATCCTAAAATATTATTTAACATCAGTGGGTGAAAGATTTGGTGTCAAAACTGAGTTTAGATAGGCTTTACGCTAATGGCGCCGTTTAATTAATAAACATGTTTATAAATACGCCATTAAGCATAACTCCTAATCTAGACTTCCGATTGACGTGAAATTTTGCAGACATGTTCAATAATCAGTACTAAAGACTTTTTCACTTTTACATTTTCTAAAATCTCGTCTGATGGTCATAAGGGCATTACGGTCAATATTTAGGCGATTAACGGAAACATCGGATGATTAGGGATTCGAGTGGTATAAACGCAGAGGCTTATACACACAAGTAACTAGGTCCTAATGGAACTTTAAGGCATGTCTAAACCTATATAAATCGGGTCAGAACTGAGGTCAACGCAAAAGTCAAACTTTTGCGTCTCTCGGCTCCGAATCGGTTCTAAATAGAAAGTTGTCGAATCAAACAAGCGTATACAAGTTTTTATACTTATTTTCAGTTGGTAAGAATAATAAAATAGTCTATACGCCATTTACATCGCTAATCATGCATTAAACCAAACATAACAATTCTGTTGACTTTTTCGGAAGAGGTTTGACTCGATAAACGACCTAGTTAGGATCCGAATTAGTGAGTGCCCTTTTAGGGGTTTATCAACCATATAAATACCAACTTATAACAACCTTTGATTCGACTAAACTCCGGACCGATTATTTACTATCGAAAAGTCAAACCGTAGTTACGACGGTTTGATTTCCCGGCCATAAACTAAGTATGAATGAACTAGAGAAGATCAAGGGTACTTACACAAGTCTTATGGATGATATGGATTGCTTGTAGGCTGCTTGAATGGTCTTGAAATGCTCAGAAGTGAAGATGTTCATGTATGTGCAAAAATGTGGCTTTTTATAACAACTTCAAACATCACGGATGATCGACAAATAAGCCTAGGGATGTTACCATATGATCAACATGTGTCCTACATGCTAAATACCACTTTAGACAAGCCCAAGGTATGCAAGAATTTGATCAAAGTCGGTTTAAACATCAACCCACAGCTGCACAACACTTTCTGTCCAGATAAGGCAGTAGCGTAGCGCTACTGCCAAAGCTTTCAAGCTAGCGCTACGCTAGGGTGAAGAAGATCAGCTCAGCAAGTTTTTGTTAATTGCATTTCAGTCCCTGGTCCCTCGAAACATCGTTTTCACCATCCTACTTGCATAAGAAGCTTTGTTATTTAATATATGGGGCTTTAAGACTTATACCCACTTTGTTAAGTCCTCGGGTAACTTTGTGATCACCCGAAAAGCCCTAAATTTTAACGTTGACGATTCTAACCCTCACACACGAATTTTATCACAACTTGCTCATACGATAACGAAACTTCATGAAATTTTTGTGGTACATTCTAGTGAGCATAATTAATCGTTACAAAGCTTCGGGTTTGTCAAAAGGTCACTCAGAGGTATAACTTAAACATGTTGGCACATTTAACCCCTGTAGTTTGTAATCTCTCACTTTCTTTTACAATTCGCTTCGTATGATCCATGATCTATTCGTTTAAGGTTATAAACATCATGTAGGGTTATTGCAAAGTATATTTATTCATTGTTGACACTTTGAACCCTTCTATTTACACAGTTTCACTATTTGTCAACTTTAGTCCTTCAAGAACATTCTTTCACACGTTCAAACCTATGACACGTGTCAACACTTTATAGGACGTAAATTTCCGAGGTGTTACAAGACTGAATTTTGAAGAACATTTGAATGTTCAGCTCTAACTTCTTCCAGTTTTTGTAGGACTCAACTATCTTCAGTTTAGACCATCTGGCAATGGATCTAACTGGACCATAATCAGCAGTCACAAACTCTGCTCTCATTCTTTTAAACTTCAATACCTCATCTAAATCCATTGTTTTGACTTTCTTCCAATTAGGTTGAGTTGGCTTTACCAGAGGATCATTGTTCATTTTCGTGATTCTATCGATATGAGTTTTTCTCTTACGTGTGGAGATGATTTCTGGTGAAGGAGAATGTTTTGGTAGTGAAGATGAATGTATGGGAAATCTTTGTGACGTTGGAGATGGTTGGATTTTGGTTGGTGTAGTGAAAATGATCATGGCAGATGTTTGAGAAACTTCTGCTGAAACAACTGGTGTCTCAGCAGCTGTTTGGTAAACATCTACTGATGCTTTTGTGTTCCCAACATCTATTGACAAAATGGGTGATGATGGTGTGGAAGGTATTTTCTCCTTCTTTTGTAGTGGTTTTTTTGGAGAAGGTTGGGATTTAGGTTGAGCAGGCGATACAATTTCTGTAGGATTAGCTTTTGAATCTGGTGGCAACTTTCTCAACGAATCTTTCTCCCCCTTTTTGGCATCATTATCATCATCATCTTCTTTCTCAAATATTTATGTAGAGGTGGAGCCAGTAAGTTCCAACAGATGTTCCTTAATGTTCATAATGTCTGCTTGTGTGTCTTTATACCTGGCATCAACCAAATTTCTGATAAATTCCAAACTGAAATTGTGGTTACTTTCAGCTAAATTCCTCTGAGCTTGAAGGATGGGTTGCATAGAATTCCAAAGCTCATTGGCAATTTCCTGTCTGGTAGGTTGACTTTTAAAAAGCTCTATCATCTGCTTAATCAATTCTTTCATTTCAGCAACATCTGTTTCAATGGTAGACACTCTAACCGTCAAATCCTTATAACTTAATTCATCACCTACTTTAATAGGATCATCTGAATTCCCACCTGTAGTGGTTGTATTTGTTTTGATAATAGGAGAAGTCTCCATATCATCAGAAACAGATTCCCCTTTTTCCTCGTTCTGGGGACTTCCCACTGAAGCAGAAATTATAGTTGTAACCTCATCAGTAGTTGCCTTCAAGGGAGTTTTAATGATGTAACCATTGTCCAACTGATCACCAATGGGTTCAACAGTTGTAGTGGTTGCTCCACTTGAACTACCACCAAGAGTTTTGTAATACTCAATGACGATAACCTCCTCAACTGTTTGTAGGATAGGAGATTGAATTGGTTCAGACACAGTCATTTGTTGCGATCTACTCTCAGTAATGTGTGCATTAGAGGAACTGTTTTCTTTCTGAAATTCAATTGCTTCAAACAGAGGTAATATTGTTGATGGAACTTGAGCCGAGGGTTGTGGTGTACAAAGAGTGATTGCCCTGGGAGAGGGACTTTTAAACATACTTTCATATGAAAGGTCTACTTCATGTTGTGGTGTCTCTGTACTTACAACATGATCCTTTTGTGACAATACATGAGGAGTTTGGATGGGTTGAGATCTTTCCAACAACTCTGAAGAAGTAGCAGCAGTGGTTTCAAGTGACATTTGTGTTGTCACTGCATTAACCTCTGGGATCTCATCTTCCAAAGGAACCTTTTTATTTTGTTTAGTTTTGATGGACTTTTTGGATGTGACAGCTTTCTTTATGCGTTTTCCTAGTGTGTGTTTCACAACACCGGTTGTGGTGTCATGATCACCAGGAGCAGTTCGCTCAACAACAGAAGTTTGAGCAACTGATGCGGACGCATCTAAAACAGGCTCATCTCCCTTTGTTTCAGTTGTTGAAACTTTTGACTCTTTATCCATAAGTTTAGTAAAAGTTTTACTTGTAAGACTATTTATTTGAAAAGCTACACCTTGTTTAAAATCTGTTTGTGACACTTGTTTTCGTAGGTAGTAGCTTAGAAGTCTTGGATACAACAGAAAAGCATTACTACGAACACCTTTTTTCAATTTTTTCACATTTTTCACATTATTCAACAAATCAGAAAACAACGTGTGTGATAAATTGTAATCAGATTTTGTTAAAATAGCATAACCGAAATACTGAATGTTCAAAGCTATCTCATTAAATGCGGTGGTCTTGGCTGAGAGACAAATTAAAAGAGTATGAAACAAAAATTTCATTGGCGGAGGGAAGTTTCGTTTGTAGATAGTAACTTCCTTTAATTGTGCATCATACCCTCTTTCAATGAACTATGTATGAAGTTCAAGTTTTTCAAAGTTGTTCTTAGCTCCCAAATCGTCCAATGCAAATGTAGTGGAAATTATAAAGGGAGAAATTCGTACCACACTTTCCCCGACCTTACATGTGATGGCAACTGGATTATTATCTTCAGCCTCTATTTCAGCATTAAACCAAAATTGTCAGAGTGTTTTTTTATGAACTGGAGCATTGGCAGTAAGAATTGATTTGTATTTCGATGACGTTAAAAGGTCAATTATTGAGTGATAGCTAGTATATTTGCTGGTTTTCTCGAAGATGGGGAGGTAGTTGTGAGGGTTTTTGATGTTCAGAGACATGATCGGAAAAGAAGGTGATTTGGGGATGAAACAGAGTTTAAAGTGGAGGGTTTTTAATATGTTGGAAACTGTTTTTGAGAATTTTGAATTCGAGACTGCAGTGGTAGAACCTCGATTTAGGGATGAAACAACTTTTATATAGAGATAAGAAGTGAACGCTGACGTGGTGGTAGTTACAAATATTTGATGGCTAAGATTTGTCCACGTTAGAACCTCTCTTGCGACAACCGATGACAGTTGTTTGGAAACCTCTGTTGGTCGTTGGGAACAGTGTGAGTCAAATAGTCGTTAGATAAACAGAAGTTATGAGAACAGATGATAACTTTCAGCAGTTGTTTTATTTTTAGCTAACATCTGTCAATGTCAGAACCTTTATTGTCATAATGGATGACAGTCATCAGTTTAGTAAATCAACAATAATTAGGATAAACAGAAATTATGACAACAGACGGTAACCTTTAATAGTGGATGTATTTTTAGGCAAGCAGAAGTTTCAAAAACAGTTTTTTTTTTCAATCGGTGTAACTCAACAGTCGTAAGTCTAACATCTCTTATTAGCCCAACCGCTGTTAGTATCAAATCCTCTGTTAAGCATTTTAAGATTGAATATCATCTGTTGTTCGTTAACATCTGTTGACCCATAGCAGACCTTTGCATCTTCAGACATTTATTCATCAGCAGATGCTCTCTTTTGTCAGACTTTAGCTACAACACACCTTTTATAACACAAAATATACCGTAAATTCTTCCAAAAAACTGTTGTTGATAAACAAAATTATAAAATAATAGTTATAGCAGACACTATATAATAATACTTATTCATCATTAGCCCAACCACTGTTAGTATCAAATCCTCTGTTAAGCATTTTAAGATTGAATATCATCTTTTGTTCGTTAACATCTGTTGACCCATAGCAGACCTTTGCATCTTCAGACACTTATTCATCAGCAGATGCTCTCTTTTGTCAGACTTTAGCTACAACACACCTTTTATAACACAAAATATACCGTAAATTCTTCCAAAAAACTGTTGTTGATAAACAAAATTATATAATAATACTTATACCAGACACTATATAATAATACTTATTCATCGTTAGCCCAACCACTGTTAGTATCAAATCCTCTGTTATGCATTTTAAGATTGAATATCATCTGTTGTTCGTTAACATCTGTTGACCCATAGCAGACCTTTGCATCTTCAGACATTTATTCATCAGCAGATGCTCTCTTTTGTCAGACCTTAGCTACAACACACCTTTTATAACACAAAATATACCGTAAATTCTTCCAAAAAACTGTTGTTGATAAACAAAATTATATAATAATACTTATAGCAGACGCTATATAATAATACTTATTCATCATTAGTCCAACCACTGTTAGTATCAAATCCTCTGTTAAGCATTTTAAGATTGAATATCATATGTTGTTCGTTAACATCAGTTGACCCATAGCAGACCTTTGCATCTTCAGACATTTATTCATCTGCAGATGCTCTCTTTTGTCAGACTTTAGCTACAACACACCTTTTATAACACAAAATATACCGTAAATTCTTCCAAAAAACTGTTGTTGATAAACAAAATTATATAATAATACTTATACCAGACACTATATAATAATACTTATTCATCGTTAGCCCAACCACTGTTAGTATCAAATCCTCTGTTATGCATTTTAAGATTGAATATCATCTGTTGTTCGTTAACATCTGTTGACCCATAGCAGACCTTTGCATCTTCAGACATTTATTCATCAGCAGATGCTCTCTTTTGTCAGACCTTAGCTACAACACACCTTTTATAACACAAAATATAACGTAAATTCTTCCAAAAAACTGTTGTTGATAAACAAAATTATATAATAATACTTATAGCAGACGCTATATAATAATACTTATTCATCATTAGTCCAACCACTGTTAGTATCAAATCCTCTGTTAAGCATTTTAAGATTGAATATCATCTGTTGTTCGTTAACATCTGTTGACCCATAGCAGACCTTTGCATCTTCAGACATTTATTCATCTGCAGATGCTCTCTTTTGTCAGACTTTAGCTACAACACACCTTTTATAACACAAAATATACCGTAAATTCTTCCAAAAAACTGTTGTTGATAAACAAAATTATATAATAATACTTATACCAGACGCTATATAATAATACTTATTCATCATTAGCCCAACCACTGTTAGTATCAAATCCTCTGTTATGCATTTTAAGATTGAATATCATCTGTTGTTCGTTAACATCTGTTGACCCATAGCAGACCTTTGCATCTTCAGACATTTATTCATCAGCAGATGCTCTCTTTTGTCAGACCTTAGCTACAACACACCTTTTATAACACAAAATATACCGTAAATTCTTCCAAAAAACTGTTGTTGATAAACAAAATTATATAATAATACTTATAGCAGACGCTATATAATAATACTTATTCATCATTAGTCCAACCACTGTTAGTATCAAATCCTCTGTTAAGCATTTTAAGATTGAATATCATCTGTTGTTCGTTAACATCTGTTGACCCATAGCAGACCTTTGCATCTTCAGACATTTATTCATCTGCAGATGCTCTCTTTTGTCAGACTTTAGCTACAACACACCTTTTATAACACAAAATATACCGTAAATTCTTCCAAAAAACTGTTGTTGATAAACAAAATTATATAATAATACTTATACCAGACGCTATATAATAATACTTATTCATCATTAGCCCAACCACTGTTAGTATCAAATCCTCTGTTATGCATTTTAAGATTGAATATCATCTGTTGTTCGTTAACATCTGTTGACCCATAGCAGACCTTTGCATCTTCAGACATTTATTCATCAGCTGATGCTCTCTTTTGTCAGACTTTAGCTACAACACACCTTTTATAACACAAAAATATACCGTAAATTCTTCCAAAAAACTGTTGTTGATAAACAAAATTATATAATAATACTTATATCAGACGTTATATAATAATACTTATTCATCATTAGCCCAACCACTGTTAGTATCAAATCCTCTGTTAAGCATTTTAAGATTGAATATCATCTGTTGTTCGTTAACATCTGTTGACCCATAGCAGACATTTGCATCTTCAGACATTTATTCATCAGCAGATGCTCTCTTTTGTCAGACTTTAGCTACAACACACCTTTTATAACACAAAAATATACCGTAAATCCTTCCAAAAAACTGTTGTTGATAAACAAAATTATATAATAATACTTATAGCAGATGTTATATAATGATACTTATTCATCATTAGCCCAACCACTGTTAGTATCAAATCCTCTGTTAAGTATTTTAAGATTGAATATCATCTGTTGTTCGTTAACATCTGTTGACCCATAGCAGACCTTTGCATCTTGAGACATTTATTCATCAGCAGATGCTCTCTTTTGTCAGACTTTAGCTACAAAACACCTTTTATAACACAAAAATATACCGTAAATTTTTCCAAAAAACTGTTGTTGATAAACAAAATTATATAATAATACTTATAGCAAACGTTATATAATAATACTTATTCATCATTAGCCCAACCACTGTTAGTATCAAATCCTCTGTTAAGTATTTTAAGATTGAATATCATCTGTTGTTCGTTAACATCTGTTGACCCATAGCAGGCATTTGCATCTTCAGACATTTATTCATCAATAGATGCTCTCTTTTGTCAGACTTTAGCTACAACACACCTTTTATAACACAAAATATACCGTAAATCCTTCCAAAAAAGTGTTATTGATAAACAAAATTATATAATAATACTTATAGCAGACGTTATATAATAATACTAATTCATCATTAGCCCAACCACTGTTAGTATCAAATCCTCTGTTAAGTATTTTAAGATTGAATATCATCTGTTGTTCGTTAACATCTGTTGACCCATAGCAGACCTTTGCATGTTCACACATTTATTCATCAGCAGATGCTCTCTTTTGTCAGACTTTAGCTACAACACACATTTTATAACACCAAAATATACCGTAAATTCTTCCAAAAAAAACTGTTATTGATAAACAAAATTATATAATAATACTTATAGCAGGCGTTATATAATAATACTTATTCATCATTAGCCCAACCATTGTTAGTATCAACAGCCGTTAGAATACACAGTTGTTTCATCATCAGCAGATGTTCTCTTTTGCCAAACTTTAACTACAACAGACCTTTTACAACTCGATGTATTGACTCTCTGTTATTTGCAGGAGCACAGATTATTCAAAAAACTGCTATCAATGATCAAATTCTAAACATTTGTTTTATCTTTGCACTCATCTGTTCACCATCAAACCAACCCTTGATACTATTAAACCTCTGTTGACTTACCAAACAGATGTTCAAACACAATTCAACATCAACATAATCTAAATCTTACTCAAACACTAAATACGTAAAAACAAAACACAACATAGATTCTTAAAATTAAAATTTATTCATGACATTAAAACTAAAACTCCAATAATTACATCACATACTGAACAACATTAAAGGTCAAATCTAACAATAACAACAAGAATTAAGAAACTTTAGCTTCAACTCCATCGATTGCTGAACCTCTCGATGTATGTCCTTCAACATCGCCATGAACTCCACGTCTCTATCACCGCACTCTATATTACTGACAACACAAAGCTCACGAACGGAGGTTGAAGGCATCCGCATAAGATCTCTGGAAACCTGCTCTCTAGTGAACAGGCCAACTTGCAATCCATCAAAACATCTCTTCAACTCTTGAAGAGTAGCCCTATCTTCAAACACCTGTTCCTCGATTTGCCTGACAAAACGCTGCTTTAAATCATCTGATTTTGCATTTGTGAATGACGCCATTTGAATAAACTATATTACTCGACTTTCCTGAAAGTATGATATCTTCGTAGGAAAACGTGATGAAAAACAGGTGAAGTGAGTATGAGTTTATATACTGAAATTTGGTATTATGAAAACGTGTACATTTAATATAAACATATTAATGTATATTTCAAAACAACAATCTTTTAATGCAAAAAGTTTTTCAAACCCCAACTTTTATGGGAAAACTGTAAAATTAAATACCAAGAAACCCAAGGGACAAAATTTCGAACTTCAAAGAACACCGGTTGTGGTGTCATGATCACCAGGAGCAGTTCGCTCAACAACAGAAGTTTGAGCAACTGATGCGGACGCATCTAAAACAGGCTCATCTCCCTTTGTTTCAGTTGTTGAAACTTTTGACTCTTTATCCATAAATTTAGTAAAAGTTTTACTTGTAAGACTATTTATTTGAAAAGCTACACCTTGTTTAAAATCTGTTTGTGACACTTGTTTTCGTAGGTAGTAGCTTAGAAGTCTTGGATACAACAGAAAAGCATTACTACGAACACCTTTTTTCAATTTTTTCACATTTTTCACATTTTTCACATTATTCAACAAATCAGAAAACAACGTGTGTGATAAATTGTAATCAGATTTTGTTAAAATAGCATAACCGAAATACTGAATGTTCAAAGGTATCTCATTAAATGCGGTGGTCTTGGCTGAGAGACAAATTAAAAGAGTATGAAACAAAAATTTCATTGGCGGAGGGAAGTTTCGTTTGTAGATAGTAACTTCCTTTAATTGTGCATCATACCCTCTTTCAATGAACTATGTATGAAGTTCAAGTTTTTCAAAGTTGTTCTTAGCTCCCAAATCGTCCAATGCAAATGTAGTGGAAATTATAAAGGGAGAAATTCGTACCACACTTTCCCCGACCTTACATGTGATGGCAACTGGATTATTATCTTCAGCCTCTATTTCAGCATTAAACCAAAATTGTCAGAGTGTTTTTTTATGAACTGGAGCATTGGCAGTAAGAATTGATTTGTATTTCGATGACGTTAAAAGGTCAATTATTGAGTGATAGCTAGTATTTTTGCTGGTTTTCTCGAAGATGGGGAGGTAGTTGTGAGGGTTTTTGATGTTCAGAGACATGATCGGAAAAGAAGGTGATTTGGGGATGAAACAGAGTTTAAAGTGGAGGGTTTTTAATATGTTGGAAACTGTTTTTGAGAATTTTGAATTCGAGACTGCAGTGGTAGAACCTCGATTTAGGGATGAAACAACTTTTATATAGAGAGAAGAAGTGAATGCTGACGTGGCGGTAGTTACAAATATTTGATGGCTAAGATTTGTCCACGTTAGAACCTCTCTTGCGACAACCGATGACAGTTGTTTGGAAACCTCTGTTGGTCGTTGGGAACAGTGTGAGTCAAATAGTCGTTAGATAAACAGAAGTTATGAGAACAGATGATAACTTTCAGCAGTTGTTTTATTTTTAGCTAACATCTGTCCATGTCAGAACCTTTATTGTCATAATGGATGACAGTCATCAGTTTAGTAAATCAACAATAATTAGGATAAACAGAAATTATGACAACAGACGGTAACCTTTAATAGTGGATGTATTTTTAGGCAAGCAGAAGTTTCAAAAACAGTTTTTTTTTTTCAATCGGTGTAACTCAACAGTCGTAAGTCTAACATCTCTTATTAGCCCAACCGCTGTTAGTATCAAATCCTCTGTTAAGCATTTTAAGATTGAATATCATCTGTTGTTCGTTAACATCTGTTGACCCATAGCAGACCTTTGCATCTTCAGACATTTATTCATCAGCAGATGCTCTCTTTTGTCAGACTTTAGCTACAACACACCTTTTATAACACAAAATATACCGTAAATTCTTCCAAAAAACTGTTGTTGATAAACAAAATTATAAAATAATAGTTATAGCAGACGCTATATAATAATACTTATTCATCATTAGCCCAACCACTGTTAGTATCAAATCCTCTGTTAAGCATTTTAAGATTGAATATCATCTTTTGTTCGTTAACATCTGTTGACCCATAGCGGACCTTTGCATCTTCAGACACTTATTCATCAGCAGATGCTCTCTTTTGTCAGACTTTAGCTACAACACACCTTTTATAACACAAAATATACCGTAAATTCTTCCAAAAAACTGTTGTTGATAAACAAAATTATATAATAATACTTATACCAGACACTATATAATAATACTTATTCATCGTTAGCCCAACCACTGTTAGTATCAAATCCTCTGTTATGCATTTTAAGATTGAATATCATCTGTTGTTCGTTAACATCTGTTGACCCATAGCAGACCTTTGCATCTTCAGACATTTATTCATCAGCAGATGCTCTCTTTTGTCAGACCTTAGCTACAACACACCTTTTATAACACAAAATATACCGTAAATTCTTTCAAAAAACTGTTGTTGATAAACAAAATTATATAATAATACTTATAGCAGACGCTATATAATAATACTTATTCATCATTAGTCCAACCACTGTTAGTATCAAATCCTCTGTTAAGCATTTTAAGATTGAATATCATCTGTTGTTCGTTAACATCTGTTGACCCATAGCAGACCTTTGCATCTTCAGACATTTATTCATCTGCAGATGCTCTCTTTTGTCAGACTTTAGCTACAACACACCTTTTATAACACAAAATATACCGTAAATTCTTCCAAAAAACTGTTGTTGATAAACAAAATTATATAATAATACTTATACCAGACGCTATATAATAATACTTATTCATCATTAGCCCAACCACTGTTAGTATCAAATCCTCTGTTATGCATTTTAAGATTGAATATCATCTGTTGTTCGTTAACATCTGTTGACCCATAGCAGACCTTTGCATCTTCAGACATTTATTCATCAGCTGATGCTCTCTTTTGTCAGACTTTAGCTACAACACACCTTTTATAACACAAAAATATACCGTAAATTCTTCCAAAAAACTGTTGTTGATAAACAAAATTATATAATAATACTTATATCAGACGTTATATAATAATACTTATTCATCATTAGCCCAACCACTGTTAGTATCAAATCCTCTGTTAAGCATTTTAAGATTGAATATCATCTGTTGTTCGTTAACATCTGTTGACCCATAGCAGACATTTGCATCTTCAGACATTTATTCATCAGCAGATGCTCTCTTTTGTCAGACTTTAGCTACAACACACCTTTTATAACACAAAAATATACCGTAAATCCTTCCAAAAAACTGTTGTTGATAAACAAAATTATATAATAATACTTATAGCAGATGTTATATAATGATACTTATTCATCATTAGCCCAACCACTGTTAGTATCAAATCCTCTGTTAAGTATTTTAAGATTGAATATCATCTGTTGTTCGTTAACATCTGTTGACCCATAGCAGACCTTTGCATCTTGAGACATTTATTCATCAGCAGATGCTCTCTTTTGTCAGACTTTAGCTACAAAACACCTTTTATAACACAAAAATATACCTTAAATTTTTCCAAAAAACTGTTGTTGATAAACAAAATTATATAATAATACTTATAGCAAACGTTATATAATAATACTTATTCATCATTAGCCCAACCACTCTTAGTATCAAATCCTCTGTTAAGTATTTTAAGATTGAATATCATCTGTTGTTCGTTAACATCTGTTGACCCATAGCAGACATTTGCATCTTCAGACATTTATTCATCAATAGATGCTCTCTTTTGTCAGACTTTAGCTACAACACACCTTTTATAACACAAAATATACCGTAAATCCTTCCAAAAAATTGTTATTGATAAACAAAATTATATAATAATACTTGTAGCAGACGTTATATAATAATACTAATTCATCATTAGCCCAACCACTGTTAGTATCAAATCCTCTGTTAAGTATTTTAAGATTGAATATCATCTGTTGTTCGTTAACATCTGTTGACCCATAGCAGACCTTTGCATGTTCACACATTTATTCATCAGCAGATGCTCTCTTTTGTCAGACTTTAGCTACAACACACATTTTATAACACCAAAATATACCGTAAATTCTTCCAAAAAAACTGTTATTGATAAACAAAATTATATAATAATACTTATAGCAGGCGTTATATAATAATACTTATTCATCATTAGCCCAACCATTGTTAGTATCAACAGCCGTTAGAATACACAGTTGTTTCATCATCAGCAGATGTTCTCTTTTGCCAAACTTTAACTACAACAGACCTTTTACAACTCGATGTATTGACTCTCTGTTATTTGCAGGAGCACAGATTATTCAAAAAACTGCTATCAATGATCAAATTCTAAACATTTGTTTTATCTTTGCACTCATCTGTTCACCATCAAACCAACCCTTGATACTATTAAACCTCTGTTGACTTACCAAACAGATGTTCAAACACAATTCAACATCAACATAATCTAAATCTTACTCAAACACTAAATACGTAAAAACAAAACACAACATAGATTCTTAAAATTAAAATTTATTCATGACATTTAAACTAAAACTCCAATAATTACATCACATACTGAACAACATTAAAGGTCAAATCTAACAATAACAACAAGAATTAAGAAACTTTAGCTTCAACTCCATCGATTGCTGAACCTCTCGATGTATGTCCTTCAACATCGCCATGAACTCCACGTCTCTATCACCGCACTCTATATTACTGACAACACAAAGCTCACGAACGGAGGTTGAAGGCATCCGCATAAGATCTCTGGAAACCTGCTCTCTAGTGAACAGGCCAACTTGCAATCCATCAAAACATCTCTTCAACTCTTGAAGAGTAGCCCTATCTTCAAACACCTGTTCCTCGATTTGCCTGACAAAACGCTGCTTTAAATCATCTGATTTTGCATTTGTGAATGACGCCATTTGAATAAACTATATTACTCGACTTTCCTGAAAGTATGATATCTTCGTAGGAAAACGTGATGAAAAACAGGTGAAGTGAGTATGAGTTTATATACTGAAATTTGGTATTATGAAAACGTGTACATTTAATATAAACATATTAATGTATATTTCAAAACAACAATCTTTTAATGCAAAAAGTTTTTCAAACCCCAACTTTTATGGGAAAACTGTAAAATTAAATACCAAGAAACCCAAGGGACAAAATTTCGAACTTCAAAGAACAAAAGCAGATTATCACAATTACAATTAACCTCTTGATTTACCATGTAGACGCGTTTTTAAACTCTATAAAAGACCGATGATTACTTTTGATTCAAAACATCAACAAATTGTCCTATAAATCACTTTCTGTCAAAAATTGTTCCAAATCAGAAAACCAACAAAAAATCTACATGGCAAACTTCAGCTTCTACCACTGGTCAGACACCAGCAATGTTAAAACACAGTTCTCCATGTGGTCACTCATAGAACAAAGAACAGACAAAGAACTAAATAGGAAAGTCGACATAATAAATGACACTAATTACAACAAAACCTGGAACAACATAGCATTGCTCGATGAAGTCCTCAACTCTCCTCCATCATAGTTCCAGAAGAATGCAGAAGAGTTTCTGACACAACTTCTAAAACAGGATCAGAAAATCTGCAACATGCTAACTGACCTGAAAATCAAAAGAGAACATGAAATCACATGGAGAAAGGCCAGAGTCTACGAAATCCTAGCAAGTGTTAACTCTAGCGTCTAGTACTTTACATAAATTTCTTTAAATTTGTATTTTTCTATGTAGTAATTCATTTTAATAATATAAACATGCATCTTAACATATTCTAAAATGTCAGTGTCTATAAAAACACTCAACATCATCAACAATTAATCAAAATAAGAAACAAACCTAACATGCAAAGTTCTCTTCTCAACTATTGTAGCACATCTGACTTTTCACGATATTGCACGAATCTATACTTTCTATAAAAGGAGAAAATCTTACTGACGAAAGAAAACCTGACTTTCGTTTTACCGAAAATCCAACAATGCAACTCTCCCATCAAAGAAGATAGCACATGCAACTTTTCACGATGTTGCAACAATGATACTGCAACATCGATATTGAAAGGATGATGTGTGATGGGAAGCTTCATTGAAACGACGATGTTGGAACAATGATACTGGAACGATAACATGTAAACATAATCAACAAACATTCTAACAAAGAAGTGTAATCAGAGATTAGCGGCTGAATCACGAGAAAGATGCATTTGAGAGGGAGAGATATGCTCACAGATGTGAGCGGGAGAGATTTGAATGTGGAGCCAGATTATTAACCCGTATTTATAGGATTAGAATATATGGTTTGAATTTTGAATGTGGAGCCAAAATTTTGAATCTCGACAGATGTTTATTGGGAACTGATGTTTGATTATAAAATGTTGAGGGCAGATGTTTAAACAAAAGTTTAAATGTTATTTTATATTAGGCTTAACATGGGCAGACCTTTCCCTTAGCAGACCTTTGCATCTTAAATGCGGGCCACCTTTGAATCTTAAAGTCTTTTAATATTAGGCATTATGATGTAATAATGACATAAGAAAAACATTGTTGGACATGCTATTCTGCTGACACATCAGCTTTTCTTATGTCACTTGGATTTCTCCTTTTATAGAAAGTATAGATAGACTAGTAGTTATCCTTAAGTATTCATATTTTACTTATTCAGACCTTTCATGTTTCATAACCTTTTCTTGTCAAGGTGAAAGATGTTTTACAATGGTGTATCTTACTTTAGTATTTTCAGATGTAACCTGATTCTATTTATATTAATCCTAACAATCGTGAATTATCCATTAATACATAGATGGGTCAATTTGATTATACAATAGTTCAATTCATTTGGGTCCAATATAATTATACAACAACTCAAATTGGGTCAACTCGAATTAAGCAACAAATGAAAGCAAGTCACTTTAAAATGCTCATTAACTTAACTTAAAATGGATTCAAATGAGTGAGCAACATCCAGGTATAGTTTGCATAACACATTCACACAAGAGGCACTTCCTTTGTTTTGCCAAAACTAATTCTCAATAAATACTTATGGTTTAATTCAGTTTGCCAAAATGACAAATTTTAGTCTCCCAAAACTGTTTATTTGGGGTTTAGATATAAGAGTTGGTACAATGTTAAAGAGCATGATTTTAACATTTATCAATATTTTAGTCCATTTTCCACCATAAACTAAACTTATGCTGCAACAACAACCATGGTAAATCCTATAAATAGCAAAACTATTTGTAGGGTTTAGGGATGGTAGGGTATAGGCAAGCCTTATCTTTATTTCTATGGTTAAATGGACTACTTCGAAAGAGACCCCTGACTCCAAAACGAATGCAAGCATAATATAAATGAGAATTTATTACGGTGCTCAAGATAATGTATTAAAAGTTATGATGTTACAAGTTGGTGGCAATCAAACTTATTGATATCCTCAACAAAAAAACATTTTCCAAACACTCACTATTTGTTTCCCACGAAATAGTATTTTCAATGCCTAAGGCTATTCGGTCTAGTGGGCAAGGGCAAAATGGTGTTTTCTGTGAGGTATCTGCCTCGTATGCATATGAGGATTTGCCCTCCAAAACTCCAAAACCATGTGGTGGTGGACATGGGGTCACGCCCAAGTCAAGACCCCAAAAAAGTCAAACCCAAATCAAGACCACATGCCCCACGCCCACGCCCTGTGAGAAACTTGCCACCCCAAGGGGCCAGATAATTGTGGATGAGGTGGTGTGTGGGGCATCCCCTCCCCCTACACACACCGGGAACTAGATAGTTGGTTGGACCAACATTACATTTCTCAGTTCACCTATCATTAGTCCCCAAGTGCTCTCACCATTGTCATCTACAAATCCACGTGGAACCCCATAGGTTGTTGCACTAACCAAACCACGGTCTTATTATCGTTATCCGTATGTCCAGCATTTGGTTCAAATCTAGACTCACCACATAGAATTGGTAGTCTTGTAACATCCGCCCATATCGACCTTGCATTCTTATTCCCTGTTATATATTAACAATAGCGTTCCTAATATCCAAACTATTACATTGACACTAGTGTCAAACTCACATGACAAATTATAACACCTTTTAAGGAACCTAAAATAGGATGGGGTGAATGAGTTGTGTTATTGTAAAAAATGGGTTTTTTTTTGTGAGAAGTGTAAGAAGTGTTTTAAACCCTTAGATCTTTTAGTTAATGGTTGAGATAAAAAGGACTTAAAATCTAAGTTTTTTTTTAAATTTTATGACTAATTTGGTTAGATTAGGGGCAATAATGTCTTTTTGTTTAAATAAAGAAACTGCCATCAACCTCAATGCATATGCAAGTTCTCCTCGTCTTTTTTAAACGTCAATAACTTTTTATACTTATTTCTTTTTAAAAAATTACACCATAATAACGAGCGTTTTTTATTCTTTAATATGAGTACCATATTGCTATATTTATATAGAGAAAAAAACAGGTTTCAATTAGATGTTTTAACTCATGGTGTTTTAACATCTGGAAGTAGAGCTGTAAACGAACCAAACGTTCAACGAATAGTTCATGAACCGTTCGGCGGGAAGTTTGTTTATGTTCGTTCGTTTAGTAAATGAACGAACACGAACAAGAAATTTCGTTCGTTAAGTTAAACAAACGCACATGAACAGAGGTTGTGTTCGTTCGTTTATGTTCGTGAATGTTCGGTAATGTATTCGTTTATGTTCGTGAGCGTTTGGTAATGAGTTCATTTATGTTTGCTTGTTAATATTTATTTGTGTAAGTTCGTTATAGGTTTTTATATGTTGTAGTTTGTTTTATTATTTCTAGTTTTTAAAAATTTGAAACCCTAGTTATCTTATATGCCTCTCACAACATCCCTCATTTCACTATTTCAATTTTAGTTTGTGTTAAGGCTTAACAAACTCTCAATTTTGTGTTTATCATGTTTTTGATAATCACACCAACTCTGTTTGGATAGTTATGTTAAGTGTTTATTTATTTTTTGTGGATTCTTCGTAGTGTTTGCGATGAAAATGCATATTTTATTCTAAAACGAATATTGTGTTCATAAACGTCGTTTGTGTTCATTTATGTTCATTAGCATATGGTAAGTGTTCGTGAACAGTTCACGAACATGTTCGTTTCCTTAATGAACGAACACGAACAAGAAATCTCGTTCAGTAAGCGTTCGTGAACAGTTCATGAACAAGCTTGTTCCTTAACAAACGAACACGAACATGGCCTTGTTCGTGTTCGTTCAGTTTGTTTACAGCCCTATTTGGAAGAACTGTATTAAGATTCAAGACGTGATGTTTTAAACATCTTGAAAAATTGAATTATGATTCAAGTCATGGTGTTTTAACATATGGAATATGTCACATCTACTGGATGCAGGTGTAAAACACCATGTATGCAGGTGTAAAACACCATACGAAGAACATGCGAAGAACATTTACTAGAATGTAGGTTTAAAACACCACACGGCGAACTACTACTCGAATGTAGGTTTAAAACACCATACGAAGAACATCTAATGGAATGAAGGTGTAAAACACCATGAATGCATATAAAACACCATGGGTGTACCTGCATTGCCTGGTTCCATTTTTTTCGTTTCATAACTTCAAAACTGCTTCAGATGCTTCAGACTTGCAAATTCAGAAGTCTTGTGATCGTAAAATACAAAGGACGACAATTATAAGACCAATTAAAGAATCTAGAAGATGAATGTAAAGTAAAGACATATCACATTCCTAAAAAAACTCCCGGACGGTTATACAATGAGATTTTATTCTTAAATTGGTTTTGAAATAAATTACCTTATTACCCTTAGTAATCAATATTACTACTTGACACCAATGTTTTTAAACCTGGACCGGGCCGGCCGTCCGGGATCTTGAGCCTATACCAGGCTGGTTCACCACATCAGTTCGTTTCAGCATCAGCCCGATAGTCGGGCCGGGGGCCGGGCGGTCGGGCCGGCGGGTTGTCTCGTAGGGTCTGGCCGGTCAGGTTTGTTTTTTTAATTATATAATGGAATCATAAATCATAAAACCTAATCTAAACAACAGAACAAACGCCTCCATCTTCTTCACTCTCTGTATACCAGGGACGGAACCACAGGGGGGGTCAGGAGGGTCCATGACCCTCAGGCCGGCGAAGTAAACGTTAACCTGTATATTCAGTTGAGAAACATTTTTGTAGCTTGACCCTTCAAAATGTATCACCCAGACCACTAAAATAAAGAAAAAAGAGTAAAGATAGCGTATTCAGAGCTTTTCGACGCGTTTTATAAATCTCAAGTGAAGTAAAGAAAAGCAAGGTGAAAGTGAAGAAGACGACATGCAGGATGACTTTTGGGTTTGGTACAAGCTTTTCCTATGTTCATATACAAAATGACTAAAACTAATATTATAATATATACACTTGACAGTGACAACTCCGTACTTCCTTTGTTGAGTTTAATAAAAAAAGTTATGGAATTTTATCTATTTTTCTACATTTTATATATTTTTATATAATTTATGACGTAATCCGGGTCTTAAATCCGGTCGAACCGGTCGGACCAGTCCGACCTTTGACCCTGTAAAGCGACCGGGGCTACCTCCGGTCCGGTTCTAAAAACATTGCTTGACACGTGTCATCGCCAAAATACTTCTCACACTTCTCACACACTTGAAACACTTGCCACGTTTTACCGAAACCTTAATTCGGGGTGAATAATCTATATTAAACTCAAGTGTAGTTTTGTCACGAACACTTTTAACAACTCAAGTAATCTCATTGTAAAAGTTGTAAAGAGACCAGAGTTAGAGAAATATCACTACATAGATAAAAGATTTTATAGTGGATTTCTTGGATGCTAACAAATCAAGTATATGTCTAGTCTTTAGTCGGTAACAAATCCACTGTCTGGTCTTTAGTCTTTAAATTGATAAAGATAGTAGAATATAAATCCTTCTCTTTTCTATGATGATAAAAATCCGTAAAATTTCCTTACAAACCATAGAAAAGAACTTTGAACTTTGGCATAGAGCTACATATTAGGAGACAAATTTTAGTGGTTAGATGGAAATTATGTGGTCGGTTTGAATCTTTGATTTATTGTCAAATTTTTTAAATACATATTACACAAACATATAACATATAAAGACGAAATTAGCGGCATTATCGTCATAAAATTTTGATTATTTAAGTATTCACATCTCTTCTATCTTTTTAACTCTACAATTTCATTAAAAATTAATATATTTTCTCTCTCTTTCCAATTAAATAATTTTTTTTAATAATTTTGTCATTCATTTTCTCTCTCCTTCACTTACAAGTATAGAGGATGAACACTGTCATCTCAAATTTACAGATGAACAGTAACATTTTCTCTCTACTCTACTCTGAACCACTTCCAACCACCTACAACTCCTTTTCATAATATAAAAATTCCAAAATCAAAGAATTTGGGGACGAATTGTGAAATAAGCATAATCTTTCGCACAACTTATTGAATCTTGTGGTATCAAGTTGAAAAATAGTATGTATTCGACCAAAAGTCAAAACAAATTTAGAAACAATAAATAAATTACAAGGACCACAAATTAAAAAACCAACTAGTCCAAGGACCAATTAGACACTACATCTACTTTATATTATTTTATTTATACAACAACTATTATAAATTAAAAATGTATGTTACATAAAGTTTTATCTTAAATTAATAATAACTTTATGATACTTATACACTCACATGCATATATTTCACATCACACAAAATATAAATACTATTATTAAATGAATATACTAAAAGAAAATTTATTTTTTCACATTATGCACATACTAAAATAAATCACTAATAAACAAGGGTTAATGAAAAATAAAAGTATAAATTAAAAAAAATCGGGTATATGATCGGGTAAACAGGTATGTGATTTCGAGTAATCGGGTCGGGTATCACTTAATCCCATACCCGACCCATACCCGTGAAAATTTTTAAGACTAATCCCATACCCGGTCCAATACCCGTCGGGTATCAGATATACCCGTCCTATTTGTGTCGGGTTTCGTGTATACACGTCGGGCTCGGGTATTTTTGCCATCCCTATATGCATGGTTGCAAAAGTCGCTAGGCGCTCCCTAGTCGGATTCGGGAGTACTCGGGAAGTACTCGGCCTAGTCGGAGATTACTCGGGGAGTAATTGGACTGTGCGAACAGTACTCGTGCCTCGGCAAGCTACCTTGTAGTGAGTACTCGAGGAGTCTCGGAGCCTAGGCGGGACTTTTACAACCATGCCTATATGTATTCGACCAAGAGTCAAAACAATTTAAAAACAATAAATTACAAGGACCACAAATTAAAAAACCAACTAGACCAAGGACCAATTTTAGACACTACACCTACTTTTAGATTTTAGAGTTAAATGCCATTTTAGTCACTGTGGTTTGGGCCATTTTGCCAGTTTAGTTCAAAAGTTTCATTTTTAACCTGTGAGTCTAAAAAGGTTTCATAGTTGCCATTTTAGTCCACTGGGTTAACTTCATCCATTTTTTCTGTTAACGCGAAGGCCAATTCGGTCATTTTATATAGCTGAATTGCCCTTTTAGTTAACAAAATTACATACAAAATGATCAAATTGGCCTTCTCGTTAACAGAAAAAATGGATGAAGCTAACCAAGTGGACTAAAATGGCAACTGTGAAACCTTTTTGGACCCACAAGTTAAAAATGAAATCTTTGGACTAAACTGACAAAATGACCCAAATCACAGGGACTAAAATTACATTCAACTCTAGATTTTAATAAAATATCCTATAACAAGAAACACTGAAGAGAGAGAAATAGAGAGTGCAGTGGTGGATGAGAAGCAAACACAAACCACCATTTGGCGTCGTCACTTTCTCTCTCTACAATTTTTTCTCTCTCTAAAACGTCAACGACTCAACAGAATTCTGTTACGTTCTCACCGGTGTATCGTTCAATTTCCGGTAGCATCCTTGTAACGGACCGTCAGATTTCAATATTTCATTCTCATCGTTGATTACTATGGCGATCTCCGGCACCGGCGACGGCGGCGGCGGTACGAGCTTGTCGGAGAGTGATTACATCAAGCGGCATCATAAGCATGATGTTAGAGCGTGCCAGTGCACATCGACGGTTGTTAAACGGATCAAAGCGCCTGTTCATCTGGTAATTTGTTTACGATTGAGGTGTTTGTTGATTTTGTGAGCGTAATTGTAGTGGATCTGAGGTTGAACTGTGTTTGTTTAGTGAATTGAGTGTTTGATTAGAGAGATTGTTGATTTGTGTATGTGTTTGGTTGCTGATGTGTAGATATGTTAGGTTAATCTGTGATTGTTGATGTATGATAATGAAATGTGCGTTGTGAAGAGTTAAAACAGTTGTTTCATGATTGACTGAAGGTAATTGTATCTTAAATTAAAGCTTAAATTTATGCATATATAGTAATTATGCATGTTGCATTAGAGCGATTGGTGATTTGTGTTTGTGTTATGGTTACTGATGTGTAGATTATTATGTGATTGTTGATGTATGTGAATGAAATGTGTCTTGTAAAGGGTTAAAGAGTTGTTTCATGGTTTATTGAAGCTAATTGTAGGGAGCTTTATAACCTTTAAGCTGTGAGGTTAAGTGTTAAGGATTTTAGAAAGAAGTAGAAACAGAATGTGTTGTACCAGTAGGTATGCTTGTAAACATTTTTTTGTTAAGTAGACAAACACCAATTAAGAGCTCAAGATGGAGATTTGTGGTACTTTAAAGGTAGAGAAATGTATCAGATAAGCTATAGCACGAGTTAAATCTGGTAATTATAAATATTAGAACTTTCTTAAGGCTTGTAGTTGTACCTGGACTTCAATCATACCTTTGTAGTATGTACTGTTTTTAATTTAGTTTTAGAATTGGTTACTCTAGAAACTCGCAAGCTTTAATCATTCTACATGTAGTTTATGCAACTCAGATTTTTTATACAAAGTTCAAGTTGTATATATCACTTAAATATCCTGAAAATATCTATACTCACAAGACACTAGTAGCTGAGTGGAGCAAGTTGTGATGTTACGAAATGCCACCATCATTTTGTATTTTTCTTCTCAACTAGGCTGCGTTTGCATGTATACCATGACCTCTATATTATGCCTCAATTGTAATACTCCTCATGAGGTTCTTTTTCATTGCTGCCAATTTTATGCACTAGTTCTTGCAGTATGCCTATGAACACATCAATTCTGCTGGCATCAATTAACTCATAAGTGGTGGTCAGATGGTCACTGCATTCATCAGGATTTTAGTTTTGGTTCTGGTTCTGACCATCAAAATGAAAATAAAATATATTGCGTGGTTGTTAGTTGTCTAAGTGGTTTTAGCCTTTTAGGATGAGAGGATTAAGCTATCGAGCTAATGAAGAAGATAACGGCTTTCCTTTTAGTTCCCAAGACTCCAAAATGTGGCATGAACAAGTTGACTATGCAAATGCTAACTTAAAGGCCCACTTTCATAAAAGCTAGACATACTGACTAATTATGATTACATGTAGAAAATATCTCTACAATCCGGTTATCAAGGGACTTAATCTTGAACCTAACCCCTTTCTAGATATTCAAGAACTTCAAATCTTCAATTATGTTTATTTTTTAAATACTGATGAAAGATCATAAATTGATGGTTTGTGCGTGTTTCAGGTATGGTCCCTGGTGAGGAGGTTTGATGAACCACAAAAGTACAAACCCTTTGTGAGCGGGTGCAATGTGCAAGGTGACCTCGAAATTGGAACTGTTAGACAAGTAAACGTTTGTTCCGGACTTCCTGCCACCACAAGTATAGAACGTTTGGAACTTTTAAATGAAGAAGAACACATCCTAGGAATGCGAATCGTCGGTGGTGATCACAGACTCCAGGTACCTTCTGCAACCCGAACCAGTTACCTGTTATTTCAGGACTAATTTTGTTGGTATTTCTTGCAGAATTATTCATCTGTCATTACCCTGCATCCGGATATTATCGAAGGCCGTCCGGGAACTTTGGTTATTGAATCATTCGCAGTGGATGTGCCAGATGGCAACACCATAGATGAAACATGCTACTTTGTTGAGGCCCTTATAAAATGCAACCTTAAGTCACTGGCTAACGTGTCAGAGCGTTTGACCATGCAAGACCATACAGATCCTATTGTCCACGTGTGATATCGTGATTCTTTTTTGCATGATTCATTGTACAAATAGCATTAGTGACCTTCCTTGGAGTAAACTTGTTAGATTTCATTCCTCTATAACCACTTCATGTGTGAACATATTGTCAAATTCGTTTGTCCTCTCGTTTTCTTTCTTTTTTTTTTTTTTTTTTTTGTACTTCAATCTCCATAGAGCCCAAAACAACGATATTTATCTGCACATGTTTTCATATTGTATTATATGTTCAAGTTGATAGAGCTCACCTACGTAACACATGTTTCTCAAACACAATTTTGGCATCTTTGGCTAAGTGGCCTGGTTTTTACAAGGCGCGAGACGAGCTAGAAAACACCACAAGGGGGTATATACCAAATCATAGTAGAGATAGAAAATGGGTTCGGCTTGGTTTGCTTGCTTAATTAAAAGCTGAACTGATTGATTGGAAAACAATAATTCAAAGGTGTTCCTGCCCGGGTTTCTGGTTTAGAAGCACAAATTATATGATTGAAAACTACATAGACATAGTTGATTCGAGTGTTGAGGTTAATGGGTGTAAGGCCCCTAATCTTGAATACGTGTCATCTCTGGTTGAGGCATGTGTTTCAGTTGGTGAAATAAGATGTTATGATCTATGGCTTAGGGTTCTAAGGGGAATAAAGGGAGTTAAATCACTTTCAGCTCAAAATGAAAGCTTCCTTACTGACTTCAAGGTCCCATTCACTTCCCCATTGACTTCACCTCTTCCCACATTTCTAAATATGAAGCAGTTGGAGTTGAAGGGTTTTTGGTATTATGGACATATCACTCGGTTACTTGTAAGCTGTCCTGAGTTGAAACATTTGTGTATTGAAAAGGTATATTGTGCTGTTTAAAAAAAAAAAAAAAAAATCTTCTGTACTTGTTTAACAACTTTAATATATCCATGTTTAATGGGATTTGTCTATCTTGAAAAAAAAGCTTGAAGAATCTTACTGGATTGAACCGAAGTTGGTACCCACTTGTATGCTAACAAACCTTACAACCGTCCGTGGAATTTTCAAAATGCACGGGGCAAAAGTGTAACAGAGTTTCTGGAATACATATTGGGGAATGCAATTGCAGAGGTGTTGAAGAAGGTAATAATCACTTGTGAAAACTCAAGGGTAGAAGAAGAAGATCTGTGGCTGTATGTGTAGTTGCTTAAGCTTCCAAGGGCTTCGCAATACTGTGAGATATATTTTCTTCAAAATTAATCTACTTCGGCTATTAGTTAATTAGTTTTTTTTTTTCTTTCTGAAATGAACATGATATGTATTTTGCAATCTGTGTGTACTTAAAATCTTTTCTTTTGCTTATGAAATATGATGACTTCATTTTTTCAAGGGTTTTAAATGTTTTGGGCAAGGTGGTGGTTTCTTTTTTTTCTTTTCATCATCTTTTCACGAGGGCAAAGGTATTTCTAAAACCTCTTATTACCCACAATTTTCACAAGGGCATTGGTATTTCTTCTATGCAACCTCTTATTACCAACAATTTGAGAAAATTTTCAAATCATTGGTACTTTTAGAATTTTTGTAAAGGTTATCACCGAAGAAATATGGTCCCAAATCATATATAGACACATGTCAACGGGATCACATCACTCCAAACTTGCGACCTCGCCATTCGAAGACATCTAGAAGCTTCTAGAAGGTTCTAGAAAAGGACATCTGGCGACAAAAAGATGCTCTTAGCGGATAGAAAGGACGGCAGGTGGCACCAATGGAAAGGCGCCAACGCCAGTCGCAAGATCTTCATGGGACAGACCGACAAACAAAAGAACGTTGAGCTGGAGCGAATAACCATACGCCACGTCACCTCTAATACACGACCAGGCCTGGTTGCGTCAGAGGGGACATAATGGATATTCTTCCTGGTCGGACAACTGGCAAACAGCGGCTAGCTGGCAATCCTCCTCCTTCACAATTCTCCGGCTATAAATAGAATACTCAACCTCCAGGTTTAAGGATTCACTTACGACTCTCTCACATTACACACACTTATCCTCAAAACGATTACTTTTTCTCACGCCGGAGGGTGGTTACAAGAAGAACCCCCATCTTCTCCTCCTTGTAGCGAGCCACCGGTGTTGTTCGTTTTGCAGGAAATCTTGAAAGAATCAGTCATTCGTCGAATGAAGGAAAGAGATTGAACCAACTACACGAGACGACCTGGCTAAATAGAGTGAGAAAGAAGACCTTGTAAGGTTAGTATGTAAAGTGGCGCGCAAGAGATTGAACCAACTACACGGAAAGAGATTGAACCAACTACACGAGACGACCTAGGCTGACAAACATCGGCACACCTTCTATCGATCGTAATTGGTTATCCCGTTCGATCTAGGTTTCACATGACATGTAATTATATTAAAGATCCCAACTTATGGTCGATATGTGGAAAATGTTACACAACCCGTATCAACTCTTATTGATGTGTCTGTGTGGGCAGTATGTAAAGTGGCTCGCATAGGCTGACCGAATATTAACAGAAGAAACTTTTTTATTTTTTAAATGCAAGATCTAATTTTAATAATTCTAGCTAAGTGTATGGATTTATTTTACGCACGTTTTTAAGATACTATTTTTGTTTTGATATATTTTAAAGGCGATAAAAAAACAATAAAATATAATCTAACATAAAAACCGTTATTTCATAAAAAAAGTCAAAAGGGGTTGGGAAAGTTACCTGAAATATGCATATCGTCAAGACAATATTTTGTAAACCTTAAAAACTACTTGCGAGCGTCAGTCTCTCAAAAAGACTTGGTATACAATTAAGTTGAAAAGTCCCGTAGGGTGGGGGTTGACATCTAGTGGTAAAATTGTAAAATAATCGGTTAAAATCGTCAAACTAGCTGGTTTAGTTTTAGGGGGTGTTTATTTTTCAGAAAAAACTGATCTCTTATGTCTGCGTCGCACATACCACGCGCAGACGTTTAGCTCTGCAGACTGGTTATTTTTTAGAAGACATTTCATTAAAAAATGTCTTAAACCCTCTGCGCGTCATCTTCCCCACGCAGACATGGTCCAATGTCTTCCCACCTCTTCCAACATCTTCCAACCCTCTCTCCACCCCTCTCCTAATCTCAAAACACAGACCTTTGAAGCTTCTTACTTCCAAACACAAAGACGTCGGTGTCTTTTGACTTTGAACACCACATCGAACTGTTGGATTTATATGTACGGGTTCGATAAGTCAATGCTGCTGACCGAGCTATGACCCGTAAGAGTTACACCTTGGGCAACGAACATTAAATCTACTTAATTCGATTAACTGGTGATCGCGAACAATCAGCGGAACGAAATATATAATTATCTAGAATAATTATTTATTTGCGTGGAACAGAATTTATTATTTATACACGTTATAAATAATTTAACGTTTAATTACTTATTTAATTAAACTTTGTCTTTGCGGGCTTTGTATCACGTTTGGGCTTGTACTAGTCGTATTGGGCTTTGTAGGGCCGAAAGATAATTAGTGATGGTTATTAGGGTTTATGAGATAAAACCTAATTACCTATTTATATTATATAAGATATAATATACTAACATCTTTTTGAGAAGGAACAACAACAAACCTTCTGCAGTAACCACAAGCAAAAGGAGAATTCCATTTTTTTTGTTTTTTGATACAATCACACAATAAGGGAACAGCCGCCACTTCAAGTAAAGTGCCGACTCCTTTATCCTTTTGTGATTCCTGTTTCGTGAGGCACATCCGGTTACCGTGTTCGTGTTCTAGCATCTGTTCGTTGTACCTCGGTGTCTCACACGGTTATTATTAACCAAAAAGGGTATAATTTTTCTCATCGGTAGATTAATTAATATTGCTAATCGTATTTGCATGTTTGTAACCATGATCCTGTTCGGTTCACTTTTGGTGTCGATTTTTATATTTATTCCGCTGCGTGTTTTTATTAATTATATATTATATATTTAGTTAATAAAATATATCAAACCCGTTTTGATTAAAAGTAAAATTGACACCACTGAATCCCAACAGTGGTATCAGAGCCACGCTTACAAGGTGCAAATCGGAACCGGTCCTTTTAACTGGTTATAGATCTCAAACTTTAACTTGTTTAAAGTTTCAGATCTAAATATTTCTTGGGCAAAAAGTTATTTGGTCAAAAGTTTTATTTATTTTTATTTGACCAAAAGATTTCCCACTTTAATATGATTGTGTTGAATATGTAAATCTGGCCGACCTTGTACTTGTATTATTGTTCTTGTTTTGTTTTTGTTTTATGGTTTTTCGCCCACTTTGTGGCTCAAAGTTGTAATAGATTAGGGTTTCAATTTTATTATATTTTTATTATTATAATGTTGAATACCTGAAGACAAAACTGAAGACATTACAGGAATCAAGGAGGTGTTAAAGACAACTAGATGCACTAGGTCCATCCTTGTGGTTGTTTGTTACCCCGTGACCCAGTTTGGTCTTGCTATTTGGCTCTAGCAAGAACAAACAAAATAGCCTAAATATTTACATATATATTTTTGCTATTATGATTGCTTTTATCATATAAGTTGTTATATAACATACCAACCTAATACCAAACTTTTAAAAGGTGTTTTAAAATGTTCACAATCAATTATAACAAGTTCTAAATTGATTTTTACAACTTGTAAATATTTGTTATAAAACAAATAGTTTATTTTAAAATAAATAATAACCATTAGAGTTTTTGAAATTTAACAAGTTTTAACTTTCTAAAACTCATAACTTAATAGTTTTAAAACTATTAACTTTTATATGGTTATACAAGTCGCGACAAACTTAGTTTTAGTAGGTTATTTAAAATTAAGTGTCCTGAGAGATGAAAGGGTTCATCAAGATGTCACGACCCTATTTGGTAAATATTAAATTAACCCATAATTAAAATCAATAGTCTATGCCATCCTATCACAAGCTACACTTGGAACGTAAAAGCGAACCATCAGTGTTTGGAGCCACAGCACCACACTTGATGTCTAGTATATCCTTCCAAGGTGCAAGGGTTTCGTTGACACATCCGGCCCTTCCACAAGTACCTCTTTTAGGACGACTATTACTTTTTCTTTTCTCACCACATGCTCCAAGCTGTCTCGAAAGTAAAAAGTCGGCATAGATGAGGCTAAACGTATCAATGCATAGACAAGAGTTGTCTTGGCGGCCTCATACTCGAGAGTTGTGCAATTCTCACAATTGACACTCGTTGTCAGTCTGCCTAGTCACTTACTAAAGTGCATGCCACAGCTACCTTTACTACTGACATAGCCAGATTCTCATTCCTTGTTCTAATTACTGTAATAGGTCATTAATTAAATAAGGAAATATACATCGAAAATACTAATTAAAATCTCTTTGCTTATGTAACAGATGTCTAATGAAAACAACTCCTTCGTTCTCAAGTGTAATACCCGTCTTAATTACTACTTGAATTTAATAATAATTCATAAGATTTTATATAAAAGATGTCTAATTTAAAACATAAGTTCCAAAAATAAAGTTCTAAGGTAACAAACATTAGTCAACTACCGACTAATTTAAACATTCATAAGTTGTTTAGCAAACTGTTTACATCATAACATTGTCTAAACAGAATTAATTTACGCGGAAGCTTCAAAAGTTCGTGTTCAGTTCTTCAAAAGCTTGCTTGACCGCCATCCGTAATCATTCAATACCTAGAAACTGGAAATTTTTAACAAAGATTAGTGTTAGAGTTCTTAGAAATATTACATAATCGAAACTACGCTTAAAACGGATTCGATTTAACAAAGATATGCAAAATTCAACATGAATGTCAAGGCTCTACCATAACTTACGGTAGTCACCGTAAGTTACGGTAGCTCCTGGGAAACTTTGGTTCCACCGTAAAACAGGAAGAATCCACCGTAACATTTTGGTCCCTACCGTAAATTACGGTATATACCGTAATTTACGGTAGGCTCTGGAATGTTATGTTTTGTTTGATTTGTTTGTTTACTCGAATCAAATTCTCGGATTTCATTTCCTACAAACCAACATGTTAAATCCTCGTATTCTAATATGTCGTTTGTCAACAATAACAAAAGACCAATTTATTATATTACGAAGCATTTGCCACGCATTAATAGATTATTCGACCCGTTTGGCTCATCTACGGAATTCTCCATTATGATGACTACCAACAAGTTCTAACCAATCCTGGTCTTATTAATCAATATAGCGATCATTATCGCTTCAAATTAAGACAACCTTTATTCTACAATTCACTATACTTATGCAAATTATCAAAGTTTACCCAATGTAACGAGTTAAGTTACATACCTTTAGTGCACGCCCTTCAAACGCAAATCGCCTCCGGCTTGTCCACTAGACGTTCCGGTATCTTTTCCTATAGAGTTCAATCATAACATGTTTAGAACTCTTTTCAATCACGTATCGAATAGTTTGTCAAAACATCAAAATTATGCGTTTTAACTCTAAATTTCAGTTTCGGACCTTCTTTGAAGCATTTTCACGAACACTTAAAGTGCAGGATTTTATATCTTTGATTTTCAAGTTCATGGCTTGTCACTTAGCCAAAATTAACATCAATCGAGTTAGCATATATAGAATCAATCATCACATTTTACAGAAATTAGTTTCTATGAATCATATTACACTAGAATGACCTTCAAAACTCTAATGTTCATCAAGTTCCATCTAACCCACATATCATCAACAATGGTGGCCATGAATTTCACTAGAATTTAGCATTATTTCAACATGCACTTGTCTAGGGTTTACTCCTAGACATTCTAATGTTCCTATTTCATCTACAAATCATACATGCATCATCAGATTTCAAATTCCCTAAATTCATGAGAATTTCAAGTAGTGAATTTTTGTCAAATTTTACATACCTTATGATCTCCTTGCCATGGGGATCATTAATCTATGCTCGATTTTCGTTTTGGACTTGGTTTGATCCTTCAATTTAGGAATTTTGTGAAGTTTAGGGTTTTGATGAGCTTGGTCGCCCCCTGCTTCTTGTCTGGTCGATCTCACGCACGTATGTGTGTTTGAGATTTCTATTTCTTTTGTTTTATTAAACTTAATTTCAATTTAAGCACTTTTGGCCCCTTAACTTTTGTTTTAACTTATTAACTACTCATAAGTCCTTATCTAACTAGGTTAGTGTCATTCCTGGTTTAATCGGAATTTAAGAATTTGTATTTTTGGGATGTTACATGATGTGCGTTAGGTGTATATGTAGGTTTAAGTATATTTTAAGCCCTTTTACACTTTCTTTAGCCAAGTTTTAAATTTATAAAACACGATATTTACTAACACTAAACACACATATGGGCAAGTGCACCCATCGTGAGCGTAGTATAGTGTTGGTAAGATACCGAGGTCGTCCAAGGACACAAGAGCTTTTTGTACCGGTTTATCCTCAACGTCTAATCAAATCAAAAAGTTTAGAAAAATGGTTTTAAACTAAGAAAAATAAAAACTAACTAAAATGCTGAAAAATAAAAATAAAAATAAAAACAGATAGACAAGATGAATCACTTGGTTCCGACTCATGTATAGTGTAACCTTTGATTATTTCCGCACTTTTGCACTTATTTAAGATATTATCTTAGTTATTGTAGTAGGCCCCTCTTTTGGAGGTGACGTTACCCTCAACCCAGTAGTTTGAGTCAGCAAGGATACAATCCTAAAGGGTTAGATTATTGAAAGATAATTAATTATGTTATTAATGCAGATTATGGTAGGCCCCTCTTTTGGAGGTGACGTTACCCTCGACTAAGTAGTCTGAGTCAGCAGGGATACAGTCCTAAATAGCCGGGTTATAGTATTAATAGTAGTTTAACTTATGAGGGGATCAAAGAGTTTGGACCCCCGCCATCCAATACCGTTAAGTATTGAAGGAGGTCCTACTAAATTTGACCCAGGTCCATTGCAGGACCTCTAAACGCTGAACAATGGCAAGACTCTTACCAAACCGTTCCCTTAACCCCCGACCAGGTAGCCAACATACCTCCATATAGACCGTGGAGATATGAATGGTGAAAATCTTTTATTTTATATAGACAGTAAAATAATGTCAAGACACCACGGACAAACGATAAGGAAGAATCACCTTCAACATAAGAAACTAGTTATTAAAGTCATTAATACAAAACCAAGTAAAAAGTGCGAAAAGATTAAAAATAAAAAGTATTACACTAGACACTTGTCTTCACCAAGTGATGTAAGAGACTTAGGCAAACATGGCCTTGATTGTCAAGAACTCTTACGATCAATCTTGGATCCCGAGACGACTCACACACTCTACGATGGACAATGGATGATGGTGGTGGATGATGGTGTTATGGTGGTGGGTGAAGTGTGAGAGAGGTGGTGTGCTGTTAGGATTGAACCCTACCAGAGGAACAGATAATGTAAAGCCAAAACCTGGTCACAACAGTGGATTCACTATAAGCAGACGTTTACTCTAAGCTCTCCCCTTGACAGTGGTTACTTATCTGCTGATACACTCCCAGTACTGCTCAGAAGAACAACTGATGAACCAAACACTGATGGAACAACTAAAGACTCCTAATAGGCAAACACTGAGCTCTATCTACTGCTGTCTCTTAAGTACTGCTGAAGACCCAAGCACTGCTCATTCAAAGACTGATCACCTTTTGGAGAAAGCACTGATGATTCAAACAGTCAGTGCTTAGGCTACAACAGTGGAACATGAACTGTGTTAGACTTGTTTTGTATTTTATTATCAATCAGTTGTTAGACATCAGTGGTTGTATAGAACAGTGCTTACAGGTTGTTAGGCTGTTAGATGTCACTATCATGGTGACGTCAGCTGAGGTACATCAGTAGTTTGGTTTGCCTATAAATATGACAGTACTCTGTACTGTTATATCTGATTCGTTTTGAGAGAGTTCTTCTCCTCAATTCAATCCTTTCATCTTGTGCAACCAACTCTGGAGTATCAGGCTGAGGGGGAGTTTAGTCTGTAAGCTTGCATTGTAACCTTTTGCTTTTGATGTAATCTTTCAAATCTATGAAAAGCAATTGTTTATCAAACTATATTCTCCTTTGATTGTGTTTACAAAGTTTGTTATTCATTTCCGCTGCACTTAAAACTGTTCATATCTATTTGATTTGTTCAAATCTCACAAACAAACACAATCATGAGAGCCTCAGATCCTAACAATTGGTATTAGAGCCTGGACAGTCAAATTCGATCTAACAATCAATTTGATATAACAGTTCGGCTCAAAATTCATTGATACTAAGGTTGGTTGTATTCAGTTGAAAAACAGAGTAACAAGTAAATCATGATTAAAATGGTTATTCAAAAACTCTGTAAATCAACCAAGATGTCATATGACAAACAAATCTCACACAACAAGTGATATCATGCATAAGTCACTCATAGTTTTCAGATCTGAAAACATATCTGTTAAACTGTGGGATCATTTCATATTTTCAAAATTGATTTCAATTGCTGTTACGAAAATTGTGTTGTCAACCTTTTGAATGCTAGAGTATGAACCTCAGATTTACAAAAACCTATGTTCACAAAACATTAGTGTTTTTGGTAATTTAAAAAGAGGGAAATTAAAACTTTAGTCATTCAGATCTTATGTGTTGAAAACAGGTTGAGTTCCTCAAAAGGACAAAATCAACTATGTTAAAATACATTAAGAAAATTCACAAAAACTCAGAAGTGTGTTTGTCTCAAAACTTGTGAAGTCAAAAGAAAAGAGTATAAACATAAAACACTTATGAGTTAAATTTTAGGGTAATAATGGTTAATTAAGCAACTATGCACATTCATCTGTTCAGGAAAAGGTTTAGTTTCCCATGAATGAATTCCAAAGAGGATGAGACAAATGTTCAAAAATTTATCCATGAATCCTCATGCTTGCAATCAACTGACAAAGAAAATGGTACCAAACAGTGGTCAAAATGTGCTCAAAATTTTCCTACCACTATTGTCAAACCACTGACCATTTTCAATGACTTGAGAATGATATGATCATGTACTCTATTGGAATTATACCAGATCCTTTTTGATGCTGTTCTCAGAAAATCATTCAACCATTTTTTCTGTTCAAAGGATTTTCTCGAATAATCAGGATATATTGTTCATTTTTTTTGGAATAATATATTTGGAACTTTTGCTTGTTTTTGTTGGCAATAGTTTCAGTTCCTGTCAGGATGTGGTACCTTATTTTTGTTGGTATTATTATCCTCTTAAATAGGTCAAAAGGAAATGGTATATATGTCAGGATCATGTCATACTCAGGTTTGTTCCTAAACTTTTATCAAAAGTTGATTGCTAACTGTGCTTAAATTCTGGGGCACTCATGTTTTAATTGAATGTTAAACGAAAATGAGTTGTCTTAGCGAAAAGTTTTCATCATCTGGGGTACTAAACCACTGTCATTCAAAATTGACATTTGGCAAAACCTTGAATGAAAATTCTCAAAACTTTTGCTGGAATACTTGTCCTTCAGATCTGTACCATTTACCCTAACCACTGTTTTGTTCCAACGTCTGATCTCTAAACACTGTCCACTGCTGAAAGTTAACCACTGATCCCTCATTTTCTTGACAAGCACTGATGTTCAAAATCAGTGTCCTATCCACTGATATGCTATCCACTGATAGTAAAAATCATCCACTGTCCACAATTTTTACCGTTGTAACCACTGATGCTTGATACGTCAGTGGCCCTTAAAACAACTGTTCTCCATCCTTCATCCATTTTATCAGCGTTTGACACGTGGTCAGTTTTTAGCCCTCAGATCATAATAACCGCTGCCACATCAGCGATCACTTTTTCCCTAAATAAAACCCTGCCCTAAACCCCCAAACAGGGTTTTACACTGTCGAATTGAATTCCAAAATTCTCTTCTCATAGCAGTTTCCAACCTTTCTTCTCAAAATCTTCAAAATCATTCTTCGTTCTTCTCTGCAAACATGACAAAATCAAAGTCAAAATCAAAATCTAAACCAAAATCACCACCACCTTCAAAAGAGGTCGCTCAAACGGCCGAAGAACCCATCGAAATACCATACAAACAATCTCACAACTATTTGGGTTTACTCACAAAACTCAAAGACAACCACACTTTCGACTCCATCATTGATACAATATCTGCATCAAAGTATAAAACTTTGTTGACAGTAAATGCTCCCATCTATCTGCAAACCCAGAGAGAGTTTTGGAAAAAGGCGACGCTTGAAACACAAGATGATAAAGTCATAGCCATTAACTCCTCGATACAGGGTAAAGCATTTCAAATCACCCCACAATCAATCTCAGAGGTCTTCAAACTCGATGATCTGAAAGGTAAAACTTCCTTTGACAAAAACGAGTTAAAAGCTGATTTTCTGAAAAGGGGATATGCAGAACAATCAAAGGTAGATACCTTACAAAAAGGTTATTTCCCGTCTGCACCCAGATTTTTATTTCACACACTCTTGATGTGTGTTTCAAATAAAACAACATCTTTTAACGAAATACCATTGAAGATTCAATGCCTGGGCTATGCTATCTTAAACAATAAAGATTACAACTACTCCCAGGAGATCTTCAATGACATGGTAAAGAATGTTGATAGCAAATCATTTCTTCTTTTTCCAAGATTTCTAAGCTATTACTTTAAACAAAAATTTGAAAAAGAGGATGAAAATTTGCCCAAACAAGGTGTCCATTTTCAAATAAAAAGTCTAACAATTGAAACATTTTCAAGAATGATGGCACCAATAAAATTAAAAGCAAAGGTGCCTGAGCAAACTTTAGAAACTGCCACTGATCCTCAGGCAACTTCTGCTGAGCCCACTGCTCCAGGTGATCAAAGCAGCACAACCATTGCTTTGAAACCCACACCTGACATCACCAAAAAGACCAAAAGAAAAACATCCAGAAAACCCACCAAACCCAAAACAAAGGCAACTCTGGAAGATGAGATCCCAGAGGAAATGCCTGTGACAACTCAAAAGTCACCACAAACCACTGCTGCTACTTCCTCACAACAGTCGGTAGAAAGATCTCCACCTTTGCCTAAAACTCCTCCTGCATCCTCACAAAAGGATCAGGTTGTAAGCACAGGGACACCACAATATGAAGCTCTGAATCCACTCGTATCCATCTTCCTCAGTCCTGATCCCAAGGACATGTCTCTTTCAACCCCCATACCCTCACCAATCATAATGCCACAATCCATGCTACCCTTGTTGCATGCAGCTGCTATAGCTCAGACACAAACCAGTTCCTCTCTATCACCTATTACTGAGAGTATACCCCCACAAGAGACTGGGTCTGATGCTACTACTTCTGCTATCCCAACAACAATTGAGGAGGTTACACCCCCTGAGTTACAAGTAACTCTCGGTGGTAGTTCAAGTAGAGCAGCAACTACAACTGGTGGATCAACAGATCTTCAGTTGGACAGTTGTTTCATAAGTAAGACTCCCTTGAAGGCAATTTCTTCCATGGCAACTTCGGTAACCACCAGTGAGTTGGATCTAACCACTGGTACCATCAAAGGTTTATCGAGTGCTGAAGAAAGAGGTCCCCAGTACCAAGAACAAGGGGCATCAATGGGTGATTTTTGGGACTCTGTTCCTAAGTCACACATTGATATAACCACTGCTGGTGGGGATTCAGATGATCCTACTAAAGTAGGTGATGATTCAAAATATCAGGAATTGACGGACAGAGTTGAAAAACTTGAAGATTCAGTTGCTGAAATAAAAAAATATGGTGCAAGAGATTTTAAAAGCTCAAAAAGCACAAGCCACTGCTGTTCCTGCTCAAGCACCTGCACAACATGCATTTGCTGCAAATGAGATTTGGAATATTTTTCAACCCATGCTTGAAAAACAGCAACATATGGCTGATAAAAAGCATGCTATTCAAGTACAAATGCTGACCAACATGGTGGAATTAAGGTTTAAAGATACTCAAGCAGATATCAAGGCTATAAAGGCTAGCATTCAAAGCGCCTCTGGCAAAGTTCCTTCTTCCATATCATTTCTTGTTAACCCCCCTTCAGATAATGCCAAAAAGGGGGAGAATATCAAGCTGATGGGAAAAATGAATAAAATGGGAATAGAACATGGCCTTTGTAAAAAGAAAAACAGGTCTCAAAATCTGTTAGTCAAACAGCTGATACACCAGTAGTTACAAAAACTGCTGTCAGTAGCCAAACAGCTGCCATGTCATCAACACACACATCTTCAACACACACCACTCTACCACACACCACTACAACTACTGCTCTACCACCATCATCTACAATCACACCATCACCACTGCCTCCTGTCATAAAACAGAAGACAACAGATGTTGCAACATCTGTTGTAATGACAGCAGCGGTTGAAGCACCAGTTGTTTCAACAGTTGTTTGTCAGACACTCTCCATCATTCAAACCACTGATCCACCCAAAACATCATCTGCCCCTTCTTCATTAAAAAGGAGAAGGAATCTCATATCAGATGATGATTCACCACCACCATCACCATTATCAAAAGCTACCTCACCACCGTCATCCCCTGCTCAAAAGCAGAAGACATCTGCTGACATATCAGCAGGTGTAATGACAACAGCAGTTGAAACACCAGTTGTTTCAACAGTTGTTAGTCAATCATCCACCACTGCTCTCACCTTCCCTACATCACAACCAAAGCTCTTCAACAGAAAAAGAAAGCCAATCTCTGCCGATGAGGGTATACATGATCCTAATGCTGCACAACATCCACTGGAACTTGAAGCTATAAAAAATGAGATGAGGCAATTCTATACAGAAGAAGATCCTTCAAAAAGAAGATTCTCCTCACTCATAGGTTACATGCCACCAGATGATATGGATGATTACCTCAAAATCAAGGCAAGGCAAGCTAAACTAAGAGCTAAAGTTGAGAGTGAACGTGAACGTTTAAGCGAAGATGGCATTGCTAAAAGACTGGAGTTCTACTTCACAAAAGTAAAGCAGATAGAAGAGTTTGCACAAGACCTAAACAAAGAAAAGGCTGATCAAAAGAAAAAGTTAAGAAAACAATATCTAGCCTACATCATGAAAGAGAAATTCTATCCTGCTAAAGAACAACAGTTCGAAGAATGGCCAATAGTCGCTCTAAAGCATGAGGCAGAAAGGATTGAGAAAATCAAGAATGATCCTACAAAGAAGAAGAATGCTCCAAACTGGAGAAAATACAAAAAGTTCATTGCTGACCTAACTGCTGAGTATAAGAGAAAGAAAAGGGAGCTGGTGGATGCAAAAATGGACACTGCTGAAGCCATATCAAAATGGTCAAAACAGCAGACTGATGAAGCCTATGAAAGGCTAAAGAAAAGAAAGATAACTGTTTCAAGCACTTCAAAGAAGCATGAACAAAGAATGAAACTTGAACAGCAGATAGAAAACCTCAAAACACTGTTCCGGTCTACTTTTGTGACAAACCAAGAAGAAAAAGAACAGTTGACCAGTGAAGAGGTTAAAGAAAAGGAAGTTGAGTACTTCACATAATCCATCATGAAAATGGGTCTAAAAGAAGAAAGCTCAGAAAAACTTCAAAACCTTTTTAAAAGGATATTAACCAAACCTGCATCACCAAACACTTCAACAGACATGACAGACATTGAAAGGCAGGAGCTGATTGAAAGAGAAACTGCAGAAGATATAGCTGCAGCAAACGGTGTCATTGGAATGGCTTTCAAAAGAATGTCTGAAAGTCTGCAAGTTTTCACAAGGCCAACATCTCCCAACTCATCTTCAAATAAATCTCTCCCAAGAAATCCATTGGGTTCGAAAGTACTAAAGTGGATGTCTGACCAAAAGACCCATGTATTGACTATTGTCAGATCCAATGGAGATGTGAAGTACATATCAAGGAAAGAAGCACTAGGCCTTAGTGTTCAAGATTTGCAGGATCTCCTTGAACTTTCACTGTGCAGGGATGAAGATGACATAAGTTCCAAAGAATTTGAAGAAGATTTCAAAAGAAAAGCAAGGGAACTTTTGATGAGTAATAAAGATCCAGAATAATGACAGGTTTTGGCATTATCTGTTCCAGGGGGAGATTGTTGGGATTGAACCCTACCAGAGGAACAGATAATGTAAAGCCAAAACCTGGTCACAACAATGGATTCGCTATAAGCAGACGTTTACTCTAAGCTCTCCCCTTGACAGTGGTTACCTATCTGCTGATACACTCCCAGTACTGCTCAGAAGAACAACTGATGAACCAAACACTGATGGAACAACTAAAGACTGCTAATAGGCAAACACTGAGCTCTATCTACTGCTGTCTCTTAAGTAATGCTGAAGACCCAAGCACTGCTCATTCAAAGACTGATCACCTTTTGGAGAAAGCACTGATGATTCAAACAGTCAGTGCTTAGGCTACAACAGTGGAACATGAACTGTGTTAGACTTGTTTTGTATTTTATTATCAATCAGTTGTTAGACATCAGTAGTTGTATAGAACAGTGCTTACAGGTTGTTAGGCTGTTAGATGTCACTATCATGGTGACGTCAGCTGAGGTACATCAGTAGTTTGGTTTGCCTATAAATATGACAGTACTCTGTACTGTTATATCTGATTCGTTTTGAGAGAGTTCTTCTCCTCAATTCAATCCTTTCATCTTGTGCAACCAACTCTGGAGTATCAGGCTGAGGGGGAGTTTAGTCTGTAAGCTTGCATTGTAACCTTTTGCTTTTGATGTAATCTTTCGAATCTATGAAAAGCAATTGTTTATCAAACTATATTCTCCTTTGATTGTGTTTACAAAGTTGGTTATTCATTTCCGCTGCACTTAAAACTGTTCATATCTATTTGATTTGTTCAAATCTCACAAACAAACACAATCATGAGAGCCTCAGATCCTAACATGTGCCAAGGGATGGTTTGAGCTTGAGCCAAGCACTCCTATTTATAGGCTGAACAAAAGCTCGGGCACGACCCCGTGTCCAGTGGGCACGGCCCCGTGTCCACATCTTTCTCTTTCTTCATTTATTGCAGCTTGTCTTTATTAGTTGACCACACCCCCGTGTCCGCTGAGCACGACCCCGTGTGCAGAAGAATCTTTGTACTATGAAAATTTGCCTGGATTGTGCGAATCTTATAGTTGACCACGGCCCCGTGTCCGCTGAGCACGGCCCCGTGGTGGGCAATAGAAGCTTCTACCACTTTGTCTTTTCTGCTGACACTTGGGCACGCCCCCGTGCTGGCTGAGCACGGGGCGTGTTCAGTCTTCTGTCTTCTTGTTTTGCTTGGGAAGATGCTGTCATGGGGTCGGGCATGTCACGTTTGTTCCTTTTCTTGTATTTATGTTAGATTTTGCTGTCTTTTGTTAATTTGAGCTCATTTAATCCTGAAAATACTAAAGGAAGACAAAAGCATACTTTTTCCAACATTAGTGCTAAAAAAGGGTTAGTTTTATGCCACAATTGATGTAATTTATATGTTGCATTTTGCACACATCAAATACCCCCACACTTGAATCTTTGCTTGTCCTCAAGCAAAACTCTTTATAATGTGACTTTACACTCCCAAATGGAATGGGTAGAGAAGAAGGTTTTTTGGGCTTGTCGTAGAGTGTCGGGATTTCCAAGATTCTTTATTTAGTTTTATTTTTATTTATTTACAATCCTATTCATCATGATTTATTTAAAACTTTTCATAAGATAAATTACTTATTAGGGCATAACATGCCTCTTTAAAATTCTATTTATATACAAGTTCACATACCTCACGGGGATCACTCAACACTCGGCCGAAAATGTATTTTAGTGGATCACTCGAGAGCGGCATGGAACTTACTCCTACCATAGGCTTGCCAAGCAATCAATCATCCTCCTTTTTAACTATGTACCTTTGTAAATATCAAGAGGGCTTTTGGGTGAAGGGTTAGGCTTGGGTTAAAGGTAGGTGGTTGGGTTAGTGGTTAGTAGAAAAAGGGCGAAAAGCGTAACAAGCGTCGGTTTTCGTAAGACTTTTTTTATTTTTGTAACTTTTATTTTGATGAAGCTATTATTCAAACAAAGTTATTTTTGATGAACTTGTTTGTTTATTTTCTTTTGCTTAATCATCAACACTTTTTTTTTTGAAAAGTCATACGAAAAACCGAGCTAGTTACTAAAACAAAGGGTTAAAAAATAAAAAAAGGTTATGGTGGGTGAAAGGGTGTTTGGTTTGGGTTATGAAATGAAAAGGTTTAGGCTCAAAGGGGCTAACTAGGGGGATTTTGGGTAGGTGGTAAAAAAAAGAAAAATAATGGTGTAGAAATAAAAAGGGGTTAGTCCTAATGCCTCTATCATTTACTTACTCGGGTTTAAGTTGGTAAGGACCGGGAATGTATTGTCGTGGCAAGTTCTAGAGTCGTAAGAACCAAGCGGCTATTCACACAAGAAACGAAAAATGAGCATTTAGTTTAATGATATGTAATTGTATGCTCAATAAAGGCTCAAAACTCACTTTTGTGGGAATGGGTTTTTTATGTGATCAAGTATATATAATGAAATTTTAACTAAGCTTGTCATGCCTTTTCATAATTTTCTTATGTTGGTTCTTTTTATCACAACGCTATCGGTTGTAAATTCGTAAAAATATAACCTTTTTAGAACTTAAAATTCCCAAGTTAAACCTAGACAAGTAAAAAAAATGAAAATTTTTGAAAAAATTTGGGTGATTAGCGGTTCCAATAGAGTTTTGTGTAAGGCTTGTATTTAGGACTTGCAAGATTCAAGGTTTTAGCATCCCCCCCCCCACACTTAAATTACACATTGTCCTCAATGTGTCCCAAAAATAAGTTTTTAGATTGATTGAATGTGTAAAAAGGTGTAAAAAGCAAAAAATTTGTGTTACTGGGCGCTGAACACGGCCCCGTGTTGTCCGGGCACGGCCCCGTGTTCAAGTGCCAGTAACCAAATTAAATCAAGAGAAACAGAAGCCTGGACACGGGGGCGTGTTGGGTGAACACGGCCAGTGTCCAGTTTACCTGAACTGGATATTTCTGCAGACTGTGCAGCACGGGGCCGTGTTGGGCGGACCATCCAAACACCAAATTAACTAAAACTATCATTCATTACGTCATAGAGAAAATTACATAGTAGTCCTAAAAATTAAAATACTAGATAGTTAGGTCAAAGAAACACAAGAAATCTAAACCAAGAAGTTCGAGCCTACTACTTATTCTATTAGCAAAATTTCCGAAAAGGTAAATCTTTCGGTTAAATGTGGCTTGACAAACTTCTCTCTCCGGGTATGGGTTCCTCACACGTCGGCGAGCCATTCTTCGATCTCCCTAGGGAGAAGAAAAGCGGGCTCATTAGCATTGGTTTGAGGAGGTGTAACTTCCACCGGGATTTCTTGGAGTTCTTCAAGAGGAGGTTCCGCCGGAATGTCGTCCCAACCGGTAGGATTGTGGATTCCAAGTGCTAGGTTCCAATCCTCTTGAGGGAGGATTGGTTCCATGGGAGGTGTTACAAGAATGTTTAACCTCTGGTGCAAGAGGTTTATTTCTTGAAAACTGTTTTCCAACCCCACCGAGAGATAATTTATACGGTCTATGAGGACCTCCTCTACCGAAGTCATCTCGTCAAGGGCTTCACGTAGCGCCATCACGTATCTTACGAGAGTTGCTTCAATCGATGGCCTCCTTTCCCTTCGACTGTTTCTGGAGTGCGCAGAAGAGGTTCCACTGTTTTGGCTAGACATTCTACGAAAACAAACCAAAAATAGTTCGTTTTAATGAAACAGTACCACGGACACGGCCCCGTGCTCAATGAGCACGGCCCCGTGTTCAACTTTCTGCAGATTTTTAAAACAAGGAATCTTGGAGTTTCAAATTATTTTCCCAACTTATGAAGCTTTTTTGAGCATAAATAACTTAAAACAATGTTGTGTAACTTATTTTTAACAAGATTCTTGAACAAAAACTCAACAAACATCACAATAAAGCTTGAAATCAAGCTTTAATAGAGTTGTTGTTGCAAGAAAGATGAAGAAGAAGGTAATGGATAAAAGAGGAAAGGACAAGATGTTTGTTAGAACCTTCTTTTAGAACATACCTAGGATGGCAAGTTAGAAAATCCTTTCAAATCTCTGTCCCTGGATGGTCCAAATGTGCAGGATTCTTGGCTGCATTTATAGAAAACGACAGCATGCTGGACACGGCCCCGTGTCGGCTGGACACGGCCCCGTGTACAGGCAAGATCCTGACATGTTTTGTCCGTATTCTGACAAAAGTCAGAAGGGAATCTTTCGGTGGACACGGGGGCGTGTTGACCTGGGCACGGCCCCGTGTCGGAAGGCTGTTTTATGAAGTGTGTCTATTTTTAAGGAACTTTTCCGTATCGGGCGGTTCCTTACTGGATGGAACAACCCCAAAGTGCCTAAGATACCTTAATTGCTCTAGATTAAGACGAGAACGCAAGAGGTTGTCGGTGAGGGTGATTCCTATGCTATATGTAGGTGGACAAGTCCAACCCTTTTCCGGGCTCTCGTTAAAGAAGGTGTATGTCGAATCGCTCAGGTCTATGTATGCATCGAACGAAGTCGATGGGGAGTCCTTCACGGCACAATCGACACAGGGACGACTATCGCTCAAGTCCTCACTAGAGTTAGAAGTATTGTCGGAAACAACGAAGTTGTTTGAATGCGGTTCCAACACTTCTTCTTGGCTATTGTCCTGGAAAAGATCATTGAAATCTTTCCTAAGTTCTTTTAACCAATTAAGAATTAGATCTTCTAATTGAAATAATTCATCGAGAAGCATTTCTCCTAGAAAATCTAGTTGGGAGCATTCAAGGGAGAGATATGGATTATTTTTACTTTCGCCCCTCTTAAGGATACTAGGAAACGATGGGTCTATATAGCGGGGCTTATAATTTAGAAAATAACATTCTAATTCCTTATGGTTACCACCACATAATTGACACCACGTAGTACCATAAGAGTGTCGAAAGTAAAAAGTATCAGTATCACTCATGTTTGTGTCAGAAATTACCAACCGTCGGGATCTTACGGTTCTGTTTTCAGTAACTGAAACTTGGGCACGAGGGCGTGTTGAGTGGGCACGGCCCCGTGTTCAGCTACTGTCTGACTTAAAACAGGATTGCCAGTTCCAATGATTGGGCACGGGGCGTGTTCAGCGGGCACGACCCGTGCTGAGTTCTGCAGAAGCTGAAAAACTAAGAAAAATCCTAAAAAAATAAGAAAAAATGATTAGGCCGTTGATTCCTAACTTTCTTAAAATCCTTGTGTCCCCGGTAGCGGCGCCAAAAACTTGATGTGCGTTAGGTGTATATGTAGGTTTAAGTATATTTTAAGCCCTTTTACACTTTCTTTAGCCAAGTTTTAAATTTATAAAACACGATATTTACTAACACTAAACACACATATGGGCAAGTGCACCCATCGTGAGCGTAGTATAGTGTTGGTAAGATACCGAGGTCGTCCAAGGACACAAGAGCTTTTAGTACGGTTTATCCTCAACGTCTAATCAAATCAAAATGTTTAGAAAAATGGTTTTAAACTAAGAAAAATAAAAACAAACTAAAATGCTGAAAAATAAAAATAAAAATAAAAACAGATAGACAAGATGAATCACTTGGTTCCGACTCATGTATAGTGTAACCTTTGATTATTTCCGCACTTTTGCACTTATTTAAGAGATTATCTTAGTTATTGTAGTAGGCCCCTCTTTTGGAGGTGACGTTACCCTCAACCCAGTAGTTTGAGTCAGCAAGGATACAATCCTAAAGGGTTGGATTATTGAAAGATAATTAATTAAGTTATTAATGCAGATTATGGTAGGCCCCTCTTTTGGAGGTGACGTTACCCTCGACTAAGTAGTCTGAGTCAGCAGGGATACAGTCCTAAATAGCCGGGTTATAGTATTAATAGTAGTTTAACTTATGAGGGGATCAAAGAGTTTGGACCCCCGCCATCCAATACCGTTAAGTATTGAAGGATGTCCTACTAAATTTAACCCAGGTCCATTGCAGGACCTCTAAACGCTGAACAATGGCAAGACTCTTACCAACCCGTTCCCTTAACCCCCGACCAGGTAGCCAACAAACCTCCATATAGACCGTGGAGACATGAATGGTGAAAATCTTTTATTTTATATAGACAGTAAAATAATGTCAAGACACCACGGACAAACGATAAGGAAGAATCACCTTCAACATAAGAAACTAGTTATTAAAGTCATTAATACAAAACCATGTAAAAAGTGCGAAAAGATTAAAAATAAAAAGTATTACACTAGACACTTGTCTTCACCAAGTGATATAAGAGACTTAGGCAAACATGGCCTTGATTGTCAAGAACTCTTACGATCAATCTTGGATCCCGAGACGACTCACACACTCTACGATGGATAATGGATGATGGTGGTGGATGATGGTGTTATGGTGGTGGTGGGTGGTGGGTGAAGTGTGAGAGAGGTGGTGTGCCAAGGGATGGTTTGAGCTTGAGCCAAGCACTCCTATTTATAGGCTGAACAGAAGCTCGGGCACGGCCCCGTGTCCAGTGGGCACGGCCCCGTGTCCACATCCTTCCCTTTCTTCATTTATTGCAGCTTGTCTTTATTAGTTGACCACGCCCCCTGTCCACTGAGCACGGCCCCGTGTGCAGAAGAATCTTTGTACTATGAAGATTTGCCTGGATTGTGCGAATCTTATAGTTGAGCACGGCCCCGTGTCCGCTGAGCACGGCCCCGTGGTGGGCAATAGAAGCTTCTACCACTTTGTCTTTTCTGCTGACACTTGGGCACGCCCCCGTGCTGGCTGAGCACGGGGCGTGTTCAGTCTTCTGTCTTCTTGTTTTGCTTGGGAAGATGCTGTCGTGGGATCGGGCATGTCACGTTTGTTCCTTTTCTTGTATTTATGTTAGATTTTGCCGTCTTTTTGCTTCTTTTGTTAATTTGAGCTCATTAATCCTGAAAATACAAAAGGAAGACAAAAGCATACTTTTTCCAACATTAGTACTAAAAAAGGGTTAGTTTTATGCCACAATTGATGTAATTTATATGTTGCATTTTGCACACATCATTACAAGTCCACCCCCCTTAAAAAGGGTTTCGTCCCCGAAACCAGAGTACGTACTGAATAATGTAGGGTAGAGACGTCGCATCTCTTCTTCGGACTCCCATGTAGTGTCCGCACCCTTCCTGTGCTCCTACTTGATCTTGACTTGATCAATTTGTTTATTTCGCAAGTGCTTAACTTTTCGATCTAAAATCTCTAATGGCTTTACCGCATAATTCAGGCTATTATCCATCTCGATATCGTCATAATGGACATAAGTTGTTTCCTCCGCTAGGCATTTTCGTAGTTGTGATACATGAAACGTGCCATGTATTCCATTCAACTCTTCCGGTAGTTCAAGGCGATAAGCTACCTTGCCAACCCGTTTGATGATTTTAAATGTCCCGATAAACCTCGGGCTTAGTTTCCCCCTTTTTCTGAATCTGATAATGCCCTTCCATGGGGAAACTTTTAGCATAACCATATCACCTATCTGAAATTCAATCGGTCTTCGTCTTTTGTCGGCATAAGACTTCTGTCTATTTTGGGGAGCTTTCAAATGGGCTCGCACCACTTCAATTTTCTCATTAGTGGCTTGAATTATGTCTGTATGCTCCAATTCGCGTGGTCCCACTTCACCCCAACACACCGGGGTTCTGCATTTTCTACCATATAGCATCTCATAAGGTGCCATGCCGATACTCGAATGGTAACTATTGTTATACGAAAATTCGACCAAAGGTAGATAAACATCCCAACTTCCACCGCAGTCTATGATACATGCCCGTAACATATCTTCTAGCGTCTGTATTGTTCTTTCACTCTGCCCATCCGTCTGGGGATGGTAGGCGGTGCTAATGAAAAGTTTCGCTCCCATTTGTTCTTGAAAATCTCGCCAAAAGTTTGAAGTAAACCGGGTATCTCTATCTGACACAATAGATACCGGTACTCCGTGACGTGCCACTATTTCGTTTGTATATACCTCAGACATCTTTTCTGAAGTATATGTCTCGCGTATGGGAATAAAATGAGCACTCTTCGTCAGTCTATCTACAATCACCCATATAGCATCAAATCCCCGAATCGTTTTAGGTAGTTTGGTCAATAGGTCCATAGTGATATGTTCCCATTTCCAAACCGGAATCTCCAACGGTTGCAGTTTTCCATATGGTTTCTGATGCTCCGTCTTGACTTGTAAGCAAGTCAAGCACTTTTCTACGTATTTTACCACATCTCTCTTCATTCCGGGCCACCAATAGTTTTGTTTCAGATCATTGTACATCTTGGTCGCACCCGGATGAATTGAATATCGGGATTTATGAGCTTCATCAAGTAGAAGCGTCTTCACCCCACAAGTATTTGGAACCCATGTCCTTCCAGATCGAGTCTTCAACCCGTTATTTCCATCCGACAAATCTTTCAACTGGCCGATTATTCTTTCTTTCTTCCAGTTCTCCTCTTTCATTGCTTCTACTTGCGCCTCTAGGATACGTTCAAGTATACCTGAGGTCACCACAAAGTGGTTGTAAAAGTCCCGCCTAGGCTCCGAGTACTCCCCGAGTACTCGCTACAAGGTAGGCTGCCGAGGCACGAGTACTGGTCTCCCAGGCCAATTACTCCCCGAGTAATCTCCGCCTAAGCCGAGTACTTCCCGAGTACTCCCGAATCCGACTAGGGAGCGCCTAGCGACTTTTGCAACCATGCCACAAGCTGCATCGACCTTACTCGTATTGGGACATAGTCCGCTTTTCTGCTCAGAGCATCCGCCACCACATTTTCCTTTCCGGGGTGGTAGTGTATTTCACAATCGAAATCCTTCACCGTTTCCAACCATCGTCTCTGACGCACATTTAACTCCTTCTGATCGAAGAAGTATTTTAAGCTTTTGTGATCGGTGAATATGGTGCACTTTACCCCATATAAATAGTGCCTCCATATTTTTAACCCAAATACCACCGCAGCCAATTCAAGATCGTGCGTGGGATATTTCTTCTCATGTATCTTCAATTGCCTCGAGGCATAAACTATAACTTTGCCCCGTTGCATCAGAACACATCCGAGACCCGATAATGAGGCATCTGAGTAAACCACCAAGTCCTCGACTCCGTCCGGCAATGTTAATACCGGAGCTTGAGTTAGCTTTTCTTTTAGCGTTTGAAACGCCCTTTCTTGTTCAACACCCCAAATGAATTTCTCCTCTTTCTGGGTTAACTTTGTTAGTGGCGACGCAATCTTGGAGAAGTCTTGAATGAACCTCCTATAGTACTCCGCAAGCCCTAAGAAGCTTCTAATTTCCAAAGGGTTCTTCGGGGGATTCCATTTCCACACGGCCTCGATCTTTGACGGATCTACCAATACTCCATCGGCACTTATGATGTGGCCGAGAAATTGCACCTCTCGTAACCAAAAGGCATACTTAGAGAATTTCGCATACAACCTCTCTCGTCTAAGTGTCTCTAACACCTCTTGTAAGTGGATTGCATGATCAGCTTCACTTTTTGAATACACCAAAATATCATCGATAAACACGATGACTGATTTATCCAACATTGGCTTGCAAACCCGGTTCATGAGATCCATGAAAGCCGCGGGTGCATTTGTTAGTCCAAATGACATCACAAGGAACTCGTAATGTCCGTATCGCGTGCGGAAAGCCGTCTTCGGCACATCTTCTTCCTTGACCTTTAGTTGGTGATACCCCGATCTAAGGTCAATCTTTGAAAACCAGTTCGCACCTTGTAGTTGGTCGAATAGATCATCTATCCTCGGAAGCGGGTATCGGTTCTTCACCGTGAGTTTATTTAACTCCCGGTAATCAATACACATGCGCATGCTTCCGTCTTTCTTTTTCACGAACAGTATCGGTGCGCCCCAAGGAGACACACTCGGCCTTATGAATCCTTTGTCAAGCAGGTCTTGAATCTGGGACATCAACTCTTGTAACTCCAACGGCGCAAGTCTGTACGGTGCTCCAGCTACGGGTTTTGCACCCGGAATCAATTCGATCCCGAACTCTACTTCCCGTTCAGGCGGTATCCCCGGTAAATCTTCCAGAAACACATCTTCGTTGTTCCGTACTACTGGTACATTTTCAATCTTCAGTGATTCCTTCTCGGGCTCATTCGCGTATATCATAAACGCCTTGCATCCTTGCTTCATAAGCTTGAGAGCTTTCAACATCGAGCATATTATAGGGTTACCTCCTTTTTCGCCATAGATAGTGACGTGTTTCCCGCTCGGAGATGTTAGCTCTATCTCCTTACGAAAACACACGACCTTTGCGTGGTGTTGAGATAGCCAATCCATCCCAATGACTACTTGAAATTCCCCCATTGACATCGGGATTAGGTCTATCAAGTATTCTTCATCGTCGATGCTTAATTTGCAGCCTCGACAAATATCACAAACTATAAAACTTTTGTTGTCCCCTATTTCAACTTCTAAGGGCACAGATAATTTCGTCAATACAAATGAAGGATGTCGAATAAATCCATACGAAATGAAGGATTTATTCGCACCCGTATCAAACAATACACGTGCTGGAATTGAGTTAATTGTGAATACACCTGAGACCACATCGGGTTCCGTTTTTGCTTCAGCCGCGGTAAGTTGGAAGGATCTAGCCTTCGCCTTAGGAGCTTCTGCTGAAGATTCTTTAACGTCTCTCTTTCCAACTAAGTCCGGGCATTCGGACTTTTTGTGGCCGGGTTGATAGCATTTGTAACAAACTGAGACTTTACCCGGGCATAGCGACCCCGTTTGCCCCGTCTTACTACATATAGGGCATGGTTTGTCTTTGAACCGACATTCTCCCTTGTGTCCTTTCCCGCACACTTTACAACTTGGCGACCCACCTTTAGCATCCACTTTCTTTCCCGACTCTCCAGTTCGAGCTTTCTTTATAGGGTTTGGATTCACATCTTGCGCCCTTCGCTCACCCCTTTCAACTTGTTTCTTCAACTCGATTTCTCGTTCCCGAGCAACGTTTATGATTTCGGTAAGGGTCTCGTATTTTGAAGGAGTCATAAACTCCCTATATTCAGCGCTCAACATGTTATAGTAGTAGTATATCTTCTGTTCTTCGTTCGTCACCAATTCACTACTAAACTTCATCTTATCCATAAACATTGTCGTAATCTTGTCTATGGTCTCGCCCCTGTGCCTAAGTTGCATGAACTCTTCCTTGATTTTATTGATGACCGCCTTGGGACTATGATGTTTAAGAAATGGTGTCTTAAACTCTTCCCATGTCATGGTTCTTGCCGCTTCGGCTCCTATTTCATTCTTTTTGTTGTCCCACCAGTCTTTGGCTTGACCTCTCAACTGGCCCATTCCGTAAGCAACAAAATCACTTTCATCACAATGGGTCCTTTCAAACACCCCTTCAATGTCGCCCAACCATCTTTGGCAAATTATCGGGTCAACTTCCCCGTTATAGATTGGCGGTTTGCACGCCATAAATTCTTTGTATGAGCACCCTTTACGTTCTCCCGATTTCTCCTTCATAAGGTTGACACTATCCTCCAACTTTTTAACTCGCTCTTCGACAAGTGACAATACCGTGCTTTGAATTTTGTCTATAAACCCGGATAGACTACCTTCGATTGCCTTTCCTACCTCTTCGGCAATTATCTCTTTCATTTGTTCGGTGCTTGTCGGCACCGGTTCATTATCATTTCCTTTCGACATCTTGAAACTGAAATGTTTACATTAAACGTTAAACGTTTCATTTATAGCATTGCTTCATTTGTTTCGGTTTAGCCAAGTTCCCAACTTGCTTTAACCGTTCACATTTAATGCACTTTCCGGGTTTGAGTGTGTCAACACGCTCTTCCCATGCATATCAATTCATTTCTCATTTCTTACATAATATATAATCTATGAAAATAATAAATTAATTCTTACCGGACGATCGATCAAGCTTGAACCGAACACTTGTTGACAACCTTAAGCTCTGATTACCAACTTGTAACACCCGTCTTAATTACTACTTGAATTTAATAATAATTCATAAGATTTTATATAAAAGATGTCTAATTTAAAACATAAGTTCCAAAAATAAAGTTCTAAGGTAACAAACATTAGTCAACTACCGACTAATTTAAACATTCATAAGTTGTTTAGCAAACTGTTTACATCATAACATTGTCTAAACAGACTTAATTTACGCGGAAGCTTTAAAAGTTCGTGTTCGGTTCTTCAAAAGCTTGCTTGACCGCCATCCGTAATCCTTCAATACCTAGAAACTGGAAATTTTTAACAAAGATTAGTGTTAGAGTTCTTAGAAATATTACATAATCGAAACTACGCTTAAAACGGATTCGATTTAACAAAGATATGCAAAATTCAACATGAATGTCAAGGCTCTACCGTAACTTACGGTAGTCACCGTAAGTTACGGTAGCTCCTGGGAAACTTTGGTTCCACCGTAAAACAGGAAGAATCCACCGTAACATTTTGGTCCCTACCGTAAATTACGGTATATACCGTAATTTACGGTAGGCTCTGGAATGTTATGTTTTGTTTGATTTGTTTGTTTACTCGAACCAAATTCTCGGATTTCATTTCCTACAAACCAACATGTTAAATCCTCGTATTCTAATATGTCGTTTGTCAACAATAACAAAAGACCAATTTATTATATTACGAAGCATTTGCCACGCATTAATCGATTATTCGACCCGTTTGGCTCATCTACGGAATCCTCCATTATGATGACTACCAACAAGTTCTAACCAATCCTGGTCTTATTAATCAATATAGCGATCATTATCGCTTCAAATTAAGACAACCTTTATTCTACAATTCACTATACTTATGCAAATTATCAAAGTTTACCCAATGTAACGAGTCAAGTTACATACCTTTAGTGCACGCCCTTCAAACGCAAATCGCCTCCGGCTTGTCCACTCGACGTTCCGGTATCTTTTCCTATAGAGTTCAATCATAACATGTTTAGAACTCTTTTCGATCACGTATTGCATAGTTTGTCAAAACATCAAAATTATGCGTTTTAACTCTAAATTTCAGTTTCGGACCTTCTTTGAAGCATTTTCACGAACACTTAAAGTGCAGGATTTTATATCTTTGATTTTCAAGTTCATGGCTTGTCACTTAGCCAAAATTAACATCAATCGAGTTAGCATATATAGAATCAATCATCACATTTTACAGAAATTAGTTTCTATGAATCATATTACACTAGAATGACCTTCAAAACTCTAATGTTCATCAAGTTCCATCTAACCCACATATCATCAACAATGGTGGCCATGAATTTCACTAGAATTTAGCATTATTTCAACATGCACTTGTCTAGGGTTTACTCCTGGACATTCTAATGTTCCTATTTCATCTACAAATCATACATGCATCATCAGATTTCAAGTTCCCTAAATTCATGAGAATTTCAAGTAGTGAATTTTTGTCAAATTTTACATACCTTATGATCTCCTTGCCATGGGGATCATTAATCTATGCTCGATTTTCGTTTTGGACTTGGTTTGATCCTTCAATTTAGGAATTTTGTGAAGTTTAGGGTTTTGATGAGCTTGGTCGCCCCCTGCTTCTTGTCTGGTCGATCTCACGCACGTATGTGTGTTTGAGATTTCTATTTCTTTTGTTTTATTAAACTTAATTTCAATTTAAGCACTTTTGGCCCCTCAACTTTTGTTTTAACTTATTAACTACTCATAAGTCCTTATCTAACTAGGTCAGTGTCATTCCTGGTTTAATCGGAATTTAAGAATTTGTATTTTCGGGATGTTACATCAAGTCTATACTTGAAAAGGAAAAACTGAATAACACCAACTTTCTCGAATGGCACCGCAATCTGAGAATAGTTCTCAAGATGGCGAAAAAGCTATATATCTTAGATGGCCCAGTCCCTACCGAGCCTGAAAGTAACACTAGTGCTGCTCGTAAGGCACTGGAAAAGCATAACGAGGATGCCGTTGAGGTAGCCTGCCTTATGCAAGCCACCATGTCTCCTGAACTTCAGAAGAACATGGAAGATAAAGATGTTTATGACATGATCCAGCAACTGAAAGGCATGTTTCAGAAACAAGCCCGACAGGAGCGATATGATACCATGAAGCAGCTCATAAGCTGTAAAATGCAAGAATGATCGTGTGTCAGTACTCATGTGCTTAAGATGAAAGGGTACATTGACCAGATGAACAAACTTGGTTATCCCCTGCAAGATGAAATGGCAGCGGACTTCATCTTGAACTCTCTCCCTAGCTCATACGACCAGTTCATTATGAACTATAATATGAATGCTTGGGTGAAGACTGTGCCTGAGCTACATGGTATGCTCAAAACGGCCGAGATGAACATTCCACATAAAACCAACCAAGTTCTGATGGTCAAGTCTGGTGGTGTTAAGAAGCCCAACAACAAGAAAAGGGCTCATAACAGCAAAGGCAAGAAAATGGCTGTTGTTGTTGCCAAATCTGCCACCAACAACAAGCAGGTTGCTAAACCACCCCCTCCCCAGGAGCGCCAGTGCTTTGAATGCATCCAAATGGGGCACTGGAAAAGGAACTGCCTACAATATCTAGCCAAGCTGAAGGCGAACAAGGCCAACAACATTGGCACTTCTTCAGGTATTCTCATTTATGTTATTGAACTTTTTACTGTCTCCAGCAACACATGGGTATTTGATACCGGGTGTGGTTACCACATCACTAATGTTTTGCAGGAGCCTGAAAAGTGGAGGAAGCTGAAGCAAGGCGACATGGAACTCATCATTGGTGATGGGAATAGAGTGCCCGTTCTTGCAACCCGCACATTTCATTTTTCATGTTCTTCTGGCCTTGTAGTTAATTTAAACAATTGTTTGTTTGCACCTGGTATAACCAGAAACATTATTTCGGTTTCCCTTTTGTTTGAACAAGGTTTCAAGTACGTTTTTAATGGTATTTCTATTTCTGCCTACTTGAATGATGTCTTTTATTTTGAGGCTAAACCTCGAAATGGTATTTATGAGATTGATGTTCAAACATGTAATAACATATATCATCTTTCTAAGCGTAACAAAGCTGATATGAATGAAACATTTCTATGGCATTGTAGACTTGGCCACATAAGTAAGGCACGCATAAAATGGCTCCAATCCGAGGGGATTCTTGAATCCACTGGACAGGACTCCTTTAATGATTACGAATCTTGCTTAGCTGGCAAACTCACAAAGCGTCCCTTCACTGGCGTTGGTGAACGGGCCAATAGTCTGTTAGGACTCATTCACACTGATGTATGTGGCCCTTTCAGAACCATGACAAGGAACCATGAAAGATACTTCATCACTTTCATCGACGATTATAGTTGATATGCTTGTGTCTATCTTATGAAGCATAAGCATGAAACTTTTGAAAAGTTCAAAGAGTTTCAAAACGAAGTAGAAAACCAACTTACTAGAAAGATAAAAATACTTCGATTAGATCGAGGTGGCGAATACCTCAGCTTAGAGTTCCTCAATCATCTCAAAGAGTGTGGAATAATTTCAGAACCCACTCCACCTGGCACACCCCAACTTAATGGCGTGAGCTAGAGGAGAAATCGAACCCTACTTAATATGGTTCGATCGATGATGTGTAGAACTAACTTGCCTCACTCCTTTTGGGGTCATGCTCTTATGACTGCCGCCCACATTCTCAATCTGGCTCCGACTAAAAAGGCAAACAAACCCCCCATATGAGATATGGCATGGGCGTAAACCCGATTTGGAATACCTAAAAGTATGGGGATGTGATGCATACATCATAAGTGATGCTGATGATAAGCTCGATCCTCGAGGCGAAAAGGTTGTTTTCGTCGAATACTATAAAAGAAGCGGATATTATTTCTACCATCCTGATGCAAATGTTATTTCCATCAAAAGGAAGGGGCACTTTCTCGAGGAAGAACTTCTTAATCAAGGAACTGGAAATAATGTGGTTGATCTTGAAGAAATTCGAGAACCAATAACAACCGCTGATGAAGTCGGAACGTCTGAACAACAAGAAATTGTTGCTGATGAATCAGACATGAACACAGGTGTTCGCAGAAGTAGCAGGACTCGTAAAGAACCTGACAGATACCTTTGGCATCTCGAAGGTGCTGAAGTCTTGGTAGTAGATGATTCTAATGACGAACCTACTAACTACAAATCTGCTATCTCAGATCCTGAATCTGCGAAATGGCTGGAAGCCATGAATGCTGAGATGCAATCTATGCATGATAATCAAGTCTGGGACTTGGTTGAGCTACCCCCCGAATCTAGGGCAGTCGGGAGCAAATGGGTTTTCAAGAGAAAAACCGATATGCATGGAAATGTACACACCTTTAAAGCACGGCTAGTTGCGAAGGGTTTCACTCAAACTCAGGGGATTGACTATGATGAAACCTTCTCGCTCGTTGCTATGATCAAATCGACCAGGATATTGCTTGCCATAGCTGCGTACTATGACTACGAGATATGGCAAATGGATGTCAAAACCGCTTTTCTTAATGGGCATCTCTCTGAAGATGTCTATATGGTTCAGCCAGATGGTTTTGTTGATCCAAAATATCCTAATAGGGTGTGCAAGCTGAATAAGTCCATTTATGGACTCAAGCAGGCGTCTCGTAGCTGGAATCTTCGTTTTGACCAAAAGATCAAAGAGTTTGGTTTTGTTAAAAATGAAGATGAGCCTTGTGTTTACAGAAAGGCTAGTGGGAGCACTATATCTTTCCTCATCCTGTATGTGGATGATATACTGATTATTGGAAACAACGTCCCTATGCTTAACGAAGTTAAACACTATTGGGAACTTGTTTCGCAATGAAAGATCTTGGAGAAGCAGCTTATATTCTAGGAATCAAGATCTATAGGGATAGATCTAAGCGACTTCTTGGGCTAAGTCAAAGTACATACATAGACAAAATGATGACACACTTTAAGATGGAAAACTCCAAGAAAGGAGGTGTTCCTATGACTAAAGGGACTGTGTTGAACAAATCGCAATCTCCTTCAACGGACATTGAAATTAAGCGAATGGAAGCAGTTCCATATGCTTCAGCGATTGGTTCTATCATGTATGCTATGTTATGTACTAGACCTGACGTCTCGCATGCTTTAAGCATGACTAGTCGTTATCAACAAACTCCTGGCATTGCCCATTGGACTGCTGTTAAGAACATTCTGAAGTATCTGAGAAGAACTAAAGATATGTTCTTAGTATTTGGAGGAGTAGAAGAAGAGCTCACTGTAAGATGTTACACTGATGCCAGTTTTCAAACTGACCGAGATGACTCTCGCTCTCAATCAGGTTTTGTATTCACTCTAAATGAAGGAGCTATCTCATGGAAGAGCTCCAAGCAGAGTGTGGTGGCAGATTCAACCACCGAATCTGAATATATAGCCGCATCAGATGCTGCAAAGGAGGCTGCTTGGATGAAGAAATTCATAACCGACCTCAATGTGGTTCCAAGCATTAAGAAACCCATCGAGATATTCTGTGACAACACGGGTGCTATTGCTCAAGCCAAAGAGCCCAGATCTCATCACAGGGCCAAGCACATTCTAAGAAAGTTCCACTACATATGGGAAATTGTGGAACGTGGAGACATCGTGATAAGCAAAGTGGACACAGATCAAAACCTAACAGACCCGTTTACTAAACCCATGACTCAGGACAAGCATGATTAGCACATGGATGCTATCGGGCTTAGATTAGCTAGCTGTATGTTTTGATTTAGTATTTGGATGTACGAACTTTTAACAGTTGTACTTTTGAATTCAATTTTGATTTACTGGTTAAATGCAATTTTGAATCTTATAACTGTGTTCGATTTTAATACGTTTAATCCGTGAATCTTGCATTCTAAACTATCCGTAGTCGGTCAGACTTGTGGGAACAGTTCTGAATTAAGACTATTCTGACTTTGGACTCAAGGAGTTGACTTCCAAATTCACAGACCTCATTGAGAATGACGTTGTATGTAACTCGCATCAAATCATCTTCATGGATCTTAGTCATAAGATGCTTTGATATTGGTATACTCATTTCGTATCCTTTGACCTGAGATACATATTAGAATTTCCGTTTACCAAGGATTATTCTTTGATTACTGTCAACCGCTTTCGTAACTGCCAGTCATAAAGGCTTTAATTGGGAATAGTTCTGAAGTTCAGTGGGAGTTGTATGCAGTCAATATGGGATTCTGAACTCTTACATGATATGTAATAGTTAGACATTGTGGCACCCTCGTTGATTCAAACTGGTGAAGTGTAAGGCCTTACCCAAACTTACTGTGTGTTTGTTCGGACCACTTTGACTCTTGATCGAGAACAATAATAATTGAACACCATATGAGAATGAACTTAATCCATGTCTCATTGATTCAATTTATGTCTTTTACAGAAAGGATGAATGACAACAATTACCATAAGTCTATTGTCTTGCAATAGCAAGTTGTTACTAATGGCAAGGTGTTTTGGTTAATGACTTTAAAGTGTCATACCTTGTTGGGGGCAGCCATGTGCAGCTAGAGCACCGCTGACTGTCTGCGTTGAGGATTTTATCAAAGGTCGTCCAAGTGGGAGATTGTTGGATTTATATGTACGGGTTCGATAAGTCAACGCTGCTGAGCGAGCTATGACCCGTAAGAGTTACACCTTGGGCAACGAACATTAAATCCACTTAATTCGATTAAATGGTGATCGCGAACAATCAGCGGAACGAAATATATAATTATCTAGAATAATTATTTATTTGCGTGGAACGGAATTTATTATTTATACACGTTATAAATAATTTAACGTTTAATTACTTATTTAATTAAACTTTGTCTTTGCGGGCTTTGTATCACGTTTGGGCTTGTACTAGTCGTATTGGCCTTTGTAGGGCCGAAAGATAATTAGTGATGGTTATTAGGGTTTATGAGATAAAACCTAGTTACCTATTTATATTATATAAGATATAATATACTAACATCTTTTTGAGAAGGAACAACAACAAACCTTCTGCCGTAACCACAAGCAAAAGGAGAATTCCATTTTTTGTTTTTTGATACAATCACATAATAAGGGAACAGCCGCCACTTTCAAGTAAAGTGCCGACTCCTTTATCCTTTTGTGATTCTTGTTTCGCGAGGCACATCCGGTTACCGTGTTCGTGTTCTAGCATCTGTTCGTAGTACCTCGGTGTCTTACACGGTTATTATTAACCAAAAAGGGTATAATTTTTCTCATCGGTAGATTAATTAATATTGCTAATCGTATTTGCATGTTTGTAACCATGATCCTGTTTGGTTCACTTTTGGTGTCGATTTTTATATTTATTCTGCTGTGTGTTTTTATTAATTATATATTATATATTTAGTTAATAAAATATATCAAACCCGCTTTGATTAAAAGTAAAATTGACACCACTGAATCCCAACACGAACAACATCACATCTTCGCGAAATTACTTTTAATTCATGATAAAGCTCTTACCTTTATCAATACCCACATGGCAAAACCCCCAATTGTTGTTTAAAATCGGATCTTAGATGCATTAATTCAAGCTTTCTGCATCAATGAGCAAGACCCAGAAAGGGGTTTATCAATCTTGTAATATTTCTTGAAAAAAGATGGTATTTTTCCTTCAAGTTTTACTTTTTGTACGTTGATTAGGGCTTTTTGTTTGAAGAGTGAGATGGATAGAGCAATGGAGGTTGTGGGGATGATGAGTGATGAGAAATTTAAGTACCCTTTTGATAGTTTTGTGATTAGTTGTGTTGTTTTTGGGTTTGTTAGTATTGGGAAGAATGAGCTTACTGTAGGGTTTTATGAGAATGTTGTAAGTTCTGGTGGTGTAAAGATGAATGTTGTTGCCTATACTTGTGTTTTGAGTGCTTATTGTAGGATAAAAAGATTCGAAAAGGTTTGTGATTTAGGTTGTGAGATTGAGAAGGGGTTTGGGAGAAGAGAAAGGGAAAAAAAGTTTGCAGATGTGGGGTAAAGAGGTGAGATAATCAAACAATCTTTTTATTACACTTCGTAGACATTTGGTCCACCTCTTCTCATGCAGACGTTTGCAGATGTGGTCCGCAGACTGCAGACCTTTTACATCTGAAAAAACAAACACCACCTTAGTGTTCATCCTAAATTTTTTTATAGAAAAATCTAGACTAATTAAGCGGAACATGGACACCACCAATGAATATTAAAAAATGGAGCAGAGTTCTATTTTGCTCTCCGTGGTTTGGTTTAAATAGCCATTTTGCTTCAATAGTTTTAATTTTACTTTTTTGCTTGGTTCAGTCTTTTTCCAAACACTCACATCCTACCAATTGATTTTTTATCAAGGGCAAGCAAGACTTTTTGCATATGGACAGTTTTGTCTTTTGCCTTTCAAGTTCATAAATCCCAAAAACCGTTATGAAGATTTTTAGAGTTCTTGATAATTGAAGTATAGATTTTTAGCGTTCACGAGATTCCTGCAAATTGAAGCATATATATAATTGAAGCGTGGTTGAACAATTATTTCTGATTTTCTACAACAAATTCGGATTATTTATGTGTTCTTCTCGTTCGATTTTTCTGTGTTCTTTCTCGATCCATGTTGTAGTTAGTTTGATCATGTTTCGACTTATATACGTTCAAAGTTAAAATCATATATATGCTTTGATTTTGAATACACTATGAAGATTTCAAACTTTATGCCAAAATATGATTGTTTTAACCATAACTTCATATATGAATAAATAAAATCATATACAAAATAAACACTTTAAGTCATTGTATGTTAATGTATAATACTAACTGTTGTTTGTTATTAAATTTTATAACGTGAAAAAACAATTTTCTTGAGTACATATCACCTTTCAACTAGTACCAAGTATCAACTACACAGTGTTAAAGTTTTTTGTGCCATGTAAAAAGATTTACATATTTAAATTTGCATATGTTAAAATAAAATTAGATAAAGGCAAATGGGTACTCATATACCATAAAAATCTATATAGTAAGAAACTTTGTGTTAATTTGCTAAATATGCATATAACATATTTACATATTTAAATTTGCATATTTTAATAAGAAATTAGATTAAGGCAATTGGGTATATCCGGTTTTTACGTATACAGATTGTATATGTAATTAGAATTTATTGAAATATTATATATAACTAGTAGTACGACCCGTATGCAAACACGGGTGGCTTTTAGAAAACATGTATAACACATATAAATGGTGAATGTGGTTATAATTATAAATAGATAAGCCAGTCGGTAAATACTTAAAGTTTAGAGTACAAAAAATACGATTTATTAATCTTTGTGAACAAAATAACATTTGCATTCAAGCATGTTATTTCTCCATAAAACACTGTTTTAACTCAATAGTGGTTTCAAACATGTTCTTTCTCCACAAAACACTGTTTTAACCCAACAGTGGTTTTAAACCACAGTTTTAACCCAACACTGGTTTCAACCACTGTTTTCTCCACAAAACTCTGTTTTAACCCAACAGTGGTTTCAAACATCTATTTTCATCCATCTGTTGACTTTGGTCAACAGATGTATCAACCACTGTTTTATTTTCAAACATCTGTTCACAACAAACAGAGGTTTCAAAACCTAAACAGACCTTTGCCACTATTACAAGCTTTTAAACTCTCAACCCTAAATATTTAATTAATTAATATAATAACAAAAATGGTTAACAATTTTAACACAACTAATTATATAAAATATGAAAGTGTCAAACAGAGCTAACTATATAAAATATGTCTAAATCCTACCTTTCATTGTAGGTGTGAGTCATTCTAAAGCTATTTGCTTCCTCACAAAATTAGTATAAAAAATACTATATGTTATCTTTCTAAAGCTATTTGCTTCCTCACAATGCATGGGATATGATTTTAAAAATATGATTATGTTGATTTCCGTATGATGAAGAGTATAATAGATGGGTTAGGATCAAATACAAAGGATAAAATAAATAAGAAGGGTAAGAAGGATTCTAGTCCATTGATCTTAGATATGGAGGGTTGAGATTAGTTGTAGGGAAAAGAAAATAATAGAAGGGCATAAAGGGAATCATATATTTATGGATTTTCTCTCTCTACAAGCAAGGCACATGCCAATTCCCCCATCGATTTAAAACTTCCATAACTTTTTCATACGACATTTTTTTTAAAAAAAATTCACCATAATAACGAGCGTTTTTTATCTTTAATATGAGTACCATATTATCATATAAAAATAAAATAAAAAATTTCATTTTTGCTGGGTTTTTTTTTTTTGCATTGTGTTAAAGGTTCAGGTCATTGTGTCTTTTAACTGGGTTTTGATTAGTAGAGTTTCTATACATTGTGTTATTATCAAAACCTATAACACAATGTTAATTTGGGTTCTATCCATTGCGTTTTTATAAGAACCTATAACATAATATATGACACAATGAAGATGGTGTTATATCTGGGTTTTCTATAAATTGTGTTATTAGTTCAGGTCATTATGTTTGATATGTTATTAATTGTATTTTAATATGTTGTCCATTGTGTTTTAATAATTTGTTCAATTTTTTTTTATTATCTTTGTTCATTGTGTTTTAGTTTGTTGTGTATTGTGTTTTTAGTTTGTTTTCTATTGTGTCTTCATCTGCTCTCCATTGTGTCTTTTATCTGTTGTCATTAATTGTGTCTTTTATCTGTTGTCATCAATTGTGTTTTTATTTAGTCTGGTACTTATTGTGTTATATGTTATTGCCATTGTGTTATACATTATGGTCATTGTGTTTTAGTATGTTGTCCATTGTGTCTTTATCTGTTGTCATTGATTGTGTTTTTGATCTACTTTACATTGTGTTTTACATCATGTCCATTGTGTTATTATCAAAACCTATAACACAATGTTAATTTGGGTTCTATCCATTGCATTTTTATAAGAACCTATAACACAATATATGACACAATGAAGATGGTGTTATATTTAGGTTTTTTTATAAATTGTGTTATTAGTTCAGGTCATTGTGTTTAATATGTTATTCATTGTGTTTTAATATATTGTCTATTGTGTTTTAATAATTTGTTCAATTTTTTTATTATCTTTGTTCATTGTGTTTTAGTTTGTTGTGTATTGTGTTTTTAGTTTGTTTTCCATTGTGTCTTCATCTGCTCTCCATTGTGTCTTTTATCTGCTGTCATTAATTGTGTCTTTTATCTGTTGTCATCAATTGTGGTTTTATTTAGTCTGATACTTATTGTGTTATATGTTATCGCCATTGTGTTATACGTTATGGTCATTGTGTTTTAGTATGTTGTCCATTGTGTCTTTATCTGTTGTCATTGATTGTGTTTTTGATCTACTTTACATTGTGTTTTACATCATGTCCATTGTGTAATATGCAACTAGGTTTTTGAATTTTTTTTTGAAAAATATAAAAATATGGTACTCATATTAAAGATAAAAAAACGCTTGATTTTATGGTTTAATTTTTTTTAAAAACAAATGATGTATAAAAAAGTTATGGACGTTTAAAAATTTGGGGGGGGGGGGGGGGAATAACATGTGACTTGCATGTGCATATTCTCTTTCCTCTTGTAGACAAAATTACCCTTTCTATTTAATTCCTCCTAGGACACTTGTCACTCTCTGGTGGCTTCTTACCTTTCTTATTTTTAAATACTTTGTATTATAACTCAACCCTATAATACACATATTCAGTCATAAAAATAAACACATGATCTATATCTCCTATACTTAAAGAGTTCATCAATAAATGATTTTTAACTCAAATAACTCCCAAAACCATATATCATCAAAGCCCTTCAAAAGAACATAGATACCCAACCGGTTAAGCAGTTAATGTGGAAAACACTGGTTTTACGCCAAACTCAGTAATGTGCAAACACGAGTGATTTTTAGAAATTCATGGGTTAATACTTCAACGTAAAGGATATATAGTGTATGTTTTAGCGACATGTCAAATCCAGTTAATTTTTTAGCTTCAATATCATAGACAACAAATTTTGCAGACGACGAAATACTTGAAATAATAAAGAAAGTTCGAAAAACCAAACACCATTTAGTATAATACAACATAATAATTTCTAATCGATAGGCGAAACAGTAGTCTCGATAAATAATGCTCCTTTCGGACTGTTGTAGTTGTCAACATGTTGGTGGTATTTCAAAACTTTATTGCTCAGATCAACTCCAACCATATCCCCCAAATGCTTGTTATCAGCTACTTGTTGTTTTGAATTATATTGGTCCTTTGGTGCCTATCTACATAATCAACCACACGAGGATTATTGAAAGCAAACACCTTGATCCAGCCTTCTTCTTCAAATTTGAGCAAAATAGCAGTTAGCTCATCAGACTTTCCAACGACAATCAAATGCTGCTTCTTTGCAATGGTCAAAAAATGCCCTTGGCAAGGATTGACTTCCATACTCTCTAGAAAACGAAGTATTCTAAAAGTCTCAGAAAGAACATCGAAAGCAACTATGTTCCTCTCACCTGGTGGATACCAATAATTTGAAACCATGAAATATATGGTTTTGCCGGAATAAATTCCGGGAAACCATGAATAACTGCTTGAACCATAATTATTTACGCTCAAGAAATTTATTGTTCTCCATGACTCACGACATCGCGAGTAAACACGAGCAGTAACCATATTACGGTAACATCTGATGTGAAGCACTTTCAGATCATTGGATTCATCAAAATACATTCCACCAGTATCAGAGTTTCAATCGTAACTATTATTAAAGTAGTCGTTAGACAAAAACTTATAGCGCCTGGTTGTTGGATTCCACAGGATCAGCTCACAGCAAATCCGTTCATTGCAAACTAACAACAACCCATTAAATGATGATAGAATACGTAAGAAGGTAGGGTGGATATTGTTAGGCAAACTTATGGTTTTGCTTGTAACGACATCCAAATTCCCACCTACTATGTTGTCAACGACAATTAACTTGTCTTTAAAGGAGAGTAGTTTCTTTTGTAGTGAATTTCCAATTCAGCGAGAATGCATCATCTCAAATGCATGACTTGACACTTCCCTATGAAAATTTTTGGAAACACATTTGAAACGACCAATAACTTTTGCAGGGAGCCTTGTGAAAATTTCATCAACGATCATTTGAAACCCAATGTTTTCCATTTTATGATCTATGTTCTACAATAAAAATATATAACAAATAAAATATAATTATATATGTAAATGTTTATAAATAAGAAATAAGGATGTTACTATAAAACCCATGGCATTATAGCCTAGTGGTATCTTGGGGGTGGGATAAGCCTTATGACCATTAGGTCATGGGTTCGATTTCCACAAAGGGGGTTTTCCCAGATTTATTGGGTTTCCTCCTGAATTGGTGTATAGGCATTATTGCCTAGTGGAGATGGATATGATCGGGTGGATCTGCTGGTGGCACGATGATACTCCAGTGGTCCATCAGTGATCCAAATTTGTCGTTAAAAAAAGGATGTTACTATATATAAATATACCAAAAATTTAAAAAACAAACATCATATTTGTAACTACAAAACCGATCATAATTTTGATGAACAGAGTAACTACAATGACATTTAAAACAAAGAATCTTCGGATTAGATAACATGCATTGTTGTGGAAGTAAAATTTTAATCAATATTCTTGATTAACTTTACGATTCATAATTTTATTGTAAAATCTTAAGAGAATCATAAAAAGAGACATTTTAACAGATGTCAAGTGAGACTAACTCAGTGGCGGAGCCAGGATTTTTTTCTATTGATGTCACTTTTTTGTGACCGAGTTTTATCAACTCCATGTTAGAACTTTTGGGTCGGGTTGGGTTTTTATCACTAACGTTCCATTCAAGAACTAAAATTAGTAAAGTTTCACATCTAAATATATCAAACATCACATACTCAAGAAACAAAACAAAACAATAAAAATCTATATTTTCATAAAACAAAACAATAAAAATCTATATTTTCAGAAACTTATTGTATCTGAATAAAAATTATTCTTGGCCTGTATAAATTTGGCTTAAACTTAAAAAGCAAGAAAGTACAAAGAAAAAAAGTGCAACAAGCCAGTTTCGATCTTGGGTGGATAGTTTTTGGAGTAAATGGACTAACCATTCCAACTTGATTCCATTGTTTCTTTTCTGACGCAAATTATTTTTATGTTGTCACCATTTTAAAAACATTGGATCAATCATAATTTTTATACTACACGCTCTATATAAACTTCAAAAATCAGTGATGTCTGCTGACTGCGTTCGAATACATATAACTCCGCCCCTGGACTAACTTACTGTTAAATAATATGATGCGGCGATGGTTCGGTTTGTGTCTTGATTTTGCTGTGAACAAATGGGTGTTTGAAAGACTAAGAGATTGTAATGATATTGATAAACAAAAAAACTTTGAAGATGATTGAGTAGATGGATGAAGGCGGTAATGATGAAACAAGTTTCCCAATCTAAGGCAAATAAATTTATTTTATATACCCAATGAAGGCGGTAATGATTGAGTAGATGGTGAGACTAACTTACTGTTAAACAATATGATGCGACGATGGTTCGGCTTTTAATGCAAAACATTTCAAAAATAAGTTTTCATGGGAAAACTATAAAATTAAATATCAAGAAACCCAAAGGACAAATTTTAAACCTTCAAAAAAAAAAAAGGTTATCATAATTACAATTAACCTCTTCATTTACCATAAGACGCATTTTACACACTATAAATGATCATTTACCATAAAACGCATTTCAAAACCTCAACAATTGTCTTTTAAAATTTTCACATCTGTTGACTTACGAAACATCAGTTCAGGCACAATTCAACATCCACATAATCTAAATCAAACTCAGACACAATGAGAAGAACGCTTTCATCATCATACTTTTATAAAGATTGCAATTACATCTAGTAGCCTAACCAACTCCCTACATCTGCTATTAGCCTAAGCACTATTACATTGAAAACCTCTGTTGAGCAGCATCTATTGAATATCATATGTTGTTCTTTAACATCTGTTGACCCATAGCAGACCTTTGCTTCTTCAAACTTTCTTCAAATTTTGTCTTCATCAGCAGAGGATCACTTCAAACAGATGTTCTCTTTGGGCAGACTTTACATTTGACAGACATTTAGAGTAGTAGATGTTGAGTATTTGTAACTGAGAGGAGGAAATTCTTCAAAAAACTATTGACTTACCAAACATCTGTTCAGGCACAATTCAACATCAACATAATCTAAATCAATGATATTATATAGTGAAATATCTTACAGCCCAAAGGTTAGATTTTAATTCACTGTAGATTAGACAATCTAGCAGGAAAAAAACATGTACATTTAATATAAACATGTAAAATTATATTTAAAAACAACAGCTTTTTAATGCAAAACATCTAATAGCCTAACAAACTCCCTACATCTGCTATTAGCCTAAGCACTATTACATTGAAAACCTCTGTTGAGCAGCATCTATTGAATATCATATGTTGTTCTTTAACATCTGTTGACCCATAGCAGACATTTGCTTCTTCAAACTTTCTTCAGACTTTGTCTTCATCAGCAGAGGATCACTTCAAACAGATGTTCTCTTTGGGCAGACTTTATCTTTGACAGACATTTAGAGTAGCAGATGTTGAGTATTTGTAATTGAGAGGAGGAAATTCTTCAAAAATCTGTTGACTTACCAAACATCTGTTCAGGCACAATTTAACATCAACATAATCTAAATCAATGATATTATATAGTGAAATATCTTACAGCCCAAAGGTCGGATTTCAATTCATTGTAGATTAAACAATCTAGCATGAAAAAACGTGTACATTTAATATAAACATGTAAAATTATATTTAAAAACAACAGCTTTTAATGCAAAATATCTAATAGACTAACAAACTCCCTACATCTGCTATTAGCCTAAGCACTATTACATTGAAAACCTCTGTTGAGCAGCATCTATTGAATATCATCTGTTGTTCTTTAACATTTGTTGACCCATAGCAGACCTTTGCTTTTTCAAACTTTTTTCAGACTTTGTCTTCATCAGCAGAGGATCACTTCAAACAGATGTTCTCTTTGGGCAAACTTTACCTTTGACAGACATTTAGAGTAGCAGATGTTGAGTATTTGTAATTAAGAGAAGGAAATTCTTCAAAAAATTGTTGACTTACCAAACATCTGTTCAGGCACAATTCAACATCAACATAATCTAAATCAATGATATTATATAGTGAAATATCTTACAGCCCAAAGGTCAGATTTCAATTCAATGTAGATTAAACAATCTAGCAGGAAAAAACCGTGTACATTTAACTTTAAACATGTACCATAAGAAACATGTTATCGTAATTACAATTATCATCCTCATTTATCATAAGACGCATTTTAATCAATATAAATGATCATTTACCCTAAAACGCATTTCTAAACATCAACAATTATCTTTTAAAAAACTATCTGTAAAAAAAAACAAAACAAAAAAAAAACAAATCAAAACTAGCAACACCAAGAATACTTTAGCCTAGATCAACAAATAATCAATAAAATATTCAAATCAAAACACAATTCACTCAAATAAAATTTTCACATCAGTTGAAGTTACGTGATAGAGTGACAATAGACTTCTTAACATTCAACAACACATCATTCGTTTGTTCTTTCATATTTCAGAGTGTAATCCGATCAGATCAGTAACAATTAACTATGTATAAAGCTAATTTATATCCAAAAACACACAATTCAAACCCTAAGTGTTGGTATATGTTGAGTAACGTAGGAGAAAGAAGTAAAGAAATACGAAACCCCATGATCGAAGACAGAGTAGCGTACCTTATTTATGCTCTCAACGCTGAGCTGAGATTATGCTTGATTTTGCTTGAATTTGTATCAAACCCTAGGTCAACAAATAGTCAATAAAATGTTCAAATCAAAACACAATTCGCTCAAATAATAAACAATAGAGAAAAATGCCCGGATAGTCCCTGTGGTTTCACCTTTTTTCACCTATAGTCCCTATCTTTCTAAAACTACTTGAATAGTCCCCAAGTTTTCAATTTTTGTTCTCGGATAGTCCCTGGGTCTAACTTCAGTTTGTTTTCTCTGTTAAGTGGGTGTTAAGAGGGTGTGAAATGACAAAAATACCCTTTCCTTAAAAGGCTAAACCACAGGGACTATCCGGACATTTTTCTCTTTTTATTTATAAAACCCCACCACCACACTTCATCTTCAACCTCCACCCTCCACCATCACCCTCTCTCTCCCTCTCTAATTCCGGCGAAAGTCCGGCTACTCACGGTGGAACCAGTTGACCTCTGTTGACCCGCATCCGAACCGGGTTGAACCAAACTGAAATCCTTATAAATCGAGTCACCAGAGTTGACTTGTGCCTGTGAAATAAACAAAATCAGATCTGCACTGAGCTTGTTGTCGTCGACCCGTAGCTCCGGTGGTCAGGCCGTCGCCGGCCACCACCTTCATCATCGTCATCATCAACAGCAAACATCACTATCATCATCATTTTTTTTGAAAGCAAAAGATGAGGAATCAGATACCATCCAGAGGTTCCGTCTCTCTCTCTCTCTCCTCAGTTCTACTCTCGTGCCGCCGTCGTCCGCTAACGGCCGTCGCCGAACCAGATCGTGTCGCCGCGTCCGCTAAGGCGGCGCTGCCGTCTAACTCCGCCGCTCTCTTCTCTCTCTCTCCTCAGTTCTACTCTCGATTTCGTTCTCTCTGTTCTTCGTCACCGGAAAAGAAGGAACCGAGGTAGTGTCGGTGTTGTGTGGTCGCCGGTTAATAAACAAGGGAGGTGTATTTGAGGTGTCGTGAGGTGTGTGAGTGACTGGAATAACAAGGATCGGAGGAGGGGGGTTGTCGGCTTCCTCGTTCACCATCACCGATAATACGACCGGCAGCCGGCCGTGTGTCTTCGTCAGAGGGAGATAGAGGAAACGAGGGATGCTAGTGTGTGGGTTGGGGGAGGGTGATGGTGGTGGGGTTTTTTCTCTAAAAATGAAGAAGATGCCCGGATAGTCCCTGTGGTTTGGCCTTTTAAAGGAAAGGGTAAATTGGTCATTTCACACCCATTTAACAGAGAAAACAAACTGAAGTTAGACCCAGGGACTATCCGAGAACAAAAATTGAAAACTTGGGGACTATTCAAGTAGTTTTAGAAAGATAGGGACTATAGGTGAAAAAAGGTAAAACCACAGGGACTATCCGGGCATTTTTCTCTAAACAATATCATGTCCGATGTACCTATGAGAGCTGTTGTGGCTCCGATGAGAAGGAACCGCTCTCCGTACGAAATCCCTATCATCGGTTATTGTTATTATTGACGCTTTTTGGAGGTGAAAATAAAGGTTTGATACGGAATAACTACAGATTGAATGCTGGATTTGTAGAAAGAGAGTATTAAAACTTACCTGGTTCTATTCAATAGTTGTTGTAGATATTTAGGGTTAGATAACTCCCATGGAAGCTCTAAGTTTGAGAGAGATGAATTGAAAGTGTGGTTTAAATTTTGAATATGGAGCCGGAATGATTTATCTTATATACGTGGAGCCAGAATTTTGAATTTTGAACGTAGTAGAGTGACAATAGACTTCTTAACATTCAACAACACATCATCCATTTGTTCTTTCATATTTTAGAGTGTAATCCGATCAGATCAGTAACAATTAAGTATGTATAAACCTAATTTATATCCAAAAACACACAATTTAAATCCTAATTGTTGGTATATTTTGAGTAACGTAGGAGAATGAAGTAAGGAAATACGAAACCCCAGGATCGGAGACAGAGTAGCGTACCTTATTTATGCCCTCAAAGTTGAGCTGAGATTAGGCTAGATTTTGCTTGATTTTGTATCAAACCCTAGGTTAACAAATAGTCAATAAAATGTTCAAATCAAAACACAATTCGTCAAATAATAAACAATATCATGAACGATGTACCTATGAGATCTGTTGTGGCTCCGATGAGAAGGAAAAGCTCTTCGTACGAAATCCCTAGCATCAGTTATTGTTATTATTGAAGCTTTTTGAAGGTGAAAATAGAGGTTTGATACGGAATTGCTATAGATTGAATGTTTGATTTGCAGAGAGAGTGAGAGAGAGAAAAAGTATTAAAACTTACCTGGTTCTTTTCAATAGTTGTTGTACATATATTTAGGGTTAGATAACTCCCATGGAAGCTTTGAGTTTGAGAGAGATGAATTGAAAGTGTGGTTTAAATTTTAAATGTGGAGCCAGAATGATTTATCTTATATATGTGGAGCTAGAATTTTGAATTTTGAACGTGATAGAGGTTTTGAATTTTGTATGTGGGTGGAGCTTTGCCCTTTTGTATGTAGGCAGACCTTTGGCCTTTTGTATGTGGACAGACCTTTGAAATTTGAATGTGGGCCAGAGCTTTGAATTTTAATGTGATTTTATATATTAAGACTTATGATGCAATAATGACATAAGAAAAACATTGTTGGACAGTCTCTATGGTTGTCACAACAGCTTTTCTTATGTTATTGAGATTTCTCCTTTTTATAGAAAGTATAGATATTAAAGAAGAGAAGATAAATAGTGTTGTACAACATCTAATGCATGTTTTACAGGTTCATCATTTTTTTTGTCCTTTATTCGATGTCATCATTTAGTATAAACTTTTTTTCATTTACAACCCATGTAGTTTAACTATTGTTTTTTTTTTCTTTTACTTTAACCAAATTACTTTTCAATCCCTAAATAGTTTTTTAACGAACACGTTAATACTATTTTAGACATATTTTTTATTTTTATTTTTCATTGCTATAACGAGTGTGGCAAAAGTTTTTTTTAGTTTAATATCTTTTAACGAACAGGCCGATATTCTTTTGAACATAATTTTTAACTTTTTTTTCTTTGCTATAACGAGCGCACCGAAACCGACGAAGTTTCTATCGTTTTCTTTTTCGTTTACCTTGATTTTACCTTTGTTATTTACTATATCATTTTACCTTTTGTTATTATTTTGATGTTCAGAGCCAAGTTACGACGCAAATACCATAACCATTAATATATCATTTTAATTAATTTTACAGATTTATTTATCGATTGTCATGGTGTGCAATACATTCTGAATTCCAACCTCGTCCCTGCGTAACGCGCGAGTAACTATGACCCTAGTTAACTAATATAATTAAGTAATTTAAACCTACACCATACACAAAAGACTTGTTTGCCCTTATGAAAAATCAATTTAAGGGTGTGAGTGTAAGCTAGGGAAGAGATTGAACCAATTGAGTAACCACAAGGAGCAAAAAAACTCAAATTAAAACTATTGGAGCAAAGTAGATATCTGGACCAAACCACATGGAGCAAAATAAAACTTTACACAAAAAAATGAATTAACTTTTTTTTTGCTCCATGTGGTTTGGTCGTTTTAATGGTTTTTCCCCAATGGTTTAAAAATAGTCATTTTACTCCCTGATCTATGTAACTTATCATCATTTTGCTCCCGCCTTAAATGGTGTCCATTTCCACTGTTAAAACCTGGTCACGTGCCCATCACATGAGGGTAGTTTGGTAATTTTATGTATAAAATAAAGGGTATTTTCGTAAGTTTGTGTGTAAAGATATTTATACAAACACATACAGTCTCTCTCCTCTCCCTCTCTCTCTAACTTCTCAGCCCCACCAGCCACCTCCATCAAGCCACCACCATCAACCTACCGACCACCGCCGCTTTCCCTTCCAGATTACTGGAATCACTGCCTGACTAGCACCATCGCCTCCAGACCACTGCCACACTAAGGGATTTAGGGTTTGAAAAACTTAATCATCACACCACACTAAACTTGTCGCTGCTCCATTTCTTTCAAGAATGTTGATTGAACCCTAACACCTAGTTGCTACCCCTAATCGGAAAATGGTGATGCTAATGGTGGTGGTGGTTTGAACAGTCGACGATGATGGTGATGTTTGCAGGTCTAGCCGTTTATTCGGTGAAGGTATTGGGGTTCAGAGGACGTTGGTGATGGTGATACTTCGATGATGTTTTAAGGGAACTAGATCGGCTACAGGTAGTGGCAGTGGTAAGTATATGTCTAGATCTGATGGCGATGAATGTGGGTTAAAGCTATCGATGCCTTCCATGGTTAATATATTATTTTACAGGAAACATTTTCATGATTTCCACTTGGAGTTGAATGTATGTTGTCATATTTTGATTTTGATTTGTGGTATGAATTTATAGGGTTTTAGAGAGAGTAGAGGAATATTTGGGGAGAGAGAGAGAGAGAGAGAGAGTGAGAGTGGTGGTGGCGACTGTTGGTGGTAGCAGATAGTGGTGGTTGGTGGTGGAAGCAGGTGGTATGGCTGGGTTGGGTTGGGTTGATGGTTGAGTGGTTTTTAAATGAAGAAGATAAAAGCTTTAGATTGGAAAAGACATAATTAGCCCTCATGTGAGGGGCACGTGACCAGGTTTTAACGGTGGAAATGGACATCGTTTGGTGGGGAGCAAAATGATGATAAGTTACATAGATCGGAGAGTAAAATGACTATTTTTAAACCATTAGGACAAAACCATTAAAACGACCAAACCACATAATGCAAAATGAAAGTTTACTCTAAAAAAATTGAGTAATGACTAATGGAGTTGGGATAGTGTGTTAGAGGTTACACATTCTAAACTTGCTATAATCTTATTTTATTTTGCAATTTCTTTACATTATAATATATTTTTAAGTTACCACCCTCCTTACAAAAAGGGGCGATCATCATGTAATCTATATATCAAAAGCAGGAAAGAATTAAAATAATTGATTATTCAGCTAAATATGCTTTCTACATCTCCAATGGATGCAATGAGTTATGTACAAATTACAGATACAAATATACCAGTAAACAATTTAATATAATCATAAATATACTAATCATATATACATATTATTACTTGACACATGGAAGTAAGGTGGAATTGAAGAAGATTTGATGTTCAATCAAACGTGTGTTTCAGAAACTTGCGAATGTTCTTCATCAATCCTGTTTTGTGATCCTCACTCTTCTTCAGTTTCTGTTGGTGCCTCAAACTCTTCATCTTCTCCGGATTGAACACATTCTTCGTCTTCATTACATTCTCGTCCTTCTTATTCGGCTTGCTATCGTGGTTCTGGTTGTTATGTTGGCGACGGGAACCATAATGGTGCTTCACCTTCAACCAGTTCGCTGGAACTTCGCCGCGAAAAGCTTTTGTTCTGAAGTATCAAAGATAATATATTAGCTAGGGTATATCATTACTTTAATTGTAATTATTGAGGAAGTGTTGGGTGGGCGACCGCACATAGCACAAAAATTTTATACCTATGTCCCAACATCGCCCAACCAACAAACCTAAGAGATAGTTCCTCTCTATAAATTTAGAACTTTGGCATCTCGCTCAAGTACAACTTGTACTCGATTTGAAAAGAGAAAACAAGCTTAATTAGTACTTAAACCCGAGACAAAGTGAGGCAAGCCAAGTTGGCTCCATTTATAAACAAGCTGAGTCTGAGCGTAAAATTTCAACTCGGTTTAAAATTTGAGCCAAACCAAGCCAGCTTGGTTAGACTTCGAGCCAAACCCGATTTAACCTTTGCTCAAAGCAGTTTGACTTCTGAACAACCTTATGTAAACAATTATTGTCGTACTAATAAATTTTGTTTATATATAAGTTTCTATTTTAAGAGGTCATTGTTACTAGCAATATTTTCATGCACATATATATAAATATAGCTAATCAAAAAATAAAATAAAAATAATATACAATACCTTACGGGGTTTTCATTATTCAATATGGGGTTGTCGGTTCCTTCTGCCTTGACCTCATCCTTTTTGCTGGAGATTTCTGACTGAGGGAATGGGATCTTGTATTGCGTGTGCTTCAAGCAAGGCCGACGGTGTGTCCCAGTATGTTTTGGTCCCCTATGAGGCCTGACTTGGAAGTGACGGTTAATAGGATGGAATTTCGAGAAATTCGTATGCGGTGATAGATCATTGTTCGGTTTTTCTGGTACAACGTTCTCGCCTGGGAGAAGAATCTTAGAACGGCCAGTAGTAACGACGGATTCACGCGATGTTTTGGCTAGCTTGGATGCATGATCATCACTTGTGACCGCGGTTGGATTGGTAACCGACGGATCTAGAACCGTGGGGCGAGCGGCGGAGACGGTATACAAGAACAACAAGGTAAAGAAAGTGAAGGTTGCAGTTTTGTTGTCCATGATTAGTTTTGAGGGTAATATTTTACGTGTGCATGGATGTTGTTAAAATAGAAGTTGGTCATTACGGGCAGGTTTGACGGTCAGTACGGGCAGCGAGTTGTAGGGATTATCATCCAAGTGGATGGAATAATTTTAGATGATTTTCTGTTCTTTAATTATTGTACAAATTTATCTTACCACAAATTTATATGTGTAATGGGCATTATAGGGGTATGAAAGTGTTTGATAATATATGGAATATAAAAAATCGTTTTATTTATCACATTTACAACAATAGATATAAATGGTTATGTATTTCACAACTTTTATATATGTATATATAATGGTTTAAATGGATTCAGGAAGTTAATATTTTACATTTTAGAGCGTTTACCTGATTCAGTTATAGATGTTATATGATACAGACATTTATTTATTTACTATATCTACAATCTCCATTAATTTAATTAATGAGAATAGTGCCATGCAGCTGCCTGACACTTCCTTATGGTCCAGGCAAATTACGATTTTGTCTCGTTTAAATTTACAGTTTTGCTATTGGTTTTGTTTTTTTTCCCTCCCAGCCTAATTACGATTTTGCCCTCAGTTTAATTTACAGTTTTGCCATCGTTTTTGTTTTTTTCCTTATCGAATTACAATTTTACCCCCAGTTTAAAATTATAGTCTTTCTATTGTTTTAGTTTTTTTTAGCAAAAGTATGGTAGTGTTTTGTTTTAATTAATTGACTAGATGTAATTTTTTTAGATCGTGTTATGAGTAGTATGTACAAGTAATTGAAACTCAGACGTACATGTTATGAGATAGAAATATTTAAGTTATCGCCCCGCAACGTGAACAGGGTAAAAACTAGTTTATAACAAACACCACACGTACTCTATTTTCAATGTAAATTTGTATAATAAAGATGCGTAAACAAAAGTTAAACAAAATAAGATCAAATATCGTTGACAAAAAGGTATGTTCACACAACTTACTTTACCTAATAAGAATAAATAAACTATAAAAAGGTTTAAAGTAAATAAAAAGTATTGCAAGACTACTAACACGTGCTCAATGTTTGTAAAATATCTCGATTGTGAGTGCGACCTTGCATATTTGTATGTTTAGTTTGATTGTGTTTGTAGCTAAATTTAATTCGAAACATTTTGTTGTAGTATGTATTATTTTACTATGTCAAGAAACCTTTTGAACTACGATAAACAATATACTTTCAACTTACATAAAACCTGCCAAAAGTCCTTGAGAGTCGATGGCGCTATGTCAACCTTTTGAGATTGACATATCAATTTTGACTTCAAAATTGTGTAATATCAAGACATTGAATTTCCGTCCTACCTCTCAGGCTTCCGACTACATTCTCTAACTTGAGTATTATATATAGAGCCAGAGCCAGAAGCCTTTGAGGGAGAACGGCAATCAATTCCTTGAAAGTCTCTTTAAATGTTCCTTGAAAGTCTCTTTAAATGTTCCCTCTTATCCCATTGGTATTGAGACTTTGATAAACCTTATTGGCCAAGTACCCCTTTTTATATGCCAACAAAATATGGATTTATCGCCAAGAAAAAAGTAATTTATATTGGTGGGTCATACATATCTTTGGTATTAAGTGGTATGAATGAATCTCACTAAGACTAGAAATCACAAAAAAGTAAGATTTATTTTAGTAAAAGCATATCTACCTACAAATCATCAATCCACAAATAAGCACGAGTAGCCTATTTCACTATATACACACTTAAAAATGTGTTTTTTGTCTTTATATGCACACCCTGCAGTGTCGAACTGTGGCCAAAACGCGGTGTTTTGGTCCGGTTAATCAGAAAAAGACTGACGGGTGTCTGACGGGTCTGTTGACCGGACCAAAACGCCGAGCTTTGGCCGCGTTTTGGTCCTGTCAACCAGACAAAAGACTGACACCCGGTCAGGTTGACAGGACCAAAACGCTGCCAAAGCTCGGCGTTTTGGTCCGGTCAACAGACCCGTCAGACACCCATCAGTCTTTGTCCGGTTAACTTGACCAAAACGCCGCGTTTTGGGCACAGTTCGACACTGCAGATTGTGTATAAAAAGACAAAAAACACATTTTAAAGGTGACTATCTACACACTTGGTGTGTAGATAATTTGGCCCTATTTTAATCAATTATTTTTGTTTCTTGTGAACCAAGTATATTGCATGAAGAATTGAAGAGTCGTATCAAAAGTAAAAGTAGGGGATAAAGAAAAAGAAGAGGTAAAAAGTACTTAATATAATTTGAGAGTGGGTAATAATAGCCATAGGAAAAAAAAATCTTATATTTTGAAAAACTCTAAATAAATAGACCTTCTTTTGTCACGTGTTATGTTTTTTTGCAGACGTGTTACGTGTAATAACCAAAGGTTGTCACATGTTACGTAACAACTTTTACTTTTTAAAAAAAAGCTGAAAGTCTGCAAAAGCTGTTATACGTAATACGTGGCAGCCTCTGTTTGTTACATGTAACAAAGTCTGCAAAAAAGTGTAACACGTGGCAAAATAAATCCATTCATTTGGGTTTCTTACCTTTTTAACTTTTTTTTTTAAACAATTTTTTTTATATATTTAGTTTTTGATCTTTTTATTAAAAATGCTTCTACATGTATTTATAGAGTTAAGTTCACGTACAAACAACCTTATCGTACGAAAGACATGAAAAAGCGGAAAAAAACACTATGGCATTTTTGTAATTATTACTCGTAGGGTAATTATCAAATTACTCTACAAATGATCTTGTATGGTAATTTTGTAAAATGTTCTTGTAGGGTAATTTTGAAACTTATAGAGTAATTTTGATACACTTGTAGAGTAATTATGATACTCTACAAAATTACCTTACAAGATCAAAATTACCATACAAGATCATTTGTAGAGTAATTACGATACTCTACAAAATTACCTTACAAGATCAAAATTAACATACAAGATCATTTGTATAGTAATTATGATACTTTACAAAATTACCCTACAAGAATATTTTACAAAATTACCATACAAGAACATTTTACAAAATTACCTTACAGGATCAAAATTACCTCACAAAATCATTTGTAGGATAATTTTGATAATTACTCTACGAGTAAATAATTACGAAAATGGTACCGCATTTTTTTTACCTTTTCACCCTATTCGTACGTTTTGTATGATAAAAGTATTTGTATTTGATATTTTGTATGTATTTATAAGGAAAAACACCGATTTTTTTAAAAAAAAGTTGAAATTTAAGAGTGTTCTTCGGTTACTCATTTTTTTAGTGTTCTCCAATGAACATTTCCCTATATATATATATATATATATATATATATATATATATGAGAAGAAATTTTTTGTAAGAATAAAAAACCAATAATATTACTTCATTTTACTTCATTTAATTTTTGTATTTAATATTAGTATAAGGGTATATTGGTAAACTTAGATGGATCATTAATTGGTAGTCTTTATTTTTAATAGCTAACTACATTAAATTTGTAACTTATTTTCAAAAAACATATTTAAAAAAAAGGAAATATATATAATTTAAAGTGTAGCATAAATTACGAGGTGTGTAGGCTGAATTACGAGCTGTGTAGAATAAATTTCAATATGTGTAGAATAAATTTCAAAACGTGTAGGATAAATTTTGATGTGTGTAAGCAAAAATTTAAGTGTGGAGGATGATAGTGTTTATGACTAATTAATTAGTCAAAGATAATAATAAATGAGTTGAAAGAAAAACTATTTAATGTTTTACATTTGTATCTTTTGTTCTTTTTCTTCTTAATTTAATTTTCTTCTCAAATGAACATTCCCATATATATACATATATATATATATATATAGAGAAACGAGATCAAGAGAAAACGCTCAAAAGTGTGAGAACGGTGAGAACGCATCCTGGACCAATACGTGGCGCGGGACATGATCAGGGTCCCAGGGGTTTTTTTGTCTTTTCAATCTTCTTTTATTTTCCCAACGCGGTATATTATTTTCTGGCGTCTAAGTTTTATTTGGCGTTAATTGTATTTATTAGACTTTTTGGCGTTGAATTAATTGTTTCTGTGTCACATAGATAATTTTTTGGCGTTATAGAGTTTTCTGGTCAATTTTTTAGCGTTTTGTGTTGTTTTGTATAATAATTCACTACGAGTCATTAATATTTGCATAAGATTACAATAAGACCAATTTTTTTTGGCGTTTATTGAATTTTTTGGCGTTTAATACATTTTACAAGGTGCTTTGCCAGCATCCGTTCTCTCAGTTTTTATACTACTAGCGTTTTGGTGTTTGAAGTTTTTGGCGTTTTATATAATAATGTATTTTATTTATAGAGAATTAGATAACAAAACAAAATCTAACTTGATATCAAAAAAATAAAAAAAATAAAAAATGGTAATCTAATTTCTCTTCCGAATCTTCGCTGTCACCAGCCTCTATCTTCTTGATTTTGTTTTGGCGTTTTGAACCTTTTTTGAATACTTTAGCTAGATGCCAACTTTCCTACATAAACCCTGTCTTTTTCAGACGAAGCTGCATAATGGCATCATGTGTTTTGGTGTGATATTCTTGTTTGGTGGCATGTCATTGAAGATTAACTCTTGCTTGATGCTATTTATAATAATGGAGTTTAAAATAGCATTTTACACTTGTGTTGATCCCTTTATTTCATGCTGATATTCATCAAGAACAAAGCTCACATGATGACATATCACTGTCATCAGTCACTTTTTCTTGAATATTTGTCCATCTCATTCAACAAAATATTATTGAGATTACCCCTTTAGAAGAAGAATCCATTTTTTGGCGTTTTAAAGTGAGTGGGTTATAGAGGATATGGCGTTTGTGTTTTCTGGCTGTGATCAATTTCATTGTGTATAGACCCCTCTCTTATAGGAGTTTTTTTGCACATAGTTTAGGCGGAACTTTTGTTATTGTAATAAATGATAATAATAAAGTAATTGTCTTTTCAGTTACTGTATTTTTATTTACTGTGTTGATCAGTTTTTATCAGTTTTACAGGTGATAGACGTCCCATCTTCTAACATACACCCTCCTTCTGTGGTCAAAATGGAGGACGTATCGCCTGATTCACAGAGTGTATCTCCACGAAACGATTGTTGCCATTTTTGGCGTTTTGGTTAAGTTGGCGTTTTTGGTTAAAGATGTTTTTTTTTTTTTTTTTTGCAGAAATGGATAGATTGAAGTGATTATGGAAGCTATGTTTTACCTTGTTTATATAATGATGTTTTTGGCGCGTAATCTAGGATGAAATTTCTTCTAATAAATGTTAATAACTGAAATTCAGTTACTGTGTTGTTTAATCTTCCTCTAATATCTAACGCGTTTTATTACTAATTTTTGGCGTTTTGTTTTTTAATGGCGTTTTATCATTTGATGACGTTTTGAATATGAGCGGTAAAAGACCCTTTTACCCTTAATGAAGCGCGTCCCACATAATAAAATTGATGTTATTTACGAAAACGCCACCGCGCAATCTAGTCCATGGATTGTTTTGATCGGACGACCCATAAGCGTTCTCACCGTTCTCACACTTTTGAGCGTTTTCTCTAAATCCTGACCATATATATATATATATATGTGGATGAGTTTATTTCAGAACTCTAAATAACTACAGAACTTTTAGAACTCCTAATAAATAATCATTTTATATATAAGTTTTTGTATTTAGGATTTTTTTATCATCTATTATATGTATTTCTTTGATTACATACATGTTATAAGTAGTTTACATATGTTTATTTGCCAAAATTATATATATGTGTCATAACTAATTACATATATGTAAAAAAACTAGTTTACATATGTGTAATTATAAAATTACATATAAAAAATGATAAAATTACTCTTAACATGTATGTAATGGTAAAAATACACATAATAAATGATAAAATTATCCTAAACATAAAAATATATAAATAAAAAGATTGTTTATTAGGAGTTCTGCGAGTTCTGTAAATATTTATGGTTCTGAAATGATCCTGGCCTTATATATATATATATATATATATATATATATATATATAGACTCATGTTTTGATGTATATGATATATTCACATATGAAAAACGGAATCCCTTAATCAATCAACCTACCATTTTAATGCACACCAACTTCTTTTAAAATGGTCTCGATGCTATGGTTAAAGATATGACTCAACGATCATAACACGATCAAAATTACCAGGGACACTTAGCCATCTTTATGATCGTGGTGAATGCTTATTGTACATTAATCTGTCTTATCGATCATACTAAAATCAATGAGTCTCTTTCAAGACAAGTCATTTTTCCATACTCATTCCATGCACCACATATTATTAGCTTTTAAAAAATAGGTAGAAAAAGAAAAGGCAATTTAAAGGGAAAAATTGGAAACTTGAAGATGCTCCACTACCAATAATAAGTGCACACCACGACCCTTGGGATGAATGAGAAGTCATCAGAACTTTTGATCCTAAAGACCCAAACCATGGGCGAAGCTAAAATGGAAATTGATCATGCGGTCGTTAAGTATCAAATGTAGATGTTTTCTTGTGTTAGTATCAAATTTAGGCGTTTTCTTGTATAATGAGCCGAGATGAAGAGAACATAAAAGGAGTTCTTTCATAGGAGTTGTTTGTTTCAGATCTTAATGGTTTAGACATTTTACTTGTTCAACATTTAATGGTTCAGATTATTTGTTTCGCAAGCAGATGCTTAAATGATTTAGAAATTTGTCTCTGAATGATTAAACATATGCTGACTCTTAATGATCAGACCTTTTACTGATTTAACCCTTATTCATTTAATAGTTGTAAAACAACCCCTTAGAACATATACAATATTAGGCATAATGTTATCAATAAATATATTAGTTATGATTTATTTATTATGATAATTTCATATATTAGAGAGAGAATATATTTATATATGTCAATAAATATATTTATTTCTTATAATTATTTCATATATTAGTTAGGGTTTATTCTATGTCTCTATCATAACTAGAAGATATAATTTGATTAGGTTTTCTTTGTAATTATTCTCATTGTATTCCTACATATGTTGATTAATTATACTTAAATACTTCACATTTTATCGGGGTTTTTTATCATTCTATATGATGTCAAAGGTTAGGGTTCTTGCTTTCTTCTTTTCCATCATTCCTTTCCTTTTGTGTGATGACTTTCTTTATCTTCTTCTTTCTTTAGTTATGGATAAATTGTGAAAATATAGTGGTTAAGTTTATTTCTCTTGTTTTCTATCGCCAACCTTAGATTCATCGCGGCCATTTTTCGTCACAAAACAAGTTACAAATCAAGCACCAACCTTGGGTTTTAAAAATCGAAACAAATTGCAAATTAGACACCATTCCTGAGATTTGAAAACCAGAACAAATTCAAATAAATCACCGGTCTTGAATTATAAAAATCTTAGTAATAATAGTTACAACAAAGATGATGAATGGAGATAAAGAAAAGATAGACGTAGAGATAGATATCTCAACAAGAATCAAAGATGACGTCTTCAAAGTTTGTTTTTGTTTTTATTTTCCATTATTTGTTTCAAGTTAGATATCAATTCCAAACAACATCTAGTTTGAGGGGAGGTATGATAGCAATAAATATATTAGATATAATATATTAGTTGTGATTTATTGTAAGTATCTCCCATACAATTGATAAAATATATTAGTTGGTTTTTACTTCTTTTATCTTCATTGTAGTCTTAGAATCCTGTAAAAATGTCATTTTTCGTGAGAAGTGTGAGAAGTCATAAAAATTGACATGTAGCATCATGTTTTGGACTTGAGCATAATGTTTTGGATTGTTTTGGCAAGAAAAACACCAAAGATAACAACTTAAGACACAATGCATTGAATTCTAGGTTTAAAAATTAAAACACTGTGCCAAGAACGTTAAGTAGTGTGTTTTAAGTGTTAAGCAGTGTGTTTTTGTTGTTTTTTAAATTTCATGCCCACAATATATTGCATTGTGTTTTAAATTGTTATGTTTGGTGTTTTTCTTGCCAAAACTACCCAAAACATCACGCCTAAGTCCAAAACATGACGCCTACATGTCTGTTTCTATGCCTTCACACTTCTCACAAAAAAAAGTCTTTTTTACAAGAACCTTACCCCCTCATTGTTTTCATATTTATTGTTGATTAATAATATATGATATTTTATATGGGTTTTTCATTATTCTATAGCTAAAATTGTAGTTATGTCTCCCTATCCAACACATAGGCTTTGCCCTTCTTATATAGTAAAAGAAACGCCACGAAAATCGTACTCTCTCCTCCTCCTCTTCCGTCTCTACTCTCCATGTCACATAACCTACGATTGGACCTATTTGCACAAGAACGTTCATAATCTTTCTTTCGTATCATACTCTCTCCTACATGTGAGCTAAAAAACGCTCGAAAACACCCGGAATCACCTTATTATGGATGCTATTAGAGTTTAAACGTTCTACTTTCAATGACACAAAGAACCATTACTATACTTTTTTTAACGGCAAATTTTGGATCGCTGACGGACCGCTAGAGTATCATCATGCCAATAGCGTAACCACCTGGTCATATCCATCTCCATTAGGCCATAATGCCTACACCAATTCAAAAGGAAACCAAATAAATCTAGGAAACCCCCATTTTGTGGGAATGGAACTTAGTACCTAATAGTATCTAAACCTTATCTCACCCCAAAGATGCCACTGGCTATAATGCCAATTACTGTACTTGACACTATTATTAGAAATTAAAAAAACATATCTAAGCATGTGCAGACAGGGCCGACTCAACACTTTTAGAGACCTAAAGCAAACTCTAAATGCTAGGCCTTCCGGTTTTTAACTGATATTATTTTTTGTTGCTATAAATTAAGTGTATGGTGGTATTCTTGTATCTTAGAGTGATGTTTTACAAAAAGAAAGTAGATTATAATGTTATTAGGTATATATATGCTTACTGAAAAATAAAAAATAAAAACTTAGTAAATAAATTATGAAAATAAAAGCTGTACAAGCTAACACAACCATTTCTAGAACCAGAAAATTAGCCTCCAATGCAAACATATATTATTAGTAAATAAAAGTAGAGAAAAATATGAAAAGAGAAAAATATGAGGATATGAAGTTGGAATAAATCATTTAACTTCATGATCAAAAACTCTTCTTTACTCATTCATTCTGATAACTATGTAAACCAATAACAAAAAATAATAATATATTTTTTGTTCAAATTGGAGGTCTTTGAGGAGTAGTGGCCTTAGAGGTGCAAACGAGCCGAGCTACTCGAGCTCGGCTCGAAAAAAAACTTGAACGAGCCGAGCTTAAACGAGCTCGAGCTCAAACGAGCCGAGCTACTCGAGCTCGGCTCGAAAAAAAACTCGAACGAGCCGAGCTTAAACTAGCTCGAGCTCAAGCCCGAGGCTGAAAACAAGCTTGTTTAGTAAACGAGCCCGAGCCCGAGCTTTGCTTATCGAGCCGGCTCGCGAGCCTAATCAAGCTTTCTATTTATATATTTTTATTAATATATTAAACATATATTTATATAATAATAATTACCATTTATATAAATATAAAAAAATAACTAAATTATATGTATAATAATAATTATAATTAATATAAATTAATTAATAAATACTAAACGAGTCGAGCCCGAGCTTGAAAAATTACCTTCGAGCCGAGCTCGAGCTCGAGCTCGAGCCTGGTAAAGCTCGGGCTCGGCTCGGCTCGTTTGCACCCCTAGGTGGCCTAAAGCAAATGCTTTAGTTAGCTTACCCTCCTCTTGTGTGCAGAATATGTGAACAACTAAAGTTGGCATATTTGACATTCTTGGTTTCCATTATCTACCTTGATGCTAGTTTTGAGTGGCGACAACATCTTACTATTGTTCTTGCACATTTGACATTCCTTCGTATCTCGGTAATCATGTCAAATTACCAAGTTAATTTGAATATATAACGAAATAAAATGACTACGTATCATTTATTCAAATAAGTTTTATATATTCAAATTGTTATATAACAACTAGAACCTATTAGTAATGTATAGAAAAGAATAGGAGAATGGGAGATAGATTTCTTATTGATTGATTTCAACATCATATACAAATGTCATTATATATAGGCCCTTACATTAGTACAATAGTAACTAAAATATTGGAGTTATAGATGTAGATAGTCACTACATAATGGATGATGCACTAAAGAGATAGGAGTTATAGATGTGGATAGTCACTACATAATGGATGCATTCATAACACTCCCCCTGACTATCCACATGATGATATACTATTCTTTAATACGCTTGGTGATGCTGCCTCGTTAAAAATCTTGCTAGGAAAACCCAGTGGGACAAAACCTCAGCTAAGGGAAAAAGAGTGCAGCGCGTATTGTCTCCCCCTAGTACTTCTGGGTCAAGTATGTTGCCTAATTAAAAACCTTACTAAGAAAACCCAACGAGACAAAACTTAGTCAAGGGAAAAAGAGTGCAACTTTAATATGTCCCCCCCCCTCATTTTAACATGTATCCTTTAAGTGACGTGTGTCCATCTTCCTTGAAAGTCGAATAAAGCTTTTGTAGCGAATGATTTGCCACTTGATCCCTTAATGTACAATCCTTTATGTTGAGCAATGTTGTATAATCTTCTAACGAGACTTTAGGTGCCTCCTTCCAAAAATTATCATATGTCCACGACTGTGTTTCGTTACATTCCTACATCTACAAGACTAACGAAACTTGTTTTCATGGGTTAGTAAAATATAATCAAATATCGTTTATACCGGAAATATTTCTTTGAACTCATTCCAATGTCTCTTCGCTTGACAAGGGTTATATCATGACAATAAGCTCAAGTGAAAGATATTATAACCATACATAGCTAGCAAAACATATTAGTGCACTTATGTATTTAACGATGGTACTTCTACAATGAGAATCTCTACTTTGGTAGGAGATGATAACAGTCATTTCTTATAACAAATGACTTAACAACCTTTAACATACTTTAAGGTTCAACTATGTCCATACTAAAATATCCAAACATCATCTTCTAGATGTACTTGAGGGATCAGTAAAATATAATTACATATATACTCGAACTGCAGTTCGAGTAATAATTAGACCATGCCAAGGTCATTCAAAATTCTCCCTCTAAAAGCTCGACAATTTCTCTCGATGATGCCTAGACATCATTACTGTAAATTGCGATTATAGTGAACTTTTAAAAGTATAATGTTGATAGAACATGGTTATTTTAATCAAACTTATACCCCTCTTTATCTGAATATCTCGAGTTGTACGACACTCGTCTCGACTATTTAGTCCATACGTATTTTGTCAACTTCATATAATACGTTCTTGAGGTTTTGACATCATTAATGCTTCTAGCATTATCAATCCATAAGGGAATTCTTTCCATCTTATCCAAATATACATGTTCTTTCACTCTTTAGAAGTTTTGCTACATCAATTTGCCCATTTAACACATAAATATCTATATCATATGCAAAAAATGTCATGAACACTTGCTTTTATCTCCAAAATCCATATTATACCATGCATGTACACTATTTATTGAGATATCTCAATCACCGGGTACAAGTTTTCTATGTATGTTTCTTGGTGCACAAGTATTACATCGTTAAGATGTGTCAATTAACCTTTTAAGCACTCAATTGCTTTAGAAACTCATCAGGAGTTCCAATTATATCCAACATGTAAAATAATCATAACTTATTCAAATCAAAATATGTATAGAATGATCACATTGTTCTCGAGAACCTACTTTACATGACCTACATAATTTAATCCTTCGGGACTTTCATGTAAACTCTCAATATCAAGTGATACATAACATTCATAAGACGAATATCAATTCTCTCTTTATATTACCAGACTAATAAAATATTGGAAAGTCAATACATCCACCACTAGAGAACACATTTTCTCATAGTCAATCATAGGTCTTTGTGGAAATTCTTGTGCCACCAATTTTTCCTTATATCACTCAATTTGATTTTCACATAATTCGCATAAAAGACCCGTTTATATCCAACATATTTTACAACTTCAGTTGTATGTACTGTTGGTCCAGATACTTTCCATGTCATTAGAGAATTCAAGTTTGCCTTATTTACATCTTTCCATTTTGGCCAATCATTTCTTAATATTCATTCATAGGCAGATCTTAAATCTTGATCCTCATAATTTAATCATTTTAAGCGCTACATTATATACAAAAGTATTGTTTTGGTAAAAAATTACCGAAGTAATTAAGTGATCAAATTAGTTTGGTGAGGTAGTGTGCTAGAAATGTGTGTCGAAAATATGTTAATCAAGTTAATTTGTAAAAACAGTTTCAGGATACGGCTCAGGATATAGAGCTGTATCTATGATCAAACAATGAGCAAAAGTAAAGTAAACGACACGGGATGTACGAGGAAAGCCCTTGATCAATCTAGATCGCCGGCATAAAACCTCGGGAGCTGACAATCGCAGCTGCCTAGTTCTTCTATTGCTTCAAAAATCAGGATACAGTGCAGGATGTGGTACGGATCGACTAAGTGTTACAACGAAACTTGAATACAAGTGTGGTGTTTGCAATGAGCTAGAGATTGTGAGTGTATGAGAGTGTTAGTGAAAAATTGTGTGTTCTAAGCTGATCCGCCCCCATCTATTTATAGTAAAGATAAAATAACAAACTACCCTAAACTCGCGGGATCCACCGAATATTCCTTCTTCGAACGTTGTAGACCTGGTCTTTCGGGCTCAACGTCTCTTCCTCAACAAATGCGTCCGAGTCTCGAGGAGAAGAAGTCCTCTTGACCGTTAGCAAGTCTCAGCCCTTAACCTGCACGTGGTTAATTCAATAAGCCTCAGGATATCGCCCAAGATGTTAGCAATATCCTCTTCCAGCATCCTGGTCACAAATGAACAAACATAGGCAGGATATTGGTCAGGATATATACGTTAAGAAAATGACCCCTAACAATTGTCCCCAAATATATCGGTTGGGATACCAATCCAACGGATATATTTCAAAAATCTTATCCCATAACTCAAGGCATTCAAAACGAAGCGACGGTCAAGATCACATCGTAACTTCTAACGCGTTTTTTACTCAATGGAGATCCACGATGCCCCTATATCTTCTCTTTTCTTGTTTGAAAAGCAGATATCTTCAACAGAACCTTCAGGTAATTCTCCATTTCTGATTTTCTTCATCTTACTTGCAATGGACGCCGAGACCTTCACCCAGCAGAACCTTCTTAAAAATCCCGAAAAGGAGATCTGCGCTTTTGACAACGCAGACATTGCAGCTCTAAGAGCCTCCGGCGCTTTCCCCGACAGCACGGTCTTTAGGCCATTCGATCGGTCAATCCGATCGGATGTTTCTTCTACCGAATGGATCTGTTTTCCGGCATATCCTTTTTCATTAGGTCTTCGATACCCTTTTCCTGAATTCATGATGCAATTCTTTCGTATTACTGGCATCTCTTTTGCTCAAACCATGCCCATGGTTTGGAGAGTACTAATTGTACTCAACCAAATCAAAAACCTCCATTGCTCTGACCTCTGCATCGAGGACTTACCTATAGCTTATCGCCTCCGATCCCATGGCTCTAGCCGGTTCTTGCTCTTCTCGACCTCCAGCAAACCCCTGATTCTCAAAGCCACCAAAAATGAAGACGGATGGCAACGTAAATTCTTCTTTGTCAAACGCGATTCCATTGCTGAGGGTGCCAACCTTCCGGTGGAGTGGTTAACCACCGGTAGGATCATAAATATCCTCATAGACGAATTGATTGTTATCTTCTATTAATATTCTTCTTTTTGATCTTTATGCAGTGAACTTCAAGGAAGTTGCTCCCCCTACCGCTGAGTCAGAAGAGAGAATCAATACCGTTTACCGGTTACCTGCAATAGACAGGACTTTCACCACACACATCCCGAGTTCAAGTCAGTACTCATCATCCGAGATGTCTGGTAAGAATTTCTTTCAAAATAATTAGTCAAAACAATATAATGATAAAATAAAGAGTACAACTTTTCTCTTTATGCAGCACCAGCTAAGATCCCTGAAGTCTTTGACCTTGATGAACTGGATAGCTATTCTGACCAGATCCAGGTCAAGAAAGAACCTAGCCCCAAGACCACCGCTACATCCAAACCCAGCAGCTCCAAAGCCATCATCATTCCTAAACCTTCACCGGCTACCAAGCCCCGGAGTTCAAGTTCCCGCAAAAGGAAAGAACCCGATTCCCCTGTTATTTCTGATACCTTTCCTTATGAGAAGCACGGGTTCATTGAAGCCAGCGGGTTTATGACCTCTTTTCTTAACCAGGTCAGTATCCTCACAGCATATCCTGCAATTTAGATTATTTTCAAAGATTTAACAATGTTAACCCCTGTCTTCTTACCTTTGTAGGGTCTTGAGCGTTTAGTTCATTTATATCAAGAATCCTGCAAGCTTAACAAAACACTTGAATCTAAGTTAAAGGAAGCAGAAATCACAATTTCTGACCAAGGTATGATCGCGGCCGCTAAATCTCGTCATTAAGAGGAAAAATACAAAGCTATGACCCAAGAACACCAAGTTGCTCTCAACAAAGCTATTCTTCAAGCCCAGGCCGATCTGGAAGCTGCCCATGTGCAGTACGAACGGGATATGGTCAGTTACCGAGAAAGCCTCAAAAGTTCCGTCGTCATTTCTCTTCTCCAGGCTAGGTTGAAGATGGCTCATGAAGCCAAAACATTAGGCTTCGAATGCCCTTCTTGGGACGTTGGTGCTTGGGAGACCAAGCTGAAGAATCTTGGCGGTACCTCTTCCAAATCAACTGTCGATGAACCTTCTAAAGCAGTTGAAAAGGCAACCGATGCTGAGAAGGATGCTGAGACGGGTCCCAAGATGGATGTTGCCGAAACCGCTATGGACCAAGAAGGCACTACCCCCTAGAGCTTATTTTCTTTAAGTCATTCGAACAATTTTATATTTTTATGAACAATTTTCATTTTTGTCTCTAAACAATTTGATAGTCGAAGGTGGATGGGTCCTGGGTTTCAGGATGAAACCTTCGGTTATCAACCAGTATTGATTGCTCTAAGAATAATTTCATCTTTTGACTTATTTTTTGTTACCTTGCATTACCTTGCATTACTTAGTGTGAGTCTTATCTTTGTAAAGATTTTGTATTGTTATCTTATAAAATATCCTGATCAGTATGCTCAGCAACATACTGCAAAAGCCTTTTATTAGATAGATCTTCCAAACGTTCCTTCAACTTTGTAAAAATTTCTTTAGAAAGTAAAAAATAGTCTATCTTTTCAAAACCAAGTTTTGATAATATTTAAATAATCAGAGTTCCAAACTAATACTGGTTTCAAACACCCTAATCAAATATCCTTAAAAGGACTTTGAGGATATATATCAGGATACTTAACATAATGTCACTAAAAACTTAAATGGGGCTTATAAAGGAAATATCATACCAGAAATAGGATATAAACCTATAACCAAACTTCGATCCCTTTGCAACTCTTCCAATGAAGATGTCCCCTGTGCAAGGTACTTAGTGCATTAGTTGCAAACTTCATCCTTTTAGCTTTACACCACCACCTTGGTGGGAATGTCCCCTGTATACAACGTCTTCAAGTATCTTAGAAATCTACTTAATGTCAGTTTCCATTGCATAAGAAATTTTTTACGTCCCAAGGATAAAACCCAAGGATGTACTGGAGATAAATCCCTTGTTTCCTGGGGAAAATCCCAACTTTTCATGCGCTACAGGCGGGAGTGTATAAACTCCAAGACTTAGAAAGGTGAAAACCTTTAAACCTTAGAGAGTATGAAAATACCCTTTCGCGAGAGAGGGTGATCAATCCTCATATACCTTTAGGATTCAGGATATAGCCAACAGTAACGAAATTGTCAGCCACTTTTACATGGACTGGTCCCGCCACCTTGAACTATCCCTGAATAACTTGCGCTCCAGGCGGGGTGTTCAAACCCAATTCCAAAGAAAGGTGAATACCTTTAAACCTGTGAAGGGATCAGTATCCCTTAAACGTAAGAGAGGGGGCCAATCCTCTAATCTTCTGAGTTATCCTGAGTGCATATCCTGGAGCTATATCCTGAAACATATCTTGCAAAACAATTATAAACTAAGGTGGGTGTTAGCTTGGCTAACACCCATCCGATGCTTAAGTCAGTATTGAGTTTCAAAGAATAAATTAAACCAAAACATATTTAAACAAGATAGAATTCATACCATTCTGAGTTAGAAATTGAATTCTAAACTCACTTGAAATAGAGCTTAAGGTGTATAGCATTCCAAGATCTCGGTAGCATATCCCCCTCCATATTCTTGAGTCTGTATGCTCCTTTCCCTGCTTCTGATTCAACTTCATATGGTCCTTCCCATTTTGGAGCTAACTTGCCATCGGCAGGATTAGTAGTATTTTGAAAAGCCTTTCTTAACACCCAATCTCCAACCTTAAATCTTCTGGTTCTAATATTCTTGTTATATGCCCTGGATATTCTCTGTTGATATGCTGCCATCCTTAGCCTTGCCGCATCTCTCTTTTCATCTATAGTGTCTAAATCCTGACTCAAGGATTCAGGATTCTTCTCAGGATCACTTAAGACAAATCTTGCAGTAGGTATTGTCATTTCCGTTGGAATCATTGCTTCTGCTCCAAACACCAAGGAAAATGGGGTTTGGCCTGTTGCATTCTTTACCGTTGTCCTATCAGCCCATAAAACAAAGGGTAATTCTTCTGCCCATCTTCCTTTTTTGGCTCCAAGCCTTTTCTTTAAGTTATTGACAATTATCTTGTTTGAGGATTCTGCTTGTCCATTTGCTTGAGGATGTACCGGAGTAAATGTGATCATTTTGATTCCCCAACTCTTGCAAAAGTCTGTAGTCCTCCTGCTTATGAACTGAGAACCATTATCACAGATTATCTCGGCTGGTACTCCGAATCTGGTCAGGATATTCCTCTTTATGAAGGATACTACTTCTTGGTCTCTAACTTGAACAAATGCTTCAGCTTCAACCCACTTAGAGAAATAATTCGTCATTGCTAGCATAAATACTTTTCCTCCCGGAGCTTTCGGTAGCTTTCCCACTATATCCATACCCCACTTCATAAATGGCCAAGGGAAACAATAGGATACAATGGTTCAGCAGGTTGATGCAGTATGTTACTATGTCTTTGACATGCGTCACATCTTCGAGCATATTCTGCGGCATCTTTTCTCATTGTTGGCCAATAATATCCTGTCCTTAATACTTTTGAGAATAACGACCTGCCCCCAGCATGGTTACCACAATCCCCTTCATGTATATCCTGAAGTACTTCCTTGGCTTCAGGATCCTCCAAGCACCTCAAATACGGTCCTGCAAGAGATTTCTTGTATAAAATATTATCTATAATAGTGAATCGTGATACCTTCATCCTAAATGCCTTAGGATTTTCATTTCCAGGGATGTGTCCTTCTTTGAGATATTTCATGATTGGAGCCATCCAGGATTTAGGATCCTCTTCAGGATGTTCTACTCCAGGATCCTGAATACCAGCTACTTCTTTATCCTGAGGATTCGTTGCAGGATATAGGACATGTAATATTGGTATTTGCGTCCCTTCAGGTATCTTGATCGATGATCCCAAATTTGCTAAGGCATCCACTTCAGCATTATCCTCCCTTGGTACCTGTTCAAGTATAAAAACATCGAAATATCCTGCTAATTTTTTGAGAGTATCGAGATATTCGATTAATTTCTCACCCTTAACTGCATAGGATCCATTAAAATGGTTAGTAATTAACAAAGAGTCAACATATACTTGCAAATTTTTGATACTCATGCTCTTAGCCAACTCTAATCCTGCAATTAAAGCCTCATACTCTGCTTCATTATTAGTAGCAGGAAATTCACACCTAATAGCCTGGGGTAATATGTCCCCCTGTGGCGATTTTAGTAGTATTCCTAATCCTACTCCTCTTACATTAGATGCACCGTCAGTATATAATGTCCAGGATCCTGAGGATTCTCCTAACTGTTGAACTTCTAGGTCTACCTCGTCCTGAATGTCACTACTAAAGTCAGCCACAAAGTCAGCTAAAGCCTGAGATTTTATGGCCTTTCTAGGTTCGTATACTAAATCATAAGCACTCAACTTTACTGACCACTTGGCCATCCTGCCTGACATCTCTGGTTTCCTAAGCACATTTTTGATAGGATAATTTGTTTTAACATGTATCCTATGTGTCTCGAAATAATGCCTAAGTTTCGTTGATGCCATGACTAATGCCAGTATCAATTTTTCTAAATGAGAATACCTAGTTTCAGCATCTAACAAACTTTTACTAACATAATAAACAGGATATTGCTGACCTTCATGGTCTTTTATAAGAACGGCACTTACAGCATTCCCTGATACAGCAAGGTACAGGGATAGTGGTTCACCATTTTCAGGCTTCATCAATAGAGGTGCGGTTGATAGATATCGTTTCAAATCCTGCAGGGCTGCTTCATGCTTTTCCCCCCATTCGAATCTTTTGTTCTTCTTCAGGATATCATAGAAGTCTTTGCATTTCTCCGATGATCTTGAGATAAACCTGTTTAGAGCTGCTACTCGGCCTGTTAATCTTTGTACGTCCTTCATGTTTGAGGGTGATTTTATATCCAGGATAGCTTTGATCTGCTCTGGGCTTGCTTCTATCCCCCTCTTTGTCACCATATATCCAAGAAACTTTCATGCCCCCACTCCGAAATGGCATTTAGCAGGATTCAACTTCATGTTGTATTGATCCAGGATATCAAATACTCCCTTGATATCCTGGAGGTGATCCTCAGCCTTTTTAGATTTCACCACCATATCATCGATATATACCTCCATGGTGGCCCCCAGTTTGTCTTTGAACATCATGTTTACCAATCTTTGGTATGTTGCACCTGCATTTTTCAAACCAAAAGGCATAGCTGTATAACAATAAATACCTGTTGGTGTCATGAAGGCAGTATCCTCCTGGTCAGAAGGTTCCATTTGGATCTGTTGAAATCCTGAAGATGCGTCCATGAAGGTCAGCATTTCATGCCCGGCAGTGGCATATACCATTGCATCAATGTGTGGAAGAGGAAATGGGTCTTTAGGACAAGCTTTGTTCAAGTCTGTGTAGTCCACACAAACTCTCCATTTCCCATTTTTCTTCTGTACTACAACCACGTTTGCTAGCCACCTTGGGAACTTAACCTCCCTGATCATTCTGGATTTTAATAATCTCTCAACTTCCTCCTGGATAATTGTGTTCCGCTCAGGAGCAAATTTCCTTCTTTTTTGCTGCACAGGCTTGAATGATTTATCAATTCCAAGCTTGTGAGTGATAATATCTTTGGATATGCCTGTCATATCCTCATGTTTCCATGCAAACGTAGACATCCTGCATTTCAAAAAGTTAATTAATTGTTCTTCAATATCCTGAGGGATATTGGTTCCTACGAGCACCGAAATATCGGGATTATCCTGGTCCAGGATAACTTTCTTCACATCCTGCTCCGGATCCTCCACGATATCCTGGGCCCGTGTCTTTAATTGCTATGCTGCACTAGGTTTGGCTGAGGATTTCATCGAGGATGAGTAGCATTCTTTCGCCTCCTGCTGATCACTATCAACTTTGACCACTCCCCAGGGGGTAGGTATCTTGATGCATTGGTGATATGTTGATGGCACGGCCTTCATATCGTGAATCCACGGTCTTCCCAGTATGATGTTATAGCAGGATAGAGAATCCATCACACAGAAGCGTTGTATCGAGTTGACTCCTTCAACGTATACTGGCAACTTTATCTCTCCCACTGTGTTTCTAGCCTCTCCACTGAATCCAACAAGCACGGTAGACTTTGAAGTGATATCCATTGGAGATACATTCATTCTCTTCAAAGTTTCTAGTTGGATTATGTTGACGGAGCTGCCATTATCAACCAGTATCCTGCGTACAAAATGGTTAGCTACATATAACGTTATTACCAGAGCATCATGGTGAGGATCTTGGACAGTATCCCTGTCATCAGCATCAAAAGTGATCACTTTGTCAGTTGTGAGGGTAGTCATCCTGACAGGTTTGTCTCCCCTTTCGGCCTTGGCTTCCTTTGCATGTCTCTTTGCTGCCAAATACGAAGTTCCACAAATGTCGGATCCTCCCGAAATGAAGTTGATTATCTTGGCATCCGCGGGAGGTGATGCTGCTCGTTCAGGATCCTTCTCAGTATCCTGACCCTTATTCTTCTTTCTTCCTAAGAGATCTTTCAGATATCCCTTGCTTAGAAGATAGCTTATTTCTTTCCTTAGAGCAATGCAATCCTCAGTCACATGTTCGAAATCTTCGTGGAAAGCACACCATTTTGACTTATCTTTCCAGTCAGCCTTTTGTTGATTCTTTCGAGGCCACCTAGCTTTGTCTCCTAGACCCTGCATAGCATACATCAATTCAGGAATATTAACAGAAAAGCAATATTCGGACAACTCAGGATACTCTTCAGGATCCTCATCTTCGACAGCGTTCACTCTTTTGTTTTCATTTCTACTATACGGCTTAGGCCGATATGACTTGAACGAGGATTCTGACTTCCTATTAGTTGACTCATAAGTGTTGGATGAGTTCATCCTTTCTTGCATCTTCCTGTCATCTTCCAGACGGATATATCTCAAAGCCCTGTTACGAGCTTCGTCGAGATTCCTGCATGGATTCATTACAAGATCCTGATAAAACTGAGAATCCTTTTGTAATCCCATCTTAAAAGCTTGCACAGCTGTTGCAACATCAAGATGTGGGATATCCAAGGATTCTCAACTGAATTTGTTCACATAATCCCTCAAGGATTCCTGAGGCCCTTGAGTTATCCTGTAAAGATCACTGGTTAGTTTCTCAAAACTCCGACTACAAGAAAATTGACTGTTAAATAAATTAACCAGATGAGCAAATGAAGTAATTGAGTGAGGAGGAACGTTTAATAGCCATTTTAAGGCCGATCCTGTTAGAGTAGAACCAAATCCCTTGCACAAGCACGCTTCCTTGAGCTCCGGAGGAATAGGGTTAATCTCCATCCTTTCCCTATACTGAGCAATATGCTCCTCAGGATCCGTACTCCCATCATAAAGCTTCATGTTGGGAGTTTGGAATCTCTTTGGGATCTCAACATCACAGATAGGATATGCAAAACGAGATATCTTGTGGCTGTCTTGAGACACTTCCGGGATCGGCTGGACCACCCCAGGTACACTAGATATCATGTCCTTCAACTTCTGAAGTTCCCTGGTAAGTGCTGATGTTACACCTGTATCCTGCAAAGATCCACCACTGTTAGTAGCATGAGTATTATTATTATTCGACACGTTACCCATTGGAGGATTTTGCCCATATCCCGACGCATATCCTGAGCTCCTCATGGTTGACATCCTGACCGATGGGGGTATTTCAGGAGTATGATTTTGAGGAAGACTGGGCACAATATTCCCCCTGTTATCCTCGGTATATACAGCTGAACTAAAGTTCAACGCTCTGGGGTGTAATGGAGTGACATTGTCCTCAGCAGATCTGCTCGAGCCAGACTTCAGGAGTTGTATTTCCCTCAAAAGCATTTGGTTTGTTTCCTGTTGCTGCCTCATTTGTTCCTGCACACTTCCAAATAAGGTTAAAATTTCATCATTAGAAGCTAAAACGGGAGCAGATCCCTGGACACTCCGAGTTGGGATAACATCTTGAGATTGTGTAGAGGCTGGCATCCTTGGAGGAGGTGGTGGAAGCACCGAACCGGTAGTAGCAGAAGTCACCGCAGACACAGTAGAGGAACTCATGTTTGATCTTGAGGCCATTATGGACAATGTGGCAAAAAGTTTTGAAAATAGAAAACCGATTAGTGATTTGACAAAATTTTTTAGTAAGGAGAGCACCACTTGCCCCACGGTGGGCGCCAAATTGTTTTGGTAAAAAATTACCGAAGTAATTAAGTGATCAAATTAGTTTGGTGAGGTAGTGTGCTAGAAATGTGTGTCGAAAATATGTTAATCAAGTTAATTTGTAAAAACAGTTTCAGGATACGGCTCAGGATATAGAGCTGTATCTATGATCAAACAATGAGCAAAAGTAAAGTAAACGACACGGGATGTACGAGGAAAGCCCTTGATCAATCTAGATCGCCGGCATAAAACCTCGGGAGCTGACAATCGCAGCTGCCTAGTTCTTCTATTGCTTCAAAAATCAGGATACAGTGCAGGATGTGGTACGGATCGACTAAGTGTTACAACGAAACTTGAATACAAGTGTGGTGTTTGCAATGAGCTAGAGAGTGTGAGTGTATGAGAGTGTTAGTGAAAAATTGTGTGTTCTAAGCTGATCCGCCCCCATCTATTTATAGTAAAGATAAAATAACAAACTACCCTAAACTCGCGGGATCCACCGAATATTCCTTCTTCGAACGTTGTAGACCTGGTCTTTCGGGCTCAACGTCTCTTCCTCAACAAATTCGTCCGAGTCTCGAGGAGAAGAAGTCCTCTTGACCGTTAGCAAGTCTCAGCCCTTAACCTGCACGTGGTTAATTCAATAAGCCTCAGGATATCGCCCAAGATGTTAGCAATATCCTCTTCCAGCATCCTGATCACAAATGAACAAACATAGGCAGGATATTGGTCAGGATATATACGTTAAGAAAATAACCCCTAACAAGTATAATGACGTCGATTTTTATTTCGATTCCATACATATCTTAGACATGATAAAACTTATCGAGATCTCTTTATTTTCAGGTACCTGAGGTTCTTCTTGAACCATCATGTCTATTGTCTCCTCAGGAGATCTTATTACTATAACCTCGACTTGACCATCTTAATTACTTGCTCCAATTTTCGAGGAATTTTATTATTGGAATCAACTAGTCTACCACGCTTTACGCGTGCAATAGACTCATTACAAAAATATGTGGCTATCCTCTTGGGACACAAATATAACTGGAGCATAAGCAGTTGATTATGTGACTTACTTAGTCACTTTATTTAGGTCAGTGAACTTGTCTGGTAATTTGTTCTTTAATATTGAGTAAATGAATTATACTTTAAACTTCTAGTTCATATTTTATAGTCTGAGGATCAAGATGACATGTTAATTCATTTCACTTTCCAACTGCTTGTTATCTCCCCCTAATGTTGGGAACATTCATTCACTAAGGTGAAAACCAATGAGCCATAAACGAATTTCTCACTAATGGCTTTAAGTATTTAATCATAGACGATTATTTATACCCAACATATTCTTAAACTTTTTAGAAGTCCCGTCTTTGTGCAGTATGGTGGATGAGTTTCAGTATATGTCGCACAACCAAAATCTTTGATGAGACATCTTTGGTTCCTAACCAAAAACCAACTGTACGGGGAGAACTATAACTTATTGGCTTGATGTGAATTGATGGTACTATATATAAAATTACATATACCTAAATAAACTTTTGCTCCTCTCATGATCATTGGCTTTGTAACCAATAGTAGACGTTTAGTGATCATCTCAACAATAACACTTATTCCAATGATCGTTAATAACTTGGGAATCAAATTCACTATTATCAAATAAATATACCAATATGGATTAATGTGCTTGCTATCACATTAGCTAAGCCACAATCACACAAGCTTCAGGTTGTGGATTTGATAACCATTTAGACGATGCATCGATTTAGAAAAAAAACTAAATGGTATCATGTTGGGATATGCATATCCTTTAATCCCTTCCAGAATATTTAGGTATACACACCCTCGTTTATTTTTGCAAATATATAATTTCCCTTGAGAGCAAACATTACATGCTAATTATTATCTTGAAGAATCTTCTAGTTCTTCATTATGTTTCAGGTCATCATTGACTTGGTGTGGTCTAACCAGTCATGCCAATTAAGTAAATAATCATGAAACATAAACTTCTAGTTTACGATCGTATGTGTAGTAGTTGCATTATGTGAGAGAACAACGTGTTATCATTGCAAACTATTGTGTTATATAACTTTTATCCTTTTCACATTTTGTTCTCGTATAATCACTACCATAATTTGCCACTTATAGTGGTTAATCTCATTATGATCATTATTACAATTCTGAACTTGGCTATCATATCATTCTGATATGTCAATCTCATTATCAACTCAGCTATCATAACACTTCTGATGACCGATCTCATTATTATTATGATCCTCATTACAAATTTCTCAATTCTGCCCATAATCACGATATTTTCAATAATCGTTATATAATCACATTCAATTCAGGGAATGAAGTAGAACCAGAACAAGTCTTATAGCTTTTCATTTTTCATCAGAGGTTTTATGGATCATACATGTTTTAGTTGCACTCGTGTTTGTTTAATACATGACATAAAATATGAGAGAACCATATCTTATTATTTCAAACATTCATGTTATACATGTTTCATATATTATATTCTCGTATAATCACTTCATTAGTGAGTCACTTCTTGTGGTCGATTTCAATATTAACATGATTGATCTCACTATCAATATAGGATCATTATAGTTTTCTCATTTGCCATGATCACGACCTTTATAACGATCATTGTATAATCACCACATAATTAACATGGTTGATCTCATTATTAACATGAGTATAATAACAAACTTTCATGGTGGCATCATTACAATTTCTTTTGGGTCATGATCGTGACCTTTACACTGATCATCCTCATATTCACTTTAAGCAATGGGACAGAATCCGAAAAAACCCATGGATTCTCATTCTTTGTTTAGTCACATCGGTATGAAATCATTTTAAACTCATACTTTGTTAATGGTATCGCTACTTCATGAGCATATCTCAGGTGTGACAAATGAACATCTTTTATCCAGTTTTTCATTAAAGACAATCTTCTTATCATATATTATAAATTGAGAAATCGTTACATGACCGAGTCATGTAGTATATAAATCTTATGACCTTTTTATAAATTAATAATCAGATTCAGAGAGTATGACACTTCTGATGTCATATTTAAGCATATTTATACTTTTTTTATGATAGCATATAAACCACAAATTTGGTTTTATTGTTTTATTCAACAATATTTACATGATGCATGATGGCATATAAAATCAAGGTATAATGTAGAGTCAATTTACATAATACACTACGTTATAACATATCGTAGTAGAAAACAAGTTATGGAAAAACCTTATAAAATAAGATATATATCTTTTCATCACTTGCAATAAAATGTATGTAATTTATGCATAAATGTAACATGATATAGCCAGTCACATGTATATCATATATACACATATTTGTCACTATAGTTTAAAACATAAACAAATGTCACTATCAACTTTCTCGATCATATAATAACATATGAATCTTTATTACTTGTAAATGAGCTTTCTTATACTAATAAATTTTGTTGCTCAAGAAAATATAATAGGCATCTTGAGAATTTTAGTGTCATGTTAATTTGCAAATAATATCTTTTACCACACAAATATTTAATAGAATCAAATCACATATTTAAATATCTAATAGTAACTAAAAGACTTATACAATTGCAATAACAATGATATATAATAAAGTTAACTAAGTAGTTATCATATTATAACATATTATCATATAAACATGTGCATTATTGTAAATTCATTAACATAATTGCACTAATGATTATCTTCAAATAGAACTATTAGACATCACCTTTTAATACAAATTGTATTTTGGTAGTTCATCATAAATTGTATAAATACTAATAAAACATAACATCTATTCAATTGCATATAAAGTCAAAAGAGAGTTTGAAAACACATATGATGCACATATAGTATTAAACCCAAACTATTAATTAAGAATCACAAACTATTAGTCTATCACTGTTTAGAAAACAATTATCATAGAACAATTGAAAATAAATTGGATCAAACCCAACTATATGTCATCCACAGATTATAATGCACATTACATAGGAATATATAAAAAAAAGATTTTTTTATAATCAATATTAGATTATTTAACAATATTTACAATGTAAATTAACGTGCCAACAAAACAGTATTACTACTAAACACCATAAAAATATATTCATATAATAGAAAACATGATTGAAGTTCATAATATAAAGGCATTATAATATTGCTAAAAGATTAAAATATATGTTGCTAACGATATTACAATAAATACATATTTGCAAAATTACTTTCATAAATCAGATGATATATATATGATATATTTGATATCATATATAATATTAGAATCTTCAAATAGCCACTCATCTTGCTACACCATATATTAATATTAATTTAATAATAGAATAAATGCTTATAGTTGACACTAATAAATAAATACAACAAAGTTGTATCAAATTCTTTCTGATTAGAATATTAAATATATAGTTTTTCTTTTGAAAAAAAAAGTTGTATCAAATTCTTTCTGATTAGAATACTAAATATATCAACAAAAATTTTTACAGAAACCATTGCTTAGCATTGTTTTGATTTGTTCAAAGTAATTAAATAACATCTCAATTATTGAAATCTTCAATATTGATCTAAAAGATTTGTTTTATGATATTCAAAATTTTCTTTTCAATATTTTTATGGTAATATGTATGATGGCTTTTGGATTCTTGAAATTGAAAATATAAATTAATCATCCAAATATTTAATACGAATAAGTAATACAAGATTAATAATTAATAAACCTCATGAATCAAAATAAAACTTACCTGTAGGATAGTCACGCCGACTAATATTTTTTTTTTGAGAACTTTGATTTTTGATGACGACCTGGATGTGAATTACCAGAATTCCGTGTTTAGAGTCTCGTGCTGATAACGTGTTATGTAACAACTAGAACCTATTAGCAATATATAGAAAAGAATAGGAGAATGGGAGATGGATTTCTTATTGATTGATTTCAACATCATATACAAATGCCATTATATATAGGCCCTTACATTAGTGCAATAGTAACTAAAAGATAGGAGTTATAGATGTGGATAGTCACTACATAATGGATGCACTAAAGAGATAGGAGTTATAGATGTGGATAGTCACTACATAATTCATAACAAGTTTTATATATTTTGAAATCTCATTTTTTGTCATTCCTTTATGATGTTTTGGTTTTACATTCAAATTAACTACTCTAATGACTTGCGTAAACTACAAGATATCGTTTAACCAAGGGGTGTGCATGGATCAATTTTGGCATAAAACTATAACCATAACCGAAATGTCAGTTAATAGAAAACCATAACCATAACCGATCGGTTATGGTGGTTATGGTTATTCGGTTTTGATGGTTATAAGGGTCAGTTATGGGTCGGTTAACTGTGAATTTAGGCCTAGCTAAAATTAGCTCAAAAAAATCATTGGGCATTATTTAGGATAAAAAGTTTGGTGTTAAAATTCTTTGACCATGGTACAAATTGTTATTACACATTCGTATATATCATACAACATTAAAATGCACATATAATTTATAATGTTGTAGACTAAGGGCATGTTTGGCTAAGCTTTTTGAACCAATTTACTGACTTATTGGTTTTTTCAAAAGACCAATAAATCAAAATAATGGTTGGGTAATTAAAAATGACTTTTTGAAACAACTTTTGTATAGAAGGAAAAGTTAGATTTGAAAAGCTAGTATTTTGTAACTTTTTGGAACTTCTTATAACTTTTCAAAACACAATTATAGAATTATCCCTTACCCTAAGCTAATCCACTCATAAGCTAATGCAAACACTTTTTTATAAAACAACTTATTAACTTATTGCCTTTTTCCATCCCATAAGCTAATCCAAACACTTTTTAAAAACTCCTTTTAAAAAATTCATAAGTCAATAAATTTTTTTAACAAAAAGTCCTTTTTGAGTTAAATAAGCTTAGCCAAACAAGCCCTAATCATGACTATACTAACATGTGGGTCGGTTCGCTTATGGAACAATGGAAAACCATAACCGACCCATGTATATCGGTTTTTAGGAAATAATTAACCGACCCATCGGTTTTCTTTCCGATTCAGTTTTTTTGGTTCGGTTTTTCGGTTAATATGGTTATGGGTCGGTTAATTCGGTTTTATGCACACCCCTAGTTCAACCTACCTGCCTCTTGTTTTGCCATGTGTAACTAAGACGAACGACCATTGAGAATCAAATGAACACAATCCAGTCGTAATTCACAGGCGGACTTACGCTTATTCATCAGTTTAATATGAGAAAGAAAAGAAGGGAAATAAATTGTTTTGGTCAAAAATTACCGAAGCAATTTAGTGATCAGATTAGTATGTGAGGTAGTGTGCTAACAATGTTTGTGAAAAATATGTTGGTTTGATTGTTTAAGAAAACAGTTTCAGGATATAGCCTCACTATATAAAGCTATACCGATAATTAAACAATGAGCTGCAAAAGTAAAAATGGACACAGGATATACGAGGAAAGCCCTTGATCAATCTAGATCTCCGACATAAAACCTCGGGAGCTGACAATCGTCGGCTGCCTTGTTTTTCTTATTGGTTGAATAACCAGGATACAGTGCAGGATAATGCTCAGATCGCTACTAAGCATTACAATGATTGCAAGTGATGTGTGTTAATGAGTGATTGCAAGAGAAATGTGTATGAGTTCGAGAGTTCAGAGTGAAGTGAAGTGAAGTGTTCCTACGATCGGGCTTATCGTTTATATAGTTACAAGAATAAACAACTTCTCCTATAAACTAGGGATACTTTGGAATATTCCCTCTTAAACGTTGGAGGCCTATTCTTCCGGCTTTAATGTCCATTTTCCAACTAAATGGAACGAGTCTTCAGGAGAAATGGTCCTTGTGAACGTTATGATCCTGCAGCCATGACCTGCAAGCAAACTATTAACAACTGCCAGGATACCGCCTCAGGATGTTACCAATATTCTGATCCGGTATCCTGATCATAATCGGATATCAAATCAAGATATAATTTTAGGATATGGGATCAGAATTTCACCCATAACAATTGTCTCCAAAAATGTTACCGTTGAGGATCCTGTGTCCTAACGGTAATATTTTTACATTTACTGAGGCAAATAATAGATAAGATGGCTGATTTGACAAGCTGTAACTTCCCAGGCGAATTTTACTCATTACACCCTATCTTTGGCCTATATCTTCTCCTTTTCTCCGGATATTCACCATAATTTTTCAGAATTTCCAGGTATCATCTCTCTTCCTTCTTTTCTATTTTCTTTGTTTTACTTCTTCATTCCACCATGACCAACCGAACACGATCACACACCGACGACTCCAATCCAACCTTCATAGAACAAAACCTCCTCAATGACCCAGAGAAAGAAGTCTGTTCTTTCGACAATGCCGATATTGCCGCTCTCAGAGCCTCCTATGCCTTCCCCGCCGGAGGGATCATTCTGCCCTTTGATTGGAATCTTCGATTAGACGTGTCCTCTAACGAGTGGATTTGCTTCTTGGCTTACCCCTTTTCCATAGGACTTTGATACCCTTTCTCAGACTTTATCATGCGATTTTTCCATCTTACCAGTCTTAGTTTCACCCAAACCATGCCCATGGTTTGGCGGGTCTTGGTGGTACTTGACTGGATCAAGACCCATCACATTCCCGATCTTTGCATTGAGGATCTTCCTATCGCTTATCGTTTACGGTCTCACGGTTCTAGCCGATTCTTTCTTTTTTCAACCTCTAAAAATCCCCTCATCCTCAAAGCAACCAAAAACGAGGATGAGTGGAAACGAAAGTTCTTTTTTGTAAAAAGGGAATCCGTTGACAAGGGTGTTGACTTTCCGGTGAAGTGGTTGACCACTGGTCAGATTTAGGGTTTTAGGGTATCCCTAAATATATCTTGATGTTATATCCTGAACTGATATCCTCATTTCTTTCATGCAACAAACTTTAAAGAGTTAGCCCATCCAATCGCAGAATCAGAACAAAGAATTAATGCTATCTACCAGCTACCGGAGGGTGAAAGAAGCTTTTCCCTGTTTCCTTCAAGTTCAAACCAAAAATCTAGCTCCAACATGTCTGGTAAGGATATCTGTCCTAAATTTTACTGCATATGATTAATACAAATATGATATTAGGATATTCAAAAGTTTAGAATTCTTCCCCTGGTGTAGGACCAGCCAAGATCCCTGAAGTCTTTGACCTTGACGAGCTGGATAGCTACTCCGTTCCTGTCACTGTGAAGAAAGAACCAAGCCCCAAACCTGCCGCTACGTCCAAGCCTGCCAGTTCCAAAGCTGCTGTCATCCCTAAGCCTTCCCCAGCTGTCAAGCCTCGTGCCTCTAGTTCCCGAAAAAGGAAGGAGACCGATTCTCCTTCTACACCTGCTGAAGCTTTTACTTATGAGAACCACGGGTTCCTTGAATCCAGCAGCTTCATGACTTTTTTTCTTAACCAGGTAAATATCCTTATCCTGCATCCTGCACATATATGCTAAATAGGTATCCTGATTAAACTACATATGCTGATACCTGTATTTTGAATTGTAGGGCCTTGTGTAACACCTCGTAAAAAGCATGCCCAATAAAAATAAAGACACGTGTCATGGAAGGTAAATGTGTTATAAACCCGGATCAAGTTAAAGGATGTGTGACAAGATTTAAAAGTGTCGACATGTTAATTAATACCTCTGAGCGACCTAATAATAAATCCCAAACCTTATTCTGTTTTATAAACATCTAATGTATACTCAAATCCGGTTATTTCTGATAATGCATAATTCAAATTTGCAAAGATGGGATCCTATGAGAGTATATACGACAAACTTTCATTCATGGATCTTTAAAGAATCCAAGACAATTCTAATGCATGGCAAGGTTGTCATAACACTTTAGACCTGATCAAGTGGTCCCATACTGATATTAAAGGCCCTAAATTCATAATATCAAAGTTGCATGGCCAAATACTAGAGATTCTCAAATTTTTGTCTTCTGGTCATCGGTTACGGACCGTATGGGTTTAGCCTTACGGTCCGCAAGGACTGTAACTGGGCATTTTAGATCAGGGTTGGTTGCGGACCGTATCAGGTTGGACTTACGGTCCGTAAGAGTTGGATACGGACCACAAGGGTTTTCGCTTACGGTCCGTAAGACTGTAGCTGGCAGTTAAAAATTGGCAGTTGCCTGTTATAGCCGGTTACACCGCCTTACTTGCATGGTTTTCGAAATACAGGAGTTGGGCCAGTGGTTTTACATGCATAGGGACACATGGGAACATCAGGAAACAATTATAGACTTAGGTGTGATGATCTTGTTACATGTAGTTCACTATATAAGAACTTGAAGTTGCAACATTTGAACTTGCACGTTTGAAGATCATCCAAGGCACTCTCTGGAGCTTCTCTGACTTTCAACAAGTTTCCTTAGGATCCATAATCTTGCTTAGGACCTTTATAAGTGTCCTTAACTTCCTAATTTCAGTTTTAATTAGCTTAATGACCATAAGTCAAACTTATCGTAATTAAGGTTTGACTTTGTGACTAATCACTAATGGTCCAGTCATTAGTTAAATTAAAAGTAGTTTTGAGTTGGTAATTATATGTGTAATAGACCCTTAAAGGGCACTCTCTGATTCCCACTCTAACTAGGTCAATTGTCGGGTCAAACTTGATTATAAAAAGTCAACAGAAAGCAATTTTTCAAATAAACACATAATTAACAATGTAGAAGCTATGCAACCTGTTTTATCACTCATATAACTTGGTAATTAATGTAAGAACATGTCTAAGCATGTTCAACCCGACAATTTTCAATTTATGCTCGGTTCGGAACCGAAAGTCGCAAAAGTAGACTTTTGCTTTGACTTTCAGTTCTGACCCAATGTAGCATGTTTTAGAAATGCCTTAGAGCTTTATTAGGACCAGGTTACATGTTAGTATAACCCTCTGTGATTAAACAACTTGGTTCAATAGTTATCCGATTCATATGCATGTTTCCGTTATATGCCTAAATGTTGACCATATCGCCCTTTTGACTTTAAAGCAAGAATTTTAAAGTTATGCTCAATAGTTATGCTCAATAGCGTAATTAGAAAGCTTTTTATTAATTAAACGACGTAATTAGCATAAAGCCTATCTAAACCCAATTTTTGATACCAAACTTTTTACCTACTGATGTAAAATAATATTTTGGGATTTTTGAAGATTTTTATTTATTTTTAGGCTGAGCATAACATAGGGTTATAGCTTTGATTCAGTAAATGTCGGTTTTGCCCTTTTGGCCTATAAAATGAGTTTTACACAATATTTTGATACCAAACCTTTTGCTACTGATTTTATATAATAAATAAAGTATTTTAATCCTTCTGGAATAATAAAAATATCAGCTTTCATTATAAAACCCGGAAATCGCTTAAAACCACCTTTTTACGCGTTTTAAACGCATAGTAAGTATTAAAACTATTTTAAATATATAAGACTTGATACCTACTGATATTTTTAGTAAATTTTTATATTATAACAGTAAGCAAAAGTTTTAAACTCAGATTTCCAGATTTGACCTTTTAAGCTTATGTGAAATTACCAAAATGCCCATACGGTGCATAGTTTAGTTATAAGAGGTAAATTTCACCTATATACCATACCCTACTGTTATGACTTATAAAAATAAGTATTTTACTGAATACATCAGACCTGAAACTCAGATTTATATTTAAACTCTTTTATAACCTTTTAAATGACCAAAATACCCCTTCGGGGCATAATTTGAGTTTAAATCCATTTTGGGCATAATGGAAGGTATCCTACTGATATCACAATATATTTAAGGCATATTAACTTAGGAAACCTATTTATGAATCATTTGGTTACCCGTTACGCACTTTTCACGTTCGGATCGGTTTATGTAACTAGTTTGCATAAATTAGCCGAAACGGGTCAAACCTTATCATTTTTGTCTCAAAATCTAGAATGTGTTTAGTTTACCCATATTATACAAGTATACAAACTTTTCGGGTCTAAACCACATTCTAATCCGGTCTTCGCTTAATCGTGCGTTTTGAACCGTATATCTTCCTTTAAAACTAACCGGTCTAAGTTTAGGCTTAATTAAGACCCGTTAGGAATCTAATAGGTTATTAAAAACCTTCGTTCCAGATTAGGAGCCCGGTAAAAGCTACTTACACATGCTGTTTGTGAATTATACTTGCTCAGGTAAATACTCTTAACTTATTTTCCCTATACGGGCTTGGGATACGGTATTATAATAATACCGCTTGGTCGGGTATGTAGTCATTTAAATCGGATTGTGATTAATGTATTTACATAACTCGTTTTAATCTGTATTATTTGGTGTATGGCCTTTGGGAGTTAAATGACCATGTCCCGGATATCCTTGGCATCATTCAAAGAAATGGCCACGACCTAAGCACAGGGTGTAGGCATACACCTGACAGTTACATATGTAAAAACTGGTAATCCACTTAAAGGAATCAACCTTGTGGGAATTATACCTGTGGCGTGTCAATTAATCTTGACCGGCTCTTCTAACCGGCACTGACAGACGACAAATAAGTAAAACTGTATACAAGATTATTTTTAAATAATTGTCCCAAGTTATAAAAGATATTTTGTTCCATGTGCATTCAAACTAATTTTCTTAAACCCTTTTCAAAATGAGTCAGTTAATTGTATTTACCAGTGTAAACTGACGTATTTTCCAAAAAAAGGCTAAGTGCAGGTCCTAGACGAAATAGGCTGGCTACTCCTGGCATCATTAATCAAGTTTTGCAAGCTCTAGATGTTAAAGTCTGTTGAACAATAATCTTTTATCTTTTGATCCGCCTGTGGATCTTTTACTGTCCGGATTGTAATACTTTGATATTACTATTTATTCGGTTTGTAATGTGATTCAACTTTTGCTAAAGCTGTGCATTTAAAATTGTGTTGTTTGACTATGATGATATCAACTACGTCACGATACTCCCCACCGGTAATACGTGGATATATCGGGGGGTGACAGGTTGGTATCAGAGCCAACATTGAGTGAATTAAACACTAGCCTTTTGTGTTTAATCTCAATGACACAGTTTGCACATTCATCGACTTTCGAGTCTAGACAAAGAACTTAGGACTAATCCAAATTTGTTTTATTTTTTTTATTTTGTCCTTTATATTTTTGTGTTGTTCTTTTTATTTGTTTTGACAGGTTGAACAAGATGCCACCTAGATTTCATGGAAGAGGTAGGGGCAAGGGGCCACTCATCGCCCCAAACGATCACGAGGCCGGGCCGTCACACCGGCGAACACCGTCAGATTCCCTAAGCAGAAGTCCTCAAGAAAACTGGAGGACCCATATTGAACCCGCAAGGCGCTCAGTCTCGCTGAGCTCCTCCATTTCTTACCAAAACTCCTTTGCGCCTCAGTCTGAAAACGAGCCCCATAACTCCCACCATTCTTATATACCTCTCCAAGGCCACAACTCACCCTTCAACGACCCAACGCCCTATTTTCAGAGCCGGTTCAACCCGGCAAACCTGATTAATGAACCAATGGGTTATAACCCGTTGGGACCGAAGGACCACTTCTCCATGGATATGGATGAAGATCCGGAACCTGCCCAACCACCAACCGGGACGTTTACTCACCCCATCGAGATTTCGGATGGGTCACCCTTTCTTGGATCACCTTATAATGGTCCCGGCAGCTACGAGACGAGGTTTAACCAGATCGACTGGGTGTTTACTCCCAGTTACCACAACTCACCGCAGCAGCAGCATGATCCCTCCGAGGATTCCCATTTTGTAGCGGTCACTCCGCTACCACCACCAGTGCAGCAACAGCCTCCGGAGCCACCGAGGCGTAGGAGATCAACCGCACGGATGTCCATGCGAGAAGGAGTCCGTATCAGCACTCCTCAACCATCTAGTGGCAGTCATTATCCGCCACTATACGAAGACCCACAGATGGGTGGGCCTTCGAACCCTGTTTCTGAGGTGCAGTCTGCGCTGGTCGCACCGCCACCAGTGGGTTTTAACAACCCAATTCCTACATACGCCAGTTCAGCGGCGTACAACCCATTTGAGCAGCCGACCCACACCAACTACAACTATGCCGAGGCTGACCCATACCTAGTAGCGGCAAACTACAATGCCCTTCATCCGGAAGGACCCTTTGGAGTCCCATATCAAGCGGGATATCCACACTATGGGTACCCACCCTATGGGTATCAACAACCGCCACCTCCTCAACCTCCGCTGTATCATCAGCCCCCGCAGCCGCCAGTTATATCGCCACCGCAGCACCAGGAGATTCTTCAAAGGTTGAGTCAGGTGGAGGATGAGGTTCGGGAAGAGCGTAGGCAAAACAGAGGAATTTTCAAGGGTCTGGTGAACTTAATCAAGGGGAAGACCAAAAAGGGTCATTAAATCCTTTATTTGTTTATTTGTATTTCTTTAATGTTTAATTAAGTCCCTGCGTGGACATCTGTTTCTGTAACCAGTCCCTGTGAGGACTTGTAGTTTTTGTTTAACCCCTGCGTGGGTATGTTATGTTTGTTAGCCCCTGCGTGGGCAAGTATTTCTGTTAAGTCCCGTTTAGGGCAAAATGTACTTTTTAAATTATTAATGGCATGTTAATCATTTAAATTTATTTGTCATTATATGCATAAATGTAAAATATATGAAATAAATAAATCTAAAAATAACATTTCTTTTATAAGATCTACCATTATAATAAAATGGCAAAATCTAAAAAGGACAGGACCTAGCCCATGTGTCATCTTAAGACTAGGCCAAGATGGTAGTTCCTAAATTAGATTCAGATCCTTATTAACATCTCAATTTAGGATTGCTCTGCATATTAAAAAGAATCTTAAAGGTAAAACCTAGCCACATGTCATTTTAAATATGGCCAAGATGGTAAAACCTATTTAAAAAGATTCAAACCCTTGTTAACATCTGAAAACATGTTAACACTCTTGGAAAAAATGTGATTAGATAAAATCGCATGAGTCATCCTTAAATTGGGTTATTCCAATTTTTTTTTATAATTACCCATTAGGGATGAAATGCCTACGGGCCATAATTAATGTCCTTTGAGACTAAAGACAATGGTGGTCTACAACTCCCTGTCAAGAAAAGGTAATGAACTTTGATTCAATCAAGCCTTAATGCTTTGATTCTATAAAATCATGGCTTAAAATTTAAATTGTCTTTGTAACTTGGCCTTTTGTGCCATTATTAAATTATAACCAAGGATTATTACTGAGAAATCCTGAATGAAATACTTAATAAATTAGCTAATATGGTTCTTTAATACCATGGTTAATAAATTAATGAGATGACAAATCTATTATAAACTTCTAAGAAGTCATTGTCATCATTTTATGTAGCAAGAAAGCTACATGGCTGAGTCTGAAGAAGTCAACAGTCATCCAAGGGAAAATCATGATACCACCAGGATCAACGTAACTGGCGCAGAGCTTCAAGCGCTGATTGATAATGTTGTTACCAAGGCTATAGATAGACAATTTAATGAGTCAAGCGGTACTCGAAGTAGGACCTTATCAGTACCCCATTCTAAACCTAAGACTCACTCTGAGGCTCATAGTAAACCACCTCCTAAACGTGATGGATCAAGGAGGGATGACGAGCATCACTCCTAAAATCAGCATAGTGTTCCGTCGAAGAAGATTGAGCTCAAACGGGAACCACGTGGTAAGTCCTGTACCTACAAATATTTCGTCTCCTGTAAGCCCAGGGATTTCACTAGGGATAAAGGGGCTGTGGATTGCATGACATGGTTGGACAAAATGGATACCGTGGTTGACATCAGTGGTTGAGCTGATAGGGATGTTGTGAAGTATGTATCTTAGTCGTTTAAAGGAGAAGCACTAGCCTGGTGGAGGTCTCTAATCCAGGCTACTGGGAAGATTCCATTGTACAATCTGTCTTGGGATCAGTTCTTTCACACCCCCAAAATCCACACGCGGAGTATCACCGCTTGGAGGCGTGACTGACCAGGATCAAGCCACCAATCATATTGAACAAACATATAAGTAAACATAATTCAACCAAACAATATGAAAGGTGTTCAAAAACCCAAAGCATAGTTAAGTGTTTAGCGGAAGCATAATTTGTAAAACCCATAGCAAGTATTAAATATGAAATAAAGTAATGATTAAAGCATGGCACACATCGCCATGTCCCACAACGACCGTTCCTCCCTGTGCAAGCTCCATGGGTACCTAATGACATGCAAGGCATGTAGCAACGAATCAACAACAAAGTTGAGCGAGTTCACAGTTGGTTATTTGGTTAAAGTATTCATTTCGTAAATCGTATATTCGTTTTGTAAACCATGTATCGTATTAATCCTTATCGCGGCCAATCCAGGCATCTGTGCGATGATTAGTGGGGGCTTCCCATGTGTTACTAGACCACGCGTATCGACTGCTACGAAAATGTAAGAGGTGCCCTAAGTCAATGTCTATCAGCATTGACCCTTTGCCCATAGTCCATTAGTACACGCCCGTCCGACTGGCACGGTGTGAGGTTTATTAAACCTAATAGCGCTATTAACTAATGACCCGCTCGCCCTAGGCCTCGGCGATTAAGTCGATAATTGAGGGACTTCTTTTGATAGAGGTGATGGCCTTATGATCGTGTACGTAGGCTTTACGTACGTGTCCTTCAACCCGAGGACAGTAGTAAGTATAACTGTACGTAGGTTTTACGTACGTGCCCTTCAACCGAGGACAGTAATAATTTGTTTAATAGAAATAGTTGTACGAGTAGTTATTCAATCCCATTCCCAACCCCTGGGAATCCCATGCCTTGGCTAGTGTGAACTCACCTTGGTTTGCTCGGTATGCTAAGTTAAGTGCTCACAATAAATCAGTCAAGTCCTATAGTGCACGTATACTCAATCAGTTCACGTTCGTAATATTTCACATGTAACTATCATCACAGTAATATCATAGAGTGTGTTTGGCAGTTAATCATACATCACATAACAGTTAATTGCCTCCATACAGTTCATGTACCACATCAATAACTTTTACAGTTTACTTTAATATAACTATCCAATAACACACTTAGCTGGGTTAATAAGCTTAACTGAAATAACATATATAACAGAGTTACAAATTTAACAGAGTTAACCTCTGACAGAACTAATAGTCTAACTAAGTTAATAGATTTAATATGTCTGAACAAGTTAACGCACTTAACATACTTAATAGAAGTAATAGACTTAACAGAATTAATATACTAACTGAATTAATAGACTGAGTAAACAAACTAACAAGGTTATTTACTTAACAGAGGTACCCACTTAACGGGGTTAACTAACTAACAAGGTTAACAGCAAACAATGAAACAAAATCGCCAATGTGGCGAAATCCCTATTTGGCCGAAAACACTTTGGTTTTCGTTGGGCCTAGGGTGTGGCGAAAACACCTTGTGGTGTTTTCGTTGGTACCATCATCATCAACAACAGCAGGTTATGTTGCCAACAACCCTAATCTCAACTAACGGTTTCAACTCCAACAACATACAATCATTCGATCATTACATAATACAGCATATTGTTATCATCATTCAGTTATCAACATACAGAAGAACTCTAATATGCTAATTGTTTAACATCCCACTATCATAACAGGTCATCAATATTAATAAGATCAAAAGGACTCCTGGCATACCAAGTCTATACGATCTAACCAATACATGAAATCATATGAACTGTCACTACTTTATGCAATCAAAATCACATACCATCATCAGATCGTTCGTGGCAGCATATCAATATCACGTAACATACAGACAAGTAATCAAATCTGATATGGCTCGATTGACAGTACAACGAACCGATATAAAAGGTCACTAACCGAAAAGAGAAGTTTGAAAACTGATGATACTTGCCGTCACACAGAAACAAAGACTCTAGGGTTTGCAAGTTATGTTTCACATAAGGGTTGAATCAGAATATAAAACTGATCGTACTGGGCCTAAGGCCCATTTGATTTCACTGACCCAAATATGACTAAAACACTAAAGTGTTTTCATGAGAGGGGTGTTTTCGGATGGAGGTGATTTCATGAGTGGGGGTTTTCGGCTAGAGGATGTTTGGTCGAAGATTACACATTCCTTCCACATTACATCAACATAAATAAATGCAACATATACATAACTGATACACACATACTATGCACATCACGAATACACTTTTATTGAACCTCGAATAATTATTAAACACATTTGGCAAGTAAGTACGGAGTTTAAATCGGATAAAGACCTTGAAAACTCGGGTTGTCACATTATCCCCAACTTGAAAGAAATTTCATCCCGAAATTTAGCATGCGGTTACTGAGGAAGCTAGGTAAGTTGTATCGTTTACTGGTTTTCATGGGGTGTCACATCGTCCCCCCGTTGATTTGGGATTTCGTCCCGAAATTCTGTAGTAGCTTCAGCCTCAGTAGTGGTTGAACGGTTTCCGAATAACTGGGGATACTTGAGTTTCATTTGATCTTCGCGTTCCCAGGTGAACTCTGGGCCACGACGGGAGTTCCAACGAACTCGAACAAGAGGTATTCTAGTGTTTTTGAGGACCTTAACATCCCGGTCCGTGATTTCAACTGGTTCTTCAACGAAATGCAACTGTTCGTCGATAGTGAGCTCCTTCAAAGGAACTATGAGGGTCTCATCCGACAGACACTTCTTCAGATTCGAGACGTGGAAAACGTTGTGAACTGCACTGAGTTCAGCTGGTAAGTTTAGCCTGTAGGCCACTTTGCCTATTTTCTCAATGACTTCGAATGGTCCAACGTATCGTGGATTGAGCTTGCCTCGTTTGCCAAAACGAACAACACCCTTCCAGGGTGAAACTTTGAGTAACACTCGATCCCCAACCTGGAACTCGAGTAGTTTCCTGTCTTTATCTGCGTATGCTTTCTGACGGTCACGAGCTGCCGCCATGCGTTGTCGTATTTGAGCAATCTTTTCAGTAGTATCAACTACCATTTCTGGACCTGTGATCTGACTGTCACCCACCTCTGCCCAACAAAGAGGTGATCGGCATTTACGCCCGTACAATGCCTCAAATGGAGCAGCTTTAATGCTGGTGTGGTAGCTGTTATTGTACGAAAATTCCACAAGTGGCAGATGTTTTTCCCAGCCATTGCCAAAGTCAATTACGCACGCCCGAAGCATGTCTTCTAGAGTTTGAATAGTGCGCTCAGTTTGCCCATCCGTCTGAGGGTGATAAGCTGTGCTCATGTCTAATCGAGAGCCAAAGGATTTGTGCATTGCTTGCCACAGTTCTGAAGTAAAGCGTGCGTCACGATCAGAGATAATAGAGGTTGGCACCCCGTGCCTTGAAACCACTTCTTTTAAGTAGATGTCTGCTAAGGTAGAGAACTTGTCTGTTTCCTTAATAGCCAGGAAGTGTGCAGACTTAGTGAGTCGACCCACGATCACCCAAATAGTATCATTCCCACGTTGAGATCTAGGCAGGCCAGTAACAAAATCCATGGAAATTTGCTCCCATTTCTAGTGTGGTATCTCAGGTTGTTGGAGTGGGCCTGAAGGTTTTTGATATTCGGCTTTGACTCTCGCACAAGTCAAACACCTGCTGACGTATGTTGCTTTGTGAGCCTTCATGCTAGGCCACCAGTATGTAGTTCTGAGGTCGTGGTACATCTTATCCGAACCAAGATGTACTGAGTAGCGATACTTGTGTGCCTCATCCATCACAAGCTCTCGTAGGTTGCCATAGTGTGGGACCCAAATGCGTCCTGTTACATAGTAGGCGCCATTTGCCTTTTGTTCTAACCGTTGCCTTGAACCGTGTAGGGCTTCAGCCCTGACGTTTTCCTGGTTTCAATGCTTCTATCTGAGCATCTCGTATCTAAAAAGGAAGACTAGACTGAATAGTGAGTTGCAACGCTCGTACACGCCTAGGTGTAGTATCCTTTCGACTGAGGGCGTCGGCCACCACATTGGCTTTGCCCGGATGGTACTTTATAGCACATTCGTAATCGTTCAGTAGTTCGCCCCATCTACGTTGTCGCATGTTCAATTCTTTCTGCTTGAATATATGCTCGAGACTCCTGTGATCGGTGTAGATGGTGCACTTAGTGCCATACAGGTAATGTCGCCATATCTTGAGCGCAAAGACAACAGCTCCCAGCTCTAAATCATGTGTAGTGTAATTTCGTTCGTGAATCTTAAGTTGGCGCGAAGCATAAGCAATGACTTTATCTCATTGTATCAACACACATCCAAGACCTTGGATGGATGCGTCGCAGTAGACTACAAAATCGTCCGTGCCTTCAGGCAATGAGAGGATAGGTGCGCTACAGAGTCTATCCTTTAAGTGTTGAAATGCTGTTTCCTGTGTATTACCCCAACGGTAAGCAACACCTTTCTGTGTCAGTAGTGTAAGCGGCTGTGCAATCTTTGAGAAATCTTTGATGAACCTTCTATAATAACCCGCCAAACCCAAGAATTGGCGTATTTCTGTTGGTGTGCGAGGTGCAGGCCAGTTCTTGATCGAATCTACCTTGGATGGATCAACATGAATCCCATCCTTGTTTACCACGTGGCCTAGAAAGTGGACTTCACGAAGCCAGAAGTCACATTTTGAAAACTTGGCGTACAGTTGTTCCGTTCGAAGAAGTTCCAGAATAAGTCGTAAATGATGCTCGTGTTCCTCCTGACTCTTCGAATAGATCAGGATGTCGTCAATGAAAACAATAACAACTTGTCAAGATAAGGTTTGCATACCCTGTTCATAAGATCCATGAAAACTGCAGGCGCGTTCGTTAATCCGAATGGCATGACTAGAAACTCATAGTGGCCGTAGCGTGTTCTGAATGCTGTTTTGGAGACGTCCTCGTCCCGGACTCTCAGTTGATGGTAGCCTGACCTCAGGTCAATCTTCGAGTAATAGCTCGACCCTCGCAACTGGTCGAATAAGTCGTCGATGCGTGGAAGTGGATAGCGATTTTTCACAGTCACCTTGTTCAGTTCGCGGTAGTCTATACACATGCGGAAGGTACCGTCCTTCTTCTTCACAAATAATACTGGAGCTCCCCAAGGCGAAGAGCTAGGATGAATAAAGCCCTTATCCAAGAGCTCTTGTAGTTGCTTCGATAGTTCTTCCAATTCTGATGGAGCTAAGTGATACAGTGCGCGAGCTATAGGTGCTGCCCAGAACTATAGGAATGAGGTCGATAGAGAACGTCTGACCAGCGAGGATAAGATTACATCCCTGAACTATGAGTGGCCTCTAGTCTTCTACCATTAGCTAACACTACGACAGGTTTGGTGTTCAAGGGAGTTGGTGCATGTTTTAACATTTGACTAACTTCCAAGGACATATAACTGGTATCCACACCCGAATCAAACAAGACAGTAACATAAAAGTCGTCGAGAATAAACTTACCCATTATTACGTTAGGATCGTTCCTTGCGTCACCCTGACCAATCACGTACATGCGGCTCCGGCGTTATTGTTTCCATTGTTTGCCCCATTGCTATCCCCATTGTCATCCATGTTTCCATGGTCGTGGTTCTGAGTCTGGTCCTGGTTTATTTGCGGACAATGTCTCCTGTAGTGATCTTTAGCATCACACTGAAAACATCCTTTAAAACTTTGTTGTTGCTGCTGATTCTGTGGAGATTGAGGCGGTCGCTGCTGTTCTTGAGTTACAGGACGTGAGTTTCGACAATCCTTAGCTTCATGACCTATCTTGAGACACCTCTGACAACGACCCTTGTTGCACTGACCGCTGTGGTGCCTATTGCATCTGTTACACTTTGGATGATTTCCTCGATATCCACTCTGCCCACGACTACCAGAAAATTGCTGACTGGGACTCTGGTAGTCATCTATCTTTTGCTGCTGTGCCAGAGGCTGAACCAGAATTAATCCCTTGCTCAGGTTTCCATCCCACTTGCGTTTGTTGTCACTAGAAGCACATGTAGTAGCAGCTTTAACACGTTTCGGTAGTTTGTTTTGTTCTACTGCCTGGTCTGTGAGACGATGAGCAAGCCGAGTGACTTGCTGGATAGTGCCAAGATTAGCTGCGGTCACATGACTCTGAATTTCGGGCACCAGACCCTTGAGATACAGCTCGATGCGTTTGGTGGGAGGGTCTACCATAGTGGGACAAAATGTGGCTAATTCATTTGATCTCTTCGTATAAGCCTCAATTTCAGACCCCGTCATTTGTAATTTGAGGAACTCCACCTCTAGTTTGTGGATGTCTTCCCGACTGCAAAACTCTTCCTTAACTAGGTCCTTGAACTCGTTCCAGGGGGTGGCATTAGCAGCTGCCAGCCCTAACATTTGAACCTGTGCTTCCCACCAGGTTAATGCAGCACCTTCGAGTGTTTCAGTAGCAAACTTTACTCTACGAGACTCAGGGCAATCACGCACCTCAAATTCGGTTTCGAGCCTCTCGAACCAATGGAGGAGGCCTACAACTCCCTCAGTACCGCTGAAGGTACTAGGTCGGCAATCCTTGAGATTTTTGAAGGTGCAAACAGGTGGCTGAGCGTGTTGACCTCCTGTTTGTATGGCTGCGAGTGCCGCAGCAACTCGTTCGTTAATGAGAGCCGTCAACTGGGCTTGAGTCAAGTTGATACGTCCGGCCATGATCTTCATAGCAAATGCAACATAAGTGAGAGAGGTTCGCGAATAGTGCGATGACAGAAGAGAGTAAGCACACAAGTGTTCTCGAGCAATAACGAATAGTAGACAATGTAATCTAAGCATACCACGAGCAAAGTTCTATGCAATTCTAGCAAGTAGGCAATAAAACATATACCATATTACCTAGTATGTTGAGTCTTGCACGTGGAGCGAGGTGTCGTTGTGGATCGTTGAGCACTGTACAGGTTATAGTCTGGTTTTAATAAAAACATTTTCCCCTTATTAAAACCGAGTTCTCTATAACCAATGGCTCTGATACCAATCTTTCACACCCCCAAAATCCACACGCGGAGTATCACCGCTTGGAGGCGTGACTGACCAGGATCAAGCCACCAATCATATTGAACAAACATATAAGTAAACATAATTCAACCAAACAATATGAAAGGTGTTCAAAAACCCAAAGCATAGTTAAGTGTTTAGCGGAAGCATAATTTGTAAAACCCATAGCAAGTATTAAATATGAAATAAAGTAATGATTAAAGCATGGCACACATCGCCATGTCCCACAACGACCGTTCCTCCCTGTGCAAGCTCCATGGGTACCTAATGACCTGCAAGGCATGTAGCAACGAATCAACAACAAAGTTGAGCGAGTTCACAGTTGGTTATTTGGTTAAAGTATTCATTTCGTAAATCGTATATTCGTTTTGTAAACCATGTATCGTATTAATCCTTATCGCGGCCAATCCAGGCATCTGTGCGATGATTAGTGGGGGCTTCCCATGTGTTACTAGACCACGCGTATCGACTGCTACGAAAATGTAAGAGGTGCCCTAAGTCAATGTCTATCAGCATTGACCCTTTGCCCATAGTCCATTAGTACACGCCCGTCCGACTGGCACGGTGTGAGGTTTGTTAAACCTAATAGCGCTATTAACTAATGACCCGCTCGCCCTAGGCCTCGGCGATTAAGTCGATAATTGAGGGACTTCTTTTGATAGAGGTGATGGTCTTATGATCGTGTACGTAGGCTTTACGTACGTGTCCTTCAACCCGAGGACAGTAGTAAGTATAACTGTACGTAGGTTTTACGTACGTGCCCTTCAACCGAGGACAGTAATAATTTGTTTAATAGAAATAGTTGTACGAGTAGTTATTCAATCCCATTCCCAACCCCTGGGAATCCCATGCCTTGGCTAGTGTGAACTCACCTTGGTTTGCTCGGTATGCTAAGTTAAGTGCTCACAATAAATCAGTCAAGTCCTATAGTGCACGTATACTCAATCAGTTCACGTTCGTAATATTTCACATGTAACTATCATCACAGTAATATCATAGAGTGTGTTTGGCAGTTAATCATACATCACATAACAGTTAATTGCCTCCATACAGTTCATGTACCACATTAATAACTTTTACAGTTTACTTTAATATAACTATCCAATAACACACTTAGCTGGGTTAATAAGCTTAACTGAAATAACATATATAACAGAGTTACAAATTTAACAGAGTTAACCTCTGACAGAACTAATAGTCTAACTAAGTTAATAGATTTAATATGTCTGAACAAGTTAACCCACTTAACATACTTAATAGAAGTAATAGACTTAACAGAATTAATATACTAACTGAATTAATAGACTGAGTAAACAAACTAACAAGGTTATTTACTTAACAGAGGTACCCACTTAACGGGGTTAACTAACTAACAAGGTTAACAACAAACAATGAAACAAAATCGCCAATGTGGCGAAATCCCTATTTGGCCGAAAATACTTTGGTTTTCGTTGGGCCTAGGGTGTGGCGAAAACACCTTGTGGTGTTTTCGTTGGTACCATCATCATCAACAACAGCAGGTTATGTCGCCAACAACCCTAATCTCAACTAACGGTTTCAACTCCAACAACATACAATCATTCGATCATTACATAATACAGCATATTGTTATCATCATTCAGTTGTCAACATACAGAAGAACTCTAATATGCTAATTGTTTAACATCCCACTATCATAACAGGTCATCAATATTAATAAGATCAAAAGGACTCCTGGCATACCAAGTCTATACGATCTAACCAATACATGAAATCATATGAACTGTCACTACTTTATGCAATCAAAATCACATACCATCATCAGATCGTTCGTGGCAGCATATCAATATCACGTAACATACAGACAAGTAATCAAATCAGATATGGCTCGATTGACAGTACAACGAACCGATATAAAAGGTCACTAACCGAAAAGAGAAGTTTGAAAACTGATGATAGTTGCCGTCACACAGAAACAAAGACTCTAGGGTTTGCAAGTTATGTTTCACATAAGGGTTGAATCAGAATATAAAACTGATCGTACTGGGCCTAAGGCCCATTTGATTTCGCTGACCCAAATATGACTAAAACACTAAAGTGTTTTCATGAGAGGGGTGTTTTCGGATGGAGGTGATTTCATGAGTGGGGGTTTTCGGCTAGAGGATGTTTGGTCGAAGATTACACATTCCTTCCACATTACATCAACATAAATAAATGCAACATATACATAACTGATACACACATACTATGCACATCACGAATACACTTTTATTGAACCTCGAATAATTATTAAACACATTTGGCAAGTAAGTACGGAGTTTAAATCGGATAAAGACCTTGAAAACTCGGGTTGTCACATTATCCCCAACTTGAAAGAAATTTCGTCCCGAAATTTAGCATGCGGTTACTGAGGAAGCTAGGTAAGTTGTATCGTTTACTGGTTTTCATGGGGTGTCACATCATCCCCCCGTTGATTTGGGATTTCGTCCCGAAATTCTGTAGTAGCTTCAGCCTCAGTAGTGGTTGAACGGTTTCCGAATAACTGGGGATACTTGAGTTTCATTTGATCTTCGCGTTCCCAGGTGAACTCTGGGCCACGACGGGAGTTCCAACGAACTCGAACAAGAGGTATTCTAGTGTTTTTGAGGACCTTAACATCCCGGTCCGTGATTTCAACTGGTTCTTCAACGAAATGCAACTGTTCGTCGATAGTGAGCTCCTTCAAAGGAACTATGATGGTCTCATCCGACAGACACTTCTTCAGATTCGAGACGTGGAAAACGTTGTGAACTGCACTGAGTTCAGCTGGTAAGTTTAGCCTGTAGGCCACTTTGCCTATTTTCTCAATGACTTCGAATGGTCCAACGTATCGTGGATTGAGCTTGCCTCGTTTGCCAAAACGAACAACACCCTTCCAGGGTGAAACTTTGAGTAACACTCGATCCCCAACCTGGAACTCGAGTAGTTTCCTGTCTTTATCTGCGTATGCTTTCTGACGGTCACGAGCTGCCGCCATGCGTTGTCGTATTTGAGCAATCTTTTCAGTAGTATCAACTACCATTTCTGGACCTGTGATCTGACTGTCACCCACCTCTGCCCAACAAAGAGGTGATCGGCATTTACGCCCGTATAATGCCTCAAATGGAGCAGCTTTAATGCTGGTGTGGTAGCTGTTATTGTACGAAAATTCCACAAGTGGCAGATGTTTTTCCCAGCCATTGCCAAAGTCAATTACGCACGCCCGAAGCATGTCTTCTAGAGTTTGAATAGTGCGCTCAGTTTGCCCATCCGTCTGAGGGTGATAAGCTGTGCTCATGTCTAATCGAGAGCCAAAGGATTTGTGCATTGCTTGCCACAGTTCTGAAGTAAAGCGTGCGTCACGATCAGAGATAATAGAGGTTGGCACCCCGTGCCTTGAAACCACTTCTTTTAAGTAGATGTCTGCTAAGGTAGAGAACTTGTCTGTTTCCTTAATAGCCAGGAAGTGTGCAGACTTAGTGAGTCGACCCACGATCACCCAAATAGTATCATTCCCACGTTGAGATCTAGGCAGGCCAGTAACAAAATCCATGGAAATTTGCTCCCATTTCTAGTGTGGTATCTCAGGTTGTTGGAGTGGGCCTGAAGGTTTTTGATATTCGGCTTTGACTCTCGCACAAGTCAAACACCTGCTGACGTAAGTTGCTTTGTGAGCCTTCATGCTAGGCCACCAGTATGTAGTTCTGAGGTCGTGGTACATCTTATCCGAACCAAGATGTACTGAGTAGCGATACTTGTGTGCCTCATCCATCACAAGCTCTCGTAGGTTGCCATAGTGTGGGACCCAAATGCGTCCTGTTACATAGTAGGCGCCGTTTGCCTTTTGTTCTAACCGTTGCCTTGAACCGTGTAGGGCTTCAGCCCTGACGTTTTCCTGGTTTCAATGCTTCTATCTGAGCATCTCGTATCTAAAAAGGAAGACTAGACTGAATAGTGAGTTGCAACGCTCGTACACGCCTAGGTGTAGTATCCTTTCGACTGAGGGCGTCGGCCACCACATTGGCTTTGCCCGGATGGTACTTTATAGCACATTCGTAATCGTTCAGTAGTTCGCCCCATCTATGTTGTCGCATGTTCAATTCTTTCTGCTTGAATATATGCTCGAGACTCCTGTGATCGGTGTAGATGGTGCACTTAGTGCCATACAGGTAATGTCGCCATATCTTGAGCGCAAAGACAACAGCTCCCAGCTCTAAATCATGTGTAGTGTAATTTCGTTCGTGAATCTTAAGTTGGCGCGAAGCATAAGCAATGACTTTATCTCATTGTATCAACCGAGGACAGTAATAATTTGTTTAATAGAAATAGTTGTACGAGTAGTTATTCAATCCCATTCCCAACCCCTGGGAATCCCATGCCTTGGCTAGTGTGAACTCACCTTGGTTTGCTCGGTATGCTATGTTAAGTGCTCACAATAAATCAGTCAAGTCCTATAGTGCACGTATACTCAATCAGTTCACGTTCGTAATATTTCACATGTAACTATCATCACAGTAATATCATAGAGTGTGTTTGGCAGTTAATCATACATCACATAACAGTTAATTGCCTCCATACAGTTCATGTACCACATCAATAACTTTTACAGTTTACTTTAATATAACTATCCAATAACACACTTAGCTGGGTTAATAAGCTTAACTGAAATAACATATATAACAGAGTTACAAATTTAACAGAGTTAACCTCTGACAGAACTAATAGTCTAACTAAGTTAATAGATTTAATATGTCTGAACAAGTTAACCCACTTAACATACTTAATAGAAGTAATAGACTTAACAGAATTAATATACTAACTGAATTAATAGACTGAGTAAACAAACTAACAAGGTTATTTACTTAACAGAGGTACCCACTTAACGAGGTTAACTAACTAACAAGGTTAACAGCAAACAATGAAACAAAATCGCCAATGTGGCGAAATCCCTATTTGGCCGAAAACACTTTGGTTTTCGTTGGGCCTAGGGTGTGGCGAAAACACCTTGTGGTGTTTTCGTTGGTACCATCATCATCAATAACAGCAGGTTATGTCGCCAACAACCCTAATCTCAACTAACGGTTTCAACTCCAACAACATACAATCATTCGATCATTACATAATACAACATATTGTTATCATCATTCAGTTGTCAACATACAGAAGAACTCTAATATGCTAATTGTTTAACATCCCACTATCATAACAGGTCATCAATATTAATAAGATCAAAAGGACTCCTGGCATACCAAGTCTATACGATCTAACCAATACATGAAATCATATGAACTGTCACTACTTTATGCAATCAAAATCACATACCATCATCAGATCGTTCGTGGCAGCATATCAATATCACGTAACATACAGACAAGTAATCAAATCAGATATGGCTCGATTGACAGTACAACGAACCGATATAAAAGGTCACTAACCGAAAAGAGAAGTTTGAAAACTGATGATAGTTGCCGTCACACAGAAACAAAGACTCTAGGGTTTGCAAGTTATGTTTCACATAAGGGTTGAATCAGAATATAAAACTGATCGTACTGGGCCTAAGGCCCATTTGATTTCGCTGACCCAAATATGACTAAAACACTAAAGTGTTTTCATGAGAGGGGTGTTTTCGGATAGAGGTGATTTCATGAGTGGGGGTTTTCGGCTAGAGGATGTTTGGTCGAAGATTACACATTCCTTCCACATTACATCAACATAAATAAATGCAACATATACATAACTGATACACACATACTATGCACATCACGAATACACTTTTATTGAACCTCGAATAATTATTAAACACATTTGGCAAGTAAGTACGGAGTTTAAATCGGATAAAGACCTTGAAAACTCGGGTTGTCACAAGTTCGTTGCACTCATCAAAGAGAATTACTGCCCTCAGCATGAGGTTGAAAAGATTGAGTCCGACTTCTTATCTCTGGTGATGAAAAACCTAGACTGTCAGACTTACCTTACTAGCTTTAATACCATGTCTCGACTGGTTCCGTATCTGGTAACACCGGAACCCAAGCGAATTGCTCGTTTCATTGGGGGTTTAGCCCCGGAGATCAAAGCCAGTGTAAAGGCATCCCGACCTGCTACTTTTAGGTCAGCAGCTGACCTATCTTTATCCCTTACCTTGGATGCGGTCAGGCAAAGATCGCTTAAGAACTGGGAAGAAGGTAAGAGAAAACGTAAGGACGATAACTCGCGATGGTCTAAGAAGAAGTTTAAGGGAACCATAGACCACAAGAAGAAGTTTGGGTCTGGCAAGGGTAGTCAGCAAGCAGATGAAAATCCAAAGTGCAAAACCTGCCAAAAACGTCACTTCGGAAAATGCAGGTTTGAATCTAAATCTCAGTCAAAACTGTTTGCATGTGGGTTATGCAAATCCAAGGAGCACAAGACGATAGAGTGCAAGAAGATAAAGGATGCAGCATGCTATAACTGTAACGAGAAAGGGCACATCAAGTTCAACTGCCCTAAATATGCCAAAAAGCCTGAAGAAGTCAAAAAGACCAATGCAAGGGTCTTTCGAATGGATGCAGGAGAAGCTGTTCAGGACGATAACGTGATAACAGGTACCCTCCTTGTTAATGATGTTTATGCAAGGGTGTTATTTGATTCGGGTGCGGATAAGTCGTTTGTAGATGATAAATTTTGTAAGTTGTTGAATTTACCTGTTAAAACCCTAAGCATGAAGTATGAGGTTGAATTAGCCGATGGTACCTTAGAAACCGCATCAACCGTGTTAGATGGATGCTTTATATCCATTAGGAACCACTCTTTTCCATTATCCTTACTTCCTTTGAAATTAGCTGGTTTCGACATAGTAATAGGCATGGATTGGTTATCTCATAACCAAGCCCAAATTTTGTGTAACAAGAAGCAGGTGGTAATCAAGACTCCGTATGGTGAGCCACTTACCATACAGGGAGACACTCAGTATGGGTTGCCTGAGCAAGTGTCTATGCTCATGGCATCGAGGTGTTTGAAGAAGGGTTGTGTCATTTATATGGCTGATGTGTTAAAAATGCAACATATAAATTTCATCAAATGAGGCATAAAACTAACCCCTTTTAGTACTAATGTTGGAAAAATTGTGCTTTTGTCTTCCTTTTGTATTTTCAGGATTAAATGAGCTCAAATTAACAAAAGAAGCAAAAAAGACAACAAAATCTAACATAAATATAAGAAAAGGAACAAGACGTGACATGCCCGACCCCACGACAGCATCTTCCCAAGCAAAATAAGAGATCAGAAACCTGAACACGCCCCGTGCTCAGCCAGCACGGGGGCGTGCTCAAGTGTCAGCAGAAAAGACAAAGTGGTAGAAGCTTCTATTGCCCACCACGGGGCCGTGCTCAGCGGACACGGGGCCGTGGTCAACTATAAGATTCGCACAATCCAGCAAATCTGCATAGTACAAAGATTCTTCTGCACCACGGGGTCGTGCTCAGCGGACACGGGGGCGTGGTCAACTAAAAAGACAAAACTGCATTAAATGAAAAAAGAGACGGATGTGGACACGGGGCCGTGCCCACTAGACACGGGGCCGTGCCTGAGCTTCTGTTCAGCCTATAAATAGAAGTGCTTGGCTCAAGCTCAAACCATCCCTTGGCACACCACCTCTCTCACACTTCACCCACCACCCACCACCACCATAACACCATCATCCACCACCATTATCCATTGTCCATTGTAGAGTGTGTGAGTCGTCTCAGGATCCAAGATTGATCGTAAGAGTTCTTGACAATCAAGGCCATGTTTGCCTAAGTCTCTTACATCACTTGGTGAAGACAAAGTGTCTAGTGTAATACTTTTTATTTATAATCTTTTCGCACTTTTTATTTGGTTTCGTATTAATGACTTTAATAACTAGTTGCTTATGTTGAAGGTGATCTTTCTTTATCGTTTGTCCGTGGTGTCTTGGCATTATTTTACTGTCTATATAAAATAAAAGATTTTCACCATTCATATCTCCACGGTCTATATGGAGGTATGTTGGCTACCTGGTCGGGGGTTAAGGGAACGGTTTGGTAAAGGTCTTGCCATTGTTCAGCGTTTAGAGGTCCTGCAATGGACCTGGGTCAAATTTAGTAGGACCTCCTTCAATACTTAACGGTATTGGATGGCGGGGGTCCAAACTCTTTGATCCCCTCATAAGTTAACTACTATTAATACTATAACCCGGCTATTTAGGACTGTATCCCTGCTGACTCAGACTACTTAGTCGAGGGTAACGTCACCTCCAAAAGAGGGTCCTACCATAATTTGCATTAATAACTTAATTAATTATCTTCCAATAATCCACCCTTTTAGGATTGTATCCTTGCTGACTCAAACTACTGGGGTGAGGGTAACGTCACCTTCAAAAGAGGGGCCTACTACAATAACTAAGATAATCTCTTAAAATAGTGCAAAAGTGCGGAAATAATCAAAGGTTACACTAGATACGAGTCGGAACCAAGTGATTCATCTTGTCTATCTGTTTTTCTTTTTATTTTTAGCATTTTAGTTAGTTTTTATTTTTCTTAGTTTAAAACATTTTTCTAAAACTTTTTTATTTGATTAGACGTTGAGGATAAACCGGTACTAAAAGCTCTTGTGTCCTTGGACGACCTCGGTATCTTACCAACACTATACTACGCTCACGATGGGTGCACTTGCCCATATGTGTGTCTAGTGTTAGTAAATATCGTGTTTTATAAATTTAAAACTTGACTAAAAAGTGTTAAAGGGGCTTAAAATATACACCTAATATATATAACACTCGACTACGCATCAAGTTTTTGGCGCCGTTGCCGGGGACACAAGGATTTTAAGAAAGTTAGGAATCAACGGCCTAATCATTTTTCTTATTTTTCATTTTTTTTAGGATTTTTTTTAGTTTTTCAGCTTCTGCAGAACTCAGCACGGGTCGTGCCCGCTGAACACGCCCCGTGCCCAATCATTGGAACTGGCAATCTTGTTTTAAGTCAGACAGTAAGCTGAACACGGGGCCGTGCCCACTCACCACGCCCCCGTGCCCAAGTTTCAATTACTGAAAACAGAACCGTAAGATCCCGACGGTTGGTAATTTCTGACACAAACATGAGTGATACTGATACTTTTTACTTTCGGCACTCTTATGGTACTATGTGGTGTCAATTATGTGGTGGTAACCATAAATAATTAGAATGCTTTTTTCTAAATTATAAACCCCACTATATAGACCCATCATTCCCTAGTATCCTTAAGAGGGGCGAAAGTAAAAATAATCCATATCGCTCCCTCGAATGCACCCAACCGGATATTCTAGGAGAAATGCTTCTCAATGAATTATTTCAACTAGAAGATCTAATTATCAATTGGTTAAAAGAACTTAGGGAAGATTTCAATAATCTTTTCCAAGACGATAACCAAGAAGAGAGGTTGGAAACGCATTCAAACAACTTCATTGTTTTTAATGATACTTCTAACTCTAGTGAGGACTTGAGCGATAGTCGTCCCTGTGTCGATTGTGCCGTGAAGGACTCCCCATCGACTTCGTTCGATGCATACATAGACCTGAGCGATTCGACATACACCTTCTTTAACGAGAGCCCGGGAAAGGGTTGGACTTGTCCACCTACATATAACATAGGAATCACCCTCACCGAAAACCTCTTGCGTTTTCGTCTTAATCTAGATCAATTAAGGTATCTTAGACACTTTGGGGTTGTTCCATCCAGTAAGGAACCGCCCGATCCTGAAAAGTTCCTTAAAAACAGACGAACTTCATAAAACAGTTTTCCGACACGGGGCCGTGCCCAGGTCAACACGCCCCCGTGTCCACCAAAAGATTCCCTTCTGACTTTTGTCAGAATACGGACAAAACGTGTCAGGATCTTGCCTGCACACGGGGCTGTGTCCAGCCGACACGGGGCCGTGTCCAGCACGCTGTCGTTTTCTATAAATGCAGCCAAGAACCCTGCACATTTGGACCATCCAGGGACAGAGATTTGAAAGGATTTTCCGACTTACCATCCTAGGTATGTTCTAAAAGAAGGTTCTTACAAGCATCTTGTCCTTTCCTTGTTTATCTTTTGCCTTCTTCTTCATCTTTCTTGCACCAAGAACTCCATTAAAGCTTGATTTCAAGCTTTGTTGTGATGTTTATTGAATTTTTGTTCAAGGAATCTTGTTAAAAATAAGTTACACAACATTGTTTTAAGTTATTTCTGCTCAAAAAGCTTCATAAGTTAAGAAAATAATTTGAAACTCCAAGATTCCTTGTTCTAAAAATCTGTAGAAAGTTGAACACGGGGCCGTGCTCATTGAGCACGGGGCCGTGCCCGTGGTACTGTTTCATTAAAACGAACTGTTTTTGGTTTGTTTTCATAGAATGTCTAGCCAAAACAGCGGAACCTCTTCTGCACACTCAAGGAACAGTCGACGGGAAAGGAGGCCATCGATTGAAGCAACTCTCGTAAGATACGTAATGGCGCTACATGAAGCACTTGACGAGATGACTTCAGTGGAGGAGGTCCTCATTGACCGTATAAACTATCTCTCGGTGGGGTTGGAAAACAGTTTCCAGGAAATAAACCTCTTGCACCAGAGGTTAAACATTCTGGTAACTCCTCCTGTGGAACCAATCCTCCCTCAAGAGGATTGGAACCTCGCACTTGGAATCCAAAATCCTACCGGTTGGGACGACATTCCGGCGGAGCTTCCCCTTGAAGAACTCCAAGAAATTCCGGTGGAAGTTACACCTCCTCAACCCAATGCTCATGAGCCCGCTTTTCTTCTCCCTAGGGAGATCGAAGAGTGGCTCGCCGATGTATGAGGAGCCCGTACCCGAAGGAAGAAGTGTTAAGCCACTTTTAACCGAGAGATCTATCTTTTCGGAAATTTTGCTAGTAGAATAAATAGTAGGCTAGAAACTTCTTGGATTGGATTTCTTGTGTTCCATTGACCTAACTAGCTAATATTTTAATTTTTAGGACTATTATGTAATTCTCTCTATGATTAATGAATGATGGTTTTAGTTAATTTGGTGTTTTGGATGGTGTTGAAATGCATAAAACGCACTTGAGATGGCAAAGGATGCAAGGGAAACTTGAACCAGCACTCCATGCAGGAAAACAGAACCGTCCGACAAATTTCTTCGTTTACAGTAAGCTCGGCACGGGCTGTGTCCACCCAACACGGCCCCGTGCTGCACAGTCTGCAGAAAAAGACCCAGTTCAGGTAACTGGACACGGGCCGTGTTCACCCAACACGCCCCCGTGTCCAGGCTTCTGTTTCTCTTGTTTTAATTTTGTTACTGGCACTTGAACACGGGGCCGTGCCCGGATAACACGGGGCCGTGTTCAGCGCCCAGTAACACGAAATTTTTTTCTTTTTCACACCTTTTACACATTCAATCAACCTAAAAACTTATTTTTGGGACACATTGAGGACAATGTGTAATTTAAGTGTGGGGGGGATGTTAAAACCTTGAATCTTGCAAGTCCTAAATACAAGCCTTACACAAAACTCTATTGGAACCGCTAATCACCCCAAATTTTTTCAAAAATTTTCATTTTTTTTACTTGTCTAGGTTTAACTCGGGAAATCCAAGTTCTCAAAAAGGTTATATTTTTACAAATTTACAACCAATAGCGACGTGATAAAAAGAACCAACATAAGAAAATTATGAAAAGGCATGACAAGCTTAGTTAAAATTTGATTATATATACTTGATCACATAAAAACCCATTCCCACAAAAGTGAGCTTTGAGCCTTTATTGAGCATACAATTACATATCATTAGAACTAAATGCTCATTTTTCGTTTCTTGTGTGAATAGCCGCTTGGTTCTTACGACTCTAGAACTTGCCATGACGATACATTCCCGGTCCTTACCAACTTAAACCCGAGTAAGTAAATGATGGAGGCATTAGGACTAACCCTTTTTATTTCTACACCATTATTTTTCTTTTTTTAACCACCTACCCAAAATCCCCCTAGTTAGCCCCTTTGAGCCTAAACCTTTTCATTTCATAACCGAAACCAAACACCCTTTTACCCACCAAAACCTTTTTATTTTTAACCCTTTGTTTTAGTAACAAGTTCGATTTTTTTCGTATGACTTTAAAATATATATATATATATATATATATATATAATTTTTGTTGATGATGAAGCAAAAGAAAATAAACAAACAAGTTCATCAAAAATAACTTTGTTTGAATAATAGCTTCATCAAAATAAAAATTACAAAAATAGAAAGTCTTACGAAAACCGACACTTGTTACGCTTTTCGCCTTTTTTCTACTAACCACCAACCCAACCACCTACCTTTAACCCAAGCCTAACCCTTCACCCATAAAGTCCTCTTGATATTTACAAAGGTATATAAGTTAAAAAGGAGGAGGATTGATTGCTTGGCAAGCCTAAGGTAGGAGTAAGTTCCATGCCGCTCTCGAGTGATCCACAAAAAATACATTTTCGGCCGAGTGTTGAGTGATCCCCGTGAGGTATGTGAACTTGTATATAAATAGAATTTTAAAGAGGCATGTTATGCCCTAATAAGTAATTTATCTTATGAAAAGTTTTAAATAAATCATGACGAATAGGATTGTAAATAAATAAAAATAAAATTAAATAAAGAATCTTGGAAATCCCGACACTCTACGACAAGCCCAAAAACCTTCTTCTCTACCCATTCCATTTGGGAGTGTAATAGCCACATATTAAAGAGTTTTGCTTGAGGACAAGCAAAGATTCAAGTGTGGGGGTATTTGATGTGTTAAAATGCAACATATAAATTTCATCAAATGAGGCATAAAACTAACCCTCCTCAACCCAATGCTCATGAGCCCGCTTTTCTTCTCCCTAGGGAGATCGAAGAGTGGCTCGCCGATGTATGAGGAGCCCGTACCCGAAGGAAGAAGTGTTAAGCCACTTTTAACCGAGAGATCTATCTTTTCGGAAATTTTGCTAGTAGAATAAATAGTAGGCTAGAAACTTCTTGGATTGGATTTCTTGTGTTCCATTGACCTAACTAGCTAATATTTTAATTTTTAGGACTATTATGTAATTCTCTCTATGATTAATGAATGATGGTTTTAGTTAATTTGGTGTTTTGGATGGTGTTGAAATGAATAAAACACACTTGAGATGGCAAAGGATGCAAGGGAAACTTGAACCAGCACTCCATGCAGGAAAACAGAACCGTCCGACAAATTTCTTCGTTTACAGTAAGCTCGGCACGGGCTGTGTCCACCCAACACGGCCCCGTGCTGCACAGTCTGCAGAAAAAGACCCAGTTCAGGTAACTGGACACGGGCCGTGTTCACCCAACACGCCCCCGTGTCCAGGCTTCTGTTTCTCTTGTTTTAATTTTGTTACTGGCACTTGAACACGGGGCCGTGCCCGGATAACACGGGGCCGTGTTCAGCGCCCAGTAACACGAAATTTTTTTCTTTTTCACACCTTTTACACATTCAATCAACCTAAAAACTTATTTTTGGGACACATTGAGGACAATGTGTAATTTAAGTGTGGGGGGGATGTTAAAACCTTGAATCTTGCAAGTCCTAAATACAAGCCTTACACAAAACTCTATTGGAACCGCTAATCACCCCAAATTTTTCAAAAATTTTCATTTTTTTTACTTGTCTAGGTTTAACTCGGGAAATCCAAGTTCTCAAAAAGGTTATATTTTTACAAATTTACAACCAATAGCGACGTGATAAAAAGAACCAACATAAGAAAATTATGAAAAGGCATGACAAGCTTAGTTAAAATTTGATTATATATACTTGATCACATAAAAACCCATTCCCACAAAAGTGAGCTTTGAGCCTTTATTGAGCATACAATTACATATCATTAGAACTAAATGCTCCTTTTTCGTTTCTTGTGTGAATAGCCGCTTGGTTCTTACGACTCTAGAACTTGCCATGACGATACATTCCCAGTCCTTACCAACTTAAACCCGAGTAAGTAAATGATGGAGGCATTAGGACTAACCCTTTTTATTTCTACACCATTATTTTTCTTTTTTTAACCACCTACCCAAAATCCCCCTAGTTAGCCCCTTTGAGCCTAAACCTTTTCATTTCATAACCCAAACCAAACACCCTTTTACCCACCAAAACCTTTTTATTTTTAACCCTTTGTTTTAGTAACAAGTTCGATTTTTTTCGTATGACTTTAAAATATATATATATATATATAATTTTTGTTGATGATGAAGCAAAAGAAAATAAACAAACAAGTTCATCAAAAATAACTTTGTTTGAATAATAGCTTCATCAAAATAAAAATTACAAAAATAGAAAGTCTTACGAAAACCGACACTTGTTACGCTTTTCGCCTTTTTTCTACTAACCACCAACCCAACCACCTACCTTTAACCCAAGCCTAACCCTTCACCCATAAAGTCCTCTTGATATTTACAAAGGTATATAAGTTAAAAAGGAGGAGGATTGATTGCTTGGCAAGCCTAAGGTAGGAGTAAGTTCCATGCCGCTCTCGAGTGATCCACAAAAAATACATTTTCGGCCGAGTGTTGAGTGATCCCCGTGAGGTATGTGAACTTGTATATAAATAGAATTTTAAAGAGGCATGTTATGCCCTAATAAGTAATTTATCTTATGAAAAGTTTTAAATAAATCATGACGAATAGGATTGTAAATAAATAAAAATAAAATTAAATAAAGAATCTTGGAAATCCCGACACTCTACGACAAGCCCAAAAACCTTCTTCTCTACCCATTCCATTTGGGAGTGTAATAGCCACATATTAAAGAGTTTTGCTTGAGGACAAGCAAAGATTCAAGTGTGGGGGTATTTGATGTGTTAAAATGCAACATATAAATTTCATCAAATGAGGCATAAAACTAACCCTTTTTTAGTACTAATGTTGGAAAAAGTGTGCTTTTGTCTTCCTTTTGTATTTTCAGGATTAAATGAGCTCAAATTAATAAAAGAAGCAAAAAGACATCAAAATCTAACATAAATACAAGAAAAGGAACAAGACGTGACATGCCCGACCCCACGACAGCATCTTCCCAAGCAAAATAAGAGATCAGAAACCTGGACACGCCCCGTGCTCAGCCAGCACGGGGGCGTGCCCAAGTGTCAGCAGAAAAGACAAAGTGGTAGAAGCTTCTATTGCCCACCACGGGGCTGTGCTCAGCGGACACGGGGCCGTGGTCAACTATAAGATTCGCACAATCCAACAAATCTGTATAGTACAAAGATTCTTCTGCACCACGGGGTCGTGCTCAGCGGACACGGGGGCGTGGTCAACTAAAAAGACAAAACTGCATTAAATGAAGAAAGAGAAGGATGTGGACACGGGGCCGTGCCCACTGGACACGGGGCCGTGCCCGAGCTTCTGTTCAGCCTATAAATTGAAGTGCTTGGCTCAAGCTCAAACCATCCCTTGGCACACCACCTCTCTCACACTTCACCCACCACCCACCACCACCATAACACCATCATCCACCACCATCATCCATTGTCCATCGTAGAGTGTGTGAGTCGTCTCGGGATCCAAGATTGATCGTAAGAGTTCTTGACAATCAAGGCCATGTTTGCCTAAGTCTCTTACATCACTTGGTGAAGACAAAGTGTCTAGTGTATTACTTTTTATTTCTAATCTTTTCGCACTTTTTATTTGGTTTCGTATTAATGACTTTAATAACTAGTTGCTTATGTTGAAGGTGATCTTTCTTTATCGTTTGTCCGTGGTGTCTTGGCATTATTTTACTATCTATATAAAATAAAAGATTTTCACCATTCATATCTCCACGGTCTATATGGAGGTATGTTGGCTACCTGGTCGGGGGTTAAGGGAACGGTTTGGTAAAGGTCTTGCCATTGTTCAGCGTTTAGAGGTCCTGCAATGGACCTGGGTCAAATTTAGTAGGACCTCCTTCAATACTTAACGGTATTGGATGGCGGGGGTCCAAACTCTTTGATCCCCTCATAAGTTAACTACTATTAATACTATAACCCGGCTATTTAGGACTGTATCCCTGCTGACTCAGACTACTTAGTCGAGGGTAACGTCACCTCCAAAAGAGGGACCTACCATAATTTGCATTAATAACTTAATTAATTATCTTCCAATAATCCACCCTTTTAGGATTGTATCCTTGCTGACTCAAACTACTGGGGTGAGGGTAACGTCACCTTCAAAAGAGGGGCCTACTACAATAACTAAGATAATCTCTTAAAATAGTGCAAAAGTGCGGAAATAATCAAAGGTTACACTAGATACGAGTCGGAACCAAGTGATTCATCTTATCTATCTGTTTTTCTTTTTATTTTTAGCATTTTAGTTAGTTTTTATTTTTCTTAGTTTAAAACATTTTTCTAAAACTTTTTGATTTGATTAGACGTTGAGGATAAACCGGTACTAAAAGATCTTGTGTCCTTGGACGACCTCGGTATCTTACCAACACTATACTACGCTCACGATGGGTGCACTTGCCCATATGTGTGTCTAGTGTTAGTAAATATCGTGTTTTATAAATTTAAAACTTGACTAAAAAGTGTTAAAGGGGCTTAAAATATACACCTAATATATATAACACTCGACTACGCATCAATGGCACAGGCAACTATCAATGAACCAAAACCCAAGGTTGAGGACATCCCTGTCATTTCTGAATATCCAGAAGTATTCCCTGAAGAACTACCTGGTTTACCACTAGATAGGCAAGTAGAGTTCAGAATTGACATCATTCCGGGAGCAGCACCTGTTGCAAGAGCACCTTACCGGTTAGCCCCAACTGAGATGAAAGAGTTAAGAACTCAGTTGGATGATTTGTTGGCAAAAGGGTTTATTAGACCTAGTTCGTCTCCTTGGGGAGCACCAATCCTGTTTGTAAAGAAGAAGGATGGATCGATGCATCTATGCATCGATTATCGCGAGCTTAACAAGGTTACAATCAATAATAGATATCCATTGCCCAGGATCGACGATCTATTCGATCAATTACAAGGGGCAAGTTACTTCTCTAAGATCGATTTGAGGTCAGGCTCTCATCAACTGAAGGTTAAAGATGAAGATGCGCACAAGACTGCATTTAGGACTCGTTATGGTCACTACGAGTTCTAAGTGATGCCTTTTGGGCTCACTAATGCACCAGCAGCGTTTATGGATCTCATGAACCTCGTCTGCAAGCCCTACTTGGATAAATTTGTCATCGTATTCATCGATGATATTCTTATTTACTCGAAGAATCAAGCTGACCATGAGAATCACCTTCGTTGTATTCTTTCACTGCTTCAACAAGAGAAACTCTATGCCAAGTTTTCAAAGTGTGAATTTTGGCTTCGCGAAGTCCAGTTTCTTGGACACGTGGTTAGTGAGCGTGGTATCCAGGTGGATCCCGCTAAGGTTGAAGCTGTCATGAATTGGCAAGAGCCGAAGACACCCACAGAGATTCGTAGCTTTTTGGGATTGGCAGGATATTACAGACGTTTTATTGAGAATTTCTCAAGGATTGCAGCACCCCTAACTTCGTTGACTAAAAAGAATATTAAGTTTGATTGGGGTCCTAAGCAACAAGAATCGTTTGATATACTTAAGCAGAAACTGAGCAATGCTCCTGTGTTGACATTACCTGATGGAATAGAAGAATTTGTAGTATACTGCGACGCATTACACACTGGTCTGGGGTGTGTGCTCATGCAGAAAGGCAAGGTTATTGCCTATGCTTCCCGACAACTAAAAGTGCACGAAAAGAATTACACCACCCACGACTTGGAGTTGGGTGCCATTGTATTTGCACTAAAGCTATGGAGACATTATTTGTATGGTACCAAGTGTGTGATCTATTTTGATCACAAGAGCCTTCAACACTTGTTCAATCAGAAGGATCTGAACATGAGACAACGTCGATGGATGGAGACACTGAATGATTATGATTGTGAAATCAGATACCATCCAGGCAAGGCATATGTGGTTGCCGATGCTTTAAGTAGAAAGGAAAGGGTTAAACCCATAAGAATCAATGCCAAAAGCATTGAATTAAAGAATAGTTTGAATGATAGATTGTTAGCCGCACAGAAGGAAGCCATGTTAGAAGCTAACTATTCAAACGAAAAACTGGGAGTCACTGTAGAACAATTATCATATTGTAAGGATGGAATCCTAAGATTAAATGGACGAATATGGGTTCCAATCTATGGAGGACTACGAGATATTATCCTCCAAGAAGCCCACAGTTCTAAGTATTCCGTTCATCCTGGAAGTGACAAGATGTACCAGGATTTGAAGGCTAATTACTGGTGGATAGGCTTGAAGAAGTCTATAGCCACTTATGTGGCCAAATGTCTGACGTGTGCTCAAGTTAAGGCAGAACATCAGAAGCCGTCAGGTTTGCTACAACAACCTGAACTTCCCACCTGGAAGTGGGAAATGGTGACTATGGATTTTATCACCAAGTTGCCAAAGACTAAACGAGGAAATGATACTATTTGGGTGATAGTGGATAGACTAACTTAGTCAGCCCACTTCTTACCTATTAAGGAAACACACAGCTCAGATAAGTTAGCTCAGCTGTACGTGGATGAGATTGTATCTCTCCACGGAGTGCCAGTGTCTATCATCTCTGATAGGGATACGAGGTATACATCGCATTTTTGGAAAAGCTTCCAGCAATCCCTAGGCACTCGATTAAATTTCAGCACTGCATATCATCCTCAGACGGATGGTCAAAGTGAACGCACTATACAGACACTCGAAGATATGCTACGAGCTTGTCTTATTGACTTAGGAGGAAGTTGGGATGATCAGCCTCCTTTGATTGAATTTTCATACAATAATAGTTATCATTCCAGTATCCAAGCTGCACCTTTTGAAGCTTTGTATGGAAGGAAATACAGAACGCCCGTTTGTTGGGCAGAAGTTGGAGATGTCCAACTAACAGGACCTGATATAGTCCTGGAGACGACAGATAAAATTGTATAGATACGATATCGTCTCAAAGCTGCCAGGGATAGGCAGAAAAGTTACGCATATTTAAGGCGTAAACCTCTAAAGTTCGAGGTAGGTGACAAGGTTCTTCTTAAAGTATCACCCTGGAAGGGAGTGATGCGATTTGGTAAGAAAGGTAAGTTAAGCCCAAGGTATATAGGACCATTCGAGATTATCGAATGTGTCGGAACTGTGGCTTATAAGTTGAACTTGCCTGAAGAGCTCAGGGGTATTCATAATGTATTCCACATCTGCAATCTGAAGAAATGTCTAGCCGATGAATCGCTAGTCATACCACATACGGATGTGCACATAGATGAGAGCCTGAAATTTGTGGAAAAACCTTTGTCGATTGAGGATCGACAGGTTAAGAAGCTTCGAAGGAAGCATGTACCGATTGTAAAAGTTAAATGGGATGCCCGTAGAGGTCCCGAGTACACGTGGGAGGTAGAGTCCATAATGAAAGAAAAGTACCCTCATTTGTTTTAGTAAATCTCGAGGTCGAGATTTCTTTTAAGGGGGTGAGGATGTAACACCTCGTAAAAAGCATGCCCAATAAAAATAAAGACGCGTGTCATGGAAGGTAAACGTGTTATAAACCCGGATCAAGTTAAAGGATGTATGATAGGATTTAAAAGTGTCGACATGTTAATTAATACCTCTGAGTGACCTAATAATAAATCCCAAACCTTATTCAGTTTTATAAACATCTAATGTGTACTCAAATCCGGTTATTTCTGATAATGCATAATTCAAATTTGCAAAGATGGGATCCTATGAGAGTATATACGACAAACTTTCATTCATGGATCTTTAAAGAATCCAAGACAATTCTAATGCATGGCAAGGTTGTCATAACACTTTAGACCTGATCAACTGGTCCCATACTGATATTAAAGGCCCTAAATTCGTAATATCAAAGTTGCATGGCCAAATACTAGAGATTCTCAAATTTTTGTCTTCTGGTCATCGGTTACGGACCGTATGGGTTTAGCCTTACGGTCCGCAAGGACTGTAACTGGGCATTTCAGATCAGGGTTGGTTGCGGACCGTATCAGGTTGGACTTACGGTCCTTAAGAGTTGGATACGGACCGCAAGGGTTTTCGCTTACGGTCCGCAAGGGTTTTCGCTTATGGTCCTTGTGAACGTTATGATCCTGCAGCCATGACCTGCAGCAAGCAAACTATTAACAACTGCCAGGATACCGCCTCAGGATGTTACCAATATTCTGATCCGGTATCCTGATCATAATCAGATATCACAAAATTAAGATATAATTTTAGGATATGGGCTCAGAATTTCACCCATAACAATTGTCTCCAAAAATGTTACCGTTGAGGATCCTGTGTCCTAACGGTAATATTTTTACGTTTACTGAGGCAATTAATAGATAAGATGGCTGATTTGACAAGATGTAACTTCCCAGGCGAATTTTACTCATTACACCCTATCTTTGGCCTATATCTTCTCCTTTACTCCGGATATTCACCATAATTTTTCAGAATTTCCAGGTATCATCTCTCTTCCTTCTTCTCTATTTTCTTTGTTTTACTTCTTCATTCCACCATGACCAACCGAACACGATCACACACCGACGACTCCAATCCAACCTTCATAGAACAAAACCTCCTCAAAGACCCGGAGAAAGAAGTCTGTTCTTTCGACAATGCCGATATTGCCGCTCTCAGAGCCTCCTATGCCTTCCCCGCCGGAGGGATCATTCGGCCGTTTGATTGGAATCTTCGATTAGACGTGTCCTCTAACGAGTGGATTTGCTTCTTGGCTTACCCCTTTTCCATAGGACTTTGATACCCTTTCTCAGACTTTATCATGCGATTTTTCCATCTTACCGGCCTTAGTTTCGCCCAGACCATGCCTATGGTTTGGCGGTCTTGGTGGTACTTGACTGGATCAAGACCCATCACATTCCCGATCTTTGCATTGAGGATCTTCCTATCGCTTATCGTTTACGGTCTCACGGTTCTAGCCGATTCTTTCTTTTTTCAACCTCTAAACTACATACGCTGATACCTGTATTTTGAATTGTAGGGCATTGTGTAACACCTCGTAAAAAGCATGCCCAATAAAAATAAAGACACGTGTCATGGAAGGTAAACATGTTATAAACCCGGATCAAGTTAAAGAATGTATGACATGATTTAAAAGTGTCGACATGTTAATTAATACCTCTGAGCGACCTAATAATAAATCCCAAACCTTATTCTGTTTTATAAACATCTAATGTATACTCAAATCCGGTTATTTCTGATAATGCATAATTCAAATTTGCAAAGATGGGATCCTATGAGAGTATATACGACAAACTTTCATTCATGGATCTTTAAAGAATCCAAGACAATTCTAATGCATGGCAAGGTTGTCATAACACTTTAGACCTGATCAAGTGGTCCCATACTGATATTAAAGGCCCTAAATTCGTAATATCAAAGTTGCATGGCCAAATACTAGAGATTCTCAAATTTTTGTCTTCTGGTCATCGGTTACGGACCGTATGGGTTTAGCCTTACGGTCCGCAAGGACTGTAACTGGGCATTTCAGATCAGGGTTGGTTGCGGACCGTATCAGGTTGGACTTACGGTCCGTAAGACTGTAGCTGGCAGTTAAAAATTGGCAGTTGCCTGTTATAGTCGGTTACACCGCCTTACTTGCATGGTTTTCGAAATACAGGAGTTGGGCCAGTGGTTTTACATGCATAGGTACACATGGGAACATCAGGAAACAATTATAGACTTAGGTGTGATGATCTTGTTACATGTAGTTCACTATATAAGAACTTGAAGTTGCAACATTTGAACTTGCACGTTTGAAGATCATCCAAGCCACTCTCTGGAGCTTCTCTGACTTTCAACAAGTTTCCTTAGGATCCATAATCCTGCTTAGGACCTTTATAAGTGTCCTTAACTTCCTAATTTCAGTTTAATTAGCTTAATGACCATAAGTCAAACTTATCGTAATTAAGGTTTGACTTCGTGACTAATCACTAATGGTCTAGTCATTAGTTAAATTAAAAGTAGTTTTGATTTGGTAATTATTGTTTTGGTCAAAAATCAGACGAGGATGTTGCAACCAAACTCTCTATTACGGGGTATGATGCTTGAATTGGTAAACAACAATGAGGATCACTATGAAATGAATTGCACAGGGGACACAAAGATTTATACGAGGAAAAAGCCCTTGATCAATGTCTGATCTCCGGCATAAAAAACCTCGGGTGATGGAAACTACCGATCACCAACTCAAATTAAACAATAATCCTTTTACAACTTCGGATGATAGCGAGCTAAGTACAAGGATCACTATAGTGTATCGTGTAGAAATGTATGAAAAATGCTAAGTGTTTTGCCGAGAGCTGGTGAGTGCAGTTGTACGAGTGTGTGTAGCCAAAAAATAGCCAAGTGTTGTCTAATTAGCTCGCTACCCCTTTTAAATTTAGTAAAAAATCTAAATAACTAACTATCCGCAATTCATGCCTTCTCCCCACGATCTCCATAACGTTCACTATGGTCAAGCACGTGCGGAATAAGCGTGGAATATTCTCCAGGAACGTTACCAAGACTAAGTCCAAACCGGTATTCCTGCAAAACAATATCGAATTCAAAGCAGACAATCATTAGTATAAGGATCCTTAGGATGATCCATGATCCTGATCCTGAAGCACTTATGAGGATCATTAACTGACACAGAAGTAAGGATCACCAAGCAGGATAATAATTGAGGATCACAGGTCATTAAGAAATCCTCCCCTAACAATTGCCCCCAAAATATAAGGAGTAATATTGTAAATAAACGAGTTGTATTTTGTTGATCTTATCCGCAACAAACCAACGGATAACTAGCCGTTGAAGACGGACTAGCCGTTGCAAACCTGACGTCACTGAAGTGACAATCCTGCAAATCATCATTATAAATAGGAGTTAGAGATAGGATCAATTTGCATTTAAATTCAAGAGAAACTCCCTTTAAATTCTCAGCCGAAGATCAATCAGGTATCTTTTTTCCTATTTCTCCTTCTGTTACTCTGTTTTTCTTTCTTTACCAACATCACGTTAAGAATGATGCTCCGGTCCTCCCCCGCCAAGGATCACCAGAAGGATAGCCCCTTGAAGAGTCAAGGGATCATCAAAGACTCAGCGAATGAGAGGTGTTGCTTTTCTGATCCGCAAATAGATAAGATCCTGCACTGCTTTCCGGCGAACACCTTTTTCAAACCCTTTGATCCCACTGTTCTGAGCGACTACATTTCTGAGACATGGGTTGCCTTTCCTGTTACCCCATTCACCATAGGATACACCTATCCTTTTCCAGCTTTTACCCAATCCTTTTTCTCCCTTACCGGCATCTCCTACATCCAAGCTATGCCAATGATCTGAAGGGTCTTATATACCCTTGAAAGGATCATAGAGCAGGAAGGGACTGATTTAGGAATGTCAGAACTGGCAGAGATGTATGATCTCACGACGTTTGGATCCCACCGATATCTGTTTAAGCGAAAACCCGGCGAAGAACATCCCATTTTTAAAGCCACCAAGAACGATACAAACTGGAAACGACGCTTTTTCTTTGTCAGAAGGGATACCATTCCAAACGGAAAGGATCTACCAAGGAAGTGGTCCACCCATGGTAGGATAGAGGATCTTGAGAAGGATCACCAGGTAATCTTGCTCTTGTGATAGGATCACTAACCCCCTTTTGTTTTATGTTATGCAGCTGTCACTGTTTCACACCTCATACCGTCTCCTGATACTAAGGAAAGGCTTGCTGTTTTTAGAAGACTCGGTCCTGAAACAAGATCATTCAAGACAATCACCCAGGATTCTCAAGAGGTATCCTCAGGCTCAGTCACCATGTCAAGTAAGTATCCTGCTTTTTATATAGTTAAAGATTTAAATAAATAGTTAAATAGAAATAGGATAAGGATACTTATCTTGCTTTGAATGTGTAGGTGCCGGAAAAGCTTCCAAGCCTGCCTCCCAATTCAACATGGCCGACCTTGACACTGTTCGATCCAGAAAGAAGAAGGCCATTGCCAGCCCTAGTGTCTCCATCCCCAAGGCACCCATTAAAGGAAGGGGTGGCAAGAAGAGGAAAAACTCTGAGATAGAGGACCTACAAGGCCTGCCACTGATCCGCCACCAATTCCTTGAATACTTCAATGACGTGAGGATCACCAATTCTGCCTAGGTATCCTACTTATTTGAGGACCATCTGATCTTGAACTGCTTTGTCTCTTTTGCAGAAATTTGCTGAGATTGAAGACTACGTGGGGAGCATTGAGGAGCTGGATAAGAAGATTGCTGACCTCCAACAAGTTGCAGTGCTCAAAGATCTTAAGATTGCTGATCTCGAAAAAGCCCTTCAAGACGCCAAGACTAAGACAGCTAAAATCTTGATCGACATCGACTATGAGAAACATGATCTCATAGAAGGTGCAAAGGTCTCCTCTGCCATCACAATGTACAAGACAAAACAGATGATGGCCCAGGAGGCTCAAGATCCTGACTTCGACAGAAGCAGCTGGGATGTTGAGGGCTGGAAAGCGAGGTTAGCTGATCTGGAGGATGATGAGGAGGCTGAGGAGGTTTTGGCGATCGAGGCTGGAGGTAGTGGGAAGGATCAGGTGAAGGATACCGAAGCTGGAGGGGATGAAGATGCAGCGAAGGTGTAGGCTGCATGATTGGGCAATGACCGGAGCCCAATTTTTTTAAATTCGGTAGTAGTTTATTTTGTGGTTGTGCTGTTTTAAAACAATGATGGTCTGTATTTGAACAATAGTTTTAGGATTAAGGATCTAGGATCCTTTGGATAATAGGTAGGATTACAAATGGTGGAGGGATCCTCTGTTTGGGGGATGAAGCCATTGTGATCCTGCCGCCTTTTGATTTCCTGCACTTGCTATAACCGCATTAACAATGGACACCCGTTGCCAACCCATGTGGACGGGCCACGTTTTGCTGGTAGAAACGTGGGTTGGCAATTTTGACAACCTTCGATGGTTAAACCTTTGTTAATAAAATAACTTTAATCTTTTTTGGCTTATCTTGTGTTATTATCCTTGTTTGTCCTTTTAATTTTAAATTGTTTTGATGTACACTTGTCTGAATAAGAAAAGTTGAACAAATTAGATAAAAAGTTTAGGATATGATCCAGGATCAAATATCCTATAATTGAAAAATTTCCAAAAAGTAGTATATTTTAAGGATCATGAGTTCGGTTGTCAAAGTATTAGGGTTATTCAAATAATCAATGAATAAAATCAAAACAGTTAAGGATCATACCTGAGGATCCAAGTTAGGATCCTAACCCTTAATATTATAACCAGGATAATCATAGGACAAACCTTAGTAAGAGGTAAGGATCAAGGATCCTTGGTTGTTTAACTTCAAAGACCTGAAATAGAACATAACTTGGGACTAAGCCATTATAAGATAAAAGTTAGCAACTGGGGACAAGCCCAAAGGATAACTGGGGACAAGCCCAAGGATAACTGGGGACAAGCACAAGGATAACTGGGGACAAGCCCAAGGATCATGTGTGAACTGGAGTATGGCCCTAACTGGCGACTATCCAAACTTAGTGGCATGAAAATGCCAAAACCTTAGCTAACGTGAAAATGTTAGAAACCTTAAGAACGAATGTATGGTACGTCTACCATTATACGTAGGATCCTAGGTATAGCCAGTACAATGGAATTATCAGCCCCTAAAACGAGTACTGGTCCCACTGCCATGAACTATACCAGGATCATCGTGCGCTACTGGCGGAACTGGGGTCAAGCCCAAATAACTGGGGTCAAACCCAAGTAACTGGTTGCTTTTGTGGATAATCATCCTTTTGCTAAGAGTACCTGAACCTTCAAAACTCAAAATCACGTGAAAGGGGGATAAAGGATGCAGGATCCTTATCCTTATGTGAGAAAGTAAGGAGATGAAATAGTTTAGGATTAGAAGGTTACCAAAATGAGGATCATCTGTGCTTTAAGGATCCTTTAAGGATATTTGTCATGTGAGGATCATAGATCCTTATCACATGAAGTATTTCTTCAAATGGATAGCATTCCAGGCTCTAGGTAGCAAATCACCTTCCATTGTTAGCAATCGATATGCCCCCTTTCCTGCCTCAGCTTCAATCAAGTAAGGTCCTTCCCATTTTGGTGCCAACTTTCCATCAGCAGGATTGGTGGTATTCTAAAATGCTTTCCTTAGTACCATATCACCAACTTGGAATTTCCTGATCCTGACATTTTTGTTGTAGGCTCCAGCCATTCTTTGCTGATAACTGGCCATCCTTATCCTTGCCAAATCTCTGATTTCTTCTATAGTATCCAGGTCTTGAACCAAGTTCTCATCATTTTCCTCAGGATCACGAATACTTGTTCTAGCTGTTGGAACCATCATTTCTGTAGGGATCACTGATTCTGCCCCAAATACCAAAGAGAATGGAGTTTGGCCTATAGCATTCTTAGGGGTTGTCCTATCAGCCCAAAGCACATAAGGTAGTTCTTCTAGCCATTTCCCTTTCTTGGATCCAAGCTTCTTCTTCAAATTGTTGATGATGATCTTATTGGAGGATTCTGCCTGACCATTAGCCAGTGGGTGGACTGGTGTTGATGTTACCATCTTAATCCCCCAGCTGTCACAAAAGTTAGTAGTTCTGCCCCCAATGAATTGGGAACCATTATCACATATAATTTCAGAAGGAATACCACATCTAGTTATAATATTTCTTTTAATGAAGGATATAACTTCCTTTTTTCTGACTTGGGCAAAAGCTTCAGCCTCTATCCACTTGGAGAAGTAATCAGTCATAGCAAGCATGAACACTTTTCCACCAGGTGCCTTAGGGAGCTTACCAACTATATCCATGCCCCATCTCATGAATGGCCAAGTGGAGGATATAGGATGCAATAATTCAGCTGGTTGATGAAGGATATTGCTGTGTCTCTGACAAGGATCACACTTCTTAGCATACTCCACATCATCTCTCTTCATAGTTGGCCAATAGTATCCTGTCCTCAGGATCCTTGAGAATAATGCCCTGCCCCCAGTGTGGTTTCCACAATCTCCTTCATGGAAGTCTTTTAAAACTTCTTGGATTTCAGGATCTTCAATGCATCTTAAATATGGTCATGCAAGAGATCGTTTATACAACATATTATTTAAAATTGTGAATTGAGATACCTTAATTTTGAAAGCCCTAGGGTTTTCTCCTGTAGGAATCTCTCCATGTTGTATGTATCTCATGATTGGAAGGATCCATGATCCTAAATGAGATTGATTATCATCACTAGGGATGATTGCAGAATCCTCTCCTATCTCTATAGCCACATGATCCTCGATAGCCAGGGTCAGGATATGGATAATAGGGATCTTGATATCCTCCGGGATCTTCAAGGATGATCCTAAATTGGCTAATGCATCTGCCTCTGCAATCTCTTCCCTTGGTACCTGTGTCAAACTAAAGGATACAAAAGAGAGTGCCAATTCTTTGACTATCTCCAAATATTTGATTAGCTTTTCACCTTTAACAGCATAGGATCCGTTAAAGTGATTAGTGATTAACAAAGAATCTACATGTACCTCAAGATACCTGATCCTCAAATGCTTAGCAATTTGCAAGCCAGCTATCAAGGCTTCATATTCAGCCTCATTGTTAGTGGTTTGGAACTCACAAGCTATAGAGTGGGGTATTATGTCCCCCTGTGGCGATTTTAGTAGTATTCCAAGCCCTGTTCCTTTGACATTTGAGGATCCATCAGTATAGAGTATCCAAGGATCCTTGGTCTCCTCTAGCTGCTGAACTTCTAACTCAGCTTCCTTTTGCAAATCACTACTGAAATCTGCCACAAAGTCGGCTAATGCTTGGGATTTAATGGCTGTCCTAGGCTCATATCGTATATCATATGCACTAAGCTTCACTGCCCACTTAGCCATCCTTCCTGACATTTCAGGTTTCCTGAGGACATTCTTAATTGGAAAATTAGTTTTGATGATAATGGCATGAGTTTCAAAATAATGTCTCAATTTATTAGATGCCATAATTAATGAAAGGATAAGTTTTTCTAAGTGTGAATACCTGGATTCAGCATCAAGTAAACTCTTACTTACATAATAGACAGGATGTTGTGTACCTTCGTGATCCTTAACAAGGACGGCACTTACTGCTTTTGAGGATACCGTGAGGTATAAGGATAACACATCTCCTTTTTCTGGTTTCATCAAGGCCGGGGCCGAGGATAGGTAATCCTTAAGAGCTCTTAAGGCACTTTCATGCTTCTCAGTCCACTCGAATTTCTTGTTCTTCCTTAGGATATCATAGAATTCCTTGCACTTTTCTGAGTATTTGGATATGAATCTGTTTAAAGCTGCAATCCTGCCTGTTAACCTCTGAACATCCTTAGCATTGGCAGGGGACTTGATGTTTACTATAGCTTTGATTTGTTCTGGACTGGCTTCGATGCCTCTCTTTGTCACCATATATCCTAAGAATTTACCTGCTTTAACACCAAAGTGACATTTTGAAGGATTAAGTTTCATGTTATATTTGTCAAGGATATTGAATGCTTCCTCCACGTCTCTTAGATGATCCTCAGCCTTTTTTGATTTTACCACCATATCGTCTATGTAAACCTCCATAGTCTGTCCAATCTGATCCTTGAACATCATATTCACTAGCCTTTGATAAGTTGCACCTGCATTTCTTAGTCCAAATGGCATAGCAATATAACAGTATATACCAGTTGGAGTCATAAAGGCTGTATCCTCTTGATCGGATGGTTCCATTTGAATTTGTTGAAATCCAGATGAAGCATCCATAAAAGTTAACAGTTCATGACCTGCAGTTGCATCCACCATGGAGTCAATGTGGGGTAATGGGAAAGGATCCTTGGGACATGCCTTATTTAAATCGGTGAAATCGACACATACCCTCCACTTTCCGTTTTTCTTTTGAACAACAACCACATTGGCCAACCATCTTGGATACTTGACCTCTCTAATCATACCTGCTCAGAGTAATTTCTCTACCTCCTCCTGGATAACAGCATTTCTTTCTGGTGCAAATTTCCTCCTCTTTTGATGGATTGGTTTGAAGGACTTATCAATGCCAAGATTGTGAGTGATTATATCTTTAGATATACCTATCATGTCTTCGTGTTTCCATGCAAAGGTAGTCTTTCTCCTTTTGAGGAAGGATATGAGGTCTTCCTTTATTTCGCCAAGGATCCCTGATCCTATATAAACTTTAGATTCAGGATCATCAGGATCCATAAGGATTTCTACTACATCCTGTTCTCTTGCCTCCAAGACATCCCTTGGAGGACGCTTTAATTGCTATTGCTCCCTTGACTTTGATGCTGGTTTCATTGATGAGGTGTAGCAGTTCTTAGCCTCTTGCTGATCACTATCAATCTTCACTATTCCCCAAGGACTAGGAAGCTTCACACATTGATGATAAGTGGATGGGACTGCCTTCATGTCATGTATCCAAGGTCTACCAAGGATAACATTACAACAAGATAAGCAGTCAATAACACAAAACTTTTGGTAAGAATGTAGGCCTTTGATATAGATTGGGAGTTTAATGTCCCCCAGAGTATTCTTAGTCTCGCCACTGAATCCCACGAGCACAGAGGATCTTGGTATGATATCGGATTCAGGAATATTCATCTTCTTGAGGACATCAAGCTGGATAATGTTCACAGAGCTTCCTCCGTCTATAAGGATCATGCGAACAAAATGGTTAGAAATAAAAAGAGTGATAACCAAACCATCATGATGAGGATCCTGAATGTCAACACGATCATCCTCATCAAAAGTTATAACTTTTCCTTCGGAGACACTGGATGTTCGAATGGGTCTATCTCCATTATCCATCTTGGTTTCCTTTGCATGTCTTTTAGCTGCAGAGAAGGATGTTCCACAAATGTCTGATCCTCTAGAAATGAAGTTTATAACTTGTGCATCTGCTGGAGTGGCTGGAGCTTTCTCTGGGATCCTTTCAGGATCCTGAGTCCTTGACTTCTTTCTCCCCAATAATTCTTTCAAGTGCCCCTTGCTCAACAAGTATCCAATTTCTTTTCTCAGTGCGATGCATTCTTCTGTGAGATGCCCAAAATCTTCATGATATGCACACCACTTTGACTTATCTTTAGTTGCAGCTGGTCTGTCATTTTTCCTGGGCCATCTAGCTTTATCACCTAAATTCTGCATCGCAAGGATTAGTTCATTTTTATCAACAGAAAAACAATATTCAGAAGTTGGAGGATAATCCTCATCATCCTCTTCTTGTTCAACAGCATGCACATTCTGGTTATCAGATTTGTTATAGGATCTGAACTTGTTGTTCTTGAATGAGGATCCTTGCTTCTCTTGCTTTGAGGATCCTGCTAATCTCTCCTGGATCCTTTTGTCATCCTCTAGCCGGATGAACCTAAGGGCCCGGGTTCTTACCTCATCTAGATTCCTGCATGGTGTCATAACACGATCATCATAGAATAATGAATCCCTAAGCAATCCCATTTTAAAGGCTTCAACAGCCGTAGCTATATCCAGGTTAGGGATATCTAAGGATTCTTTACTAAATTTAGTGATATAATCCCTTAATGATTCATTATGACCTTGGGTTATCCTATACAGATCACTAGTTAAACGCTCAAATTTTCTACTACAAGAAAACTGGTTATTAAATAGGTTAACTAGATTAGCAAACGAGGTAATAGAGTAAGGGGGAATACTTAGCAGCCATTTAAGAGCCGATCCAGTAAGAGTGGATCCAAATCCCTTGCACAGACATGCTTCCTTTAACCTTTCTGGGATGGGATTAATCTCCATCCTTTCCCTGTACTGTGCTATGTGTTCTTCAGGATTTGTTGAACCATCATACAACTTCATGGTAGGCACATGGAACCTCTTGGGTATCTCAGCATCATAGATTGGTGGTGCAAAACGAGATATCTTGTGGCTCCCATCTGCAATCTCCGGGATAGGCTTGACCACTCCTGGGACACTTGATATCATATCCTTTAACTTTTGCAATTCTCTGGCCATGGCATGATTGATACCTATATCCTGCATAAGGCCATGGTTAGTGGTATAAGAATTATTGAAAGTGTTACCTCCCATTGGATTCAAATTAGGAAGAGCGGATGTGAATCCATATTGTTGGGGCTCTGGAATGACCGATGGACCAGTAGAAGCAATGGTCTGCATTGGAATAAAATCTCCCTGATGGATATCGGAACTCCCTGATTGCAAACTCCTTAAGGATCCCGGAATCTGGAAGGATCCCTGAAACTGAGAGGATCCTTGGACCTGGGAGGATCCTGGGACGTAGGAAGATCCTTGAACCTGGGAGGATCCTTGAACATAGGAGGATCCTTGAACCTGGGAGGATCCTTGAAACTGAGAGGATCCTTGAACCTGGGAGGATCCTGGAACATAGGAGGATCCTTGAACCTGGGAGGATCCCTGAAACGGACAGAACCCTTGAATCTGCTGCGCTCCCGAGTATCCTCCTGAGCTTGCGAAGGATCCTATATGCTGAGGATGGGATCCTGCTGGTTGGAAATGTAACCCTGAAGCCTGAGTCATTGCTGATGATCCGTAATGCACTCCTTTTGGTCCTCCCACATATTGAACGTCTGGAACCACTGAAGGCTGAGAAGTTATAACCGGAGTATCGAAATTCAAAGATCTGGGCATCAGTGGGGAATGATCCTCTGCCGATCTCTTCTGTTTCTTGATGTCTCCAATTTCTCTAAGAATCCTTTCGTTGGTCTTGTCCTACTGCTGTATATGCTCCTTCATCTGCAAAATCAGAGTAAACAAGTCACTAGTAGTAGGAGTATAAGAAGCAGAAGAAGTTGGACGTTTTGAGAAAATGGGAGTTGGTTTCTTCTCGGCATTTTTCTGAGGTCCAGAAGGTGGTGGAGGCAAAGGTGGAATGCCCTGGGACGAATTGACTGCAGACATCGAATTGGATGTGTTCTTTGATGATGAAGCCATCTGCTTGGATGTAACGAATCGAAATGATCACAAAAATGAGAATTTCTTAGGAACGAAGCACCAATTGCCCCACGGTGGGCGCCAAACTGTTTTGGTCAAAAATCAGACGAGGATGTTGCAACTAAACTCTCTATTACGGGGTATGATGCTTGAATTGGTAAACAACAATGAGGATCACTATGAAATGAATTGCACAGGGGACACACAGATTTATACGAGGAAAAAGCCCTTGATCAATGTATGATCTCCGGCATAAAAAACCTCGGGTGATGGAAACTACCGATCACCAACTCAAATTAAACAATAATCCTTTTACAACTTCGGATGATAGCGAGCTAAGTACAAGGATCACTATAGTGTATCGTGTAGAAATGTATGAAAAATGCTAAGTGTTTTGCCGAGAGCTGGTGAGTGCAGTTGTACGAGTGTGTGTAGCCAAAAAATAGCCAAGTGTTGTCTAATTAGCTCGCTACCCCTTTTAAATTTAGTAAAAAATCTAAATAACTAACTATCCGCAATTCATGCCTTCTCCCCACGATCTCCATAACGTTCACTATGGTCAAGCACGTGCGGAATAAGCGTGGAATATTCTCCAGGAACGTTACCAAGACTAAGTCCAAACCGGTATTCCTGCAAAACAATATCGAATTCAAAGCAGACAATCATTAGTATAAGGATCCTTAGGATGATCCATGATCCTGATCCTGAAGCACTTCTGAGGATCATTAAGTGACACAGAAGTAAGGATCACCAAGCAGGATAATAATTGAGGATCACATGTCATTAAGAAATCCTCCCCTAACAATTATATGGGTAATATACCCTTAAAAGGGCATTCTCTGATTCCCACTCTAACTAGGTCAATTGTCGGGTCAAACTTGATTATAAAAAGTCAACAGAAAGCCAATTTTCAAATAAACACATAATTAACAATGTAGAAGCTATGCAACCTGTTTTATCACTCATATAACTTGGTAATTAATGTAAGAACATGTCTAAGCATGTTCAACCCGACAATTTTCAATTTAAGCTCGGTTCGGAACTGAAAGTCGCAAAAGTAGACTTTTGCTTTGACTTTCAATTCTGACCCAAAGTAGCATGTTTTAGAAATGCCTTAGAGCTTTATTAGGACCAGGTTACATGTTAGTATAACCCTCTGTGATTATACAACTTGGTTCAATAGTTATCCGATTCATATGCATGTTTCCGTTATATGCCTAAATGTTGACCATAATGCCCTTTTGACTTTAAAACAAGAATTTTGAAAATGTGAGAGGACAATAATCTTTATTACTGATTTATAAACATGTCCCTAAATTTTCACATCAGTTAGAGGTCTAGATTAAGAGTTATGCTCAATTGCGTAATTAGAAAGCTTTTTATTAATTAAACGGCGTAATTAGCATAAAGCCTATCTAAACCTAATTTTTGATACCAAACTTTTTACCTACTGATGTAAAATAATATTTTGGGATTTTTGAAAATTTTTATTTATTTTTAGGCTGAGCATAACATAGGGTTATAGCTTTGATTCGGTAAATGTCGGATTTGACCTTTTGGCCTATAAAATGAGTTTTACACAATATTTTGATACCAAACCTTTTGCTACTGATTTTATATAATAAATAAAATATTTTAAGCTTTCTGAAATAATAAAAATATTAGCTTTCATTATAAAACCCGGAAATCGCTTAAAACCGCCTTTTTACGCGTTTTAAACGCATAGTAAGTATTAAAACTATTTTAAATATATAAGACTTGATACCTACTGATATTTTTAGTAAATTTTTATATTTTAACAGTAAGCAAAAGTTTTAAACTCAGATTTCCAGATTTGACCTTTTAAGCTTATGTGAAATTACCAAAATGCCCCTACGGTGCAGAGTTTAGTTATAAGAGGTAAATTTCACCTATATACCATACCCTACTGTTATGACTTATAAAAATAAGTATTTTACTAAATTCATCAGACCTGAAACTCAGATTTATATTTAAACTCTTTTATAACCTTTTAAATGACCAAAATACCCCTTCGGGGCATAATTTGAGTTTAAATCCATTTTGGGCATAATGGAAGGTATCCTACTGATATCACAACATATTTAAGGCATATTAACTTAGGAAACCTGTTTATGAATCATTTAGTTACCCGTTACGCACTTTTCACGTTCGGATCGGTTTATGTAACTAGTTTGCATAAATTAGCCGAAACGGGTCAAACCTTATCATTTTTGTCTCAAAATCTAGAATGTGTTTAGTTTACCCATATTATACAAGTATGCAAACTTTTTGGGTCTAAAACACATTCTAATCCGGTCTTCGCTTAATCGTGCGTTTTGAACCGTATATCTTCCTTTAAAACTAACCGGTCTAAGTTTAGGCTTAATTAAGACCCGTTAGGAATCTAATAGGTTATTAAAAACCTTCGTTCCAGATTAGGAGCCCGGTAAAAGCTACTTGCACACGCTGTTTGTGAATTATACTTGCTCAGGTAAATACTCTTTACTTATTTTCCCTATACGGGCTTGGGATACGGTATTATAATAATACCGCTTGGTCAGGTATGTAGTCATTTAAATTGGATTGTGATTAATGTATTTACATAACTCGTTTTAATCTGTATTATTTGGTGTATGGCATTTGGTGGTTAAATAACCATGTCCCGGATATCCTTGGCATCATTCAAAGAAATGGCCACGACCTAAGCAAGGGGTGTTGGCATACACCTGACAGTTGCATATGTAAAAACTGGTAATCCACTTAAAGGAATCAACCTTATGGGCATTATACCTGTGGCGTGTCAATTAATCTTGACCGGCTCTTCTAACCGGCACTAACGGACGACAAATAAGTAAAACTGTATACAAGATTATTTTTAAATAATTGTCCCAAGTTATAAAAGATATTTTGTGCCATGTGCATTCAAACTAATTTTATTAAACTCTTTTCAAAATGAGTCAATTAATTGTATTTACAAGTGTAAACTGACGTATTTTCCAAAAAAAGGCTAAGCGCAGGTACTAGATGAAATAGGCTGGCTACTCCTGGCATTATTAATCAAGTCTTGCAAGCTCTAGATGTTAAAGTCTGTTGAACAATAATCTTTTATCTTTTGATCCGCCTGTGGATCTTTTACTGTCCGGATTGTAATACTTTGATATTACTATTTATTTGGTTTGTAATGTGATTCACCTTTTGCTTCCGCTGTGCATTTAAAATTGTGTTGTTTGACTATGATGATATCAACTACGTCACGATACTCCCCACTGGGCCCACCGGTAATACGTGGAAATATCGGGGTGTGACACCTTGAGCGCCTGATGAATCTTTACGAGGAAGCCTGTGGGGTCAACAAGATGCTAGAGGCCAAGCTAAAGTAGGCTGAAGTCACCATTACAGACCAGGGAATGATTGCTGCTGCCAAGTCACAACACTACGAGGACAAGTTCAAAGTAGTGACTCAGGATGCTCAGGTCGCTGTCAAGAAGGCTAACCAGGATGCCCAGGCCAAGTTGGATGGTGCACAACTCCAATACGAGCAGGATATGAACTCCTATCGGGAAGGCCTCAAAGGTTCTGTTGTGATTTCTCTCCTCCAAGCTAGGAAAAAATGGCTTACGAAGCCAAGGTTGCGGGCTTTGAATGCCCAACTTGGAATAGTGATGCTTGGGAGGCGAAGTTGAAGGATCTTGGTGGCAATCCTGTGGAGTATCCTGCCAAGCCTGAGGCTGGAGCATCATCCAAGGCAACTGAGGTGGCGGCAGAGGCAGGTGGCGAAGCTGGTAAGGATCCTGAGTTGAAGCTGAGGCAGGTGTTGGTGGAGATGGTGAAGCCATGGTTAAGGGTGCTGCCCAGTGAGAGGGTGGCATAGTGGGCGATGATGGATATTTGTGCCTAGGCCAGAGCCCACTTTTTTAAACTTGATGGTTAATGTCTTTTGTTAAACAATTTACTTTTCTTGCATTCTTAACAATTTATTTTCCTACACTTAGATACAATATGATGGCCAAAGGTGGCGGGATCCTGAGTTTCAGGACGAAGCCCTTGGTAATCAATGTTAATATGCTTCAAAAACTTAATTGTATTCTTGGCGGATGGGTCTCTTTTTTAGATGAAACCAAGAATGCAATCTTTTGGTATGTTAATAACAAACTAACCCCTTAGCCTTATCCTTTGTTGCCATGTTTTTATTTTTGAATGTTATGCTTTGCATATTCTGATTGAATATCCTAGTCAGGATGCTGATAATATGTTCAACACTTTTGTCATGTTAGATAAAAACTTGGTTGAATATAACTTTATAGAAAACTTAGATCACATAGATAAGGCTTTCACGATTTAAAGAAAAAATCATACCAGAAACACTTAAGTAATAGTTTCCAACTTCAATCTTCGAACCTTTTGTAATGCCCTAGCATGGATGTCCCCTGTCTGTGCAGGATATTGCATCAGTGCATGACATACTTGAGTTCTTAGTGATTTAACTTTGTAATTTTTCATCCACAAAAGAATGTGTGTAAATGGTGTGTGCGAAGCGTGATATATTTTTATTGATATTTTAAGCCCATTTTATGCATTAATCAAGTTTTAAATTTATAAAACACGATATTCTACTAACACTAAACACACACATGGGTAAGTGCACCCATTGTGAGCGTAGTATAGCGTTGGTAAGATACCGAGGTCGTCCAAGGACACAAGAGCTTTTAGTACAGGTTTATCCTCAACGTCTAATCAATCTAAATTCTTTGAGAAAAGTTTTGAAATAAGAAAATAAAAACTAAAAATGCAGAAATAAAAATAAAATAAAAACATATGGACAAGATGAATCACTTGGATCCTACTCGTCTTTAATGTATCCTTTGATGATTTTTGCACTTTCGGACTTTTTAAGACATTATCTTAGTTATAGTAGTAGGCCCCTCTTTTGAAGGTGACGTTACCCTCAACCCAGTGGTTTGAGTCAGCAAGGATAGAATCCTAAAGGGTCGGAATATTGAAAAATAATTAATTAACTTATTAATGCGAAAATTGGTAGGCCCCTCTTTTGAAGGTAACGTTACCCTCGGCTAAGTGGTTTGAGTCAGCAGGGATACAATCCCAAGTAGCCGGTTTAATGTATTAATAGTAGTTTACAAATGAGGGGATCAAGCCATTCGCACCCCCGCCATCCAATACCAGTGGGTATTGAAGGAGGTCCTAGTAAGCTTGACCCAGGTCCTTACAGGATCTATACCCTGAACAAGGAAAGAACCTTACTAAACCATTCCCTTAACCCCCGACCAGGTGGCCAACATGCCTCTATTTAGACCGTAGAGACTTGAATGATGCAGTCTTTTATTTATATAGACAGTAAAGTAACGCCAAGACACCACGGATAAACGATAAAGAAAATTCACCTTCAACATAAGAAACTAGTTATTAAAGTCATTAATACAAAACCAAATAAAAAGTGCCAAAAGATTAAAAATCAAAAGTAATACATAAAAGACTTATCTTCACCAAGTGATGTAAGAGGCTTAACCAAACATGGCCTTTGATTGGTATGAACCCTTACGATCAATCTTGGATCCCGAGACTACTACACACACTCTAAAGGTGGATGATGAATGATGGTGGTGGGTGTTGGTGTTGTAGTGGTGGTGGAGTGGTGGCAAAGTGGGAGAGTAGTGGTTTGCCAAGGGATGCCTTTGAAGTGAGCCAAGCACCCCTATTTATAGCCTGCACAGAGTCCTGGCCACGGCCCCGTGTCCAGCGGGCACGCCCCTGTGGCCGACCTTTTCTCTTCCTTCATTAAATGCATGTGTCAGAAGAGGGCTCCACACGGCCCGTGTCCAGCGGACACGACCCCGTGGGCAGAAGCGTATCTGTACGACTAAGATTTTGCAAGATTCTGCGTATCTTAGCGTTGACCACGCCCTGTGCTGAGCTGGGCACGTCCCGATGGTGGGCGTAGAAGCTTCTACAACTTTGTCTTTTATGCAGGTACCTGACCACGCCCCCGTGTCCAGCGCGCATGGCCCCGTGGTCTGTCTTCTGTTTCAATTCTTTTGCTTTTGCTTTTGCTTTGGGGATGCTGCTGAGGGGTCAGGCATGTCACGTTTCTTCCTTTTCTTTGTATTTATGTTGGTTTTGGCTGTAATTTGTTCCTTTTGTTCGTTTAAGCTCATTTGGTCCTGTAAATTCAAAAGGAAGACAAAAACACACTTTTTCGGGCATTAGTACTAAACAAGGGTTAGTTTTATGCCCCATTTGATGTAATTTATATGTTACATTTTGCACACATCAAATACCCCCACACTTGAAACTTTGCTTGTCCTCAAGTAAAACTCTTTAATATGTGACTTTACACACCCAAATGGAGGAGGTAGAAGAGAAGTTTTGGACTTATCTTGAGTGTCGGGAATCCAAGATCTTTATTGGGTTTTATTTTCATTTTATTTACAATCCTATTCGTCATGATTTATTTAGAACAATTTATAAGAAAAATTACTTATTCGGGCATAACATGCCTCTTTAAAATTCAATTTATATACAAGTTCACATACCTCACGGGAGATCACTCAGCACTCGGCCGAAGATGTATTTTTGTGAAACACTCGAGACCGGCATGGAACTTACTTATACCATATGCTTGCCAAGCGATCAATCCTTTTCCTTTTTTACTATAAACCTTCGTAAATATCAAGAGGACTTGGGGAAGGGTTAGGCTTGGGCTAAGGGTAGGTGGTTTTGGTTAGTGGTTAGTAAAAATGGCTAAAAGCGTAAAAAGCGTCGGTTGTCGTAAAACTTTTTGTTTTCATGAAAATTATTCAAACTAATCACATCCAAACAAAGTTTCTTTGAGGAACTTGTCTGTTTATTGCAAGACTTTCAAATTATTATTATTATTTTCTATAAGATATGTCACGTGATAACCGAGCTTTTTACTAAAACAAGGGGTTGGAAAAGAAAAAAGAGTTTTGGTGGGTAAAGGGTGTTTGTTTTGTGGGTTTTGAAATGAAAATGTTTAGGCTCAAAGGGGTTAACTAGGGGGATTTTGGGTAGGTGATAAAAAAATGAAAAATAATGGTGTTGAAAGGAAAATGGGTTAGTCCTAATGCCTCCATCATTTACTTACTTGGGTTTAAGTTGGTAAGGACCGGGAATGTATCGTCATGGCAAGTTCTAGAGTCATAAGAACCAAGCGACTATTCACACAAGAAATGAAAAATGAGCATTTAGTTTAGATGTATGCTTGTATGCTCAATAAAGGCTCAAAACTCACTTGTTGTGGGAATGGGTTTATAAAGTGATCAAGTATATATAATCAAATTTTAATTAGATTTGTCGTGCCTTTTCATAATTTTCTTATTTGGTTCTTTTTATCAGGACGCTATTTGGTTCTTATTTGGTTCTTTTTATCAGGACACTATAGAACTTGTTATTCCCAAATTAAACCAAGACAAGTAAGAAAAATGAAGTGATTAGCGGTTCCAATAGAGTTTTGTGTAAGGCTTGTTACTAGGACTTACAAGATTCAAGGTTTTAGCATCCCCCCACACTTAAATTACACATTGTCCTCAATGTGTCCCAAAAATAAGTTTTTAGGTTGATTGAATGTGAAAAAAGGTGTTGAAAAACAAGGTTTGGTGTTACTGGGCACCTAGCCACGGCCTCGTGCTGGCTGAGCACGACCCCGTGGTCAGAGTGCCAGTAACAGAAACTTACAGAAACTTGGCCACGAGGCGTGCCTGGTGGCCACGACCTCGTGGTGGGCAGGGTTAAAAAAAAACAGCAGTTCAAGCCACGCCCCCGTGGTGACAGTCTGCATTTGATGAAAATAGGTTTTTGGCTTTTGGATCGGGTTTCTGGGCTTATGTAGCACTAATGCTTAGTGCATCCAAGCTTCCTGGGTACCTGTTTTGCTAACACTACACAATACAATACATAACAAACATCCTAAACTTACCAAAGTTTAACATCCATCGTCATCACACATAAAACGAAAATAAAATGCAGAAAATAAAAAAAAAACTGTTAAGGAAAGTAAATTGTTCAAACTATGGCACACAGGCCAATCAATTGTTTGTGGGATAGAAAAGGGTTAACCTGAGAAGTTGCATCCGATGTCACACCACCTTCAATGCCTCCGAATCAGTCCATGTCCTCGTCCTCATCTTCTTCCTCTCCTCGGTACACCATATGCCCCCGGAAGTAGATGATGTCATCTTGCATAGTGGAGATGTTGCGCTCCATTGCTCCGACCCGGGTAAAGGTGTTGCTAGCCATGTTGTAGGTGTTGCGGGTGCATAGTAAGTTTTCCTGCAAAAGATCATGTAAACGTTGAAAGTTAGGAAAACCACCCCCTTGAGAGGAGGAGCCTGCTTGGCCTTGAAACTGAGGAGGAGGATGGTTTGGGTCGTGAAGAACGAGGGCTGCTTCCGGGTTCCAAACGTGTCCTTGAGTGGTTTGGAAGCGGATTGTCCCGTCACCCATCTCATGAATGATCCCCATTGAGCGGCATTGGGTGATATCTACCTTTCCCGACCATGGACCCTTGCGGAATGATTTTGGCATGCGCTGAACGTAGGTCTTGAAAAGACGGTAAATCCATCCCCCAAAGAAGATTGGTGTCGGGGAGGTAGCCAACTGATTCAGATGCAAGTTTCGGAGGAGTGGGTGAGTGACATCAAGAGGAACGCGGTTGTGGATGCAATACAAGACCGTCAGATCACCCAAGTTGACAACACCGGTGCTATCACACCTTTGACTTAGAGAGTTGCTAAAGACCCTATGAATGTAGCGGTAGAGGGGGTCCCATAACTGGGAGCTCTTTGTGACACTTGGATCATATGCACCATCCCCGATTTGACCCCATGCTATCTGGCACATGTTATTTGGGAGTTCATCGAGACCACCCGTGTTCTCTTCCTCACCAGACTCTTCCTCAATGAACAGACCCACTTGCACTCCAAACTGTGCGATAGAAATTGAAAGCACCTCTCCCGCACGTCGGAACTGAACCCCTTCTTCGTCGAATGGCTCGGCTTTTGCTTTGAACGTGAAAGAACTGTAGAATTCCATGCTATACTCATGAACCGCATGGAGTCTTGTGCCGAGGGCCACCCTTAGTGGACCCGTGACCAGTGCGTTGTACCGGTCTAGTTGCCCCACAGCTTCTAAAGTATCGAGGCACACTTGTTTTGGTGTTTCTTCGGGCCTTGTTTTTAGAATGTCATAGCGAGCTTGGTAGTCCCACTCATTTGGCTTGAACTTAGTGAACTTGCTGGCCATCTCTGCAAAAGAAAACACAAAATAATTAGCGTGAAACATTAAATTTTCGAAGAAAACTTAAAACAGGAGACTGGACACGGCCCGTGGCCACTGGCCACACCCCGTGTTCAGGTGGTTTCTCCTAGCCACACCCCCGTGTTCGCTGACAACGACCCCGTGTTCACTGACCAAGACCCCGTGGTCAGGGTTCTGTTTCCCAAAAACATCATTTTTCGACCCGGTTTTGAAAACCTGAAAATTTTTGGTTGAGTAGGGGCGGTTTTCCCCGAAAATGAAACCCAAAGTGCCGTTTTTCCAAAAACAAACCGTTTATTCCTTCAATTTCATCTTTTTCGGTTAAAAAACAAGGGTTTAAGGTTTCTGTTTGAAATCGGGCAAATCTACAAACAATTTCAGTTGATTTACTTCCTATAACATGCAACTATACTAATACAAACAGATCTAAGCAAAAATTTTGGGTTTGGTTCGGTTCAAGTTCAAGAACCCTAGATTTTCGACAAATTTTTTATGTTAATATACATGCAAATCATTAATCTAACTACAAAAGATGATAGAATCATACCTTGATGATGTTGAACGGTGGAAAAACGTGAAAATCTGCAGAGATTCTCGGAGAAACCAAGAGTTTTCGGGGAAATGGGTCGTGGTGAAATGAAAATGAGAAGACAAAAAGGGGTTTTATTCCCGACAGTAGCCGACCACGGCCCCGTGCTCGCTGGGCACAGCCCCGTGGGCGGGTAAAAACCAATTTTTTTAGTGCACGTGTGAGTGACCTATTTCCCGAAACTTGGTTTAGAAATCTTACTTGATTTTGAAGCTTTCCCGAAGTCCATTACCTACAAGACATGATGTTAGTGCACAAACCTTTGTTTATTCTTCGACCGCTTGTAACGAGATTTCTTCCTCGTTATCCTCAATAAATCCTTGATAGAGCTTAAGCCGTTGTCCGTTGACTTTGAATGGAATTCCATTTCGAGATTTAATTTCAATTGCATCGTGTGGAAAAATATGGGTGATAGAAAAAAGGTCCCGACCACCTAGACTTTAATTTTCCAGGAAATAATCGAAGTCGTGAATTAAACAATAGAACTTGATCTCCTACTCGAAATTTATTAGGTGTACTATGTTTATCATGGTAGTTTTTATTTTTTCCTTATAAATTTCGGAGTTAGAGTAGGATTGATTCCTTAATTCGTCTAATTCATTTAATTGACAAAATTGATTCTTTCCGGCGGTTTCAATGTTTAAGTTTACGTTTTTTAATTCCCAGTAGGCTTTGTGTGCTATTTCTACCGGCAAATGACAACTTTTTCCATAGACAAGCTTATATGGGGTGGTACCTATGGTTGTTTTATACGCGGTTCAAAAAGCCCATAAAGCGTCTTCTAATTTATCGGCCCATTCTTTTTTATTTAATCCTATGGTTTTTTCAAGTATTCTTTTTAGACCTTGATTAGTCACTTCGGCTTGTCCATTTGTTTGAGGGTGATATGCGGTTGAGATCCGGTGATAGACCCCATATCTTGTTAAAAAAATTTCAAGTTGATGGTTACAAAAATGGGTACCCCTATCACTTATTAATGCTTTCGGAGTTCCGAAACGAGAAAATAATCGTTTCAAGAATCTTACCACAACTCTTCCTTCATTTGTTGGAAGAGCTTCGGCCTTGGCCAGTTTTGATAAGTAATCCACTGCCACAAGTTTATATTTGTTTCCTTTTGACGATGGGAAAGGTCCCATAAAGTCTAGTCCCCACACATCAAAAATTTCATAAACAAGAATGCCATTTTGTGGCATTTCGTTTTTGAAAGAAATATTACCTGATCGTTGTCACGTATCACATGTCTTGATAAGACTTTGGGAGTCTTTATAAATGGTTGGCCAATAGAATCCTGAATCAAATACCTTTCGTGCGGTGCTAGCGGCTCCATGATGTGCTCCGTATGGACCTTCATGACAATGGCGGAGAATTTTTCTTGCTTCGCCACCATGTACGCATCGTCGGATAAGTTGGTCGGCACACATTTTGAAAAGATAAGGATCTTCCCAAAAATAATGATTTACATCGATAAAGATTTTTTTCTTTGATGATGTGACCATCCTTTTGCGACTATTCCACTAGCTAGGTAGTTAGCATAGTCGGCATACCATGGTTCTTCTCGGTATTCCACCATTTCTAAGGTTCCCGTTGGGATTTTTTCATTAATGAGCTTGTCCCTAGTTGCCTCCAAATCTGGATCTTCCAAGTGGGATAGATGATCTGCAGCGGTGTTTTCTGCTCCTCTTTTGTCTTTTATTACAATGTCAAATTCTTGGAGGAGTAGAATCCATCTGATTAAACGTGGTTTGGCGTCCTATTTTTTAAAGAGATAACGGATGGCTGCATGGTCTGTATGAACTACCGTTTTAGAAAGAAAAAGATAGGAACAAAATGTATCAAAAGCAAATACTATAGCTAGTAATTCTTTTTCAGTTGTTGTGTAATTTTCTTATGCATCGTTAAGCGTTTTACTAGCGTAGTATATTGGGTGAAAATGCTTATCTTTTCGTTGTCCCAAGACAGCTCCAACCTCAAAGTCACTTGCATCGCACATGATTTCGAAAGGTAATTTCCAATCAGGCGCTATCATGATTGGTGCATTGGCTAGCATTTCTTTTAGTGTTAAAAATGCTTGATTGCAATCCTTGTCAAAGATGAACGGAGCATATTTTCCAAGTAATTTTGTTAAAGGTCTTGAAATTTTAGAAAAGTCTTTGATAAATCGTCTATAAAATCTGGCATGCCCTAGGAAACTTCTGATAGCTCTAACGGAGGATGGGGGTGGTAATCGGGAAATGGTGTCTATTTTAGCCCGATCAACCTCCATTCCCTCGCTTGAGATTTTGTGACCAAGTACTATTCCCTCAGTTACCATGAAATGACATTTTTCCCAATTAAGGGCGAGGTTAGTTTCCTCACATAAGGATAGCATTCGTTCAAGGTTATCGAGGCATTAGTCATACGAATTGTTTTAGTCAAAAATTACCTAAGAAATTTAGTGATCAAATTAGTTTTGTGAGGTAGTGTGCTAAGAATGTGTATTGAAAATATCTTGGTTTGGTTGTTTGCAAAAGCAGTTTTCAGGATATAGCTTAGGATATCGAGCTATATCTATAATCAAACAATGAGCAAAAAAGTAAAGGGTGACACGAGATGTACGAAGAAAGCCCTTGATCAATCTAGATCGCCGGCATAAAACCTCGGGAGCTAATAATCGCAGCTGCCTTGTTCTTCTTATTATTTCAAATGTCAGGATACAGTGCAGGATATTGACCAGATCATTGCTAAGTGTTACAATGCTTTAGAAAGTGTGAAAATTGTGAGAGAAAGTATGAGAATTCGAGAGTAGTGAATGTGATGTCCTAGATGATCTGGTTTATCCGTATATTTATAGTTACAAAATGAAAACAAAATCTCCTAAAATAGGGGGATGCCAGCGAATATTCCCATGTGAACGTTGGAGACCAAGTAATGCGGCTTCAACGTTCTCCTTCGAACAACCTGGACCGAGTCTTCAGGGGAAGAGGTCTTCGTGAACGTTATTAACTTATACTCGTACTCCTGCAAACAATTCGTTAGTAATCCTCAGGATACCACATCAGGATGTTACCAATATCCTGATTCAACATCCTGATTGTGAACATATATCATGTAACCAAGATATAATTCAAGATACTATCTAGGATATGGGCCCAAAATTTCACCCATAAGAATTGTCCCCAAAAATGTTACCGTTAATGATCCTGGATCTAACGGTTACATTTTTCACAATAACCAAGGTAATAAATAGATAAGACTTGGTGTGACTGCTTGTAACCGTTCAGTCTGAATTTACTCATTGCTTACCTATATCTTCTCAACCTGATCTCCATTTAATCCCTACCGAGAAGAAAAATGGTAAAATCCTCTCTCTCATCTTCACCCCTTTTCTCTTTCTCATCCTCCGACAAAAATGGCGAGGTAAACTAGGTCTAGTACCAGTGATTCTGCTCCCTCATTTATTCACCAGAATATCCTCCAAGATCCAGAGAAGGAGATATGTTCTTTCGACAGTGCTCACCTGTCAGCTCTTAAAACCTCCGGCATCTTCCCGGGGGGGACGGTGTTCCGGCCGTTCGATAGGGAAATTCGATCAGACATGGTCTCTAACGAATGGCTGTGTTTTAACGCCTTTCCATTCACTTTAGGCCTTCGATTTCCTTTCCCTGACTTCATTACTGAGTTTTTCCACATTACAAAAATCAGCTTCAGTCAAACGATGCTAATGCTTTGGCGGGTGTTGCTTGTTCTTGATCGAATCAAGAACACCCACATTCTTGATCTTTCCGTTCATGATCTCCCTTTAGCATACCGGCTTAGATGCCACGGCTCTTGCCGATTCTTGTTTTACTCTACCTCCAGTGATCCACTGATACTCCGTGCCACCAGGAATGGGGAGGAATGGAAATCCAAATTTTTCTTTGTGAAAAGAGATTCAATCACTGGTGGAGCGGAATATCCGGTGAAGTGGTTGAGAAAGGGTAGGCTTTAGGGTTTTAGGATGATCCTGTCTTATATCCTGTCCTATATCCCGAACTGATCTTTGATTTTCTTGTATACAACTGACTCCAGGAAGCTTGCACCTCCTCTTGCTGACTCAGAGAAAAGAATCAACACCATCAGACTTCTTCTAGAAGTTGAAAGAAGTTTCAATCCGTACCCAGCATCTCCAAGCCAACATTCCAGCTCAAACATGTCTGGTAAGAATCCTGCTCAATATCCTGCATACATGTTCTTATTTGATATTGTTATAAAAAGGGCTTTAAAGTTACTCCCTGTATGCAGATTCCAGCAAAGTTCCAATCCTTCTGGACCTTGATGAACTTGACAGCTATCCTACTCCTGTCAATGTCAAGAAGGAAACCCCTGCTACCACCAGCTCCAAACCGATCCCAGTTCCTAAGCCTAACCCAAGAACTCGTGATTCCACCTCCAAGAAGAGAAAGGGTTCCGAGACCAGCACTCCAGGTTCTGAAGGGTTCTCTTATGAAGAGCTCAGCTTCACTGAGAGCTTGGAGCCTATGACCTCTTTCCTCAACAAGGTAATATCCTGACGCTATATCCTGTGCTTATATCTTGACTGAATATCATAGTTAGTAAATTTTAACCCGTACCTGAATTTTGACTTGCAGGGCCTCCAGCATCTGCTCTATCTTTATACCGACGCCTGTGGTACAGCCAAGCTCTATGAGGCCAAGATCAAACAACTTGAGACCACCATAGCTGATCAAGGCACTATTGCTGCAACCCAAACCTGGCATTACGAGGATAAGCTGAAGAAGGTCACCCAGGACGCCGAAGTGAAGCTGGCAGCCGTCCATGTTGAGCATGAACAGGCCATGATCTCCTTTCGGGAAGGAATAAAAAATTCTGTCGTTGTCACCCTGTTGCAAGCTCATATTAAGATGGCTTATGAGGCCAAGGAGACAGGTCTTGAGTGCCCATCCTGGCCGGTTGACTCCTGGGTGGCAAAGCTTAAGGAGCTTGGAGGCAATCCTGTGCCACATCATGCCAAAGCTGGGGCTGGAGAGACTTCTAAGGTAGCCGAGGTGGTGGATAAGGCTGGAGAGAAGAAGGATGCTGGAAAGGATGCTGGTGAGGATGCTGGAGAGGATGCTGCTCAGGATGCTGAAGCTGAGAAGGCGGAGAAGGCTGGTGGTGATGCCGATGTGTGAGGGCATTCAAGTGGGCGATGATGAATATTGATGCCTAGGCCGGAGGCCACTTTTTTAAATTTGAATGTTGGTCTGTAATCCCGAAAAAATTTACTTTTCCTGCATTTACTTTTCCTGCACTTAGATACAATTTGATGGCCAAAGGTGGAGGGATCCTGAGTTTCAGGACGAAGCCCTTGGTCATCGACGTTAACATGCTTTTGAACAATCAACAGTTGAAGGTGGGTGGATCTTGGGTTTCAAGACGAAGCCTTCAACTGTTTTAGGTAAAAATATTTTAGAACTACTTGCACTTGTTGGTGGATGGGTCTCATTTTGAGATGAAGCCAATAGTGCAACCTTTTGGTTGTGAATAATAAATGACTAACTTTTCAGTCTTATCTTTATTGTTTTATTTTTATCGCATGTATTTGATTTCGAAAGTATTTTTCCTTAAATATCCTAGGAAACATTTTGGGAAAATATCCTGAAAAATACCCTGATCAGGATATCGTTACACAACTCTAAAAGCTTAAATTATTTAGATAAGGTTTCAAAAGATAAAAAGAGAAGATCATACCAAAGACTCTTAGAGAGTTGATTCCAATTCTCCATCTTTGATCCTTTTGCAACATTCCCCTCCTAGATGTCCCCTGTGCACATTCAGGAAACTAAGTCCAACCTTCGAGTTGTATCAAGGTGTATGTCCCCTGTATTCAGCATATTTGAATACTTAGGAATTTCTCGATGTAAATACAATCATATTTTGTTTGAAACTTTTCCTTATACTTTAGTTTTTCTAGGGATAAACCCTTAATATCCTGGGGATAAACCCTTAATATCCTAGGGATAAACCCATATTTTCGTGTGCTACAGGCGGGAGTGTATAAACTCCAAGACTTAGAAAGGTGAAAACCTTTAAATCTTAGAGAGTATGAAAATACCCTTTCGTGAGAGAGGGTGATCAATCCTCATATACCTTAAGGATTCAGGATATAGCCAAAAATAACGAAATTATCAGCCACTTTTACATGAACTGGTCCCGCTATCTTGAACTATCCCTGAATATCTTGCGCTCCAGGCGGGGTGTTTAAACCCAATTCGAGAGAAAGGTGAATACCTTTAAACCTTTGAAGGGATAAGGATCCCTTAAACGTGAGATAGGGGGGCAATCCTCTAATCTTTCGGTTTGTCTTGAGCGTATATCCTGGAGTAATATCCTGAAGCATATCCTACAAAACACATTTAAACTAAGGTGGGTGTTAGCTTGGCTAACACCCCTCCGATGCTTAAGTTAGTATTGGGTTCAAAAGAATAAATTCAAACATATTTAAAAGAGATAGAATTCATACCATCCTGAGTTAGAAATTAAATTCTAAACTCACTTGAAATAGAGCTTAAGGTGTATGGCATTCCAGGATATTGGTAGCATATCCCCTTCCATATTCTTTAGTCGTTATGCTCCTTTCCCAGATTCTGATTCAATTTCATAAAGTCCTTCCCATTTTAGGGCAAGCTTCCCCTCAGCAGGATTAGTAGTATTCTGAAAAGCCTTTCTTAATACCCAATCTCCAACTTGAAATCTTCTAGTCCTTAGATTCTTGTTATATGATCTGGATATCCTCTGTTGATATGCTGCCATCCTCAGCTTTGCCGCATCTCTTGTTTCATCCACAGTATCTAATTCTTTCCTCCAGGTACCTGACCACGCCCCCGTGTCCAGCGGGCACGACCCCATGGTCAGTCTTCTGTTTCTTTGTTTTTTGCTTTGGGGATGCTGCCGAGGGGTCGGGCATGTCACATTTCTTCCTATTCTTTGTATTTAGGTTGGTTTTGGCTGTAATTTGTTCCTTTTGTTCGTTTAAGCTCATTTGGTCCTGTAAATTCAAAAGGAAGACAAAAACACACTTTTTCCAACATCAGTACTAAAAAGGGTTAGTTTTATGCCTCATTTGATGTAATTTATATGATACATTTTGCACACATCAGTAAACACAATCATAGTCTGTCATATCTTTAGAATTTGTCAAAAACTTTAGTTTTACATGGGATAAACCCTTAACATCCTGGGGATAAACCGTTAGTATCTTGGGGATAAACCCTTATTTTCGTGCGCTACAGGCGGGAGTGTATAAACTCCAAGACTTAGATATTTGAAAACCCTTAAACCTTAGAGAATATGAAAATAACCTTTCTTGAGAGAGGGTGATCAATCCTCATATACCTTAAGGAACAAGGATATAGCCAATAATAATGAAATTGTCAGCCACTGTTACATGAACTTGTCCCACTATCTTGAACTATTCCTGGATAACTTGCACTCCAGGCGGGGTGTTTAAGCCCAATTCAAGAGAAAGGTGAATACCTTTAAACCTCTGAAGGGATATGAATCCCTTGAACGTGAGAGAGGGGGCCAATCCTCTAATCTTTCGATTCATCTTGAGTATATATCCTGGAGTAACATCCTGAAGCGTATCCTACAAAACACCTTCAAACTAAGGTGGGTGTTAGCTTGGCTAACACCCCTCCGATGCTTAAGTCAGTATTGGGTTTCAAAGAATAACAAATTAAATAAACATATTTAAAAGAGATAGAATTCATACCACCCTGAGTTAGAAATTAAGTTCTAAACTCACTTGAAGTAGACTTTAAAGTGAATAGCATTCCAGGATCTTTGAAACATATCCCCCTCCATGGTCTTGAGTCGGTATGCTCCCTTTCTAGATTCTGATTCAATTTCATAAGGTCCTTCCCATTTTGGGGCTAGCTTCCCATCAGCAGGATTGGTTGTATTTTAAAAAGCTTTTTTCAACACCTAATCTCCAACTCAGAATCTTCTCGTCCTTAAATTCTTGTTGTATGACTTGGATATCCTTTGCTGATATGCTGCCATCCTCAGCTTTGTTGCATCTCTTGTTTCATCAACAATATCCACAAGACTTCAGGATTTGAATCAGGATCCCGTAGGCTTGATCTAGCTATAGGTATCACCATCTCTGTCGGGATCACTACTTCTGCCCCTAACACCAAAGAAAATGGGGTTTGCCCAGTAGTATTCTTCACAGTTGTTCTATCAGCCCATAGGAAAAATGGTAGTTCCTCTGCCCATTTTCCTTTTTTGGCACCTAACCTCCTCTTTAAGTTGTTGACGATTATCTTGTTTGAGGATTCTACTTGTCCATTTGCTTGATGATGCACTTGTGTCGACGTAATCATCATGATTCCCCGACTTTTAAAAAAAATCAGTAGTTCTCTTGCTAATGAATTGGGAACCATTATCGCAAATTATCTCAGCCGGTACCCCGAACCTTGTCAGGATATTCCTTTTTATGAAGGATACTACTTCTCGATCCCTAACCTGGATAAAGGCTTCTGCTTCAACCCACTTAGAGAAATAATCTGTTATTGCCAGCATGAAAACTTTTCCTCCAGGAGCTTTTGGGAGTTTCCCCACTATATCCATCCCCCATTTCATTAAATGGCCAAGGGGATACAATAGGGTACAATGGCTCAGCAGGTTGATGTAGTATATTGCTGTGTCTCTGACATGCATCACACTTTCGAGCATACTCCGCAGCATCCTTTCTCATGGACGGCCAATAGTATCCTATTCTCAATACCTTCGAGAATAGAGATCTGCCCCTAGTATGGTTGCCACAGTCTCCTTCCTGTATATTCTGAAGTACCTCCTTGGTTTCAGGATCTTCCAAGCACCTTAGGTACGGACATGCAAGGGATTTCTTATTCAAAATATTATTTTTAATAGTGAAACGGGATACCTTCATTCTGAAAGCCTTAGGATTTTCATCCTTTGGGATATCTCCTTTTTCAAGATACTTCAGAATTGGAGCCATCCAGGATTTAGGATTCTCTTTGGGATATCCATCACCAGGATCCTGGATACTTGCTACTTCCTTATCCTGAGATTTGAAGTGTTCCATCCTAGGATACAGGATATGTAGTATTGATATCAGAGTTCCTTCCGGTATCCTGACCGTAGATCCTAAATTTGCTAGAGCATCTGCTTCAGCATTTTCTTCTCTTGGTACCTGTTCAAGTGTAAAATTTTTGAAATATCCTGCTAATTTTTTTAACAATTTCAAGATATTCAGCTAACTTTTCCCCTTTGACTGCATAAGATCCATTGAAATGGTTAGTAATCAACAGGGAATCAACATACACTTGTGAACATTTAACATTCATATTCTTAGCCAATTCTAATCCTGCTATCAGAGCTTCATACTCAGCTTCATTATTAGTAGCAGGAAATTCACATCTAATAGCCTGGGGTAATATGTCCCACTGTGGTGATTTTAGTAGTATCCCTAATCATGTACCTCTTATGTTAGATGCACCCTCAGTATACAATAGCCAAAATTCTATGTTCTCACCTAGTTGTACTTCTAGGTCAACTTCATCTTGAATATCACTACTAAAATCAACCACAAAGTCTGCTAAGGCATGAGACTTTATATGTGACACCTGTGTCACTTCAACCATCATACGAATACCAAACCAATGAAATATTGTATTTAATACTTGGGATTTGTATAATTATGGGTATCATTTGCACATATCAATTCTTGTTCGATTTCGAGCTTTAAATCGCTTTCTGGAAGGTTATCCGCGAACTGATGCGTAAATATAACCAGTTTAATGCAACAAACACTCCGGAATAGTGAAATACGCTTAACATACCTTAAATAACCTTTACATAACTTAGAATTAAGTTTTGAAGGGTTTGGTATGGCAAAAACAAGTTTATTCGCTCACAGGGACTAATTGCGTCAACTTGCAAAAGTCTGCCATTTCGTAGGGAAACGTACAGTCCAGAACATGACCATAAGCTAAGCATACCATAAATAACCTAAACATAGCTTAGAAATAAGCTTTGAGTGGTTCGGTGTGCGAAAATATGCTTATTTGATCTTATAGGGACTAAAAGTGTCAAAAACGGCATAAGTTTGCATTTACGCGCATATATTACGTTCTGACCACATCTGGACATCCAAAATTTTTTTGGACACTAAAATATTTTTATTTTAGTGATCGGCATGCAAAAATACCGTTCTTCGCTTAATTTGGATCGTTTTCGCGTCCGTTTGAGTTTCGTCGTAATTTGACGAATAACGTGACCGTACGATCAAATGAGCCGACATCCAAGATGTTTTTGAGCATATTTTAAGTTCCCTATACTTTAACATCATTTTAGAGCCTGGAAATGAGGTTAACGGGGCTTAAACGTGTCAAATATGCATCAAAACACAAGTTTCTCAAGTGCAGGGACCAAACTGCAATTTCTGGATAGTTGCCCAGGCGGGCCGCGTAAGCCTGGTCTCTCCTCTTACGCGGGCCGTGTAAAAACACCCAGCACCAGAAACTGATTTTTTGCATTCTGTTGATACTTCAGGGGCTGTTTATGTAAATTTTATTGTGTGGTAACCAAGTTAACACCTCTCCAAGGCTTCTAATCTGCTCCTAACACTTGTATGGGTATGATTATTGCTTGGAGGTTACATAAACAAGTGTCATGATCTTGTTCTTCATCAACTAGTATAAATAGGCATGCTCTCATCCATTTTTCTTCACCCTTGATCTAAATTACACTCTAAGTTGGAGCCTTTGCTTCATACCTGAGTGTGATAGATCAAGTTCTCCCTAGCAAGGACCCTTTGTAAGCTTCCTTCATTATTTTATCGCTTTAATAGCGAGAAAGTCAAACAGTGTTTGACTTTCAGCTTTGACCAGTCAATGGTCAACACGAAGTTCGTTTCAACTTCGCAACGTGAGCGTAATCACGATGGTTATAGTCCCTAGTGACTATACCTACTGATTACCACGTTGACTAGGCATAGTGACGAGTCGTAGTTTCGGTCAAAATGCGCATTTATGCTTATTTTGCAACCAAACTACTCTTGGGTATCAAAACACTTTTTTTTGATATCAAAAACCTGTTTTCTAACTTAGTTAAGCATGTTTTAACATGCTTAGCTCGTCACTTTTAGTTTAGTGCTTGTTTAGAGTCGTAAGTCAAGCGGTCTAAACCACCGCTTAGACTTTCGAACTCGACCCGTTTGGTCGATCATTAGGATCCGACCAAGCATGTTTAGTGACCATAGTTGCATATGGGAATAACCTTCCGAGCTTATACCTTATGGTCACATAGTTTAAGTAGTTGTATGATAGGTAGTTTATATGCCTTAGGTAAATGACCAAAATGCCCTTTTCATGCATAATTGGATTTTAAACATATTTAACCTAAACATTTGTCACTTAACTGATTATGCAACATAATTAAACATGTTTAGGCATATAATACTTGTCATAGGACTAGTTAGACGTCTCGAACGTGAGTTTGCGCAAACGATGCATTAAAGTGGCGTAAGCTACCTTAATGGGTCGTAACGGGTCGAAAGCACTTAGGTTAGGTTCCGATTTAGAATGTAGGCTTTGTTAAACCATATCACATGAGTTCCAATACTCATTTGGTTTACAAGACCTCATTCTATCCGATCTTCCGATTTAGGTGTCGATTTATTTACTAGTGATCCGATTACTAGGTACTACTTGAATTTCCTTGGTTTTCCTGAGCTTCGCTAAGTTCTTTAGATCAAGGATACCCTTCTTTTCAAAGTGAGTACATAGTTCCCTCTTTTACTGTTTTCAATGTTTTGGGGTGAAATATGTGTACCTATTTGTTATGTTCATGATTTCAAAGTATAATTGATTATACATATTAGTACTTATCTTTTGACAAGCTGAATGATTATTTATGTTTTAAACACTGATTTTTTCAAAGATTATAAAATTAATTGTTGAATTGTACTTATTTTATGTTCACTAGACCGATTGGTAGTATGATATAGTGCTATAGGACTAGACACCCCATTCCTGTTGTAAGGGATGTCAGAAACCGATATTTTATCCAAATAGGGATTGCCTTTGTGGTATTTCTATAGTCTCTAAGGTGTATTTTGATACACTAAGGTTTGGATGAATTCCAAATCACACTTTTGTTGTATATTTTATTATACTCCCAAAAGTATAGTTTGATATACTCTCATGTGTGATATTGTACAAAACAACATATGTTTTGTTAATTCCTAAAACATAGTTTGATATGTTAGTTATAAAACCAAAGCATAGTTTAATATGTTATTTATAAAACCAAAGCATAGTTTAATATGTTATTTATAAAACCAAAGTATATTTTTGATATACTATCGAAAACGATTATTTTGACGACTAAAGTATATTTAATATACTATCTGTTTAACGATTTTGGAACTAAAATATATTTTAATATATTACTTATTCGACTTTCTTAAAACTAAAGTATATTTTTATATATACTACAAACCTTTTTATCAAAACATTGTTTTACAAACTCATTTTACTTACATATTTATTTATGCATCATTCTTTTATATCATCAAATTTCTTATAAATTTTCGCATGATTTATAAAGAAAACATTTTTAAGTTCATGACTACTTTTTGTTAAACATTCTTTTAAACGTACAAGTCATGAATCATGCATTAATAAAACCTATGTATCTCACAGGCATTTTTATGCTGACGTACCTATTTTTACACATGTTTCAGGTGCTGCTTTGTGATGATTATTGATACATGCTATACATAGGATGGACTCGTGCCTTAGCGACTTTAAAACTTGAAAGACAATAATTGTATTTATTTGATTTGTAATAAAACAATGAGTTCATTAATTCAATAAAATGAAATTATTTAATCCATGGTTGTGAAACAATGATTCTGTTACAACACTCCCCAACGTTTCCGCCATGTTTTGTTGTTTTACGTGGTCGGGGTGTGACATTATAGCATTTCTGGGTTCATATACCAAATCATATGCACTTAGTTTTACGGACCACTTAGCCATCCTACCAGACATTCCAGGTTTCCTAAGCACATTTTTAATAGGATAATTAGTTTTTATATGAATCCTATGTGTTTCAAAATAATACCTAAGCTTAGTTGATGCCATGACTATAGCTAATATCAGTTTTTCTAAGTATGAGTATCTAGTTTCAGCATCTAACAAGCTTTTACTGACTAATAAACAGGATACTACTGACCTTCGTGATCCTTCACCAAAACAGCACTTACTGCATTCCCTGATACTACAAGATATAGGGATAAAGGTTTAGCATCTTCGGGCTTCATTAGCAGGGGTGCCCTTGAAAGATATTGCTTCCATTCCTGTAGAGCAGTTTCATGTCTTTCTCCCCATTCAAACTTTCTGTTCCTCTTCAGGATATTATAAAATTCCTTTCATTTTTTGAGGATGTTGATATAAACCTGTTCAACGCTGCTACTCTCCCTGTTAACCTTTGCACATCCTTCATGTTAGATGGTGATTTGAGATCCAAGATAGCTTTAATCTGTTATGGACTTGCTTCTATCCCCCTCTTAGTCATCATATATCCTAAGAATTTTCCTGCCCCCACTCCAAAATGGCACTTAGCAGGATTCGGCTTCATATTATACTGGTCTAGGATATCGAAGGCACACTCTAGATCCTGAAGGTGATCCTCCACTTTCTTGGATTTCACCACCATATCATCAATATATACCTCCATTGCGACCCCAGTTTATCTTTAAACATCATATTGACCAGCCTCTGGTACGTTGCACCTGCATTTTTTAATCCAAAGAGCATGTTAGTATAATAGTATATACCTGTGGGTGTCATGAATACTGTGTCTTCCTGGTCAGATGGCTCCATTTGGATTTGCTGAAATCCTGAGGATGCATCCATGAAAGTCAGCATTTCATGCCCGGAAGTTGCATCTACCATGGAATCTATATGAGGTAATGGGAATGGGTCTTTAGGACAAGCTTTGTTGAGGTCTGTGTAGTCTACACAAACTCTCCACTTCCCATTTTTCTTCTGGACCGCCACTACGTTTGCTAGCCACTTAGGGAACTTGACTCTCCTAATCATCTTGGATTTCAACAACCTTTCAACCTCCTCTTATATGATTTCATTCATTTCAGGAGCAAATTTCATTCTCTTTTGTTGAATGGGCCTGAAAGACTTGTCAATTCCAAGTTTAAGAGTTATAATATATTTCGATATACCTATCATGTCGTCGTGTTTCCATGCAAATGTGGACATCCTGCATCATAAAAAGTTAGTAACCCGATTTCCAATATCCTGAGGGATATTGGCCCCTACAAGCACCGAGATATCTAGATTATCCTGATCGAGGATAACTTTCTTAACATCCTGCTCTGAAGCTTCCACGATATCCTAGGCTTGCATCCTTAATTGCTATCCTGCTTAGGATTTTGTTGAGGCTTTCATTAAAGAAGAGTAGCATTCCTTCGCCTCTTGTTGATCACTTTCCACTTTAACAACCATCCAAGAAGTAGGAATCTTGACACACTGATGATAGGTGGAAGGCACTGTTTTGGTCAAAAATCAGGCTAGGATAATGCAACCAAATCTTTTGTTGTGAGGTATGATACTTGAATCAGTGAACAAATGTATGAACAACTTGCAAATGAAATGAATAGGTGACACAATGATTTATACGAGGAAAAAGCCCTTGATCAAGAGTTGATCATCGGCATAAAAAACCTCGGGTGATCGAAACTACCGATCACCAATTACAATTAAACAAATGATTGTTACAACATGGGATGATAACAAGCCTGTTACAAGGATCACTAGAGTGCAAAAGTGTATGAAATCGCCAATGTATTGCCGAGAGCTTGCGAGAGTGTGTGTGTGTTAGCTAACCTGTTCTAATTCAAGTTGTTATCCCCTTTTAAAATTAGAAATAAACTACATAACTAACTATCCGCTAAACATGCAAGCCACCCACGACTTCTAAAACGGTCACCAAGCCATGCACGTGCGGAATATTGAGGGCATATTCCCCAAGAATATCAGTAAGACCAAGTCCACTCGTCCATTCCTGCGTAACAAGCTTAAACATAGAGGAAACAACCGTTAATGTTAGGATAACAATAAGGATCCTGGATCCTGATCCTGCAACGTCTTCTGAGGATCCTTAATTCAAACAGAATTGAGGATCCGTGATCCTGGCAGTACTTGAGGATCCGTGATCCTTAGGTTTAGAAAATCTATCCCTAACAATTACCCCCAAAATATGAAGAGTAAAATGTAAATTAACGAGTCGTATTTTTGATCTTATCTCCAACAAACTGACTAACGGATATATAGCCGTTAGAATCGAACTAGTCGTTGCTGATCATACGTCAGCGACATGACATCCTGCAGAACCATCATTATAAATAGGTTAGAGATAAGGATCGATAGGCATTTAAATTCGTGCGTTACTTCCCTTTAAATCCTCATCCCAAGACCGATCAGGTATCTCTCTTTCTCCCTTTCTCTTCATTTTCTTATTCTGATCTTCATTTTTCTGAACATCCATGGCAAAGATGGTTCTTCGATCCTCACCAGCCAAGGATCACCAGAAAGATAGTCCTTTGAAAAGCCAAGGGTTTATCGAAAATCCTTCGAAGGAACTCTGCTGCTTCACTGATCCGGAGATTAACCGGATTCGCCACTGTTTTCCGGCGGATACCGTCTTCAAGCCGTTTGACCCTACTGCCAAAAGCGACTCCGTCTCCGACACTTGGGTTGCTTTTCTGGCCACCCCATTCTTGATAGGATTCTCCTATCCCTTCCCTGCCTTCACCCAATCCTTCTTTTCCCTCACCGGCATGTGCTATATCCAGGCCATGCCGATGATGTGGAGGGTTTTGTATACTTTAGAGAACATCATTGAGCAGGAAGGCATAGAATTGGGAATGTCGGAACTGGCTGAATTGTATAACCTTGTGAGCCATGGTTCACATTGTTACTTGTTCAAACATAAGCCTGGTGATCCTCATCCAATCCTTAAGACCACAAAGAATGACACCAACTGGAAAAAGCGTTTCTTCTTTGTTAGGAGAGACTCTATCCCAGACGGGAAAGTTCTCCCCAAAAAGTGGACCACCCATGGTAGGACATAGGATCCTTATAGAAGGATCATAGGATAACCCTGTCTCTACTGAGGATAACTAATCCTTTTCTGTTTTTTTTTATGCAGCTATCTCAGTCTCTCATATCATTCAGTCACCTGCAACAAAGGAAAGGGTCGCTGCTTTTTGGAGCCTTGATCCTGCAGTTAAATCATTCCAGGCAAACACAAAGGATTCACAAGAAGTATCCTCCGGTTCAGTCACAATGTCAAGTAAGTATTTACGTTTATGAATAATTAAATTAAGGATACTTATCTGTTGTTTGCCATTTGTAGGTGCTGGAAAGTCTTCAAAGTCAGCCACTCGCTTCAGCGTCACTGATCTTGATGCTGTCTCTGCCCGATCCGGAAAGAAGAAATCTGCTGCTAGCCCAAGTACCACAATCCCCAAGCCTGTCAGCACCAAGGGCAAGGGCGGAAAAAAGAGGAAGACCGCTGACGATCTTGAAGGCTTGCCCCTCATCCTGCATCAGTTTGAAGAATACTTTGCTGAGGTAAGGATCCCTGATCCTTAATTCTATCCTGCCCATTTGAGAATAATGGATCCTGAATTGTATCTTGCTTTCTTTGCAGAAATTTGCTGAAATCCAGATGCTCTTGGATGCGTACACTGAAGAGGCCGAGCAGATGGAGCTGGACTTCTAGAAAATCTTCCTGGCAAAGGATGAGACCATCTCTCGCCTCAAGAAGGAGCTTAACTTGGCAAAAAAGCAGCTGGTCATGGCCCACATCAATGCTGATCATGAGAAGAATGAGGTGATGGAGGATGCTAAGCTCTCTGCCGCCATTGCTATGTACAAGATCAAACTTCAGATGGCCAAAGAAGCTGAGGATCCTAGCTTTGACAGAACCAGTTGGGACCAAGAAGGCTGGAAGGCCAAGCTAGCTGAGCTGGACGATGAAGAGGAGGCTGGAGAGGTCCTGATGATTGAGGCAAGCGGCAGCGGGGCTAAGGATCAGTCTGGTGATGCAGAGGCTGGAGGTGATGGTGATGCAGCAAAGGTGTAGGCTGCAACAATGGGCGATGATGGATTTATCTAGACGCGGCCGGAGCCCATTTTTTATGGTTTGGTAGTTGTTTTTTGTTTGATGGTGTTTTTCTGAACAATGATGGTCTGTACTTAAACAATAGTTACTAGGTTTAAGGATCACCGATCCTTGAGACAATAGGTAGGATTACAAATGGTGGAGGGATCCTCTGTTTGGGGGATGAAGCCATTGTCATCCTGCCGTCTTTTTATTCCTGCACTTAGACCTCCTTAATATGGACACCCTTTGCCAACCCTAGTGGACGGGCCACGTTTTGCTGGTAGAAACTTGGGTTGGCAATTTTGACAACATTTTAAGGGTTTAACTTTTGGTAAATAAAAGCTTAATCTTTTGACTATCTCATGTGTTGTTACATTTCTGAATACTTTATTTTTCAATTGTTATGATGTACTTTATTTGAATCCATAAGTTAAGAATAAAAGTTTAATAAATTATGTCAAAAAGTTTAGGATATGATCAAGGATCAGATATCCTATAATCGATAAATTCCAAAAAGTCCTGTAATTTAAGGATCATGTGTCCTGTTGTCAAAGAGTAAGGGTCACTTAAATAAACAAAGAATACAACTAAGGTAATTAAGGATCATACCTGAGAATCCAAGTTAGGATCCTATACCTTCAATATTTACAATTAGGATAATCAAAAGACAAACCTTAATAAAAGGTTAGGATCAAGGATCCTTAGTTGTTTAGCTTCAAAAACCTGAAATGAAACATAACTTGGGACTAAGCCAATATAAGAGAAGAGTTAGCAACTGGGGACAAGCCCAATATACTGGGGACAAGCCCAAAAAACTGGGGACAAGCCCAAAGGATCTTGTGTAAACTGGAGTATGGCCCTCACTGGCGACTATCCAAACTTAGTGACATGAAAATGCCAAAACCTTAGCTAACGTGAAAACGTTAGAAACCTTAGAAACGGATGTATGGTACGTCTACTATTATACGTAGGATCCCGAATACAACCAGTACAATGAAATTGTCAGCCCCTAAAGCGGGTACTGGTCCCATTGCCATGAACTGCACCAGGATCATCTTGCGCTACTGGCGATACTGGGAACAGGCCCAACAAACTGGGGACTAGCCCAAATAACTGGGGTCAAGCCCAAATAACTGGGGTCAAGCCCAAATAACTGGAGACTTCTGTGGATACTCAATCCTTTGTTAAGGATATATCAAGCTTCTGCAAAACTCAGAACTAAGTGAAAGAAGGATAAAGGATCCAGGATCCTTCTCCTTATATATAAGATAATTAAAGAATTAAACAGATTGGAATTAGATCATTACCATAATGAGGATCATCTATCCTCTAAGGATCCTTCAAGGATATCAGTCATGAATATAGCTAAGGATACTGGATCCTCATTACATGAAGTATTTCTTCAAGTGGACAGCATTCCAAGCTCTTTGTAGTAAATCACCTTCCATTGTTAGCAATCGATATGCCCCCTTTCCTGCCTCAGCTTCAATCAGGTAGGGGCCTTCCCACTTTGGTGCCAATTTCCCATCAGCAAGATTTGTGGTATTCTGAAATGCTTTCCTCAATACCATATCACCAACTTGGAACTTCCTGATCCTGACATTCTTATTGTAGGCTCCAGCCATCCTTTATTGATAACTAGCCAACCTTATCCTTGCCAAATCCCTGAGTTCTTCTATGGTATCCAAGCCTTGAACCAAGTTTTCAGCATTTCCTTAAGGATCACGGATACTTGTTCTTGCAGTAGGAACCACCATCTCTGTAGGGATCATTGAGTCTGCTCCAAATACTAAAGAAAATGGAGTTTGGCTAGTAGCATTCTTAGGAGTTGTCCTATCTGCCCATAGTACATAAGGTAGTTCTTCTGCCCACTTTCCTTTCTTGGATCCAAGCTTCTTCTTCAAGTTGTTGATGATGATCTTGTTAGATGATTCTGCCTGACCATTGGCTTGTGGGTGGACTGGTGTTGATGTTATCATCTTAATCCCCCAGCTGTCACAAAAGTTAGTAGTTCTACTCCCAATAAATTGGGATCCATTATCACAAACAATTTCAGAAGGGATACCAAATCTAGTTATAATATTTCTCTTTATAAAGGATATCACTTCTTTTTCTCTGACTTGAGCAAAGGCTTCAGCCTCTGTCCACTTAGAGAAATAATCAGTCATGGCAAGCATGAACACCTTTCCTCCTGGTGCTTTGGGAAGTTTACCAACTATATCCATCCCCCATCTAATGAATGGCCAAGAAGAGGATATAGGATGCAAGAGCTCTGCTGGTTGATGAAGGCTATTACTATGTCTCTGACAAGGATCACACTTCTTGGCATAATCCACAACATCCTTCTTCATTGTAGACCAATAGTATCCTGTCCTAAGGATCCTTGAGAATAATGCCCTGCCCCAGTGTGGTTTCCACAATCTCCTTCATGAAAATCCTTTAGGACTTCTTGAATTTCAGGATCCTCTATGCACCTTAGATATGGACCTGCAAGAGATCGTTTATATAACATGTCATATAATATTGTAAATCGGGATACCTTGATTTTGAAAGCCCTGGCGTTTTCTCCTGTAGGAATCTCTCCATGTTGTATATATCTCATGATTGGAAGGATCCATGATCCTGAATGAGACTGTGCACCATCACTAGGAACCATTGCAGAATCCTCCTCTATCTCCATAGTTATGTGATCCTCAATAGCAGGAGCCAAAATATGGATGATAGGGATCTTGATATCCTCTGGAATTTTCAATGATGATTCAAGATTGGCCAATGCATCAGCTTCTGCATTCTCTTCCCTAGGTACCTGTGTTAAACTAAAAGAAACAAAAGAGAGTGCCAATTCCTTGACTTTCTCCAGGTATTTGATTAATCGTTCACCTTTAACAGCATAAGATCCATTAAAGTAATTAGTAATTAGCAATGAATCTACATGTACCTCAAGATACCTGATCCTCATATGCTTGGCAATTTGCAAACCAGCTATCAAGGCTTCATATTCAGCCTCATTATTAGTAGTTTGAAACTCACAAGCTATGGAGTGGGGTATTATGTCCCCCTGTGGTGATTTTTGTAGTATTCCAAGTCTTGTCCCTTTGACATTAGAGGCTCCATCAGTGAAGAGTATCGAAGGATCCTTAGTCTCTTCAAGCTGCTGAACTTCTAACTCAGCTTCTCTTGGTAAATCACTACTAAAATCTGCCACAAAGTCAGCTAAGGCTTGAGATTTGATGGCAGTCCTTGGTTCATATCTTATATCATAAGCACTAAGCTTCACTGCCCATTTAGCCATCCTTCCTGACATTTCAGGTTTCCTAAGAACATTCTTAATTGGAAAGTTAGTCTTAACAATAATGGCATGCGTTTCAAAATAATGTCTTAGTTTAGTAGACGCCATAATCAAAGCAAGGATAAGTTTTTCTAAATGTGAATACCTGGATTCAGCATCAAGCAAACTCTTACTTACATTGTAAACAGGATGTTGTGTACCTTGGTGATCCTTAACAAGGACTGCACTTACTGCTTTAGAGGATACCGCTAGATATAAGGATAATATATCCCCTTTTTCTGGTTTCATCAAGTCAGGAGCTGAGGATAGGTAATCCTTAAGGGCTTTGAGAGCATTTTCATGCTTTTCAGTCCACTCAAATTTCTTGTTCTTTCTCAAAATGTCATAGAATTCCTTGCACTTTTCTGATGACTTTGATATGAACTGTTAGGGGAGGATTTTCTAACAATTAGTGATCCTTACTTGTTATCCTAATTAATGATCCTTACTTCTGTGACAGATAGTGATCCTCAGAAGAGCTTCAGGATCAGGATCATGGATCACCTTAAGGATCCTCATACTAACGATTGTTTGTTTATGTTTCGTATTATTTTGCAGGAGTAACAAGCTTGACTTGGTCTTGGCAACGTTACTATGGAATATTCCACGGGTATTTCGCACACGTTTGACTGGAAATGGACGTTGTGGAGAACGTGGGAGCTTGGCACAAAAGTCGGGTAGTTTGTTATTATAGTTAACTTCTATTTTTAAAGGGGTGACGAGCTAGAATTAGAACACTTAGCCATTTTCAGCTACACACACTCTCATACGATCGCATTCTTGAAGCTCTCGACGAACACTTATTAGTTTTCACTCATTTTTACACATTTCACCATAGTGATCCTTGTACCTAGCTCGTTACTATCCGAAGTTGTAAACATTTATTGATTTATTTGAGCTTGGTGATCGGTAGTTTCCATCACCCGGGGTTTTTTGTGCCGGAGATCAACTCTTGATCAAGGGCTTTTTCCCCGTATAAATCCTTGTGTCATTTGTGCAATTTACATCGAAGTGATCCTTATCATTGTTCTACATTTAAAGCATCATTCCCCGTAACAAAGAGTTTGGTTGCATTATCCTCATCAGATTTTTTGACCAAAACAGTTTGGCGCCCACCGTGGGGCAATTAGTGCTTCATTCCTAAGAAGTTTTTCTGTTGGTGATCATTCCGGTTCATTCCATACAAATACATGGCTTCATCATTGAAGAATACCTCTACTGCAATGTCTGTGGTCAATTCATCTCAGGGCATTCCACCTTTGCCTCCACCACCATCTGGACCTCAGAAAAATGCCGAGAAGAAACCAACTCCCATTTTCTCCAAACCTCCAACTTCTTCTGCTTCTTACACTCCCACTACTAGTGACATGTTTACTTTGATTTTGCAGATGAAGGATCATATACAACAATAGGATAAGACCAATGAAAGGATTCTCAGAGAAATCGGAGATCTCAAGAAACAAAAGAAAACGGCAGAGGATCATTCCCCACTGGTGCCCAAATCTTTGAATTTTGATACTTCGGTGATCACTTCTCAGCCATCAGTGGTTCCAGATGTTCAATATGTGGGTGGACCGAAAGGAGTGCACTACGGAACAACAACAGTGACCCTGGCATCAGATTCATACTTTCAGCCAGCAGGATCCTATCCTCAGCATATGGGATCCTTCATGAATTCAGGAGGATACTCAGGAGCGCAGCAGATTCAAGGATCTTCCTTTGTTCCAGTATCATTCCAGGTTCAAGGATCCTCCTTTGTTCCAGGATCATCCCAGGTTCAAGGATCCTCCCTTGTTCCAGGATCATCTCAGGTTCAAGGATCCTCCCTTGTTCCAGGATCATCCCAGGTTCAAGGATCCTCCTTTGTTCCAGGATCATCCCAGGTACAAGGATCCTCCTTTGTTCCAGGATCATCCCAGGTTCAAGGATCCTCCATTGTTCCAGGGTCATCCCAGGTTCAAGGATCCTCCTTTGTTCCAGGATCGTCCCAGTTTCAGGGATCCTTTCAGATGCCAGGATCCTTGAGGAGTTTGCAAACAGGAAGTTCAGATGTCCATCAGGGAGATTTTATTCCAATGCAGACCAATGCTTCTACTGGTCCTTCGGTCATTCCAGAGCCCCAACAATATGGATTAACATCCATTCTTCCTAATTTGAATCCAATGGGAGGTAACACTTTTAATAATTCTTATACTACTAACCATGGCCTTATGCAGGATCCAGGTATCAATTATGCCATGGCCAGAGAGTTGCAAAAGTTGAAGGATATGATATCAAGTGTTCCAGGAGTGGTCAAACCTATCCCAGAGATTGCAGATGAGAGTCACAAGATATCTCGTTTTGCACCACCAATCTGTGATGCTGAGATACCCAAAAGGTTCCATGTCCCAACTATGAAGCTGTATGATGGTTCGACGGATCCTGAAGAACACATAGCACAATACAGGGAGAGGATGGAGATCAATCCAATCCCAGAAAGGTTAAAGGAAGCATGCCTGTGCAAGGGATTCGGATCCACTCTTACTGGATCAGCTCTCAAATGGCTGCTAAGTCTTCCCCCTACTCTATTACCTCATTCGCTAATTTAGTTAACCTATTTAATAATCAGTTTTCTTGTAGTAGAAAATTTGAACGATTAACTAGTGATCTATATAGGATAACCCAGGGTCATAATGAATCATTAAGGGATTACATTACCAAATTCAGTAAAGAATCCTTAGACATTCCCAACTTGGATATAGCCACGGCTGTTGAGGCCTTTAAAATGGGATTGCTTAGGGATTCATTGTTCTATGATGATCTTGTTATGACACCATGCAGGAACCTAGATGAGGTAAGAACCCGGGCACTTAGGTTCATCCGGCTAGAGGATGACAAAAGGATCCAGGAGAGGTTAGCAGGATCCTCAAAGCAGGATAAGCAAGGATCCTCATTCAGGAACAACAAGTTCAGATCCTATAACAGATCTGATAACCAGAACGTGCATGCTGTTGATCAGGAAGAGGATGACGAGGATTATCCTCCAATCTCTGAATATTGTTTTTCTGTTGATAACAATGAACTAATCCTTGCGATGCAGAATCTAGGTGATAAAGCCAGATGGCCCAGAAAAAATGACAGACCAGCTGCAACCAAAGATAAATCAAAGTGGTGTGCATACCATGAAGATTTTGGGCATCTCACAGAAGAATGCATTGCACTAAGAAAGGAAATTGGATACTTGTTGAGCAAGGGGCATCTAAAAAATTGTTGGGTAGAAAAAAGTCAAGGACTCAGGATCCTGAAAGGATTCCTAAGAAAGCTCCGGCCCCTCCAGCAGATGCACAAGTAATAAACTTTATTTCAGGAGGATCAGACATTTGTGGCACATCCTTCTCAGCAGCTAAAAGGCATGCAAAGGAAACTAAAATGGATAATGGAGAAAGACCCGTTCGAACATCAAGTATCTCCGAAGGAAAAGTCATAACCTTCGATGAGGATGATCGTGTTGATATCCAGGATCCTCATCACGATGGCTTAGTTATTACTCTTTTCATTTCTAACCATTTTGTCCGCAGGATCCTTATAGACGGAGGAAGCTCAGTGAACATTATCCAGCTCGATGTTCTGAAGAAGATGGGTATTCCTGAATCAGATATTATACCAAGATCCTCCGTGCTCGTGGGATTTAGTGGCAAAACTAAGAATACCCTGGGGGACATTAAGCTCCCAATATACATCGAAGGCCTACATTCTTATCAAAAATTTTGTGTTATTGACTGTTTATCTTGTTGTAATGTTATCCTTGGCAGGCCCTGGATACACGATATGAAGGCAATCCCATCTACTTACCATCAATGTGTGAAGCTCCCTAGTCCTTGGGGAATAGTCAAGATTGATAGTGATCAGCAGGAGGCTAAGAATTGCTATACTTCATCGATGAAACCAGCCTCGAAGTCAAGGGAGCAATAGCAATCAAAGTATCATCCAAGGGATGTCTTGGAGGCAAGAGAGCAGGATGTGGTAGAAATCCTCATGGATCCTCGTGATCCTGAATCTAAAATTTATATCGGATCAGGGATCCTTGGCGAAATGAAAGAAGACCTCGTATCCTTCCTCAAAAGGAGAAAGACTACCTTTGCATGGAAACACGAAGACATGACAGGTATATCTAAAGATGTAATCACTCACAAACTTGGCATTGATAGGCCCTTCAAACCAATCCATCAAAGGAGAAGAAAGTTTGCACCGGAAAGAAATGCCATTATCCAGGAAGAGGTAGAGAAATTGCTCCGGGCAGGTATGATTAGAGAGGTCAAGTATCCAAGATGGTTGGCCAATGTGGTTGTTGTTCAAAAGAAAAACGGAAAGTGGAGGGTATGTGTCGATTTTAAATAAGGCATGTCCCAAGGATCCTTTTCCATTACCCGACATTGATTCCATGGTGGATGCAACTGCGGGTCATGAACTGTTAACTTTTATGGATGCTTCATCTGGATTTCAACAAATCTAAATGGAACCATCCGATCAAGAGGATACAGCCTTCATGACTCCAACTGGTATATACTGCTATATTGCTATGTCGTTCGGACTAAGAAATGCAGGTGCAACTTATCAAAGGCTGGTGAATATGATGTTCAAGGATCAGATTGAACAAACTATGGAGGTTTACATAGACGATATGGTGGTAAAATCAATAAAGGCTGAGGATCACCTAAGGGACTTGGAGGAAGCGTTCGATATCCTTGACAAATATAACATGAAACTTAATCCTTCAAAATGTCACTTTGGTGTTAAAGCAGGTAAATTCTTAGGATATATGGTGACAAAGAGAGGCATTGAAGCTAGCCCGGAACAAATCAAAGCAATAGTGAACATCAAATCTCCGGCCAACGCTAAGGATGTCCAAAGGCTAACAGGCAGGATAGCGGCTTTGAACAGATTCATATCCAAATCCTCAGAGAAGTGCAAAGAATTCTATGATATCCTAAGGAAGAACAAGAAATTTGAGTGGACTGAGAAGCATGAAAATGCCTTAAGAGCTCTCAAAGATTACCTATCCTCAGCCCCGGCCTTGATGAAACCAGAAAAAGGCGATGTGCTATCCTTGTATCTTGCAGTATCCTCAAAAGCAGTAAGTGCGGTCCTTGTTAAGGATCATGAAGGTACACAACATCCTGTCTATTATGTAAGTAAAAGTTTACTTGATGCCAAATCCAGGTATTCACACCTTGAAAAGCTTTTTCTTGCATTAATTATGGCATCTACTAAGTTGAGACATTATTTTGAAACTCATGTTATTGTTGTTAAAACTAATTTCCCAATTAAGAATGTCCTCAGGAAACCAGAGATGTCAGGAAGGATAGCTAAGTGGACAGTGAAGCTTAGTGCCTATGACATAAGATATGAGCCTAGGACAACCATCAAATCCCAAGCATTAGCTGACTTTGTGGCTAATTTCAGTAGTGATTTACAAAAAGAAGCTGAGTTAGAAGTCCAGCAGCTAGAGGAGACCAAGGATCCTTGGATACTCTATACTGATGGATCCTCAAATGTCAAAGGCACAGGGCTTGGAATACTACTAAAATCGCCACAGGGGGACATAATACCCCACTCTATAGCTTGTGAGTTCCAAACCACTAACAATGAGGCTGAATATGAAGCCTTAATTGCTGGTTTGCAAATTGCTAAGCATATGGGGATCAGGTATCTTGAGGTACATGTAGATTTATTGTTAATTACAAACCACTTTAATGGATCCTATGCTGTTAAAGGTGAAAAACTAACCAAATATTTAGAGATAGTCAAAGAATTGGCACTCTCCTTTGTTTCCTTTAGTTTGACACAGGTACCAAGGGAAGAAAATACAGAAGCTGATGCATTGGCTAACTTAGGATCATCTTTGAAGATCCCGGAGGATATCAAGATCCCTATTATCCATATCCTGACCCCGGCTATCGAGGATCATGTGGCTATGGAGATAGGAAAAAATTCTGCAATTATCCCTAGTGAGGATACTCAATCCCATTCAGGATCAGGATCATGGATCTCACCAATCATGAGATACTTACAACATGGAGAGATTCCTACAGGAGAAAACCCTAGGGCTTTCAAAATTAAGGTATCTCAATTCACAATTTTAAATAATATGTTGTATAGACGATCTCTTGCAGGACCATACTTGAGATGCATTGAGGATCCTGAAATCCAAGAAGTTTTAAAAGACTTCCATGAAGGAGATTGTGGAAACCACACTGGGGGCAGGGCATTATTCTCAAGGATCCTGAGGACAAGATACTACTGGCCAACCATGAAAAGAGATGCTGTGGAGTATGCTAAGAGATGTGATCCTTGTCAGAGACATAGTAATATCCTTCATCAACCAGCTGAATTATTGCATCCTATATCCTCCTCTTGGCCATTTATGAGATGGGGTATGGATATAGTTGGTAAGCTCCCTAAGGCACCTGGTGGAAAAGTGTTCATGCTAGCTATGACTGGTTACTTCTCCAAGTGGATAGAGGCTGAAGCTTTTGCCCAAGTCAGAGAAAAGGAAGTTATATCCTTCATTAAAAGAAATATTATAACCAGATTTGGAATTCCTTCTGAAATTATATGTGATAATGGTTCCCAATTTATTGGGGGCAGAACCACTAACTTTTGTGACAGTTGGGGGATTAAGATGATAACATCAACACCAGTCCACCCACAAGCTAATGGTCAAGCAGAATCATCCAACAAGATCATTATCAACAATTTGAAGAAGAAGCTTGGATCCAAGAAAGGGAAATGGGCAGAAGAACTACCTTATGTGCTTTGGGCTGATAGGACAACCCCTAAGAATGCTACTGGTCAAACACCATTCTCTTTAGTATTTGGGGCAGAATCAGTGATCCCAACAGAAATGGTGGTTCCAACTGCTAGAACAAGTACTCATGATCCTGAGGAAAATGATGAGAACTTGGCTCAAGACCTGGATACTATTGAAGAAATCAGGGATCTGGCTAGGATGAGGTTGGCCAGTTATCAACAAAGAATGGCTGGTGCTTATAACAAAAATGTCAGGATCAGGAAGTTTCAAGTTGGAGATATGGTATTAAGGAAAGCATTTCAGAATACCACCAATCCTGCTGATGGAAAATTGGCTCCAAAATGGGAAGGCCCTTATTTGATTGAAGCTGAAGCAGGAAAGGGGGCATATAGATTGCTGACCATGGAAGGTGATTTGCTACCAAGAGCTTGGAATGCTGTCCACTTGAAGAAATATTTCATGTGAGCATGATCCTCATGGCACAGATGATCCTTACGTTAGGGGTATCCTTGAAGGATCCTTAAAGTATCGGTGACCCTTACTTTGGTAATATCCTAATCTTAAACTATTTCATTTCTTTATTCTCTCATATAAGGATAAGGATCATGTGTCCTTTATCCATCTCTCACGTGATTTTAAGTTTTGAAAGTTCAGGTATCCTTAGCAAAATATTGGTTATCTGCAGAAGCAATCCGTTCCTTGGGTTTGACCCCAGTTATTTGGGCTTGACCCCAGTTTCGCCTGTAGCGCATGATGATCCTGGTATGGTTCAAGGCAGTGGGACCAGTACTCGCTTTAGGGGCTGATAATTCCATTGTACTGGCTCTACCTAGGATCCTACGTATAATGGTAGACGTACCATACATCCGTTCCTAAGGTTTCTAACGTTTTCACGTTAGCTAAGGTTTTGGCATTTCATGTCACTAAGTTTGGATAGTCGCCAGTTAGGGCCATACTCCAGTTTACATACGATCCTTGGGCTTGTCCCCAGTTATCCTTGGGCTCGTCCCCAGTTATCCTTGGGCTTGTCCCCAGTTATCCTTGGGCTTATCCCCAGTTATCCTTGGGCTTGTCCCCAGTTGCTAACTCTTATCTTATGTTGGCTTAGTCCCAAGTTATGCTCTATTTCAGGTCCTTGAAGATAAGCAACTAGGGATCCTTGATCCTTACTTCTCTCTAAGGTTTATCTTATAGTTATCCTGATTATGGTTAGGATCCTTACTTGGATCCTCAGGTATGATCCTTAACTATTTTTAATTCTATTAATTGTTTATTTGAATAACCCTTAAAATTTGACAACTAAACTTGTGTTCCTTAAAATATATTACTTTTTGGGATTCTTTAACTATAGGATATTTGATCATGGATCATGTCCTAAATATTTTCAATCCGACTTATTCAAAATTGTTTATTCAATAAGTGTACATTAAAACAATTGAGAATTAAAGAGACAAAAAGGATAACAATACAAGATAAGTGACAAAAGATTAAGATTTTATTTATTAACAAAAGACTAGCCCTTAAAAGGTTGTCAAAATTACCTACCCCGAGCATCTACCAGCAATACGTGGCCCGTCCGCTGGGGTAGGTAAAGGGTGTCCATGATAATAGGTTCAAAGTAGTGCAGGAATATAAAGGCGGCAGGATCACAATGGCTTCATCCCCCAAACAGAGGATCCCTCCACCATTTGCAATCCTGCCTATTGTCCAAAGGATCATACATGATCCTTAATCCTAAAAACTATTGTTTAGTACAAACCATCAAATTGTTCAACAAAACAACCATCAAACTAAAAAAATTGGGCTCCGGCTATGTCTAGAAGTTTCCATCATTGCCCAATCAAGCAGCCTAAACCTTCGCTGCATTACCACCTCCACCTCCACCTCCAGCTCCACTTACTTCACCACCTTCACCCTTGCCTCCAGCCTCGATCGTCAGGATCTCTTCAACCTCCTCAGCCTCTTCATCGTCCAGTTCAGCCAGCCTTGCCTTCCAGCCTTCCACATCCCAGGTGCTCTTGTCAAAAGCAGGATCCTGAGCTTCCAAGGCCATTTGCAGCTTGGTCTTGTACATTGCTATGGCGGCAGAGACTTTGGCGTCTTCGGTGATCTCATGCTTCTCATAGTCAACATTAACCAGCACCTTGGCCGTCTCCTGTTTGGCATCCCAGACTTCCTTCTGAAGATCAGCAATTTTGAGGTCCTTTAGCAATGCAACCTGCTGGAGGTCGGCAATCTTCCTATCCTGATCCTCAACGTGGCCAACATAATCCTCAATCTCAGAGAATTTCTGCAAAAGGGATAAAAGATAAGGTCAGGACCAAGTGATCCTCAAATCAACAGGATATATCAGCAGGATATACTAGTAGAGACAATGATCCTTACATCGTTGAAGTACTCGAGGAATTGGTGGCAGATTAGAGGCAGACCCTGCAGATCCTCAGCTTCAGAGGCCTTTCTCTTCTTGATTCCCTTTCCTTTGAGGGGTGCCTTGGGGACTGAAGCTGTCGGGCTGGTAGGAGCCTTTCTTTTGGAGGATCTGACGGTGGTGAGATCGGTGACATTGAACTTTGAAGCAGACTTGGTGGATTTTCCAGCACCTACACAACCAAAACAAGATAAGTATCTTTACTTCACTTATATTTCACTATTTATTTAAATTTTTAAACAAAGATACTTACTTGACATCGTGACAGAGCCTGAGGATACCTCCTGAGAATCCTGGGTGGTTGTCTTGAAAGTTCTTATTTCAGGATCAAGTTTATTGAAAGCGATGAGTCTCTCTTTGGCAGCAGGAGACAGTCTGAGGTGTGAGACGGTGATAGCTGCATAACAAGAAAGCAAAAATATATAAGTGATCCTTATATCAAAAGAAAGTTCTCTGGTGATCCTTCTCAGGATCCTCCACCCTACCATGGGTTGCCCATTTCTTGGGTAGATCCTTTCCGTCATCAATAGAATCTCTCTTGACGAAAAAGAAACGCCGCTTCCAATTAGCATCATTCTTGGTAGCTTTGAAGATCGGGTGTTCCTCACCAGGTTTACGTTTAAACAAATAACGATAAGAACCAAAGGTAGTAAGATCATACAGCTCTCCCAGCTCTGACATTCCTAGGTCTATCCCTTCCTGCTCGATGATCCATTCAAGGGTGTACAAAACCCTCCATATCATCGGCATGGCTTGGATATAAGAGATGCCGGTTAGGGAAAAGAAAGATTGGGTGAAGGCTGGAAAAGGATATGTATAGCCTATGGTGAACAGGGTGACAGGAAAAGCAACCCATTTATCGGAAATATGATCACTCAGGGCATTGGGATCAAAAGACTTAATCATGGTGTTCGCCGGGAAGCAGTGGCGGATCCTATCAATCTGTGCATCGTTGAAACAGCAGCGTTCTTTTATGGAATCTTCGATGATCCCCTGGCTTTTCAGTGGGCTGTTTTTCGGGTGATCCTTAGCTGGGGAGTTCCGAAGCAACATCTTTGATAGAATGGTGGAAAGAAACGGAAAACAGAGCAAAAGAAGGAAGAAGATGAAGAGAGAATACCTGTTTATCTTCGGAATGCAGTTATAAAGGGAGTATCTCTGAAATTTTAAATGCAATCGATCCTATCTATATCTCCTATTTATAATCATGATTGTGCAGGGTTGTCACTTCTGTGACGTCATGGTTGCAACGGATAGTTCTACAATAACGGCTATATTTACGATAGTTAGTTGCGGATAAGATCAAGAAAATATAATTCGCTCATTTTACATATCACTCCTTATATTTTGGGGGCAATTGTTAGGGGAGGATTTTCTAACAATTAGTGATCCTTACTTGTTATCCTAATTAATGATCCTTACTTCTGTGACAGATAGTGATCCTCAGAAGAGCTTCAGGATCAGGATCATGGATCACCTTAAGGATCCTCATACTAACGATTGTTTGTTTATGTTTCGTATTATTTTACAGGAGTAACAAGCTTGACTTGGTCTTGGCAACGTTACTATGGAATATTCCACGGGTATTTCGCACACGTTTGACTGGAAATGGACGTTGTGGAGAACGTGGGAGCTTGGCACAAAAGTCGGATAGTTTGTTATTATAGTTAACTTCTATTTTTAAAGGGGTGACGAGCTAGAATTAGAACACTTAGCCATTTTCAGCTACACACACTCTCATACGATCGCATTCTTGAAGCTCTCGATGAACACTTATTAGTTTTCACTCATTTTTACACATTTCACCATAGTGATCCTTGTACCTAGCTCGTTACTATCCGAAGTTGTAAACATTTATTGATTTATTTGAGCTTGGTGATCGGTAGTTTCCATCACCCGGGGTTTTTTGTGCCGGAGATCAACTCTTGATCAAGGGCTTTTTCCCCGTATAAATCCTTGTGTCATTTGTGCAATTTACATCGAAGTGATCCTTATCATTGTTCTACATTCAAAGCATCATTCCCCGTAACAAAGAGTTTGGTTGCATTATCCTCATCAGATTTTTTGACCAAAACATGAACCTATTCAAGGCTGCGATCCTCCCTGTCAACCTTTGCACATCCTTGGCATTGGCAGGAGATTTGATATTCACAATTGCCTTAATTTGCTCTGGACTTGCTTCAATGCCTCTTTTTGTTACCATATAGCCTAGGAACTTCCCTGCTTTAACACCAAAGTGACATTTTGAAGGATTCAACTTCATATTGAATTTGTCAAGGATATTGAATGCTTCTTCCAGGTCTCTAAGGTGATCCTCAGCTTTCTTGGACTTAACCACCATGTCATCTATGTAGACTTCTGTTAGTGGAGGATTTTCTAATCCTAAGGATCACGGATCCTCAAGCACTACCAGGATCACGGATTTAAGGATCCTTAGAAGACATTGCAGGATCAAGATTCAGGATCCTTGTTGTTATCCACATACTAACGATTGCCTTTATTATGTTTAAGTTTGTTTTGCAGGAGTATACGCCTTGGACTTGGTCTTGCCGATATTCTTGGGGAATATGCCCTCAATATTCCGCACGTGCATGGCTTTGTGAACGTTATGGAGATCGTGGGAAGCTTGCACATTTAGCGGATAGTTAGTTGTTTTAGTTATTTCTAATTTTAAAAGGGGATGACAAGCTTGAATTAGAACACTTGACTATTTTAGCAAACACACACACTCTTGAAACACTCTCGCAAGCTCTCAACAGTTCATTTGGCGATTTCATACACATTACACTTTAGTGATCCTTGTAACAAGAATGTTATCATCCCGAGTTATAAAGATCATTTGTTTAATTATAGTTGGTGATCGGTAGTTTCCATCACCCGAGGTTTTTTATGCCGGAGATCAACTCTTGATCAAGGGCTTTTTCCTCGTATAAATCCTTGTGTCACTTGTTCATTTTATTCGCAAGTTATTTATACATTTGTTCAAGCATCATTCCTCACAACAAAGATTTGGTTGCATTATCCTAGCCTGATTTTTGACCAAAACAGTTTGGCGCCCACCGTGGGGCAATTGGTGCTTCATTTCTGAAAAATTTTGCTCGTTGTATTCATTTCGGTTCATTATCTTCAACCATATGGCTTCTTCAGCAAAGAACACTTCAAGCTCTATGCCGGCAGTCACTTCTTCACAGGGCGTTCCACATTTGCCTCCACCTTTTGGATCCCAGAAGAATGCGGAAAATGCTGCAAAGAGACCAATCCCCATTTTTCCTAAACCACCAACTTCTGCTGTTTCTTCTAACCCTACTACTAGTGATCTTTTTACTTTGATTTTGCAGATGAGGGATCACATACAAGAGCAGGATAAAACCAATGAAAAGATCCTCCGGGAGATTGGTGACATCAAGAAATAGAAGAAGTCAGGGGAGGATCACTCTCCTCTGATACCAAGGTCACTGGATTTCGACACTCCAGCTACAACTGCCCAGCAATCTGCAGCTCCAGATATCTAATACCGGGGTGGATCAACAGGAATGCGCTCTGGATCATCGGCAATGACTCAAGCTCAAGGATCCTACTTTCAACCTTCAGGATCCTTCTTCCAGCATCAAGGATCCTCTCAGGTTCAAGGATCCACTGTTCAGCATCAAGGATCCTTTCCGGTTCAAGGATCCTCTCAGCATCAAGGATCCTTTCCGGATCAAGGATCCTCCTACCAGGTTCAAGGATCCTCTCAGGTTCAAGGATCCTCATCTCTGGTTTATGGATCCATGGATTATCATCCAAGACCCCCAGTCACAGCACATCAAGGATCCAACATCTTTCAGGATCAAGGATTCTTAAAAAGTGTACAGCCCTCAAGTTCAGATGTTCATCAAGGAGACTTTATTCCAATGCAGACCATTGCTACTTCTGGTCCTTCAATCATACTGGATTCACATCTGGGATTCCAAACCTGAATCCTCCGGGAGGTAACACTTTGAATAATTCTTACAACACTAACCATGGCTTTATGCAGGATACAGGTATCAATCAAGCTATGGCTAGGGAATTACAGAAACTGAAGGATATGATATCCAGCGTTCCAGGAGTGGTTAAGCCCATTCCTGAAATTGCAGATGGGAGCCATAGGATATCTCGTTTTGCACCACCTGTTTGTGATGTTGAGATACCCAAAAGGTTCCAAATACCAACCATGAAGTTGTATGATGGTTCGACGGATCCAGCGGAGCATGTAGCTCAATACAGAGAAAGGATGGAGATCAATCCAATTCCTGAGAGGTTAAAAAAAGCGTGTCTATGCAAGGGTTTTGGATCCACACTCACAGGATCGGCTCTTAAATAGCTGCTAAGTCTTCCCCCTTACTCTATTACTTCATTTGCTAATCTAGTTAATCTATTTAATAGCCAATTCTCATGTAGTAGGAAATTTGAACGTTTAACTATTGATCTATATAGGGTAACACAAGGTCAAAATGAATCACTTAGAGATTATATCACTAAGTTTAGTAAAGAATCCTTAGATATTCCTAATCTGGATATAGCTACGGCTGTGGAAGCCTTTAAAATGGGTTTGCTTAGGGATTCATTATTCTATGATGATCTTGTCATGACCCCATGCAGGAATCTTGATGAAGTGAGAACCAGGGCCCTTAGATTCATCCGATTTGAGGATGATAAAAGGATCCAGGAAAGACTGGTAGGATCCTCGAAGCAGGAGAAACAAGGATCCTACTTCAGGAACAACAAGTCCAAACCTTACAACAAGTCTGACAACCAGAACGTGCATGCAGTAGAACAGGAAGAGGATGATGAGGATTATCCTCCCATTTCTGAATACTGTTTTTCTGTTGATAACAATGAACTAATTCTTGCAATGCAGAATTTAGGTGAAAAAGCTAGGTGGCCAAGGAAAAGTGATAAACCAGCCGCAACAAAAGACAAGTCCAAATGGTGTGCATATCATGATGATTTCGGGCATCTCACTGAAGAATGTATTGCACTTAGAAAAGAAATCGGTTACTTGTTAAGAAAGGGGCACTTGAAGGAGCTTTTTGGAAGAAACAAGTCAAGGATCCAGGATCCTGAAAAGGTTCCAGAAAGAGCTCCTGCTCCTCCGGCAGATGCACAAGTTATAAACTTCATATCTGGTGGTTCAGACATTTGTGGTACTTCCTTTTCAGCAGCCAAGAGACATGCCAAGGAAACCAAGATGGATCATGGAGATAGACCCATCCGGACCTCTACTGTTACACAGGAGAAAGTTATAACTTTTGATGAGGATGATCGTGTTGATGTCCAGGATCCTCATCATGATGGTCTTGTCATTGCTTTGTTCATTTCTAACCATTTTGTTCGCAGGATCCTAATCGATGGAGGAAGTTCGGTGAACATCATTCAGCTTGATGTCCTCAAGAAGATGAACATCCCTGAATCAGATATTATCCCAAGATCCTCAGTTCCTGTGGGATTCAGCGGAGAAAACAAGAATACATTGGGGGACATTAAACTTCCCATCTACATTGAAGGACTTCATTCTTATCAAAAATTTTGTGTTATAGATTGCTTATCCTGTTGCAATGTTATCCTTGGCAGGCCATGGATACATGACATGAAGGCAGTTGCATCTACATATCATCAATGTGTGAAGCTTCCTAGTCCATGGGGGGTGATAAAAATTGAGAGTGACCAACAAGAAGCAAAAAATTACTATACCTCATCAATGAAGCCAGCCTCAAGACCAAGGGAGCAATAGCAACTAAAGTATCCTCCAAGAGACGTCTTGGAGGCAAGAGAGCAGGATGTGAAAGAAATCCTTATGGATCCTCATGATCCTGAATCCAAAATCTTTATAGGATCAGGGATCCTCAGCAACATTGAACATGATTTAGTATCCTTCCTTAAGAGGAGGAAAACTACCTTTGCCTGGAAGCATGAAGACATGACATGTATCTCTAAAGATATAATTACTCATAAACTTGGTATTGACAGGTCATTGAAGCCCATACATCAGAAGAGGAGGAAGTTTGCACCTGAGAGGAATGCCATTATCCAGGAGGAGGTAGACAAATTACTCCGAGCAGGTATGATTAGAGAGGTTAAGTATCCAAGATGGTTAGCCAATGTGGTTGTTGTTCAAAAGAAAAACGGAAAGTGGAGGGTATGTGTCGATTTTACTGATTTAAACAAGGCATGTCCCAAGGATCCTTTCTCGTTGTCACACCCCCAAAATCCACCATGCGGAGTATCACCGCTTGGAGGTGTGACATGACCAGGATCGAGCCACCAATCATATTGAACAACATAATTAAGTAAATAAAACCAAACACAATACGATTGGTGACCAAAAGGAAGTAAACCGATTTTAGGTTAACAGCGGAAGCATAAAACATAAGTTCAAAACATAAGTCCATAGTTCATAAGTTAAAGTCCAAAACGTAGGTTTAATAAGTTCACAAAGTTTATTCATTAAGTACGGGACATATCAGTTCGCATCCCACAACAACCACCTCCATATGCAAGCTCCATAGCATCTAATGACCTGCAAAGCATGTAATAACGAGTCAACAAATAAGTTGAGTGAGTTCACGGTTGGTTGTCCATTTTAGAGTTGTTTCCAAAAACATAGTTTAATCTTATTCGGCTATCCAGCCGTGGGGGTTACCCCATAGTTCGAAAACGTTTATTAGTTAACCATCCCATGTCCACCTTCCCTGGCTATCCAGCCCGACACTTTGGCCGTGGGGAGCTACCCCAGTATTTTAAACTACCAGACTCGTTTATCATACCGACTACTAACAAAAATTAATTGTGCCCTAGCGTCGGTGTTCTATCACCACCGACGTGCCATAGTCCATTAGTACACACCCGTTCAACTGGCACGGTGTGAGGTTTGTTAAACCTAATAGCGCTATTAACTAATGACCCGCTCGCCATAGCCTCGGCGATTAAGTCGATACAAAAAGGGAGGGACTTCGCTGATAGAGTTCTAGTCCAGTAAGTCTAATACGTCCCAACAGGACGAGGAATTTACATTCCTGAACACGTCTCAAAGGACGAGGAATCCCTATTCCTGTGCCTATTCCCATTCCCAACGGGAATTTACCATGCTTTGTAGAAAAGTGTGAACTCACCTCGGTTTGCTCGGTTAGATTCTCAAATATAGCTAACAGTCAAAGTCGGTCAATCACGTCCTAATATGATTACCAGTTAGTCATTTAGTGATTTTCAAATAGAGCACAAAGTTCCTACACGTATCTATCACATAGCACGCATTACTTTAACTGTTTATGCCCATATATACTTCCCATCCATTCCCCACTCATAAGCAAGCATACTGTAGGTCCCCTTAATGTATGGACCTTTCACATAATTGTTTATCTAACCTAGAGTGCGGAATCCTCTAGATCAGATTTGTTACAAAAACGAGTAGAAACAGAAATTCCAATTAAACAGGTCTTCTATTGATTATCCAACTTGCAGTTTACAATCAATTCAAGACCTCACAACCTCACAGCCTATCTCTGTGATCTTGCTCTAACCCTCAATTTCGTTTTCCCTCTCTCTCTCTCTCTTTCTTTCTCTAAAATTCTCTAACCACTCAAACCCTAATCACAAAACATGTTTATATACCACATGTCTGTGAACTGGGCTTCCTACTGGGCTAGGCCATTTTCCAAGCCCATTACAATAATAAACTCACTAACCAATAAGCTAAGCCCAATTACAAAATATCCAAAGACTTAATAATCAAACTATTAAGTTGTTGTCACCGAATATGCACCAACAGACTCCCCCTTGACAATAGCTTCATAGTATAACTTTGTCTTCAAACATCTTGTGTTCCTTTGGTCTTTGGATAGCGTCAGCTACACAGCTTCTGACATCAACAGACTCCCCCTTAGCTGATGCTTCCAATTTCCAAAACTTTCATTCATTGTAGATCAGTTAGCTAGCAATCCTTGGTTAAGTAAGTAAGCTCCAACTCTTCCATATATCTCTCACTGCAATGTAGTAGAAGGATCCTACCATGCATCTTCGCACATTCTTCACTTCACTCTCAATCTGCACTTTACTTGTATTCTGCACTTCATTTTGATAACTGCATCAATCTGTTTAGCAACACAAGCAAGTATTTTGAAAAACCATTACTCTTTTTCACATTTAAAGATAAACCAATATTTTATCTTAATTTGCAAACAACTGCCTGTCAATTCGAAATGGAAGTCTTTTAAAAAGAAATCTTTTTGGTATTTTTGATATTTTAAGAAAGCAGTAAACAATTTACAAAAGCAATAAACACTATATTTTTGTGAGAATCACCGGTAAGAAGATCATATCAGCACAATCAAACTGTTTTCACACTATTAGATAATTCTGTATTTAATTTTTTTTAGTGAAAAGCAGTCCAAAACGATTACCAGTATGTTTGTCCACTTAAACAAAATGCATGAACATTTCAAGTACCATTACCGTATAATACTTTAAGGTAATATTATTACTGAAATATTAGTGTGTCCCACTTCAGGATATACCCCCGCGATCAAGGTATGCACAAAGATTCATCGTAGTAGGTGAGTATACTGAATTCATCCGTTTTGTTTTTCAACGATAGATAATTGGTGAACAGGTCAGTACTTCCGTACAGCAGAGAGACCAAAATATCTTATCGAGGGCGAAGATAAATACCATTTTTTGGTACGATTTATGCTTTTTGCACTTTTTGAATGACTCTCTTTGAGAGCTTCTTCATTTTCAAGGATTTGGCATTTTTAGCTCTTTTAAGATATCCTGTGTGTGTCTAGGTCAGCATGTATCTGGATGCAGCAGAAGGACACCCCTGATATCCTCCGCATCAAGTCAAGGTGATGGATCTGAGAGTGATGAGGCTAAGGAAAACAATAACAGGGAACCTTTGAAAAGGAAAAATTCACCGCCTAAGAATAAAAATCAAGCTTTTGTCAAAAAGATTAATTTTGTTCAAGGTAGTGATATGAAAAATGAAACAACTGTTATTGAAAATGAATCAAATGTAGAGTTTGCTAAAAATAAAAACAAAGAAAAATATGAACCCAAGCAAACTAAACAAGGTTCATCTAAGGGATCATCACCATCTGATAAGGGATCTACATCAGAGACTCCAGCTAAGAAGTCTTTGAAAAGGAGATCGTGCTTCAAGTGTCACGTCAAAGGACATGTAGCTAGCTGTTGTCCTAACAAAAAGAGTGAAGCACAACTTAGTGAAAAACAGAGAGGGAAATTACCTGAGAAGAAAGGTGATAATGAGGAGAAGGTTGCAAATTCTCCAAAGAAATCTGCTCCTAAGCAACCAGAAAATGTTGCTGTTGGTCTAGATAAGGCTGAAAAAGGAACTCCACAAGTTCCTCGTTTTCAAAGAAATCAACCAAGATTTCAGCCTAAATCTCCACCAGGCAGATTTGAGAGACCTAGAAGCAGTTCACCTAGAATGAACAATTTTAATGGATACAAGTAATTTCAGAAGTCAAGGTCAATATCAAAATCGATACCAAATAATGGTGGTCGAACTTTTTATAACAATGGCTTTAGAAATTATAACAATCAAGCTTCTTGGAATCAAAACTCATGGTATCAAAATCAAAATTTTCAAAGGTCAAATAGTCCAAACACATATAGGAACCCTCAAGACCAAAGACCTAGTGGAAATCAAAATCAAATTCCATCAACAGGTCTGAGATCCAAGACTCCAGTTAGGAGTAATGGATATTGGATATTGGATGTTCCAGTAGTTGGTGAATTTGGACGACCCAAGACCATTAAGGCTTGGGTCCCCCAATCTAACTAATTTCTTAGTTGGTGTGTGCAGGAGCTGCTAAGGAGGATTATTAACTTATGTTGATAGTGGCTGCTCTAGGCACATGACGGGGGATGTGAGATTGTTGATATATATTTATATTGATTGATTTAAATTGAAGTTCAAAGTGCTGAGTTGACACACTAGATAACCTGGCAGATCTTTATACTAAAGCTTTTGACAGGGCTCGCTTTGAACATTTAGTCGAACTCAACGGGATGAGGAATCCTGAATAACTGGTTTTTCATAAGAATTTTGTAAATAGTTTACTGCTTTTCTTAAAAATCCAAAATACAAAAACATTGAAAAATCAAAAACATAAAAAAAATTAGAAAATAAAAAATGAGTTCTTACTGTGTGAAAAAGGATAAATGATAGTACATCAGCAAGTTAGACTGTCACACTGAAAATGAATTAAAATGCTTAAGTGTGATAGCAGCTTCATCATATGATGTGCTAGTAGGCAAAAAGCATGAAATAATCAACATACCAATGTGATATAAACCTAAATACAACTGAGTTGAGTAGGGAACACATTAGTGGTGTATGGTTTAATGACCTTAAATATTACGTTGATAGATTGCCAAAATCTGAAGTTTTGGGTCTTTATACTGTTGTTTCATCTGGGGATATCAGGGGTGTCCTTCCCATTACAATAATAAACTCACTAACCAATAAGCTAAGCCCAATTACAAAATATCCAAAGACTTAATAATCAAACTATTAAGCTGTTGTCACCGAATATGCACCAACACATACAATAATGCATATAACACATATAACATGTTAGATCATTCACAGATAGCATACTCGACATTTAGACACACAAATTACAACTTATGTCGTTTCAGCTCAAATATTCAAAACCGGGCTGTTTATGGACATTTTAATAAAATAGCTAACTTATTCCAAAAATTCCCAAATTTTTACCGAATGTCTTAAACGTTCCAAATTTTATTGTGTAAAAATATCGGGGTCCGGTTCATTACCAATATTTTATAAAAATTCATTTTCCAGACTGAACTCAGATTTGTATTTTTCTGACCACAGTCCACGGGATAATTTATTTAAAATTCATCGAGCGTCCGATTTATGAAATTCCAGTGGGGTAATTACAAATACCTCGGTGGTCATCTACAGTACAAGTTTCATGATCCAACTCTACACAGAACCCAAGTTATGACATAAAAAAAACACATATTTTCAGTAGAAAAATGCAGCTCTAGCTGCTGTTACGAAATGACGCTTTAAAAATAGTAAACGAAGTCCAAAAATTACGATTCCAGTGCCATTAGAACCGTATTTCATAATAACACGATTTAGACTCAAAATATCAGTTTTTCGTAGAGTTTATGACCTGTTTACAGCCAATTGAAGTTGGCTGTAAAACTTGGACAGATTCTGTTTTCAGTATTTAACTTCCTAGTTCGTGTTCGATTGATTCCGTTAACAAGTTTATTGATCACAACAACATCAAACATCAATTTTAACCAGCAAAACATCAGATAATCAACCAAGAATCATAACCACACAAGATCTACATGATTTACACACACATTTACTCTTTATCCAACATATTCATCCTACTTTCAAGTCTTTAAGTTATGATCTTGTGTGTTCTTGGTTTTTAGCTATTAAATCACTTATTAACCACTTTAGACAAGATCAAGAAGGTGTTTAGAAGCACTTACAACTAGCACAAGGCTAGGGAAGATCAAAGGCGTAAAAGTGTTGGATAAAAGAAACGTAGTGAGGTCCTTGAGATTCCGAGTGCACCAAGCTTCCTTATGTGATCCCTTGCTTTGTATGTAAGAAAATGGCTTGTAGGAGGCTTGAAGGTGGTGGTATGGTGGATGGTTGTGGTTGCCGATTTCAAAGAAAGAGAGGAGAGGGAGAGTGCAATTTTTTTGGTTAAGTGTTGATGTGTATGGAATGAATGGTCTCTTGGGTTTATTTATAGTCCATCCATTCTTGTTGTCCATCATACAAAGTGTAGCCAAGATATTAGACAAACTAATAAAATAATTATATTTTATGTGGTGTGTGTTCCCTAGGGGAACCGAGTCGGTCAAGGGGGGGGGGGGGGTTGTGGTTAGTCTTGAACTAGATAATTAGATGTTAGTTTAGTTGGAGATTTAATTTAATTATTAGTGTGTAGTAAATTATAACGGGTGTTAGGGTATTCGGGTACCCTAACTAGCTAAAAAAAAGAAAACAATGTCATAGACAATATTTTTATGTTCCGGGTAAAGTCTGGTTGTTCGGTTCGATACTGTTTCGTTAAACTGCTTAATTAATCTGTAGAGCGTCCTATATATATATTTTTGTAACGTTTTTTTAATTTTTAAAACTCAGGAAAGCACACAGGACTTTTTAGTAACTTTTCTGTATACTACTAGTATGTTAACATGCACATGTAAGTATAACACGGATATCAGAAAGCAGTTAAGTAATTCCACACAGTCGTCAATTATCATTAATGAATTGTACGGAATACATGGGATTGGAGGGTTGTCACACTCGTTACCCCACATTGACTCCATGGTGGATGCTACCGCAGGTCATGAGTTGTTGACTTTTATGGATGCTTCATCTGGATTTCAACAAATTCAGATGGAACCATCTGATCAAGAGGATACAGCCTTTATGACCCCAACTGGTATCTATTGTTATATTGCTATGCCATTTGGACTAAGGAATGCTGGTGCTACTTATCAAAGGCTAGTCAATATGATGTTTAAGGAACAAATAGGACACACTATGGAAGTCTACATAGACGACATGGTGGTTAAATCCAAGAGAGCTGAGGATCACCTTAGAGACCTGGAAGAAGCATTCAATATCCTTGACAAATTCAATATGAAGTTGAATCCTTCAAAGTGTCACTTTGGTGTTAAAGCAGGCAAGTTCCTAGGATACATGGTAACAAAAAGAGGCATTGAAGCAAGTCCAGAGAAAATTAAGGCTATTGTGAATATCAAATCTCCTGCCAATGCCAAGGATGTGCAAAGGTTGATAGGGAGGATCGCAGCCTTGAATAGGTTCATATCAAAATCATCAGAAAAGTGCAAGGAATTCTACGACATTTTGAGAAAGAACAAGAAATTTGAGTGGACTGAAAAGCATGAAAATGCTCTCAAAGCCCTTAAGGATTATATTATCCTTATATCTAGCGGTATCCTCTAAAGCAGTAAGTGCAGTCCTTGTTAAGGATCATGAAGGTACACAACATCCTGTTTATTATATAAGTAAGAGTTTGCTTGATGCTAAATCCAGGTATTCACATTTAGAAAAACTCATCCTTGCTTTGATTATGGCATCTACTAAACTAAGACATTATTTTGAAACTCATGCCATTATTGTTAAGACTAATTTTCCAATTAAGAATGTTCTCAGGAAACCTGAAATGTCAGGAAGGATGGCTAAATGGGCAGTGAAGCTTAGTGCTTATGATATAAGATATGAACCAAGGACTGCCACTAAATCCCAAGCCTTAGCAGACTTTGTGGCAGATTTTAGTAGTGACTTGCAAAGAGAAGCTGAGTTAGAAGTTCAGCAGTTGGAAGAGACTCAGGATCCTCGGATACTATTCACTGATGGAGCCTCTAATGTCAAAGGAACAGGACTTGGAATACTACTAAAATCGCCACAGGGGGGCATAATACCCCACTCCATAGCTTGTGAGTTTCAAACTACTAATAATGAGGCTGAATATGAAGCCTTGATAGCTGGTTTGCAAATTGCCAAGCATATGAGGATCAGGTATCTTGAGGTACATGTAGATTCATTGTTAATTACTAATCACTTTAATGGATCCTATGCTGTTAAAGGTGAAAAGTTAATCAAATACCTAGAGATAGTCAAGGAATTGGCACTCTCTTTTGTTTCTTTTAGTTTGACACGGGTACCCAGGGAAGAAAATGCAGAAGCTGATGCATTGGCTAACCTAGGATCATCCTTAAAAATTCCAGATGATATCAAGATCCCTATCATCCATATTTTGGCTCCTACTATTGAGGATCACATAACTATGGAGATAGAAGAGGATTCTGCAATGGTTCCTAGTGATGGTGCACAATCTCATTCAGGATCATGGATCCTTCTAATCATGAGATATATACAACATGGAGAAATTCCTGCAGGAGAAAACCCCAGGGCTTTCAAAATCAAGGTATCTCAATTTACAATATTGAATAACATGTTATATAAACGATCTCTTGCAGGTCCATATCTAAGATGCATAGAGGATCCTGAAATTCAAGAAGTCTTAAAAGATTTTCATGAAGGAGATTGTGGAAACCACACTGGGGGCATGGCATTGTTCTCAAGGATCCTTAGGACAGGATACTATTGGCCTACAATGAAGAAGGATGTTGTGGATTATGCCAAGAAGTGTGATCCTTGTCAGAGACATAGTAATATCCTTCATCAACCAGCAGAACTATTGCATCCTATATCCTCTTCTTAGCCATTCATGAGATGGGGAATGGATATAGTTGGTAAGCTTCCCAAAGCACCAGGAGGAAAGGTGTTCATGCTTGCCATGACTGATTACTTCTCTAAGTGGATAGAGGCTGAAGCCTTTGCTCAAGTCAGAGAAAAGGAAGTGATATCCTTTATTAAAAGAAACATTATTACTAGATTTGGTATCCCTTCTGAAATTGTTTGTGATAATGGATCCCAATTCATTAGGAGTAGAACTACTAACTTTTGTGACAGCTGGGGGATTAAGATGATAACATCAACACTAGTCCACCCACAAGCTAATGGTAAAGCAGAATCATCCAACAAGATCATCATTAACAACTTGAAGAAAAAGCTTGGATCCAAGAAAGGAAAATGGGCAGAAGAACTACCTTATGTACTATGGGCTGATAGGACAACTCCCAAGAATGCCACTGGCCAAACTCCATTTTCTTTGGTATTTGGAGCAGAATCAGTGATCCCTACAGAGATGGTGGTTCCTACTGCCAGGACAAGCATCCGTGATCCTGAAGGAAATGCTGAAAACTTGGTTCAAGACTTGGATACTATAGCAGAACTCAGGGATTTGGCAAGGATAAGGATGGCTAGTTATCAACAAAGGATGGTTGGAGCCTACAATAAGAATGTCAGGATCAGGAAATTCCAAGTTGGTGATATGGTATTGAGGAAAGAATTTCAGAATACCACAAATCCTGCTGATGGAAAGTTGGCACCAAAGTGGGAAGGCCCCAACCTGATTGAAGCTGAAGCAGGAAAGGGGCATATCGATTGCTAACAATGGAAGGTGATTTGCTACCAAGAGCTTGGAATGCTGTTCACCTGAAGAAATATTTCATGTAGTAAGGATCCAGGATCCTCAACTACTTTCATGACCGATATCCTCGAAGGATCCTTACAGGATAGAGGATCCTCATTTTGGTAATGATCTAATCTAAAACTATTTCATTCTTTAATTATCCTATATACAAGGAGAAGGATCCTGGATCCTTTATCCTTCTTTCACTTAATTCTGAGTTTTGCAGAAGGTTCATATATCCTTGACAAAGGATTGAGTATCTACAGAAGTATCCAGTTATTTGCGCTTGACCCCAGTTATTTGGGCTTGACCCCAGTTATTTGGGCTAGTCCCCAGTTGTTGGGCCTGTCCCCAGTATCGCCAGCAGCGCATGATGATCCTGGTACAGTTCATGGCAATGGGACCAGTACTCGCTTTAGGGGCTGACAATTTCATCGTACTGGCTGTATTCGGGATCCTACGTATAATGGTAGACGTACCATACATCCGTTCCTAAGGTTTCTAACGTTTTCACGTTAGCTAAGGTTTTGGCATTTTCATGTCATTAAGTTTGGATAGTCGCCAGTGAGGGCCATACTCCAGTTTACACAAGATCCTTTGGGCTGGTCCCCAGTTTTTTGGGCTTGTCCCCAGTATATTGGGCTTGTCCCCATAATTGTTGGGCTTGTCCCCAGTTGCTAACTCTTCTCTTATAATGGCTTAGTCCTAAGTTGTGTTCCATTTCAGGTTCTTGAAGTTAAACAGTTAAGGATCCTTGATCCTAATTCTTTGCTAAGGTTTATCTTTTGGTTATCCTGATTGTAAATGTTAAAGGTTTAGGATCCTAACTTGGATTCTCAGGTATGATCCTTGATCATTTTGATTTTATTCTTTATTTATCTAAGTGACCCTTACTCCTTGACAACAGGACTCATGATCCTTAAGTTACATTACTTTTTTGAATTTATCGATTATAGGATATTTGATCCTTGATCATATCCTAAATTTTTTAGCATAATCTATTAAACTTTTGCTTATAGCTTATAAATTCAAACAAAGTATATTATAACAATTGAAAAATAAAGTATTCACAGAAATAACAACACATGAGATAGCCAAAAGATTAAGATTTTATTTATTTATCAAAAGTTAAACCCTTAAAAGGTTGTCAAAATTGCCAACCCAAAACGTGGCCCGTCCACTTGGGTTGGCAAAGGGTGTCCATGTTAACAAGGTCTAAGTGCAGGAATATAAAGGACGGCAGGATCACAATGGTTTCATCCCCCAAACAGAGGATCCCTCCACCACTTGTAATCCTACCTATTGTCTGAATGATCAGTGATCCTTAAACCTAATTACTACTGTTTAAGTACAGACCAGCAATTGTTCGAGAAAAACACCACCAAACAAAAACCACTACCAAACTATAAAAATGGGCTCCGACCGCGTCTAGATAAATCCTTCATCGCCCATTTCTACAGCTCAAACCTTCGCTGCATCACCATCACCTCCTGCCCCAGCATCACCAGCTTGATCCTTAGCCCCGCTGCCGCTTGCCTCAAGCATCAAGACCTCTCCAGCCTCCTCTTCATCATCAAGCTCAGCCAGCCTAGCCTTTCAGCCCTCCTGGTCCCAATTGGTCCTGTCAAAGTCAGGATCCTCAGTCTCTTGAGCCATCTGCAGTTTGGTCTTGTACATAGCAATGGCAGCAGAGAGTTTGGCATCCTCCAACACCTCATTCTTCTCCTGATCAGCAGTTATTTGGGCCATGACCACCTGCCATTGTAGGTCCCCTATTCGTATGGATCTTTCACAGAATTGTCTTTCCAATCAAGAGTGCGGAATCCTCTTGATCAGAATATCACAGAAACAAGTAGAAGAACAGAAACAGCAAGACACTTTCAAACCGGATCTTTATTGATTATCTATCAAACTGATTTACAATCAATCTAAACCCTAACTTTCTCAATTTCGTCCAAGACCTTTTCACTCACGAAAATACTCTCAAACAATGTTCTGGCTGATTAACTAATTAACCTTAACCCTAAAGCCTAACCTTGTTTATATAACACAAGGTTTGCAACTTGGGCCAAGGTTAAACATCATGGACTGCGAATTGGACAAGCCCAAATCGCCCCCATCCCCATAAGTATGGGTTTGGTTAGCCCAAACATTACAACTCACTAATACAAAGCTAAACCCGCTAACTGTTTATCGTTTATCTAATTACAAGATATCCAAAGACCAAATCTAAGCTGTTGTCACAAACATGCACCAACAAACTCCCCCTTGACAATAGCTTCATAAAATAACTTCGTCTTCAGTCTTCTCTTCTTGCAATCTTCATGTAATCTTGCACTGTCTTTGGTCTTTGGATAGCTTCAGCTTCAATAGCTCTGTCAGCAACAGACTCCCCCTAAGCTGATGCATCCAATCACCAAATCTTCAAAACTTTAGCGTTTGAGTAAACTCCAGTTCAGCATTTGTATAGCAATCTTCAAACTCTTCAACTTTGTCTGCAATGTAGAAAGGAGGTTCTACCATGCATCCAATCAAACTCTCATCTTCACAGCAACTTCTCAGCAACACAGCAACTTCTCAGCAACACACTGCTTCAATCTGTTTACTATAAAACAAACATCTCGAGAAACCATAAGAATTTTTCAACATAAGTTAAATAAATTATTATTTTTCAAGAGATTTGTGAAACTGTATAACAGATTAAGCGTTTTCCAATTTATCACCAACACGCAAAACTTTTTAATCACACACTCTATAACCTGCATGATTTAAAATTTTGAACTCACTTTCCAACACCGTCTCCCTCTATCAGTAACAATTCCTCCAAGAATAACAGTTTTCCGTACGTTAAGAATTTTAAACAGAAAAAGACACTATTTTTGGATTTTTTATATTTTCTGAAAGCAAGTAAATAACAAAAACAATAAACACTCTATTTTTGTGAGAATCACTGGTAAGAAGATCATATCAGCACAATCAAACTATTTTCACACTATTAGATAATTCTTTATTTAATTTTTCATGAAAAGCAGTCCAAGACGATTACCAGTATGTTTGTCCTCTTAAACAAAATGCATGAACATTTCAAGTACCATTACCATATGATACGTTAAGGTAATTTTATTTACTGATATACTAGTGTGTCCCACTTCAGGATATACCCCCACGATCAAGGTATGCACAAATATTCATCGTAGTAGGTGAGTATACTGAATTCATCCTTTAAGATATCCTGACAGTGTCTAGGTCTGCATATAATCTATTTTTATCATGTTTTGATTGCTTAACAATGAACAGCCAAATAAATACTAATCAAATCCTGGAAATATAAACAACACACTCTATCATGCAAGTATCTTCCCTACCACATATTTCACAAGTCCAATCCAGATTTCTGAAATCTTAACTGGGAATAGGTTGAGAAGAGAACATAATAGATCTTTAGGAGAGATGGTATAATATACAGATCAAATGAGTTTTCTCAGTTTGATATAGGTTTATTGGGTTTCATTTGGGCACTAGAGGGCCTCTTTCGGGTGTATTAGATCTATAGCGCGACAACGTACAGCTAGGTCAGCATGTATCTGGATGCAGCAGAAGCTGTCGTTGCCTAGCACCTCCAGGTCAGCATATATCTGGATGCAGCAGAGGAGGTACACGACTTTTTTCAGAGAAGATTTCAGAATCAGATCAAAATTGTGTGTATCGGGACAACATACAGACATTCAAATAGAAATGAGCTAATTCCAAGTGACTTTCTTTCCTGAGGTCATGTACAATTTTAGTTCTGAACAGAAAAACAGCCAAGATATCCCTAGATGAAATAACAGTATAAAGACCCAAAACTTCAGATTTTGGCAATCTATCAACGCAAGATTTTAAGGTCATTAAACCATACACCACTGATGTGTTCCCCACTCAAACTCAGTTGTATTTAAGTTTATATCACATTGGTAAGTTGATTATTTCATGCTTTTTGCCTACTGATACATCATATAATGAAGCTGCTATCACACTTAAGCAATTTAATTTCATTTCAGTGTGACAGTCTAACTTGCCGATGTACTATCATTTCTTCTTTTTCACACAGTGATAACTCATTTTTGTTTTTCTATTTTTTTTATGTTTTTGATTTTTCAAATTTTTTTTTTATTTTTGATTTTTAAGAAAAGCAGTAAACTATTTACAAAAATTCTTATGAAAAACCAGTTATTCAGGATTCCTCATCCCGTTGAGTTCAACTAAATGTTCAAAGCGAGCCCTGTCAAAAGCTTTAGTATAAAGATCTGCCAGGTTATCTAGTGTGTCGAATCAGCACTTTGAACTTCAAATTAAATCAATCAATATAAATATCAACAATCTCACACCCCCCTTCATGTGCCTAGAGCAGCCATTATCAACATAAGTTGATAATCCTCCTTAGCAGCTCCTGCACACACTCAACAACTCAGTTAGTCTTAAGAACCCAAGCCCTGATAGTCTTGGGTTTTCCAAATTCATCCATTACAGGTACATCCATCCAATATCCATCACACTTCAGTGGATTATCTGGATACCTGCTTCTCCCATTATTATACCATGAATTTTGAAAAAATTTTGGATGTTGTTGAACATTCGAGTTACAAAAACCCCTATGTCCATTTCTTTGTTGAAAATTTCGATTACCAGCAGTTTGGTATCGATTTTGATATCCAAAATTTTTATTTTGACTTTGAAAACGATTTGATTTACCACTATATTGACTAAATTGTGGAGAAATAATTCTTGGTCTATCAAATCTTTTCAAAGTTGAGGGATTTGATTGAGATTCAGGTTTCTTTGTCTGACAACTTGTTTTTACACTATTGCTTGACCCAACCTGATTCTCATCCTTAACCTCATCAACCTTTTGTTTACCTTTCTTCAAAGGACAACAACTTGCCACATGCCCTATGTTGTGACATTTAAAACAGGATCTCTTCTTATAACTTTTCTTTCTGTTGGATCCCTTCTTAAATGTGTTGGTCTTTTTGTCTTCAGTATCCTCATCTACTTTATGAGGTGTACTGTTAGACCCTATAGATTCTTTCAAAGAAACTGGACTATTTGGCAAGTCCACAGCTATCGGATCCACTACCTCTTGTGCAGTGGTAACAAAATCAATTAGCTCTTCTTCTTTTGGTAGAAAAGAGTAGTCTTGATTTCCAGAAGATGGAGCTTTAGTAAACCCCACCCCTGTTTTATCATTACTCCTTTTTAAACCTTTTTGAATTTGAGTCCTGACTAACGAAGAATTCCCAAAATTGTCTAACTTCCCCTGAAGTTCTACAATTTTGGCTTGTGCAACAGCCAATTCTGTGCACTTTTCTGAAAGCTCGTTAGTCTTTTCTTTCACAGTTTCACGAGCCAAATCAATGACCTGTAACAGTTCATTGACTTTGCTTGTTAAACTGCTAATTTCTTGTTCATTTGATTTTAGTTTATCTAAACAATTTGACTCTCTTTTAATCAAAAGAACATTTAACTCTTTTCGGTTTTGCAAATCAGCTAACAGAGTTTTGTTTTGTTCCGATAGGCTGTTAACTTTACCCTGTAGTTCAGTGCAATTAAGACATGTATGACTTACAGATTCTGATGATACCTTTACCTCTGTTGTAAGTCCATTCACATCACTCAAGCCCTTTGAAACTTCTGCCTCAACCTTTTCAGCATTCTCCTCATCTGCTACCTTCTTCTCTTCTATCTCAGCAGCTACCTCTCCTATCTTCACCGTTGCAAGCTCAACTACCACTGCTTGATCACAAGTATTCACTTTTGATGGAACCTGATAACGTTTTTCTAAAGCTTCCCACAGATCTCTAGAATTCCCATAGTTCTTGAAGGTATTCTTAATGCCCTCAGGTAAGGATTTCTTGATCACTGCTAAAGCTCTCTTCTCAGCATCAACCAACTGTTTCTCAGATTCATCCATCTTCTCATAAGAAATTACTTTTACCCTTCCTTCAACACGACGTGTTGGAGTAAAGTATCCATCTATCATACACGTCCACATTTGAGTATCTTCACTTTTCATAAACAACTCAAACTTCTCTTTCCGGTCAGCATATTCTTTGACGTTTGTAAGCTTTGGCCAATTCTTAACAGTCTCCCTTCCATTGTTCATCTTAGCCATCACGCAGCGTAAAAGTTTAAATGAATTTTGGTAACCTGTGTCAAAATCCAATTCTAACTTCTCTACTGGTCCTTGTTAAGCTTTTACCGTAAGCGAACTGATAAAACCGTACAAATATTATCCAAAAACTGTTTTTTTTTTTTTTTTTTTTTTTAAATCCAAGGAATTCAACGGTCCAAACGGTTCTGTCTAACGAGCTACTGATCAATTTCTATTTGCAAAACACTGAAATTTTATCGACGAAAACCGTGGTAATTTCGCTGTGGACAATTACACGGTTACCAAAGTCGCCTTTGGATTTTAATTTCGCCAACAACTTCGCAGATCAGTTAAAATCGCTAGCACAGTTAATTTCGCAGATCAGTCAAGTTCGCCAGATCAGACAAGTTCGCAGATCAGACAATTTCGCCAACCAGTAATTAAGGAAATTCAATCTTTTTCCAAACTTCTGAGATTTTCAAGATTCTGTCAACACTTTCCTGCAGAATCGAAACACCAAAAATATCAGAAATTTCGAAAATCAGTAAGAAACAAAACGAAGAACTTGAAGAACACGAAGAACAATCTTCGAATCTTCAAGCGTTTTCAGCCAAAATCCTTCAAAACAATCAACCAAAAGCTATCCTGAAAACCCTAAAACCTGCAAAACAGCAATCAAACAAACCAGAAGATCAAAACAACCAAACAAATTCGAAAATTTTATCAAGAATTTCGAAAATTTTCAAAACCCTAATTTTATCAGATTTCAAAAAATTTCGAAATCTCCCTGTTTCTCCAAGAACAATTCTGAACCGAGCCTTCAAGAGCCTAACGCTCTGATACCAATTGTAGGTCCCCTATTCGTATGGATCTTTCACAGAATTGTCTTTCCAATCAAGAGTGCGGAATCCTCTTGATCAGAATATCACAGAAACAAGTAGAAGAACAGAAACAGCAAGACACTTTCAAACCGGATCTTTATTGATTATCTATCAAACTGATTTACAATCAATCTAAACCCTAACTTTCTCAATTTCGTCCAAGACCTTTTCACTCACGAAAATACTCTCAAACAATGTTCTGGCTGATTAACTGATTAACCTTAACCCTAAAGCCTAACCTTGTTTATATAACACAAGGTTTGCAACTTGGGCCAAGGTTAAACATCATGGACTGCGAATTGGACAAGCCCAAATCGCCCCCATCCCCATAAGTATGGGTTTGGTTAGCCCAAACATTACAACTCACTAATACAAAGCTAAACCCGCTAACTGTTTATCGTTTATCTAATTACAAGATATCCAAAGACCAAATCTAAGCTGTTGTCACAAACATGCACCAACAGCCTCTTTGCCACATTGAGCTCTTTCTCGAGGTTGGAGATTGTTTGATCCTTAGCCAGGAAGATCTTCTGGAAGTCCAGCTCCTTCATCTCAGCCTCTTCAACATATGCATCAAATATCATCTGGATCTCAGCAAATTTCTGCGAAGAAAGAAAGGGTCAGTTCAGGATCCGTTATCCTTAAAATGTGCAGGATAGAATTAAGGATCAGGGATCCTTACATCAGCAAAGTATTATTCAAATTGGTGACGGATGAGGGGCAGGCCTTCAAGGTTATCAGCTTCAGTGGACTTCCTCTTCTTTCCTCCTTTGCCCTTGGAGGTGACAGGCTTCGGAACTGGAACACTTGGGCTAGCAGCGGTTTTCTTCTTTCCGGACCAGGGAGCAACAGTGCTGAGATCACTGACGCTGAAGCGAGTGGCTGACTTTGAGAATTTTCCAGCGCCTACCAATCCAGAACAACAGATAAGTATTCTTGTTTTATTTTCATTTAAACATTTAATCATATACAGACTTGGATACTTACTTGACATTGTGACTGAGCCGGAGGATACTTCTTGAGAATCCTTTGTGTTTGCTTGAAATGATCTTACTGCAAGGTCAAGGCTCTAGAAAGCAGCGATCCTCTCTTTTGTTGTAGGTGATGGAATGATATGAGAAACAGAAATAGATGCATAAAAAGACACAAAAAGTATCAGTTATCCTCACAGGAACAGGAAAAGGGTTATCCTATGATCCTTCTATAAGGATCCTCTATCCTACCATGGGTGGCCCACTTTCTAGGAAGATCCTTCCCATCCGGGATAGAATCCCTCCTAACGAAGAAAAAACGCTTTTTCCAGTTGGTGTCATTCTTGGTGGTCTTGAGGATTAGGTGTTCATCACTGGGTTTATGTTTGAATAAGAAGCGGTGTGAACCATGGCTCACAAGATTATACAGTTAAGCCATTTTTGACATCCCCAACTCTATACCTTCCTGCTCAACGATTCTCTCTAGGGTATATAAAACTCTCCACATCATTGGCATGGCCTGAATGTAGCACATGCCGGTGAGAGAGAAGAAGGATTCAGTGAAGGCAGGGTAAGGATAGGAGAATCCTATCAGGAATGGAGTGGCCAGAAAAGCAACCCAAGTTTCAGAAACAAAATCGCTTTTGGCAGTAGGGTCAAAGGGCTTGAAGACGGTATCCACCGAAAAATAGTGACGAATCCGGTCGATCTCCGGATCAGTAAAGCTGCGGAGTTCCTTCGAAAGAATTTTGATAATCCCTTGGCTTTTCAAAGGACTATCCTTCTGGTGATCCTTGGTAGGGGAGGATCGTAACTTCATTATGATCTAAAGATTTTGAAAAGGAATAGCGGAAGAAGATGAAGAGAGACGGGAGAGAGAAGTACCTGATCAATCTTCGAATGAGGATTTAAAGGGTGTAACGCACGAATTTAAATGCCTCCTGATCCTTATCTCTAACTTGAATTTATAATGACGATTTTGCAGGCAAGTCATGTCGCTGACGTAAGACCATCAACGACTACTTAGATTCTAACGGGCTATATATCCGTTAGTAAGTTTATTGGAGATAAGATCAAAAAAATACAACTCGTTAAATTACATTTTACTCCTTATATTTTGGGGGCAATTGTTAGGGGAGGATTTTCCAATCCTAAGGATCACGGATCCACAAGCACTGCCAGGATCACGGATCCTCAATTCTGTTTGAATTAAGGATCCTCAGAAGACATTGCAGGATCAGGATTCAGGATCCTTGTTGTTATCCTTATACTAACGATTGCCTTTATTATGTTTAAGTTTGTTTTGCAGGAGTATACGCCTTAGACTTGGTCTTGCCGATATTCTTGGGGAATATGCCCTAAATATTCCGCACGTGCATGGCTTTGTGAACGTTATGGAGATTGTGGGAAGCTTGCACATTTAGCGGATAGTTAGTTGTTTTAGTTATTTCTAATTTTAAAAGGGGATGACAAACTTGAATTAGAACACTTGGCTATTTTAGCAAACACACACACTCTTGAAACACTCTCGCAACCTCACAACAGTTCATTTGGCAATTTCATACACATTACACTTTAGTGATCCTTGTAACAAGCTTGTTATCATTCCGAGTTGTAAAGATCATTTGTTTAATTATAGTTGGTGATCGGTAGTTTCCATCACCCGAGGTTTTTTATGCCGGAGATCAACTCTTGATCAAGGGCTTTTTCCTCGTATAAATCCTTATGTCACTTGTTCATTTCATTCGCAAGTTATTTATACATTTGTTCAAGCATCATTCCTCACAACAAAGATTTGGTTGCATTATCCTAGCCTGATTTTTGACCAAAACAACTTCCATAGTGTGTCCTATTTGTTCCTTAAACATCATATTGACTAGCCTTTGATAAGTAGCACCTGCATTCCTTAGTCCAAATGGCATAGCAATATAACAATAGATACCAGTTGGGGTCATAAAGGCTGTATCCTCTTGATCAGATGGTTCCATCTGAATTTGTTGAAATCTAGATGAAGCATCCATAAAAGTCAACAACTCATGACCCGCGGTAGCATCCACCATGGAGTCAATGTGGGGTAATGGGAAAGGATCCTTGGGACATGCCTTGTTTAAATCAGTAAAATCGACACATACCCTCCACTTTCCATTTTTTTTGAACAACAACCACATTGGCTAACCATCTTGGATAGTTGACCTCTCTTATCATACCTGTCCGGAGTAGTTTATCTACCTCCTCCTGGATAATAGCATTTCTCTCAGGTGCAAACTTCCTCCTCTTCTAATGCATGGGCTTGAATGACCTGTCAATACCGAGCTTATGAGTAATAATATCTTTAGAGATACCTGTCATATCTTCGTGCTTCCAGGCAAAGGTATTTTTTTCTCCTCTTAAGGAAGGATACAAGATCCTGTTCAATGTTGCTGAGGATCCCCGATCCTATGAAGACTTTGGATTCAGGATCATGAGGATCCATAAGGATATCTTTCACATCCTGTTCTCTTGCCTCCAAGACGTCTCTTGGAGGATACTTTAGTTCCTATTGCTCCCTTGGTCTTGAAGCTGGCTTCATTGATGAGGTATAGCAATTCTTTGCTTCTTGTTGGTCACTCTCGATCTTTATCACCCCCCATAGACTAGGAAGCTTCACACATTGATGATATGTAGATGCAACTGCCTTCATGTCATGTATCCATGGCCTACCAAGGATAACATTGCAACAGGATAAGCAATCTATTACACAAATTTTTTGGTAAGAATGAAGTCCTTCAATGTAGATGGGGAGTTTAATGTCCCCCAATGTATTCTTGGTTTCTCCGCTGAATCCCACAAGAACTGAGGATCTTGGGACAATATCCGATTCAGGGATGTTCATTTTCTTGAGGACATCAAGCTGAATGATGTTCACCGAGCTTCCTCCATCGATTAGGATCCTGCGAACAAAATGGTTAGAAATGAACAAAGTAATGACAAGACCATCATGATGAGAATCCTGAACATCAACACGATCATCCTCATCAAAAGTTATGACTATTTTCCTATGTGACAGTAGAGGTCCGGATGGGTCTGTCCCCATTATCCATCTTGGTCTCCTTGGCATGTCTTTTGGCTGCTGAAAAGGAAGTACCACAAATGTCTGATCCACCAGATATGAAGTTTATAATTTGTGCATCTGCCGGAGGAGCAGGAGCTCTTTCTGGAACCTTTACAGGATCCTGGATCCTTGACTTTTTTCTTCCCAAAAGCTCCTTCAAGTGCCCCTTACTTAACAAGTAACCGATTTCTTTTCTAAGTGCAATACATTCTTCAGTGAGATGTCCGAAATCCTCATGATATGCACACCATTTGGACTTGTCTTTTGTTGCAGCTGGTTTATCACTTTTTCTAGTCCATCTTGCTTTCTCACCTAGATTCTGCATTGCAAGAATTAGTTCATTGTTATCGACAGAAAAACAATATTCAGAAATGGGAGGATAATCATCATCATCCTCTTCCTGTTCCACTGCATGCACGTTCTGGTTGTCAGACTTGTTATAAAATTTGGACTTGTTGTTCCTGAAGTAGGATCCTTGCTTTTCCTGCTTTGAGGATCCTGCCAGTCTTTCCTGGATCCTTTTATCATCCTCTAATCGGATGAATCTAAGGGCCCTGGTTCTTACCTCATCAAGATTCTTGCATGGGGTCATGACAAGATCATCATAGAATAATGAATCCCTAAGTAAACCCATTTTAAAGGCTTCCACAACCGTAGCTATATCCAGATTAGGAATATCTAAGGATTCTTTACTAAACTTAGTGATATAATCTCTAAGTGATTCATTTTGACCTTGTGTTACCCTATTGTTAGGGGAGGATTTTCCAATGATCAGTGATCCTCAATTACTGTTGGGTTTAGTGATCCTCACTTCTGTTTGAATTAGTGATCCTCAGAAGTGTTGCAGGATTAGGATCATGGATCATCTTAAGGATCCTTATACTAACGATTGTCTACTTTGAATATGATGATGTTTTGCAGGAACACGAGTTTGGACTTGGTCTTGGCGATATTCCTGGAGTATATTCCATATTTATTCCGCACGTGCATGGCAGAAATGGACGTTATGGAGGACGTGGGGGACTTGCACCAAATGCGGAATGTTTGTTAGTTTAGATATTTTCCATTTTAAAAAGGGGTAGCGAGCTAAATAGAAACACTTGGCTATTTTTGGCTACACACACACTCTTGCAACTGCTCTCACCAGCTCTCGATAATTCACTTGGCGATTACACACTTTTTTACACAATACACTATAGTGATCCTTGTAATTAGCTCGCTATCATCCGAAGTTGTAATACATTTCTTGTTTAATTTGAGTTGGTGATCGGTAGTTTCCATCACCCGAGGTTTTTTATGCCGGCGATTACACACTTTTTTACACAATACACTATAGTGATCCTTGTATAAATCTTTGTGTCACTTATTCATTTCATTTCTGAGTGATCCTTAGTGTTGTTCATTGATTCAAGCATCATACCTCACAACAGAAAGTTTGGTTGCATTATCATTGCTTGATTTTTGACCAAAATAGTTTGGTGCCCACCGTGGGGCAATTGGTGCTTCATTCCCAAGAAGATTCATACCTTTGTGGTCATTTCGGTTCAAAACAACTAGGCGGATGGCTTCCTCAGCGAAGAACACTTCAAGCTTAATGTCGTTATTCAGTTCTTCACAAGGCGTTCCTCCTTTGTCTCCACCACCTTCTGGATCTCAGAAGAATGCTGAGAATGCTGCGAAGAAACAAACCCCCATTTTCCAGAAACCACCAACTTCTTCTGTTTTAACTAATCCTACTACTAATGATCTTTAGGCTCTGATTTTGCAGATGAGGAATTACGCACAAGAGCAGGACAAAACCAACAAAAGGATCCTCCGGGAGATCGCTGAGATCAAGAAACAGAAGAAATCAGTGGAGGATCACTCCCCTCTGATGCCAAGGTCGCTGAACTTCGACACTCCAGTCATAACTTCCCAGCACTCAGCAGCTCCGGATGTGCAACACTTGGGTGAATTACCAGAAAGACGTCATGGAACAACAACAATGAGTCAGGCATTTGGCTCTCACTACCAGCCTCAGGGATCCTATTTTCAGCCATCGGGATCCTCTATTCAGCATCAAGGATCCTTCAGCTCAGGAGGATATTTGGGAATGCACATGGTCCAAGGATCCTCCCAGGTCCAAGGATCCTCCCAGGTCCAAGTCCAAGGATCCTCCCAAGTCCAAGGATCCTCCCAGGTCCAAGGATTCTCTCAGCCTCAAGGATCCAACGTCTTTCAGGATCAAGGATTCTTGAGAAGTATGCAGCCTCAGAGCTCGGGCGTTCATCAAGGAGACTTCATCCCAATGCAGACCATTGCTTCCTCTGGTCCTTCAATCATGCCAGAGTCTCGTCAATATGGATTCACATCCGCAATTCCAAACATGAATCCTCCGGGAGGTAACACTTTTAATAATTCATATAACACTAACCATGGCTCTATACATGATACAGGTATCAATCAGGCTATGGCTAGGGAGCTACAGAAGCTTAAGGATATGATACCCAGTGTACCAGGAGTGGTTAAACCCATTCCTGAAATTGCAGATGGTAGCCATAGGATATCTCTTTTTGCACCACCCTTATGTGATGCTGAGATACCTAAAAGGTTCCAGATACCATCTATGAAGCTGTATGATGGTTCAACGGATCCAGAAGAGCATGTAGCTCAGTACAGGGAGAGGATGGAGATCAATCCAATTCCTGAAAGGTTAAAAGAAGCATGTCTATGCAAAGGATTTGGATCCACACTTACAGGATCTGCTCTTAAATGGCTACTAAGTCTTCCCCCTTACTCTATTACTTCATTTGCTAATCTAGTTAATTTGTTTAATAGTCAATTCTCTTGTAGTAGAAAATTTGAACGATTAACTAGTGATCTATATAGGGTAACACAGGGTCAAAGTGATTCACTTAGAGATTATATCACTAAGTTTAGTAAAGAATCCTTAGATATTCCTAATTTGGATATTGCTACGGCTGTAGAAGCCTTTAAAATGGGATTGCTTAGGGATTCACTATTCTATGATGATCTTGTTATGACACCTTGCAGGAATCTTGATGAAGTAAGAACCAGGGCCCTTAGGTTCATCCGCCTAGAGGATGACAAAAGGATCCAGGATAGATTGACAGGATCCTCAAAACAGGAGAAGCAAGGATCCTACTTCAGGAACAACAAATCAAAGTCTTACAACAGATCTGATAACCAGAATGTGCATGCAGTGGAACAAGAAGAGGATGATGAGGATTATCCTCCTATTTCTGAATACTGTTTTTCTGTTGATAACAATGAACTAATCCTTGCAATGCAGAATCTAGGTGAGAAAGCTAGGTGGCCGAGAAAAAGTGATAAACCAGCTGCTACAAAGGATAAGTCCAAGTGGTGTGCATATCATGAGGATTTTGGGCATCTCACTGGAGAGTGTATTGCACTAAGAAAGGAAATTGGTTACTTGTTGAGCAAGGGGCATTTGAAGAAACTCTTGGGACGAAAGAAGTCAAGGATCCAGGATCCTGAAAGGATCCCAGAAAAGGCTCCTGCTCCTCCAGCAGACGCACAAGTTATAAACTTCATATCCGGCGGATCAGACATTTGTGGTACTTCCTTTTCAGCAGCCAAGAGACATGCCAAGGAAACCAAGATGGATAATGGAGATAGACCCATCCGGACGTCCACTGTCACCGAGGATAAGATCATAACTTTTGATGAGGATGATCGTCTTGATGTCCAGGATCCTCATCATGATGGTCTTGTAATTACATTGTTTATTTCTAACCACTTTGTTCGCAGGATCCTTATAGAAGGAGGAAGCTCTGTGAACACCATTCAGCTTGATGTCCTCAAGAAGATGAATATCCCGGAGTCTGATATTGTCCCAAGATCCTCAGTACTTGTGGGATTCAGTGGGGAAACCAAGAACACATTGGGGGCCATCAAACTCCCAATCTATATTGAAGGATTGCATTCTTATCAAAAATTTTGTGTTATAGATTGCTTATCTTGTTGCAATGTTATCCTTGGCAGGCCATGGATACATGATATGAAGGCAGTCCCATCCACCTATCATCAGTGTGTAAAGCTTTCAAGTCCATGGGGAGTGGTGAAAATTGAGAGTGATCAACAAGAAGCTAAGAATTGCTATACCTCATCAATGAAGCCAGCCTCAAGACCAAGGGAGCAATAGCAATTAAAGTATCCTTCAAGAGATGTCTTGGAGGCAAGAGAGTAGGATGTAAAAGAAATCCTCATGGATCCTGATGATCATGAATCTAGGATCTTCATAGGGTCAGGGATCCTTAGCGAAATCGAACATGAGCTAGTATCCTTCCTTAAAAGAAGGAAAACTACCTTTTCCTGGAAACATGAGGATATGACAGAGATATCTAAAGATATAATTACTCATAAACTTGGCATTGATAGGTCATTCAAACCAATTCATCAAAAGAGGAGGAAGTTTGCACCTGAGAGGAATGCTATTATCTAGGAAGAGGTAGATAAACTACTTCGGGCAGGTATGATAAGTGAGGTTAAGTATCCAAGATGGTTAGCCAATGTGGTTGTTGTTCAAAAGAAAAATGGAAAGTGGAGGGTATGTGTCGATTTTACTGATTTAAACAAGGCATGTCCCAAGGATCCTTTCCCATTACCCCACATTAACTCCATGGTGGATGCTACCGCGGGTCATGAGTTGTTGACTTTTATGGATGCTTCATCTGGATTTCAACAAATTCAGATGGAACCATCTGATCAAGAGGATACAACCTTTATGACCCCAACTGGTATATATTGTTATATTGCTATGCCATTTGGACTAAGGAATGCAGGTGCTACTTACCAAAGGCTTGTCAATATGATGTTCAAGGAACAAATTGGACACACTATGGAAGTCTATATTGATGACATGGTAGTTAAGTCCAAGAAAGCTGAGGATCACCTTAAAGACTTGGAGGAAGCATTCAATATCCTTGATAAATTTAATATGAAACTTAATCCTTCTAAGTGTCATTTTGGTGTTAAGGCAGGTAAATTCTTAGGCTATATGGTGACAAAGAGGGGCATTGAAGCAAGTCCAGAGCAAATCAAGGCTATTGTGAATATCAAATCTCCTGCCAATGCTAAGGATGTGCAAAGGTTGACAGGCAGGATCGCAGCCTTGAACAGGTTCATATCCAAATCCTCAGAAAAGTGCAAGGAATTCTATGACATCCTGAGGAAGAACAAGAAATTTGAATGGACTGAGAAGCATGAAAGTGCCCTCAAAGCTCTTAAGGATTACCTATCCTCAGCCCCTGCCTTGATGAAACCAGAAAACGGGGATGTATTATCCTTATACTTAGCAGTATCCTCAAAAGCAGTAAGTGCGGTCCTTGTTAAGGATCACCAAGGTATACAACATCCTGTTTATTATGTAAGTAAAATTCTACTTGATGTTGAGGCCAGGTATTCTCATTTAGAGAAATTAATTCTTGATTTAATTATGGCTTCTGCTAAACATAGACATTATTTAGAAACTCACACCATTATTGTGAAAACTAACCTTCCTATCAAGAATGTTCTCAGGAAACTTCGAATGTCAGGTAGAATGGCAAAGTGGATAGTCAACCTTAGTGCATATGACATTAAGTATGAACCCAGGACTGCCATCAAGTCCCAAGCTTTAGCTGACTTTGTGGCTGATTCCAGTAGTGATCTACAAAGGGAAGCTGAATTAGAAGTTCAACAACTTGAGAAGACCCAGGATCCTTGGACACTCTTCACGGATGGAGCTTCAAATGTTAAAGGAAATGGACAAAGCACACTACTAAAATCGCCACAGGGGGACACTATACCCCAATCCATTGCATGTGCATTCCAAACCACTAATCATGAGGCAGAGTATGAGGCCTTGATAGCAGGTTTGCAATTAGCTAACAATAAGAGGATCAGGTATCTTCAAGTATATGTAGATTCTCTATTAATTACTAACCATTATAACGGTTCTTATGCTGTCAAAAGGGAAAAGCTAACCTAATACTTAGAAATAGTCAAGAAATTGGTAGATTCTTTTGCTTTTTTCAGTCTATCACAGGTACCCAGGGAAGAAAATGTAGAAGCTGATGCTCTAGCTAATCTTGGATCATCACTGAAGATTCCAGAGGATGTGAAAATACTCATCATTCATGTCTTAGCCCCTGCAATTGAGGATCACATAGCCATGATGATAGTGGAAGATTCTGCAATTGTACCCAATGATGGTGCACACTCAAATTCAGGATCCTGGATCCTTCCAATCTTGAGATATATACAGAATGGAGAAATTCCTGTTGGAGAAAATCCTAGAGCCTTCAAGACTAAGGTATCTCAATTCACATTATTAAATAACATCTTATATAAAAGGTCTCTTGCAGGTCCATATTTAAGATGCATCGAGGATCCACAAATTTGAGAAGTTTTAAAGGATTTTCATAAAGGAGACTATGGAAATCACACTGGGGCAGAACACTGTTCTCGAGGATCCATAAATTTGGGGGCATATCGTTTATTAACAATGGATGGTGATCTCTTACCAAGAGCTTGGAATACTGTTCATCTCAAAAAATACTTTAAGTAAGAAGGATCAGGGATCCTCAGTGATACCAGTATTCTGATTAAGGATCCTGGATCCTCAAAGGATATATGATTCTACATTTGGTAACACATTACTTTCATTTTCATTCATCTTATACTTATTACTTATCATAAGTTAAAGATGTTAATCAGTTAACATCTATTTTCACAAAGTTTAAGCTTTTGCAGAGTTGTTATCATTTTACAGAAGATCAAAGTAGTTGGCCAACTCTCCAAAGTTTATGGGCTTGTCCCCAGTTATTTGGGCTTGTCGCCAGTTTGTTGGGCTTGCCCCCAGTTATTTGGGCGTGTCCCTAGTTTTGGGCCTGTCCCCAGTTTGGGCCTGTCCCCAGTTTTACCAGTAGCGCATGATGATCCTGGTATAGTTCATGGCAATGGGACCAGTACTCGCTTTAGGGGCTGACAATTTCATTGCACTGGCTATATTCAGGATCCTACGTATAATGGTAGACGTACCATACATCCGTTCCTAAGGTTTCTAACGTTTTCACGTTAGCTAAGGTTTTGGCATTTTCATGTCACTAAGTTTGGATAGTCGCCAGAGAGGGCCATACTCCAGTTTACACACGATCCTTTGGGCTTGTCCCCAGTTATCCTTTGGGCTTGTCCCCAGTTATCCTTTGGGCTTGTCCCTAGTTATCCTTTGGGCTTGTCCCCAGTATATTGGGATTGTCCCCAGAATTGTTAGGCTTGTCCCCAGTTACTAACTCTTATCTTATATTGGCTTAGTCCCAAGTTGTATCCTATTTCAGGTTTTTGGAGATAAACGACCAAGGATCCTTGATCCTTACTTTCTACTAAGGTTTGTCTTTTGGGTTATCCTGATTATAAGTGTTAAAGGATAGGATCCTAACTTGGATTCTCAGGTATGATCCTTAACTATTTTGATTTTATTCATTATTCATTTGAGTAACCCTTATCCTTTGACAACTGAATTTATGATCCTTAAACTATATAACTTTTCAAAACTTATCGACTATAGGATATGTGATCCTTGATCATATCCTAAAATTTTTGAGGATATTTATTAAATTTTTCCTCTACTTGATAAGTTTAGACAAAATGAATATCACAACAATTGGAAAGTAAAGTACTAACAAGGATAGCAACACGGGAGATAGCCAAAAATTTAAAGTTATTTTATTCACAAAACATCGAACCCTTTAAGGTTGTCAAAATTGCCAACCCACGTTTCTACCAGCAAAACGTGGCCCGTCCACATGGGTTGGCAAAGGGTGTCCATTGTTTACGGGTCTTGGTAGTGCAGGAAATAAAAGACGGAAGGATAACGAGTGGCTTCATCCCCCAAACAGAGGATCCATCCACCACCCATTATCCTTCCTATTGTTCAAGGATCCATGATCCTTCACCCTAGAAACTATTGTCTAAAGTTATTACAACCCATCATTGTTCAATAAAAACACCATAACCAAAATAAACTACCAAATTCTAAAAAAAATGGGCTCCGGCTACGTCTAGAAATGTCCTTCATCGCCTATTCATGCAGCCTACACCTTCGCTGCATCACCATCTCCTCCAGCTCCAGTATCCTTCACATGATCCTTGCCACTGCCACCAGCCTCGATTGCCAGAACCTCTTCAGCCTCTTCTTCATCCTCCAACTCAGCCAGCCCAGCCTTCCAGCCCTCCATGTCCCAGTTGCTCCTGTTAAAGGCAGGATCCTGAGCTTCTTGGGCCATCTGCAACTTGGTCTTGTACATGGCAATGGCAGCAGAGACTTTAGCATCCTCCGTGATCTCGTGCTTCTCATAGTCAGCATTGATCTGAGCTGCAACCATCTGAGTTTTGGTATCATTGAGGTCCTTTTCGAGGGAAGCAATCTTGTGATCCTTGAGCACCGCTTCTTTTTGGAGATCAGAGTATTTCTCCTCAAGTTCTTCGACGTTCCCAACATAGTCCTCGATTTCAGCAAATTTCTGCAAAGAAGACAATGTAAAGTTCAGGATCACATGATCCTCAAATGGGCAGGATAATCAAGTTAAGTCGGTGATCCTTACATCAGCAAAGTACTCGAGGAACTGATGGCGGATCAGAGGCAAGCCTTCTAGGTTGTCAGCTTCAGAGGTCTTCCTTTCTTTCCACCTCTTCCCTTTGAAGTGGTTGCCTTGGGGACTATGACGGAGGGGCTAGCAGCAGACTTTTTCTTTGAGGATCGGACAGTGTCAAGATCAGTGACACTGAATTTGGAGGCAGATCTTGAAGGTTTTCCAGCGCCTACACACCCAAAACAGATAAGTATCCTTATCCTATTTCTATTTAACTGTTTATTTAAACATTTAATTATGCAAAAAACAGGATGCTTACTCGACATAGTGACAGAACCTGAGGATACTTCTTGAGAATCCTGGGTGTTTGCTTTAAATGATCTTCTTGCAGGATCAAGTCTCCGGAAAGCGGCAAGCCATTCCTTTGTTGCAGGTGTTGTGATAAGGTGTGCGACAGTAATAGCTGCAAGATAGAAACAAAAGGACGTTAGTGATCCTTAAACAAAAGCAAGGTCATCTGGTGATCCTTCTCAGGATCCTCTATCCTACCATGGGTGCTCCACTTCCTTGGCAGATCCTTTCCATCAGAGATAGAATCCCTTCTGACAAAGAAGAATCGCCCTTTCCAGTTGGTATCATTCTTAGTGGCTTCGAAGATGGGGTGTTCTTCACCGGGTTTATGCTTGAGTAGATATCGGTGGGATCCAAATTCTACGAGGTCATACATCTCTGCCAACTCCGACATTCCCAGAGCAATTCCTTCTTGCTCAATGATCCTTTCAAGGGTATATAAGACCCTCCAGATCATTGGCATAGCTTGGATGTAGGAGATGCCGGTGAGGGAGAAGAAAGACTGGGTGAATTCAGGGAAAGGATATGAGTATCCTATTGTGAAAGGAGTGACCGGGAAAGCTACCCATGTTTCAAAAATATAATCACTTAGAATGGTGGGATCAAATGGTTTGAAATCGGTGTTTGCCGGAAAGCAATGGCAGATTCTGTCTATTTGTGGATCAGTGAAGCAGCATCTTTCTTTCGCTGAATCTTTGATGATCCCTTGGCTCTTAAGAGGACCGTCTTTTGTGTGATCCTTGGCCGGAGAGGATCTTAGCATCATCTTGGTCATGAGGGTAGAGAAGAAGATGAACAGAGAAAGAAAACGTAAAGAGAGAAGAGGAAGAGAGACACCTGCTTGATCTTCGGATGTGGATTTAAAGGGAGTTTCTCTTGAATTTAAATGCGAATTGATCCCTATCTCTAACTTCAATTTATAATGATGGTCTTGCAGGATAGTCACTTCAGTGACGTCAGGATGGTAACGGCTAGTCCGATTACAACGGCTAGTTATCCATTGATTCATTACGGATAAGAACAGAAAATATAACTCGTTTATTTACATAATTACTCCTTATATTTTGGGGGCAATTGTTAGGGGAGGATTTTCCAATGATCAGTGATCCTCAATTACTGTTGGGTTTAGTGATCCTCACTTCTGTTTGAATTAGTGATCCTCAGAAGTGTTGCAGGATTAGGATCATGGATCATCTTAAGGATCCTTATACTAACGATTGTCTACTTTGAATATGATGATGTTTTGCAGGAACACGAGCTTGGACTTGGTCTTGGTGATATTCCTGGTGCATATTCCATATTTATTCCGCACGTGCATGGCAGAAATGGACGTTATGGAGGACGTGGGGGACTTGCACCAAATGCGGAACGTTTGTTAGTTTAGATATTTTCCATTTTAAAAAGGGGTAGCGAGCTAAATAGAAACACTTGGCTATTTTTGGCTACACACACACTCTTGCAACTACTCTCACCAGCTCTCGATAATTCACTTGGCGATTACACACTTTTTTACACAATACACTATAGTGATCCTTGTAATTAGCTCGCTATCATCCGAAGTTGTAATACATTTCTTGTTTAATTTGAGTTGGTGATCGGTAGTTTCCATCACCCGAGGTTTTTTATGCCGGAGATCATTCATTGATCAAGGGCTTTTTCCTCGTATAAATCTTTGTGTCACTTATTCATTTCATTTCTGGGTGATCCTTAGTGTTGTTCATTGATTCAAGCATCATACATCACAACAGAAAGTTTGGTTGCATTATCATTGCTTGATTTTTGACCAAAACACCTATATAGATCACTAGTTAAACGTTCAAATTTTCTACTACATGAGAATTGGCTATTAAACAGATTAACTAGATTAGCAAATAAAGTAATAGAGTAAGGGGGAAGACTTAGCAGCCATTTAAGAGTTGATCCTGTGAGTGTGGATCCAAAACCCTTGCATAGACATGCTTCTTTTAACCTCTCAGGAATTGGATTGATCTCCATCCTTTCTCTGTACTGAGCTACATGCTCCTCTGGATCCGTTGAATCATGATACAACTTCATGGTTGGTATTTGAAACCTCTTTGGGATTTCTGCATCACAAATGGGTGGTACAAAACGAGATATCATGTGGCTTCCATCTGCAATTTCAGGAATGGGCTTATCCACTCCTGGAACGCTGGATATCATATCCTTTAGTTTTTGTAATTCCCTAGCCATAGCTTGATTGATACCTGTATCCTGCACAAAGCCATGGTTAGTGTTATAAGAATTATTCAAAGTGTTACCTCCCGGAGGATTCAAGTTTGGAATCCCAGATGTGAATCCATATTGACGAGATTCTGGTATGACTGAAGGACCAGAAGAAGCAATGGTCTGAATTGGAATGAAGTCTCCTTGATGAACATCTGAACTTCCAGGTTGCACACTCCTTAAGAATCCTTGATCCTGAAAGATGTTGGATCCTGGATGTGCTATGACTGGGGGTCTTGGAGGATAATCCATGGATCCGTAAACCTGAGATGAGGATCCTTGAACCTGAAAGGAGGATCCTTGAACCTGAGAGGATCCTTGAACCTGAGATGATCCTTGAACCTAAGAGGATCCTTGAACTGGAAAGGATCCTTGATGCTGGGAGAAGGATCCTTGAGGCTGAAAGGTGGATCCTTGAACCTGAGAGGATCCCTGATGCTGGAAGAAGGATCCTGAAGGTTTAAAGTAGGATCCTAGAGCTTGAGTCATTGCCGATGATCCAGAGCGCATTCCTGTTGATCCACCCCGGTATTGGATATCTGGAGCTGCAGATTGCTGGGCACTTATAGCTGGAGTGTCGAAATCCAGTGATCTTGGTATCAGAGGAGAGTGATCCTCCCCTGATTTCTTCTGTTTCTTGATGTCACCAATCTCCCGGAGGATCCTTTCGTTGGTTTTATCCTGCTCTTGTATGTGATCCCTCATCTGCAAAATCAAAGTAAAAAGATCACTGTTAGTAGGGTTAGAAGAAACAACAGAAGTTGGTGGTTTTGGGCAAATGGGGCTTTGTCTCTTTGCAGCATTTTCAGCATTCTTCTGGGATCCAAAACGTGGTGGAGGCAAAGGTGGAACGCCCTGTGAAGAAGTAACTGCCGGCATGGAACTCGAAGTGTTCTTTGCTGAAGAAGCCATCTGGTTGAACCGAAATGATCACAATGACTAAAATTTTTCAGAAATGAAGCACCAATTGCCCCACGGTGGGCGCCAAACTGTTTTGGTAAAAAATCAGGCTAGGATAATGCAACCAAATCTTTTGTTGTGAGGTATGATACTTGAATCAGTGAACAAATGTATGAACAACTTGCAAATGAAATGAATAGGTGACACAAGGATTTATACGAGGAAAAAGCCCTTGATCAAGAGTTGATCTCCGGCATAAAAAACCTTGGGTGATGGAAACTACCAATCACCAATTACAATTAAACAAATGATTGTTACAACTCAGGATGATAACAAGCTTGTTACAAGGATCACTAGAGTGCAAAAGTGTATGAAATCGCCAATGTATTGCCGAGAGCTTGCGAGAGTGTGTGTGTGTGTTAGCTAACATGTTCTAATTCAAGTTGTTATCCCCTTTTAAAATTAGAAATAAACTACATAACTAACTATCCGCTAAACATGCAAGCCACCCACGACTTCTAAAACGGTCACCAAGCCATGCACGTGCGGAATTGTTAGGGGAGGATTTCTCAATGATCAGTGATCCTCAATTACTGTTGGGTTTAGTGATCCTCACTTCTATTAGAATTGGTGATCCTCAGAAGTATTGCAGGATCAGGATCATGGATCATCTTAAGGATCCTTATACTGACGATTGTCTACTTTGAATACGATGTTGTTTTGCAGGAGTACCAGCTTGGACTTGGTCTTGGCGATATTCCTGGAGCATATTCCATGACTTATTCCGCACGTGCTTACCTGAAGTGGACGTTATGGAGTTCGTGGGGGACTTGCATAAATTGCGGAATGTTTGTTAGCTTAGATATTTTCCATTTTTAAAGGGGTAGCGAGCAAAATAGAAAACACTTGGCTATTTTTGGCTACACACACACTCTTACAACTGCTCTCACCAGCTCTCGTTAATTCACTTGGCGATTACACACTTTTTTACACAATACACTATAGTGATCCTTGTACTTAGCTCGCTATCATCCGAAGTTGTAATACATTTCTTGTTTAATTTGAGTTGGTGATCGGTAGTTTCCATCACCCGAGGTTTTTTATGCCGGAGATCATTCATTGATCAAGGGCTTTTTCCTCGTATAAATCTTCGTGTCACTTGTTCATTACATTTCAGAGTGATCCTTATTGTTGTTCATCAATTCAAGCATCATACCTCACAACAGAAAGTTTGGTTGCATTATCATTGCTTGATTTTTTACCAAAACAGTTTGGCGCCCACCGTGGGGTAATTGGTGCTTCATTCCTAAGAAGATTCATACCTTTGTGGTCATTTCGGTTCATAACAACCAAGCAGATGGCTTCCTCAGCGAAGAACACTTCAAACTTAATGCCGTCATTCAGTTCTTCACAAGGCGTTCCTCCTTTGCCTCCACCACCTTCTGGATCCCAGAAGAATGCTGAGAATGCTGCGAAGAAACAAACCCCCATTTTCACAAAGCCACCAACTTCTTCTATTTCAACTAATCCTACTACTAATGATCTTTATGCTCTGATTTTGCAGATGAGGAATCATGCACAAGAGCAGGACAAAACCAACGAAAGGGTCCTCCGGGAGATCGATGAGATCAAGAAACAGAAGAAATCAGTGGAGGATCACTCCCCTCTGATGCCAAGGTCGCTGAACTTCGACACTCCAGTCATAACTTCCCAACACTCAGCAGTTCCTAACGTGCAATACTTGGGTGAATTACCAGGAAGGCGTTATGGAACAGCAACTATGAGTCAGGCATTTGGCTCTCACTTCCAGCCTCAAGGATCCTCTTCTCAACCATCAGGATCCTCTTCTCAGCATCAGGGATACTTCACGTCAGGAGGATATTTGGGAATGCATGCAGTTCAAGGATCCTCCTAGGTCCAAGGATCCTCCCGGGTCCAAGGATCCTCCCGGGTCCAAGGATCCTCCCGGGTCCAAGGATCCTCCCGGGTCCAAGGATCCTCCCGGGTCCAAGGATCCTCCCAGGTCCGAGGATCCTTCCCGATCCAAGGATCCTCTATGGTTCCAGGATCCTTTCAGGTTCCAGGATCATCTCAACTTCAAGGATCCAACGTCCTTCAGGATCAAGGATTCTTGAGAAGTATGCAGCCTCAGAGCTCGGACGTTCATCAAGGAGACTTCATACCAATGTAGACCATTGCTCCCTCTGGTCCTTCAATCATGCCAGGATCCCGCCAATATGGATACACATCTGGAATTCCAAACACGAATCCTGTGGGAGGTAACACATTTAATAATTCATACAACACTAACCATGGCTTAATGCAGGATACAGGTATCAATCAGGCTATGGCCAGGGAGTTACAGAAGCTCAAGGATATGATAGCCAGTGTTCCAGGAGTGGTTAAACCCATTCCTGAAATTGCAGACGGTAGCCATAGGATATCTCGTTTTGCACCACCCTTATGTGATGCTAAGATACCCAAAAGATTCCAGATACCATCCAAGAAATTGTATGATGGTTCGACGGATCCAGAGGAGCATGTAGCTCAATACAGGGAGAGGATGGAGATCAATCCAATTCCTGAAAGGTTAAAAGAAGTATGTCTATGCAAGGGATTTGGATCCACACTTACAGGATCTGCTCTTAAATGGCTGCTAAGTCTTCCCCCTTACTCTATTACTTCATTTGCTAATCTAGTTAATTTGTTTAATAGTCAATTCTCTTGTAGTAGAAAATTTGAACGATTAACTAGTGATCTATATAGGGTAACACAAGGTCAAAATGAATCACTTAGAGATTACATCACTAAGTTTAGTAAAGAATCCTTAGATATTCCTAATTTGGATATTGCTACGGCTGTAGAAGCCTTTAAAATGGGATTACTTAGGGATTCATTATTCTATGATGATCTTGTCATGACACCTTGCAGGAATCTTGATGAAGTAAGAACCAGGGCCCTTAGGTTCATCCGCCTAGAGGATGACAAAAGGATCCAGGATAGATTGACAGGATCCTCAAAACAGGAGAAACAAGGATCCTACTTCAGGAACAACAAATTCAAGTTCTACAATAAGTCTGATAACCAGAATGTGCATTCAGTGGAACAAGAAGAGGATGATGAGGATTATCCTCCTATTTCTGAATATTGTTTTTCTGTTGATAACAATGAACTAATCCTTGCAATGCAGAATCTAGGTGAGAAAGCTAGGTGGCCAAGGAAAAGTGAAAAACCAGCTACTACAAAGGATAAGTCCAAGTGGGTGCATATCATGAGGATTTTGGGCATCTCACTGAAGAGTGTATTGCACTAAGAAAGGAAATTGGTTACTTGTCAAGCAAGGGGCATTTGAAGGAACTCTTGGGACGGAAGAAGTCAAGGATCCAGGATCCTGAAAGGATCCCGAAAAAGGCTCCTGCTCCTCCAGCAGATGCACAAGTTATAAACTTCATATCCGGTGGATCAGACATTTGTGGTACTTCCTTTTCAGCAGCCAAGAGACATGCCAAGGAAACCAAGATGGATAATGGAGATAGACCCATTCGGACGTCCACTGTCACCGAGAATAAGATCATAACTTTTGATGAGGACGATTGTCTTGATGTCCAGGATCCTCATCATGATGGTCTTGTAATTACATTGTTTATTTCTAACCACTTTGTTCGCAGGATCCTTATAGATGGAGGAAGCTCTGTGAACATCATTCAGCTTGATGTCCTCAAAAAGATGAATATCCCGGAGTCTGATATTATCCCAAGATCCTCAGTACTTGTGGGATTCAGTGGAGAAACTAAGAATACATTGGGGGATATCAAACTCCCAATCTATATTGAAGGATTGCATTCTTATCAAAAATTTTGTGTTATAGATTGCTTATCATGTTGCAATGTTATCCTTGGCAGGCCATGGATACATGATATGAAGGCAGTTCCATCCACCTATCATCAATGTGTAAAGCTTCCAAGTCCTTGGGGAGTGGTGAAAATTGAGAGTGATCAACAAGAAGCTAAGAATTGCTATACCTCATCAATGAAGCCAGCCTCAAGACCAAGGGAGCAATAGCAATTAAAGTATCCTTCAAGAGATGTCTTGGAGGCAAGAGAACAGGATTTGAAAGAAATCCTCATGGATCCTAAGGATCCTGAATCCAAAATCTTCATAGGATCAGGGATCCTTAGCGACATCGAACAGGAGCTTGTATCCTTCCTTAAGAGAAGGAAATCCACCTTTGCCTGGAAACATGAAGACATGACAGGTATATCTAAGGATATAATTACTCATAAACTTGGCATTGACAGGTCATTAAAGCCTATACATCAAAAGAGGAGGAAGTTTGCACCTGAAAGGAATGCTATTATCCAGGAAGAGGTAGATAAGCTACTTCGAGTAGGTATGATAAGAGAGGTTAAGTATCCAAAATGGTTAGCCAATGTGGTTGTTGTTCAAAAGAAAAATGGAAAGTGGAGGGTATGTGTCGATTTTACTGATTTAAACAAGGCATGTCCCAAGGATCCTTTCCCATTACCCCATATTGACTCCATGGTGGATGCTACCGCGGGTCATGAGTTGTTGACTTTTATGGATGCTTCATCTGGATTTCAACAAATTCAGATGGAACCATCTGATCAAGAGGATACAGCCTTTATGACCCCAACTGGTATATACTGTTATATTGCTATGCCATTTGGACTAAGGAATGCAGGTGCTACTTACCAAAGGCTTGTCAATATGATGTTCAAGGCACAAATTGGACACACTATGGAAGTCTATATAGATGACATGGTGGTTAAGTCCAAGAAAGCTGAGGATCACCTTAAAGACTTGGAGGAAGCATTCAATATCCTTGATAAATTTAATATGAAACTAAATCCTTCCAAGTGTCATTTTGGTGTTAAGGCAGGTAAATTCTTAGGATATATGGTGACAAAGAGGGGCATTGAAGCAAGTCCAGAGCAAATTAAGGCTATTGTGAATATCAAATCTCCTGCCAATGCTAAGGATGTGCAAAGATTGACGGGCAGGATCGCAGCCTTGAACAGATTCATATCCAAATCCTCAGAAAAGTGCAAGGAATTCTATGACATCCTGAGGAAGAACAAGAAATTTGAATGGACTGAGAAGCATGAAAATGCCCTTAAAGCTCTTAAGGATTACCTATCCTCAGCCCCAGCTTTGATGAAACCAGAAAAGGGAGACATATTATCCTTATACCTAGCAGTATCCTCAAAAGCAGTAAGTGCGGTCCTTGTTAAGGATCACAAAGGTACACAACATCCTGTTTATTATGTAAGTAAGAGTATACTTGATGCTGAATCCAGGTATTCATACTTAGAAAAACTTATCCTTGCATTAATTATGGCGTCTACTAAATTGAGACATTATTTTGAGACTCATGCCATTATTATTAAGACTAATTTTCCAATTAAGAATGTCCTCAGGAAACCTGAAATGTCAGGAAGGATGGCTAAGTGGGCAGTAAAGCTGAGTGCATATGATATAAGATATGAACCAAGGACTGACATCAAATCCCAAGCCTTAGCTGACTTTGTGGCAGATTTTAGTAGTGACTTGCAAAAGGAAGCTGAGTTAGAAGTCCAACAACTTGAAGAGACTAAGGATCCTTGGATTCTCTTCACTGATGGAGCCTCCAATGTAAAAGGAACAGGACTGGGAATACTACTAAAATCGCCACAGGGGGACATAATACCCCACTCCATAGCTTGTGAATTTCAAACTACCAACAATGAGGCTGAGTATGAAGCCTTGATAGCTAGTTTGCAAATTGCTAAGCATATGAGGATCAGGTATCTTGAGGTACATGTAGATTCATTATTAATCACTAATCACTTTAATGGATCCTATGCTGTTAAAGGTGAAAAGCTAATCAAATATTTGGAGATAGTCAAAGAATTGGCACTCTCTTTTGTATCCTTTAGTTTGACACATGTACCAAGGGAAGAGAATGCAGAAGCTGATGCATTAGCCAATCTAGGATCATCTTTGAAGATCCCTGAGGATATCAAGATCCCTATTATCCATATCCTGACCCCTGCTATCGAGGATCATGTAGCTATGGAGATAGGAAAAGATTCTGCAGTCATCCCTAGTGATGATACTCAACCTCATTCAGGATCATGGATCCTCCCAATCATGAGATACATACATCATGGAGAAATTCCTACAGGAGAAAACCCAAGGGCTTTCAAAACTAAGGTATCTCAATTTACAATATTGAATAATATGTTGTATAAACGATCTCTTGCAGGACCATATCTAAGATGCATTGAGGATCCTGAAATACAAGAAGTCCTAAAGGATTTCCATGAAGGAGATTGTGGAAACCACACTGGGGGCAGGGCATTATTCTCAAGGATCCTGAGAACAGGATACTATTGGCCCACTATGAAGAAGGATGCTGTAGAGTATGCCAAGAAGTGTGATCCTTGTCAGAGGCATAGTAATATCCTTCACCAACCAGCAGAACTCTTGCATCCAATATCCTCTTCCAGACCATTCATGAGATGGGGAATGGATATAGTTGGAAAGCTTCCTAAGGCACCTGGTGGAAAAGTATTCATGCTTGCTATGACCGATTACTTCTCTAAGTGGATAGAAGCTGAAGCCTTTGCTCAAGTCAGAGAAAAGGAAGTTATATCCTTTATTAAAAGAAACATTATTACTAGATTTGGTATCCCTTCTGAGATTATTTGTGATAATGGATCCCAATTTATTGGGAATAGAACCACTAACTTTTGTGACAGCTGGGGGATTAAGATGATAACATCAACACCAGTCCACCCACAAGCTAATGGTCAGGTAGAATCATCCAACAAGATTATCATCAAAAATTTGAAGAAAAAGCTTGGATCCAAGAAAGGAAAATGGGTAGAAGAACTACCTTATGTGCTTTTGGCTGATTGGACAACTCCCAAGAATGCCACAGGCCAAACTCTATTTTCTTTGGTGTTTGGGGTAGAATCAGTGATCCCTACAGAGATGGTGGTTCCAACTGCAAGAACAAGTATTCGTGACCCTGAAGAAAATGCTGAAAACTTGGTTCAAGACTTGGATACTATAGAAGAAATCAGGGATTTGGCAAGGATAAGGATGGCTAGTTATCAACAAAAGATGGCTGGAGCCTACAACAAAAATGCCAGGATCAGGAAATTCCAAGTTGGTGATATGGTATTAAGGAAAGCATTTCAGAATACCACCAATCCTGCTGATGGAAAGTTGGCACCAAAATGGGAAGGTCCCTATTTGATTGAAGCTGAAGCAGGAAAGGGGGCATATCGATTGCTAACAATGGAAGGTGATTTGCTACCAAGAGCTTGGAATGCTGCCCATTTGAAGAAATATTTCATGTGATAAGGATCCATGATCCTTACATGACAAGTATCCTTGAAGGATCCTTACAGAACAGATGATCCTCATTTTGGTAACATTCTAATCTCATACTATTTCATTCTTTTATTCTCTTGTATAAGGATAAGGATCCTGCATCCTTTATCCTCCTTTTACATGATTCTGAGTTTTGAAGGTTCAGGTATCCTTGACTAAGGATTGAGTATCCACAGAAGTATCCAGTTATTTGGGCTTGACCCCAGTTATTTGGGCTTGACCCCAGTTATTTGGGCTTGACCCCAGTTATTTGGGCTAGTCCCCAGTTTGGGCCTGTCCCTAGTTTCGCCAGTAGCGCACGATGATCCTGGTATAGTTCATGGCAATGGGACCAGTACTCGCTTTAGGGGCTGACAATTTCATTGTACTTGCTATATTCAGGATCCTACGTATAATGGTAGACGTACCATACATCCATTCCTAAGGTTTCTAATGTTTTCACGTTAGCTAAGGTTTTGGCATTTTCATGTCACTAAGTTTGGATAGTCGCCAGTGAGGGCCATACTCCAGTTTACATACGATCCTTTGGGCTTGTCCCCAGTTATCCTTTGGGCTTGTCCCCAGTATATTGGGCTTGTCCCCAGAATTGTTGGGCTTGTCCCCAGTTAGTAACTCTTATCTTATGTTGGCTTAGTCCCAAGTTGTATCCTATTTCAGGTTTTTGGAGATAAACGACCAAGGATCCTTGATCCTTACCTTCTACTAAGGTTTGTCTTTTGGGTCATCCTGATAATAAGTGTCAAAGGTTAGGATCCTAGCTTGGATTCTCAGGTATGATCCTTAACTATTTTGATTATATTCATTATTTATTTGAATAACCCTTATCCTTTGACAACTGAACTTATGATCCTTAAACTATATTACTTTTCAGAACTTATCGACTATGGGATATGTGATCCTTGATCATATCCTAAACTTTTTGGGGATATTTCTTAAATTTTTTCTTTACTTGATAAGTTTAAACAAAATGAACATCACAACAGTTGGAAAGAAAAATATTAACAAGGATATCAACACAGGATAAGCCAAAAAGTTAAAGTTATTTTATTCACAAAAGATTAAACCCTTTAAGGTTGTCAAAATTACCAACCCACGTTTCTACCAGCAAAACGTGGCCCGTCCACATGGGTTGGCAAAGGGTGTCCATTGTTTAAGGGTCTTGGTAGTGCAGGAATCAAAAGACGGCAGGATCACAATGGCTTCATCCCCCAAACAGAGGATCCCTCCACCATTTGTAATCCTACCTATTGTTCAAAGGATCCATGATCCTTAGCCCTAATTACTATTGTTTAAGTACAACCCATCATTGTTCAACAAAAAACACCATAACCAAAACAAACTATCAAACTTAGAAAAATGGGCTCCGGCTACGTCTAGAAATGTCCTTCATCGCCCATTCAAGCAGCCTACACCTTCGCTGCATCACCATCTCCTCCAGCTCCAGTATCCTTCACCAGATCCTTGCCACTGCCACTAGCCTCGATTGCCAGAACCTCATCAGCCTCATCTTCATCCTCCAACTCAGCCAGCCTAGCCTTCCAGCCTTCCATATCCTAGTTGCTCCTGTCAAAGGCAGGATCCTGAGCTTCTTGGGCCATCTGCAACTTGGTCTTGTACATGGCAATGGCAGCAGAGACCTTAGCATCCTCAGTGATCTCGTACTTCTCATAATCGGCATTGATCTGGGCTGTAACCATCTGAGTTTTGACATCATGGAGATCCTTTTCGAGGGAGGCAATCTTGTGATCCTTGAGCTCCGCCACTTTTTGGAGATCAGAATATTTCTCCTCAAGCTCTTCAACATTCCCAACATAGTCCTCGATTTCGGAAAATTTCTGCAAACAAGACAATGCAAAGTTAGGATCACATTATCCTCAAATGGGCAGGATAATCAAGTTAAGTCAGTGATCCTTACATCGGCAAAGTACTCGAGGAACTGATGGCGGATCAGAGGCAAGCCTTGTAGGTTCTCAGCTTCAGAGGTCTTCCTCTTCTTTCCACCTCTTCCCTTTGAAGTGATTGCCTTGGGGATTGTGACGGAGGGGCTAGCAGCAGACTTTTTCTTGGAGGATCGGACATTGTCAAGATCAGTGACACTGAATTTGGAGGCAGATTTTGAAGATTTCCCAGCACCTACACAAACAGATAAGTATCCTTATCCTATTTCTATTTAATTATTTATTTAAACATTTAACTATACAAAAAACAGGATACTTACTTGACATCGTGACAGAACCTGAGGATACCTCTTGAGAATCCTGGGTATTTGCTTTGAATGATCTTATTTCAGGATCAAGCTTCCGAAAAGCAGCAAGCCTTTCCTTCGTGGCAGGTGTTGTAATAAGGTGTGCAACAGTAATAGCTGCAAAAAAGGAACAAAAGTACGTTAGTGATCCTTAGACAAAAACAAGGCCATCTGGTGATCCTCCTCAGGATCCTCTATCCTACCATGGCTCCACTTCCTTGGCAGATCCTTTCCATCAGAGATAGAATCCCTTCTGACAAAGAAGAAACGCCGTTTCCAGTTGGTATCATTCTTTGTGGCTTTGAAGATGGGGTGTTCTTCACCGGGTTTACGTTTGAGTAGATATCGGTGGGATCCAAATATTACAAGGTCATACATCTCTGCCAACTCCGACATTCCAAGAGCAATCCCTTCTTGCTCAATGATACTTTCAAGGGTATATAAGACCCTCCAGATCATTGGCATAGCTTGAATGTAGGAGATGCCGGTGAGGGAGAAGAAAGACTGGGTGAATTCAGGGAAAGGATACGAGTATCCTATTGTGAAAGGAGTGACTGGGAAAGCTACCCATGTTTCAGAAATATAATCACTTAGAACGGTGGGGTCAAATGGCTTGAAATCGGTGTTTGCCGGAAAGCAACGGCGGATTCTGTCTATTTGTGGATCAGTGAAACAGCACCTTTCATTCGCCGAATCTTTGATGATCCCCTGGCTCTTAAGAGGACTGTCCTTCTTGTGATCCTTAGCCGGTGAGGATCTTAGCATCATCTTGATTATGAAGAAGGTAAAGAAAGAAGGAGCAGAGAAAGAAAACTTAAAGGAAGAAGAGGAAGAGAGATACCTGCTTGATCTTCGGAAATGAATTTAAAGGGAGTTTCTCTTGAATTTAAATGCAGATTGAACCCTATCTCTAACTCCTATTTATAATGATGATCTTGCAGGATAGTCACCTCAGTGACGTCATGCTCGTAATGGCTAGTCCGATTACAACGGCTAGTTATCCGTTGATTGATTGCGGATAAGAACAGAAAATATAACTCGTTATTTACACTTTTACTCCTTATATTTTGGGGGCAATTGTTAAGGGAGGATTTCTCAATGATCAGTGATCCTAAATTACTGTTGGGTTTAGTGATCCTTACTTCTGTTAGAATTGGTGATCCTCAGAAGTAGTGCAGGATCAGGATCATGGATCATCTTAAGGATCCTTATACTGACGATTGTCTACTTTGAATACGATGTTGTTTTGCAGGAGTACCAGCTTGGACTTGGTCTTGGCGATATTCCTGGAGCATATTCCATGACTTATTCCGTACGTGCTTACCTGAAGTGGAGGTTATGGAGTTCGTGGGGACTTGCATAAATTGCGGAATGTTTGTTAGCTTAGATATTTTCCATTTTTAAAGGGGTAGCGAGCAAAATAGAAAACACTTGGCTATTTTTGGCTACACACACACTCTTACAACTGCTCTCACCAGCTCTCGTTAATTCACTTGGCGATTACACACTTTTTTACACAATACACTATAGTGATCCTTGTACTTAGCTCGCTATCATCCGAAGTTGTAATACATTTCTTGTTTAATTTGAGTTGGTGATCGGTAGTTTCCATCACCCGAGGTTTTTTATGCCGGAGATCATTCATTGATCAAGGGCTTTTTCCTCGTATAAATCTTCGTGTCACTTGTTCATTACATTTCAGAGTGATCCTTATTGTTGTTCATCAATTCAAGCATCATACCTCACAACAGAAAGTTTGGTTGCATTATCATTGCTTGATTTTTGACCAAAACAGGAATATTGAGGGCATATTCCCCAAGAATATCTGTAAGACCAAGTCCACTCGTCCATTCCTGCGTAACAAGCTTAAACATAGAGGAAACAACTGTTAGTGTTAGGATAACAATAAGGATCCTGGATCCTGATCCTGCAACGTCTTCTGAGGATCCTTAATTCAAACAGAATTGAGGATCCGTGATCCTGGTAGTACTTGAGGATCCGTGATCCTTAGGTTTAGAAAATCTATCCCTAACAGGCACAACTTTCATATCATAAATCCATGGCCTGCCTAATATGATATTATAGCAGGATAATGAATCAATGACACAAAACCGTTGCATAGAATTTATTCCTTCAACATATATAGGTAGTTTTATCTCTCCAACAGTGTTCTTTGCTTCTCCACTGAACCCTACAAGCACAGTGGATTTCGAGGTGATCTCCATTTCGGGGATGTTCATTCTCTTCAGGGTCTCCAATTGGATGATGTTGACCGAGCTGCCATTGTCTACCAATATCCTGCGTACAAAATGGTTAGCAATATATAATGTGATTTCCAGACCATCATGGTGAGGATCCTGGATGTTATCCCGGTCGTCACCGTCGAATGTTATCATTTTGTCACTCGTAAGTGTCGTCATCCTCGTTGGTTTGTCCCATCTTTCTGCCTTAGCTTCCTTGGCATGCCTCTTAGCTGTAGAATAAGAGGTTCTGCATATATCGGATCCTCCAGATATGAAGTTGATTATCTTGGCATCTGGTGGAGGTGATGCTGCTCGCTCAGGATCCTTATCAGTATCATGACCCTTATTTTTCTTTCTACCAAGAAGATCTTTCAAGTAGCCTTTGCTTAGCAAGTAGCCTATCTCCTTTATCAAGGCTATGCAATCTTCTGTTACATGCCCAAAGTCTTTATGGAAGGCACACCATTTAGACGTATCCTTCCAATCATCCTTTAGTTGATTTTTACTTGGCCATCTTGCTTTATCTCCTAAACCCTGCATGGCATACATTAGTTTAGGATTATTAACAGAAAAACAATATCCTAATAACTCAGGATATTCTTCCCCATCCTCAACCTCGAAAACGTTTACTTTCTTGCTGGCATTTTTACCATACGGCCTAAAGCAGTATGGTTTATACGAGGATTCCGACTTCCTGTTTGTTGACTCATATGTTGAGGATGCATTCATCCTTTCTTGCATTTTCTTGTCATCTTCTAGCCTGATATATCTTAAAGCCCTATTCCGAGCTTCATCCAAGTTCCTGCAAGGATTCATCACAAGATCCTGATAAAATTGGGAATCCTTTTGCAATCCCATCTTGAAGGCTTGTACAGCTGTAGCAACATCAAGGTGTGGGATATCCAAGGATTCCCGATTGAACTTGTTCACATAATTCCTTAGGGATTCTTGAGGTCCCTGTGTTATCCTGTAGAGGTCACTTGTTAGTGTTTCAAAGCTTCTACTGCAAGAAAACTGACTGTTAAACAAATTAACTAAATGAACAAATGATGTAATTGAATGAGGTGGAACGTTTAAGAGCCACTTCAAGGCTGACCCTGTTAGAGTAGAGCAAAAGCCCTTGCAGAGGCATGCTTTCTTAAGATCCGGCGAAATAGGGTTAATCTCCATCCTCTCCCTATACTGGGCAATATGCTCTTCAGGATCCGTCGTCCCGTCATAAAGCTTCATATTAGGAGTTTAGAATCTTTTTGGGATTTCAGCATCATAGATAGGATATGCAAACTGGGATATCCTGTGACTGTCCTGGGATACTTCCGGTATGGGCTGCACTACCCCAGGCACACTTGATATCATATTCTTCAGCTTCTGGAGCTCTCTGGATAGTGCCGATGTTACACTTGTATCCTGCGAAGATCCAAGATTGTTAGTAGCAAGAGTATTAATATTATTAGACAAGTTACCAGTTTGATGATTTTGGCCATATCCTGGGCCCCTCACAGTCGATATCCTGGCTGTTGAAGGCATCTCAGGAGCATTGCTCTGGGAACCGCTCGGTATGATATTGCCCTGATTAACCTCAGTATATATTGTTGAACTAAAGTTCAGTGTCCTGGGATGCAAGGGTGTGACAGTATCCTCAACAGGTCTCTTGGAGTTGGACTTTAAGAGTTGTATTTCTCTCATTGTTATCTGGTTAGTCTCCTGCCGTTGCTTCATCTGATCCCGTATATTACCAAACAAAGTTAAAATTTCATCGTTAGAAGCAAGGACAAGGCCTCTTGTTGAGGCTCCGGATCTGTAGACATTCTGAACAACAGAGGTGTCTCGGGATATTTGGCATTCAGTTCTCCTTGGAGCAGCTTGAACTTGTGAAGAAGCTTGAATTTGTGGAGGTGGAGGAAGCACTGAACCAATTGTAGCAGAGGTCGTAGCAGGCATGGAGGAAGAGCTCATATTTGATTTTGAAGCCATTGAAAATAGTTGTGTAAAATGTTTTGAGAATAAGAAGCCAAGTAATGATTTTAACAAAACTTTTAGTAGAAATAACACCACTTGCCCCACGGTGGGCGCCAAATTGTTTTGGTAAAAAATTACCGAATCAATTTAGTGATCAAATTAGTTTGTGAGGTAGTGTGCTAGCAATGTTTATGAAAAATATGTTGGTTTGATTGTTTAAGAAAACAGTTTCAGGATATAGCCTCAGTATATAAAGCTATACTGATAATCAAACAATGAACTGCAAAAGTAAAAAATGGACACAGGACATACGAGGAAAGCCCTTGATCAATCTAGATCTCCGGCATAAAACCTCGGGAGCTGACAATCGTCGGCTGCCTTGTTCTTGTTATTGCTTGAATAACCAGGATACAGTGCAGGATAATGCTCAGATCGCTACTAAGTGTTACAATGATTGCAAGTGATGTGTGTTAGTGAGTGATTGCAAGAGAAATGTGTATGAGTTCGAGAGTTCAGAGTGAAGTGAAGTGACATGTTCCTACGATCTGGCTTATCGTTTATATAGTTACAAGAATAAACAACTTCTCCCATAAACTACGGATACTTTGGAATATTCCCTCTTGAACGTTGGAGACCTATTCTTCCGGCTTCAACGTCCATTTTTCAACTAAATGGAGCGAGTCTTCAGGAGAAATGGTCCTTGTGAACGTTATGATCCTGCAGCCATGACTTGCAAGCAAACTATTAACAACTGCCAGGATACCGCCTCATGATGTTACCAATATCCTGATTCGGTATCCTGATCATAATCAGATATCACAAAATCAAGATATAATTTTAGGATATGGGCTCAGAATTTCACCCATAACAGACGAACTTACGCTTATTCCTGAGTTTAATACGAGAAAGAAAAGAAGGGAAATAAATTAAGGAGAGAAAAGAAAACGAGGGAAGAGAAAATAATAATATAATTTTGTGTTCTAGAGTTTGAAGTAAATGAAATAAATAAAATAAAATAAAAATTATATGTTCACAAATTGCAAGAAAGAAAAAATATACAGTTTTGCAACTATACCCTTTAAGATTATTCATTTATTAAGTAGGGGGTAATTTACGAAATTTCAAATAGTCTTTCTCTATCTCCGATTTGCAAGATAGAAAATAATAGTCTATCTTCTCGTCTTTTCTCTCCATTTATTTCCACTTCTTTCCACTAAAAAACCCAGGATCATAAATATATTTTTAACTTCCTTTCACTTTCTTTCATTTCTCTTTTTTAGAAAGGACTCTGGAATACATCGTTAGGTAGAAGAAAGTAGGGTCACTTGACTCCGCAATGTTGTTTATATGTAATATGTATTACCAAGATTAGATTAACCCAATAGTTTTTCGGACGATAGCCCCACCAAATATTAGTTGTTATTAAATCAAAACTGATAAATGGTAGACTGGTTAAAGCATGTTCATTCCATCGAACATGAGGGGATTGAACCCCACTTGAAGTGTTTTTGTTGTTTTTTCCGATAAGCATAAGTATGGATTTCGTTTTAAATAGAAACAAAACTTTACATGCTTCGATTCCTTTTGCCATTATTCTTCCTATACGCCTGTCCATCCGGTCAAAAAAACATTGAAATCTGAACTCTCTCTTGCTTAATCGGCCCAAATCCACATGTCGCTACCAGTTAGCAGCCATGGGCAAACAACGATTCGACAACCTTCGTTAGTTGCTTTTGTTGGAAAAATAGGTGAAAATACCATTTTTCACAAATATAGGAAAATGATTTTTTCCTATTTTGGACTAGAAATAAAAATAATAAAATGAGCGGGTTTTATATATTTATTTGTGGGTTTGTGTTCTATGTTGGATGAGCTTCGCAACGAACTAAACCACGTCCAAAACGGAGCTAAGATGAATGAGATATCGATGCTCAAAGTTGGGTGTTTGAAACATTGAATGCTGAAACAAAAGGGAAAGAAGCACCTTGTCCCACATCGGAGGAGAGATGGAACTTAAATGGGTATTTAAGGTGGAACTCTCCATCCTTATTGTTTCATGGAAGCACAGACTAAGTGTCCTCGCGAAGGGTGCTTCGCACCCTAACCCCCACTCGCTGCTGCTCGCGCAGCGTGGGCGATGAGGCGTAATGTGGCACTTTGCACTTCGCCCGCTTGAGAGCCGCCTTTGTATTTTTTACCACGTGCGCGTGGTGAAGTGGCGTGCAGGTTCGAGGCGCATGACGTGGCACGAAGGCGCACGGTTGCGCATGGTGCATGGGTTCTGCTGTGTCGTGCGCGGCGCACCAGAGTGAGCCAATACGGCGCGACTGTGTGGCGTGCTCGTATAGGATCACAGGTGACATAGTGCACGCGCGAATGGAAATGAGCCAGATGGACGCACCGCGCATGAGCGTGCTTACCTGCGTGTGCACCAGTGTTTCATGGAAGCACACACTAAGTGTCCTCGCGAAGGGTGCGAAGCACCCTAACTCGCACTCGCACACGCTCGCGCGCGCGCGTGGCGTGGGCGATGAGGCGTAATGTGGCACTTTGATGGCGCACTTTGCACTTCGCACGCTCGCATCGCCGCTTGAGAGTCGCCTTTGTATTTTTGACCACGTGCACGTGGTGAATCACAGAGGCTGCAAGGACCAAGTGGTGAAGTGGCATGCAGGTTCGAGGCGCATGACATGGCAGTACGCGCACGGGCACAAGTGGCACGAAGGCGCGCAGTTGCGCGTGGTGCATGGGTTCTGCTGTGTCGTGTGCGGCGCACCAGAGTGAGCCAATACGGTGCGACTGTGTGGCGCGCTCGTATAGGCTCACAGGTGACGTAGCGCACGCGCGCATGGAAATGAGCCAGATGGACGCACCGCGCATGAGCGTGCTTACCTGCGCGCGCACCAGTGTGTCTTGCGCGCGCGCAGAAGCTTCCAGCATTGAATGACAGTGCAGTTTCAGTTCAGCTTCGTAACTGACGAGTTAACGGTCTTTGACTGAGAATTAAATGACGTATTAAATTGCATTGAAGACGTTTAATGCAATTTAAACCTCTCTTTAATTCTCTTTTGACTGTTTCGACTTAGGAACTGTATAAATACAGCTCCATACCCAACTGCAGAAGGATACTAGCTACACAACAGCAACACCAACTTTCTCTCTACATCCTTCTGATCATTTCTTGCTGCTTTCAAGGTAACCTTTGGGTTGTAGGCGAATTCCGGCAGTACTACTGCTCCGGCTGTTGTACCCTGGGAAACAAAACGAGTACTCTTGGGAGACTCGGAATTTGTTTTAAGGGAAGCGTGTTGAACACGTGCCTCAGTCATAGTTTCTTTTCTGCTTCTTCTCCATTCTTGTATTTGTTTATTTCAGTTGTAATAGTAATTTTTATTTTCCTGCTTTCTTTGTATTGTAATCAGTAATAAAAATTTGTTTATTTTTATTTATTTACGCGAACGGTTCCTACAATCTTAAAACAAATTTTTAAACACCGTTCGTGTAATCAAAACCATTCTGTTCAGTGATTCAAACCAGTTTTGTTTTCACTCAATTTGTGTTTAAAAACATATTTTTTTTTTTGGTTTTCATCTTCAAAGGAGCGACTTTGGTTGAAAACCTTTCTGGTTACTTTCAGACTCTGTCCTAAAAAGTGCTAAAACTTTCTGATTTGGTCTTCAAAGTTGGACTTAGAAGCCAATTAGTAAGTTCTAAAAAATTATAAATTTTATGTTTTTGGTCTTCAAAGTTGGACTTAGAAGCTTAAACAGTCAATTTGTGGTAAATTAAAATTTAAGTGTTTACTTCTATTTTTAATGTGTAAAACAGAATTCTGGACTAAAAGTTTTAAATTTTAATATTCAGCATGTCGACCGAAAACGTCAACGTTAACAACACGAGTATTGTGACGGGAACCCCCTTGAATGCCACCACTGTGGGAGCGTCCACAGTGGCCAATCACGCTGAACGACCCGAAAAATTATCGGGTCAACACTTTAAGAGGTGGCAGCAGAAGATGTTCTTCTACCTGAGCACCATGAACCTTGCGAGGTTCTTAACGGAAACCGCTCCCCAACCTGTGGAAGTGGAGACCGACACACAAAGACAGTGTGCGGTAGATGCGTGGAAGCATTCAGATTTCATATGTCGTGGCTATGTGTTAAACGGCCTGTCGGATGCGTTGTATAATGTGTACTACAACGTCAAGACTTCCAAAGATCTTTGGGATGCCTTGGACAAGAAGTACAAAACGGAGGATGCTGACACAAAGAAATTTGTGGTAGCCCATTTCTTGGATTTCAAAATGGTTGATTCTAAAACAATTATGAATCAAGTCCAAGAATTCCAAATTATACTACATGACATCTTTGCGGAAGGCATGACACTTAGCGAGACATTCCAAGTGGCAGCGATGATTGAAAAGTTACCTCCTAGTTGGGTTGATTTTAAGAATTATCTTAAACATAAACGAAAGGAGATGACTATAGAGGACCTTATTGTTCGTCTTCGGATTGAAGAGGACAATAGAATTGCCCTAAAAGGCAGCCATGCGCATACTAGTGCTAGCGCAAATTTGGTTGAGCATGGGCAATCCTCTAAGGGCGCAAAGGGTAAGGGGAAAAAGGACAAACAGAAAGCAAAGGCTAGCAAACTTGGACCGAAGTAAGGGTTGTGAAAAAGAAACCTCAGACGTTCCAAGGGACTTGTTACAACTGTGACGAGCCGGGGCATCGGGCTAACCAATGCAAGAAACCAAATCAAGAAACCAAAGCGTGAGCGTGCGCACATGGTGGATGAAGACGGAATGCCTTTGGTGGCAATGATTTCCGACAAAAGCGCAATGATGGATGAGGTCAATACTGTGACCAACACTCCAAAAGGATGGTGGGTTGATACGGGTGCGACCCATCACGTTTGCACAGACAGAAGCCTCTTTACCACCTTCAATGCGCTTTCTGGAGAAGAGAAGCTATATATGGGAAATGCAGCCACCGCCGACATCATGGGAGAAGGAACGGTGATCTTGAAGTGGACTTCGGGGAAGGAGCTCACTCTAAGCAACGTGTTGTATGTCCCGGACTTGCGAAAGAATCTAGTCTCGGGTTGGTTGCTTAACAAGTTTGGATTTCGTTTAGTGTTTGAAAGTGACAACTTTGTTCTTACTAAACGAGGAATGTATGTGGGTAAAGGCTACGCCCAAAACGGCATGTTTAAATTAAATGTAATGGCTGTCAAGAACATGAATAAAATTGCTACTGCTTCTACTTATATGCTTGAGTTTTCTGATTCGAATAAATGGCATGGTGGATTAGGTCACGTTAATTTTAATTCAATACGCCATTTAATCAATTTAAATTGTATACCAACATTCCATATTGATTCACACTATAAATGTGAAACTTGCGTTGAATCCAAACTTACAAGATCATCATCGAAATCGGTTGAACGAATAACCGAACCCCTTGATTTAATTGTAACAACCCGCACTTTCGTGCGTTGTTACTACTCGATATACTCGTTACGCCTAGCACCAGAGATTCGGATCATAATGTAACTATATCGCATACATCACTATTCGAAGGATCAATCGCGTATTTCCGCAATATATTATCACTATCTCACAATCGAAAACACTAACACTCACGATGACATTGAGTGAGGACCTATTCTACCCTCCTCGGTGGCCGTGATGTGTCGAAACGCAGACAATTAACGCTAACAAAGACTCTCGGGTGATTTCTATAACTCCAGTCGTCGTGACGATGATGACAATACGAGTGAATGGCACAACTCACAATAACGTTCACGATGACATCGAGAAAGGACCAATGCTACCCTCCTTGATGGCTGTGAAACGTCGCTAATAATCGCATACTCAAACGAAAACCGATTGTTATATCGAAACTTTGGAATATGGATACGTAAATATGACCCTTAGTGATATATATATATATATATATACATATATAATAATAATAATAATAATAATAATAATATAACTCAACTATAGAAAGCGCGTGCCTCAAAAACTACCAAAATGATCGAAAACGGAGAAACTCACCGTGCCGGAGTGGCCATCCGAACGGATGAGCCATCCGAACGGATGAGCCATCCGAACGGATTGCCATCCGAACGGATGGGCCATCCGAACGAATGGCCATTCGACCCAAAACCCTCTTCAGCCTTCTCTGTGCTTATAAATAGCATGTCACACTACTGTTTAAGTGATGTGACAGCTCCCACTCGACCAAGCACGCTCCAGGACCCTTTTTCCTCGATTCCTCGCGATTTCGGTAAGATTTCAACCTAAAAACTGGTACTTCTATGATCTACACTCAATTCTACATCATTCTATCTTTTAAAACTCAAATTCTAACCGTGAAATCTACTGATTTGAGGTGTTTTAAGGTGATGTCACCAAGAGTTCATATGAACTTCAAGTTGTGGTCTCATCCCACCATAAACAACTGAGATCTAGGTGATTTCCATATATTTTGATAACAAATCTCACCTAAAACTATGAATTTAACCTAGGAACTGTGCGATTTCGAGTTAAATATGAGAAACCGTCAAGCACGACCAGATCTGGTGGAACGGGGTGATTCCTGGCTGTTAGAACGGGTCGAAACTGATGAAATATCATTGTTTAAAACGATACCGTATCATCTCAGTGAACCCACACGTATTTCTTCCGGAAACACACGAAAACAGTTGATCGGGACGCTAAAAACAGACGCGTTATCCGACCAGACAACATGTCATCCGAACGGACCACAAGCCATCCGACCGGATAGCATGTCATCCGACCGGATATCATGTTATTCGACCGAATGACAATTCGACCCAATCAACAGTTATTCGACCGGATGACTATCATCCGACCCAATCAACTTCCATTTGATCGAATAGCAATTCGACCCAGTCAACTCCCTTCGATCGAATAGCAATTCGACCCAGTCAACTTCCATTCGATCGAATAGCAATTCGACCCATGCAACTTCCATTCGATCGGATAGCAAATCGACCCAATCACGTGTCATTCGACCGGGTGACAGCCATCCGACCCAGATCCATATGTCATCCGATCGGATGAGCCCATCCGAACGGATGAGCACCATCCGACTGAAAAACTGCCATTTTTATATTATTCCCGCGTAACCGTGCATCGTTTACAATACTACTCTATGATTCAACGCAGACGTACTCGCAACCAATCCAATCAAGTTGTATTCTCACTAAATACGAACTGTGAGTATACTTGAAACCTTTTTAAATCGTATTTTGGGTGTAACATACGTTTCTAACAAATCGAACTTATCAAACGAATTATTCAAATCAATCGAATTATCACTTGCGAATAACTGTTATGCATAGATATACGTGATGCTAGTTGCATATGTGCTAGGGCTTATACTCGCGACGCCCCACCATGACTAGTATAGTACTATTGCGCCAGACGGGGTCTAGTTTGCCATCGCATATTCGAGCATCGATGACTTAGTTGGTAGTATCAGCTTTGTGAGTATATATGTCGTGTATTACATTCTTGCATATGGAAATTCGCTACACTTTTTATCTATTACGCTATACATATCAAACATGTATACTCGCCAATACTTTTGTATTGACAAATATTTTTTAACGTATGTTGCAGGTTAGATCGCAGACTATATCAAATCAAGCTAGGAGGTCTAGAAACTCAACTAAAATCTAGGTTGTCGGATTTGTATTGTTCGAGAGGACAAGAAATCTGTGATAACTTATGTGATTGTATTATTTGTTAGTATGGGATAACGAATGTATTAAATATTATCGCAATATAGTTGTTATGGATTCTCTTGAGCAATCTAATTCGCCTAGTGCCGCGCCCCGATGATTCCGCCATCGGTTGGGGTGTGACATTAATTCACACGGATATTTGTGATTTAAAAGCGGTACCCACAAGAGGTGGAAATAAGTACTTCATCACGTTTATTGATGATAGTACTAAATATTGCTATGTATATTTACTAAAAAGTAAAGATGAAGCAATAAGTAAGTTTATCTTGTATAAAAATGAAGTTGAGAATCAACTTCAAAAGAAGATAAAAGCTTTGCGAAGCGACCGAGGAGGCGAATATGTTGCACCTTTTGCCGATTTATGCACAAAAAGTGGCATTGTACATGAGTGTACACCTCCTTATTCTCCACAATCAAATGGCATGGCGGAACGAAAGAACCGCACATTGAAAGAAATGATGAACGCCATGTTGATAAGTTCTGGGGTGAGCCAGGAAATGTGGGGGGAAGCCATTCTCTAGGCTAATTATCTTTTGAACAAGATACCACTCAAAAAGAGAGACGAAACTCCATATGAGTTATGGAAAAGGAAGAAGCCTTCATACAAATACTTGAAAGTGTGGGGGTGCCTAGCAAAGGTGATTGTACCACCTCCTAAGGCTCTTAGGATAGGACCCAAAACTGTTGATTGCATATTTATTGGGTATGCGCATCAAAGTAGTGCACATCGATTTCTTGTACATGAGTCCAAGAATCCTGATGTACACGTCAACACTATCATGGAGGTGAATCCTAACGTTGTGTCTTACTTTGAAAATGTGTTTCCTTTGAGAAGACAAACACATGCAACGTCATCAACACCTAATTTTGAAGTAGGTGAAAGCTCATCTACACCGGTTGATGAGGTAGTTCATGATAAGACACATGAACGACCTGAGGTTGAAGAAAGTGATCGTAGGCGAAGCAAAAGGCCAAGGGTTGAAAAATCCTTCGGTCCAGACTTCGTTAGCTATATGGTTGAGGGCGAGCCCAATACATATCGCGAAGCGGTTTCTTCTTCAGAAGGACCTCAATGGAAAGAAGCAATAAGGAATGAAATTGATTCTATATTGGAAAATCATACTTGGGAGTTAGTAGATCTTCCTCCTGGTTGCAAACCACTTGGATATCGTTGGATATTCAAAAGGAAGATGAAAACTGATGGAAGTATTGATAAATACAAGGCTAGGTTGGTGATTAAAGAATTTAGACAAAAGGAAGGTCTAGATTACTTTGATACCTACTCGCCTGTGACGCGCATAACCTCGATTAGATTGGTTCTTGCTATAGCGACTTTAAGAAATTTGGAAGTTCACCAAATGGACGTTAAAACCGCATTTCTAAATGGCGATTTAGAAGAAGAGATTTACATGGAGCAACCTGAAGGTTTCTCGGCCCCAGGTCAAGAGGGTAAAGTATGTAAACTCGTCAAGTCTTTGTATGGCTTGAAGCAAGCACCAAAACAATGGCACCAAAAGTTTGATCATGTCATGATTGAAAATGGTTTCAAAATAAATGAGTGCGACAAATGTGTTTATTTCAAAGACACAAATGAAGGTTATGTGATTTTATGCCTTTATGTAGACGATATGCTTATCATTGGGAGTAATGATAGGATTATCAAAGCTACTAAAAGCATGTTGAAAGCGAGATTTGACATGAAAGACATGGGTTTAGCGGATGTGATTCTTGGAGTAAAGATCATAAGAACCCAAGAAGGTCTTGTGTTAAGTCAATCTCACTATGTGGATAAAATTCTTGAAAATTTCAACTCGGGAGATACGACGGTAGCTCGAACTCCAGTTGATACCTCCCAACATCTCTAGAAAAATAAAGGAGAGGGAGTTGCTCAGTTAGAGTATTCAAGAATTATTGGCAGTCTAATGTATCTAATGACATGTACTAGACCCGACTTGGCTTACGCGGTGAGTAGGCTAAGTAGATACACCAGCAATCCGTGCGCAGATCATTGGAAGGCTATCACGAGGGTACTTAGATACATAAGATACACAAGAGATTATGGACTGCATTATACCCGACAACCAGCAGTGATCGAAGGATACACTGATGCAAACTGGATATCGGATAATAAAGATTCTAAATCAACAAGTGGTTACGTGTTTACACTTGGAGGAGCTGCCATTGCTTGGAAGTCTTCTAAGCAAACGGTCATAGCAAGATCCACAATGGAATCTGAATTTATCGCCTTGGATAAGTCAGGCGAGGAGGCGGAATGGCTACGTCAATTCGTGGAATATATTCCAAGATGGCCAAAGCCTTTTCCAGCCATATGTGTACATTGTGATAGCCAATCAGCGATTGGTAGAGCTCAAAGCTTGATGTACAATGGCAGATCAAGGCACATGCGACGTAGACATAACACGATACGACAACTACTCTTAACGGGTGTTATCACAATTGATTATGTGAGATCAACGGATAACATTGCGGACCCGTTAACAAAAGGCTTAAGCAGAGAGTTAGTAGAAACGTCGTCAAGAGGAATGGGACTAAAGCCCGTGATAAATGGGAATATGAGGGAAACCTAACTTAGTTGACCGGAGATCCCAAGATCTAAGTTCAATAGGACAACTTAATCATATTACCAAAACGGAGTCACTGTGGGGGAGTACCCCCAAACTAAATAAAAGGGAGTTATATATACTTCCTAGTCCATTCCAATCAGTGACATTGAAGTGAGGCTAAGCATATTAAGGTTAACGATTTTGGGAAATCAAATAACCATGATGCTTTTAATGATTCAGAGGAATCACCTATGTTAGAGAGAAGTAGGGTCGCTTCGAATGGATTTGTGGGGTGCACAAATCCTAGAGCTCTCGCAGAACCAGGCTAGTGTTCCAGGACCATAATAGGACACGACAATGAGGGGTTGGCCAAACCAGGGAGAGTATTGTGTGAAGTATATTGTCGTTTACACAAATGGGGGTATGTTCAAGGACATCGCGTCTACAAACCGCTAGTAAGCTAAGTATGCTTCACAAAAGAAGGTTCAAAGGCAACAACCTACCTATCTTGCAATACTCAACTGTCGAAGTTTATCGTTGAAAAGTATAAGGAAAAGATCGATTTCCATACATGTGGGGGATTGTTGGAAATTTGATGAAAATAGCATTTTTCATGTGGAGGATTGTTGGAAAAATAGGTGAAAATAACATTTTTCACAAATATAGGAAAATGATTTTTTCCTATTTTGGACTAGAAATAAATATAATAAAATAAGCGGGTTTTATATATTTATTTGTGGGTTTGTGTTCTATGTTGGAAGAGCTTCGCAACGAACTAAACCACGTCCAAAACGGAGCTAAGATGAATGAGATATCGATGCTCAAAGTTGGGTGTTTGAAACATTGAATGCTGAAACAAAGGGGAAAGAATCACCTTGTCCCACATCGGAGGAGAGATGGAACTTAAATGGGTATTTAAGGTGGAACTCTCCATCCTTATTGTTTCATGGAAGCACACACTAAGTGTCCTCGCGAAGGGTGCGGAGCACCCTAACTAGCACTCGCACGCGCACGCGCGCTCGCGTGGCGTGGGCGATGAGACGTAATGTGGCGCACTTTACACTTCGCACGCTCGCATCGCCGCTTGAGAGGCGCCTTTGTATTTTTGACCACGTGCGCGTGGTGAATCACAGAGGCTGCAAGGACCAAGTGGTGAAGTGGCATGCAGGTTCGAGGCGCATGACGTGGCAGTACGCGCGCGGGCACAAGTGGCATGAAGGCGCGCGGTTGCGCATGGTGCATGGGTTCTGCTGTGTCGTGCGCGGCGCACCAGAGTGAGCCAATACGGCGCGACTGTGTGGCGTGCTCGTATAGGCTCACAGGTGACGTAGCGCACGCGCGCATGGAAATGAGCCAGATGGACGCACCGCGCATGAGCGTGCTTACCTGCGTGCGCACCAGTGTGTCTTGCGCGCGCGCAGAAGCTTCCAGCATTGAATGATAGTGCAGTTTCAGTTCAGCTTCGTAACTGACGAGTTAACGGTCTTTAACTGAGAATTAAATGACGTATTAAATTGCATTGAAGACGTTTAATGCAATTTAAACCTCTCTTTAATTCTCTTTTGACTGTTTCGACTTAGGAGCTGTATAAATACAGCTCCATACCCAACTGCAGAAGGATACTAGCTAAACAACAGCAACACCAACTTTCTCTCTACATCCTTCTGATCATTTCTTGCTGCTTTCAAGGTAATCTTTGGGTTGTAGGCGAATTCCGACAGTACTACTGCTCCGGCTGTTGTACCCTGGGAAACAAAACGAGTACTCTTGGAAGACTCGGAATTTGTTTTAAGGGAAGCGTGTTGAACACGTGCCTCAGTCATAGTTTTTTTCTGCTTCTTCTCCATTCTTGTATTTGTTTATTTCAGTTGTAATAGTAATTTTTATTTTCCTGCTTTCTTTGTATTGTAATCAGTAATAAAAATTTGTTTATTTTTATTTATTTACGCGAACGGTTCCTACAGCTTTTAGTTATCCATATTTTCAGTGTTAATGAGGTTTCAAATTATTTCACAAGCTAGGAACTTCACCATTACTCTTTTTTCGGGGTGATTTTGCATATGTAGACTCTGTTTATATTTTTAATAACTCTTTTTTTTTTTTTAGAAGTGAAGAAATTGATGGGAATGTATGTGATAAGACTTTAGCTCGTGAGAATCTATGACGGGCGGCTCATCCAAAGTGTTGGGAAAACTATGTATTTAGTGCTAATGATAACATTTAAGAAACACAAATTATCCCTAGTATTGATATGATTAAAATTAGAAACTTTGTGTTATTAAGTTGTTGTTAGTTAACATACATATACCATATACGTGTATCTAAACATTTAATATATACCATAGATTAATATTGAATTAGTCAACTATTGATCAAGTGCGAGAATGAACAAGCTCAACAAATTATTAAGTGTAGTATTCATCAAATACTACATTCACCAAGTGCTGTACATTGCTATAATCAATGGTGAAAAATAAAAGGCATATGTTGATGAAAACTTGAAGATACAAAGATGAAGAATAAAAGAACAAAGAATCAAAGCTTCAAGAAATTAATTGAGAATTAGAGAGAAAATTAATTTAATAGATAAAAATTAAAAAAAAATATCTTAATAACAAGAGTTTAAAATGAACTAAAAAAGTTGATTATCCATTGAAAGAACTTTAAATTTTGAATTTACAAATAACTAGTTGATTTCTTTTCATTTAAAAAGTGTTATCATGATAATGACAAAACATTACCAAAAATGGAAAGAAAGCATTAATCTTAACCAAATTCCGATTTTGAGTAGCTTACGAATGGTTGGCTCGTTTACACCCCTATTTTTAATATCATAACAAGGCAGCAAAATTTAAAATATGAAGAGTAGACTAAAGGGGAAATCTTAACTAGTAGCACTCCCAAAAGCAAGCAAGAAGTAGAACCCGAAAAGGGTAAGCTTCGGTGCAGAATTGGATCTGGTAATGAAGTACAAAAACCCAACATACAGAAACAACGAGACCACAAAAAGTTGTGAAGCTATGCTGTGTGAATCAATGGTGGGTGACCATGGATCTACTGGAAATGGCAACCCGTTTACAACAATATTACTTCGATTTCTGTCGGAAATTTAATTATCGTCCAAATTTGTCCTACCACAATTTTTTTATGCAAATAAATGAGAACCATATAAAAACTGTATTCAATATGTATTTTTTTCATTTCACATTGTATCATATATTCAGTCTCCATGTGTACCACACGCGGTCTAACACTAGTATAAATATAAAGTAGATGTGGCGTTAAAAATTATGCATCACATCTGTAACACTATGTATAAGTGTTAGTAGTTCACAACTTAATAGTGTTCATACATTAAATATTCATCTTAATACACACAAACATGTGTGTGTGTGTATTATCAATGTCATCTGTGTATAATAATATAAAAGTTAGATAGACAAGATACCATGTACCATTCGATAAAAGGTATATGTTCATATTTATTTTAGAAATTTGTTACTTTACGTCTTTACCCTAATAAGAACAGATAAAACGATAAGCCAGTTTAGAGAAACTATAAAGTATTGGGATTCAATGTTTGTATTCTCATGTATGTAAGATCTTGCATGTTTGTATATTTTAGTTTGATTGTGCTTGTAGCCAAATTCAGTTCTAAACATGTTATAGTGCTGAACCAGTAAGAGGTCTGAACCATTAAGTGCTGAACCAGTAAGAAGTCTGAACCATTAAGAGCCAGTATAATCTTTAACCGTTCAGATGCAAATGTCTGACCAATTCAGATTAGAGGTCTTAACCATTCAGACTCTGTATAAATCTTAACCATTCAGAGGCAAATGTCTGACATCTGCTCGTGAAACAAACAATCTGAACCATTAAGTGCTGAGTTAGTAAGAGATCTGAACCATTAAGAGACTCATTAAGAGGTAAACAAACAGCCCCTTAACCTACAATATATGTTAAAAATGGTCTCGATCTTGTGATTAAAGATATGACTCAACGTTGATTAAAGATATGACTCAACATCCGTAACGCAATCAAAGTTATGAGGGACACTTCGTCGTGTCGTCTTTATGATTGTGGTGATTGCTTATTGTACATTAATCTGTCTTATCTTTCACGAGATCATACTAAAAACAATGAGTCTCTTTCAAGACAAGTCATGTTTCCATACTCTTTTCTATGGACCACATATCATTTCTTATAAAAAAAATAGCAAGAAAATAATAAAAGGCAATTTAAAGGGAAAAATTGGAAACTTGAAGATGCTCCACTACCAATAAGTGCACGACCACGACCTTTGGGATGAATGACAAGTCGGCAGAACTTTTGATCACAAACCATGGTAGAAATTAAGATGGAAGTTGATAATTCGACCCATAAGTATCAAATGTAGATGTTTTATTGTATTTGGAGCCCTTATATCATGAGTAGATTAGCCTCAAATGTAGGTGTCTTTTATATGGATATCTGATTATTAATCATGAATGAGTAGATTAATTAGCGTCAAATGTAGATGTTTTATTGTATTTGGAGCTCTTATATCATGAGTAGATTAGCCTCAAATGTAGGTGTCTTTTACATGGATATCTGATTATTAATCATGAATGAGTAGATTAATTAGCGTCAAATGTAGGTTAATTAATCGTTTCAGTTTTTACCTAAAGATTATTTTTAATTCAATTTTTTTTATGGATTAAATTGTTCAATTACATTTTATGAAGAGTAAGCTGCAATTTTACTGCCTGAGATTTATAAGCCGAATCATATTTACCCCCTAAAATGAAAAACAAAATACATTTTTACCCCGCGTATACCTGATTTAATCAATCTTGGGCCCTGCCCTCTAATGCTCTTAAAGTCAAGCATCTCTTGGTAATGGTCAAAGGTGGGGTATTATGGTAATTTCCTATTTCTTTACTCAAGTCAATTACAGACCTTCTATATGGTATCCCAATTCCTTTTTACACCCTGAGCATTCACACCAAAGCACTCTCCATTCCTTGGAATATACCAAGTTTGTTTGTTTAATAGTTTACTTATTGGCAGTTTATTAGAATTAACAGGGTTTAGGTGTTTAATTATGGGGTGTTTATTAAGATTATTAATCGTTGATAAATTTTGATTAAAAAAGTAAGGGTTTACTGTTTATTTTGGGATTATGGGTTGTTTAGGTGTTTAGAGGGTTTACGTGTTTACAAGAGCATGGGCTGTTAATGATCGCTACTAATTATGCTACTGTTAACAACTAATTATGCTACTGTTAACAAGATTATGGGCATGTTTTAAACAGTAACATGGTTTTAAACATTGTATTTGTTAAGTTTTAAACATCAAGTTGGTTTTAAACATCAAATTGCATTTTTTTCCATTTTAGGGGGTAAACGTGATTCCGCTTGTAAACCTCAGCGGGTAAAATTGCAGTTTACTCTTTTATGAATTTCACAAACTTAAAACGATTTTATAGCCATTTAAGATCCAATTTATAAGATCATTCAATCATAAATTCACATATTTAAAAATTTAATATTTGTTATGATTTCTTGAATCCCATGTATATTTTGTCATATCATTATTGCCAAAAGTATTCTAGTAATATTTTATGTTATTCAAATTTCGATTTATATCAAGATTTATTTTAGCTCTTTGCATGTGTTTTATATATGTTTTGTAGATGTGACAACTTCAACCTATTTTGTTATGAACGAGTCGATTTGAGTTATGTTTAATCTCTAACGGGTCAAATGGTTAAAAGTTAAATAAAAATAGTCTAAAAAGGGAATAAATATACTTTGATTGTTATATTATAATATAATTTTTTACTCATATTCAATACCAAGCTATATATATAAGTAACTGGTTACGCTACGTGTCACAATTATGTATGCTCAAGATTTAATAAATAACTGAATTAAATTCTTTACGCTTATTGTTTCTCAACTATGTATTATTTTCTTTATTAATATTTACTTTATGATTATTTAATTTATTTGATTTCTTTGCTAAACTATTTTCTTTATTTTTCCCCGTTTATTAATAACCATTATTTCATTGATAACTCTATGTAATACACGAGTTTCTAACCTAATTTAATAAAATATGTTAGTAAAGATTTATTGTGTTTATCTCCCCAAAGAGATATGATTTGATCATGTTTTCTTTATAATTATCCTCATATCTCTATCCATTGTTGATTAGAAATGTATAATACCTCATTGGGGGTTATTGTATTTATCTCCCCAAAAAGATATGATTTGATCATGTTTTCTTCCACATCATGCCCTATCTCCTACATGTGAGCTCAAAAACTCCCAAAAACACCTTGTTGTGAATGCTCTTAGAGTTTCCATGACACAAAGAACCATTACTTTATTCGACCTTATTAGCAATTAAAAAGCATATCTAAGCGACTAAGCATATGCAGAATATTTAAATAGCTTGGCATATTTGACATTCTTGGTTTCCATTCTCTTCCTTCCTTGATGCTAGTTTTGAGTGGCGACAGCATCTTACCATATTTCTTGCATATTTGACATTCCTCGTATCTCGATTATCATGCCAAATTTCCGTCTTGGAATTTTAATTTTGAATTGCATAAAGACCATGTGTAGTGGTCAACACAATAACACCCCACCCTTGTGCGTTTTGCACCATGTGGCAACCCAGTCAGCAATGGAGCATTATGTGGCGTTTTCTAAGATGGGTGTAGTGGGGATGTGGGCATTGTGAGGCATTATGTTTGTAATAAAATTAAATAAAAAAACATCAAAAAAATCTGATTGGTTTTACAAAAAGGAAAATGAAGGTGATTGGACACAAGAAAAGGGGCTGGGCGCGGAATATAGCACGCTCCTCACATTTTTTTTTTCAAAAAAACACCCATGGGGCCGAGAGTGGGCGTGCTTTGGGCGTGGATGGCATTAAAAACGCCCATTTCTTCACGAGCACGCAAGGTCTAACAAAATAAAAAGAAAAAGAAAATCACCAAATAGCCCCGTTGACCTGCGGGAGTAGCTTTGACTTTTTTTGAATTGTCGGTGTAACGCTGATTTTTGGTCTCCTGTCACATGACACAACAAATTACTCTCCTGCACCACTTTTAAGACCAAGAGGTATGGGGGCCGGCTTAGGCCCGGCGCCGGTCCCCCACACCGCCCCCCTCGGCCCATTATGTGATAACCGGCGTGCTGAAGACGTTGAAGACGGGCCCATGTTTTGAAAATATAGCCGTTGAACGGCTATATACATTTAATTAAAAAAATTCCCCTTTTCTATAAAACCATCTCATTTTATACCATTTTTCTCTCCACTTTCAACCCAAAACACTCTCATTTTTATACCATTCTTTTATTAAAAAATATCTTTTCATCCACAATGGCATCTAATTCTTGGTGGTCCTCGGGTTCTTCGGACGAAGAGGAGATGATTTTCGCAAACACTGTAGTAAAGGCGGCGCAGATTCTTATGGAGGAGGAAGAGGAAGACGACTCGTCTGAAAGCGTTATTACCAGAGGAATACGGGTTAACAGAGATCGCGAAGGTTTGTCATTAATAAATTTTATTATCCTTATTCCTTATTTACTCGTATTTATATATTTTTTACGACAGGAGCGCACGAGAAATTGGTGAACGATTATTTTTCGGATGTACCCCTTTACAATGCCGACATTTTCAGACGAAGGTTCCGAATGAGTCGCCGGTTATTCACCCGGATCGCTGATGATTTGGCGGGGCTAGACCCGTTTTTCACGCAACGACCCGATGCTCGGAATTATGAAGGGTTCACCACGTTACAAAAGTGTACTGCGGCCATTCGCCAACTGGCGTACGGGACAGTGGCCGACGCTTTGGACGAGTACTTACAGATGTCGGCAAGAACTACGCATGAATGTTTGTATCGGTTTTGCCATAATGTGGTGAAACTGTATAGCAAACAATATTTGCGGAAACCAAACGCGTATGATGTTCAACAGTTGTACCAAGCCCATGAAGCAAGGCACGGGTTTCCGGGAATGCTTGGTAGCATTGATTGTATGCATTGGGCGTGGCATAACTGCCCGACTGCGTGGCGAGGCCAATACACGCGAGGTGATCACGGCCATCCAACCTTAATGCTTGAGGCCGTGGCGTCACAAGATTTGTGGATCTGGCATTCTTTCTTTGGTCTCCCTGGTTCACTCAACGATCTCAACGTGCTATACCAATCGGCGATCTTTAGCGATGTCGTTAATGGAACCGGTCCGGACACCCGTTTTACAGTTTCTGGGGTTGAGTATAGAAGCGGGTATTATCTTGCTGACGGAATATATCCGTCTTGGTCTACAATTGTCAAGACTATTCCATTTTCCTGAGGACGAAAAAAGGAAAAATTTCGCCAAACGTCAAGAAGCTGCAAGAAAAGACATCGAACGTTGTTTTGGTGTTTAAAAAAAATGGGTCATCATTCAACAACCGGCACGTGCGTTCACACCGAAGATGTTGCGCCTTTGTATGTACGCTTGCATTTTGCTCCATAACATGATTATTGAAGACGAAGGTCGGGCGATTTGTGAGTATGATGAGAATGCATCTTACGGGAATACTGTCCCGGTAGATCCGACGCAACAGGATTTAAACTCGTTTGCGCTAACCAACGACTACACGCATGCAAACCTTCAACAGGATTTGGTAGAACATATATGGAACAACGCAAACGACGGGGACGGTGACGAAGACGAGTAGTGTAATCTTTTTAAATTTTAAATGTTGTCTTTTTTAGGTTATGTAATTTTTATTTATGTTATGTAATGAATTTTATGTCTTATTTTTTAATTTTGAATTGTTTTTTTAAAGTTAAACAAATAAAAAAGTTAAACAATAAAAATTAAACATTAAACAATAAAATTTAAACAAATAAATTTTAAATTAAACAATAAAATATTATGTGGGGTAGCCCCATCATCCACCCCCCTCAAAAATGGAGGAGGTCCATCCTCCACGGGATGGTGATGTGACGCCTACGTGGCGGCCCATCCTCATGGGGATGAGCCTCCCCATACCCACTAGTCTAATACGCATTTATGCTCCTGCACCGACCTTTCATCTTCTGAACCAAGCCTACGCCATTCTTTCCATTGCCACCATTTTTCCTGCGCCAAAACGGTTTTCGTGGCTATTTTTATATTGTATCTAGTTAACATGGCTATTTTAATGATTTTCCCTAAAAGAAAAGTCAGTATCTTTTATGTAAATAGTTTTTTAAATATTGAATGCTCATTTTTAGTCATTCCTTTCTTACGTTTTGGTTCTACATTCAATTTAACTACTCTATAACGGGACTAGGGCAAACTTTAAGAAATCGATCGACTTGAACCCGCCGTTTGATCCGCCCACATGCAAATAAAAAGATATGGACCGCGCTTGTTTTTTATTAAAAAAAACATAGTTGTCAATTTGTCATTCGTAGAGCGGACTTGGGTAGAAGAAACTGGTTTCACTCGACTTTGTAGTGTTTTTTATATGTAATATGTAAAACCAAAACTGATAACACTTGGTAGAGTGGTTAAACCATGTTCATTCAATCGAACATAAGGGGTCTGAACCCTACTTGGAAGTGTTTTTGTTGTTTATTTTTTTCCGTTAAGCATAAGTCTGGGTTTTTTTTTTTTTAATAATAATAGAACCAAAACTTTACATGCTCTGATTCCTTTTGCCGCCACTCTTCCCATCGGCTTCTTCATCTGGCCGAAAAATATTGAAATCCGACCTTTCTCTTGCTTAATCGGCCCAGAGTCCTCATGCCTCTACGAGTCAACAACCATGAGCAAACATCGGTTCGACAACCTTCATTAGTTGATTTTAGTTATCTCTATTTCTAGTGTTATTGGGGTTTTAAATGTATTTGTAGGAGTTCTTTAGGACTCTCTTTTCATTTTGTAGCTTGTATGATGAGAGTCCTTGATAGAAATGGAAAATAATCAAATAGATCATATACACTTCTCTTAACATATTTTTTGGATGATCACTTGTTTAGGACAGTTCACCTTCGTCTTGTTGATAGACATCCGATCACCAAAACTTAGTGACCCATGTGAAAATCTCATGGGTCCGCCCGATACTGATCATTTATGGACCAACTCAAGGGACACAAATGGCTAAACAGCTAAAGAAAGGTTAGTCTGAATTCAACTAACCCATGTGCTTCTTAAAGTTATCAAATCATTCGAGTCGAGTTTGAGCTTAGTATGCTGCATCAGTGGCGGAACTAGAAGAAATATCCAGGGGTATCCCAATTTTTTTACGGTACATTTATAGAACGGAAATTTTTTTTTTACCTACATTACGGGGTAGGGCCGATTCTGAAAATTCAAGTTCACTGGACGAGCCAAAAAAAGGCCCTTAGGCCTTACCGAATTAAATTTTATAAACTAGTTTTTTTTTAAATTATTAGTATTTAGGTTAACGAATCAATATTGAGCATATCACATTTGGGTTAAGCTTTATGAATTAATATTGGCTATAAGTTTTTAGGTTTTAGATTGGGCTAGGTTTATTTTAAATTTTTAGATCGAAATTAAACAATTCAAGAACTCAAGAAAAAAAGAATACTCACAACTCACAATCAGCACAACATCAGCGACTTCAGCCAATCAGCCTGTTCGATGATTATTGTTCTGAACTGTTTCAGCAATCAGCAGCGACACCTTCAGCCCATGTTCAGCGACTTGGTATCCTTGTTCAGCGACTTCAGCGTTCAGCCCACTCGGTTCAGCAATTAGCATAACAACAGCAGTTCAGCACTTCAGTCTTCAGCGACAATGCGACATACATCCCTCCTGCAGTCCTGCTCGACGTTTGGCATCCTGCTAATGTGCCGTCCATTCAAACTTCAAAGGCTTAGGCTGTTATTTAGTTTGTAAACAATTTGGGCTTATTATTTAGTTTGTAATTGGGCTTATTATTTAGTTTGTAAAGAATCTCATTTGGGCTTATTATTTAGTTTGTAAACAATCTGGGCTTATTATTGGTTTGTGAACATTTTTTTAGAGGTGTCCTCGTAGTTGTTTAGGGGTGTCAATTGTATAAAAATCGAAAAAAAAATTACACTACCGGTAAAAAGTTGAGCCCTAGCCCGTGCTACGGCTGGTTCTAAGCCAGATCTGCCCCTGTGCCGCATTACCAACCAAAACGAGCCTATTGGACGAACTTGGTTGCAACTTGAGCTCGTAATAGCCATGCCCAGAGCTTTAGTTTGCGAGCCACGAGCCGGTCTAAGCAAGTTCAACACGAAACACTTTGTGCATATTGTAAAGGTAGAATAATTGCAAGTTACTGAGTATATGTCCAAATAGAAACTCATGTTAAACATGTATGTTAATATCGGTATCATCTAATACATACAACAAATTGCATGAGAGACTGATAGTTTTGAGTTAAGTTGATGGACTGTTGTCATCTGGTACCTCTTTTGCACGGTTGACTTTCCTAAGAGCTTGTCTTAGGCCGATAACGATAAACAAGTTGGTCAAAGTGAGAAGCGATTCCGCACCACCATGTAACCAATCCACATTTGATAAGGAAGTTCCATACTGCACCTTAGCTGTTCCAAAAGACTCAGAATTTTTACACACATTCAAAACAAAAACAATATTCATTTTCTAAGTCTTTTTTTATAAAGAGTAAATTACTTTTTGAGTCCCTGAGTTTTAGTGGTTTTAACCACTTGAGTTCAAAATCCAAAAGTTCAATGCCCTGAGTCCCTAGCCATTTATTTTATAATGTTTTGAGTCCAATTTTGTATATTTTATAACGATTTGGACTCAAAAGGACTCAAATGGTTATAAAAAAAAGTGTCTAGGGACTCAGGGCGTTAAACATTTTGATTTTGGACTCAAATTGTTAAAACCACTAAAACACAAGGACTCAAAAAGTAATTTACTCTTTTATAAATAAACAATAATGTGAATATAAATCCTTATTACTTTGTGTGAAGGGATTAAAAAGATCCAATTTGATTAATACATGCATCAAGATTGACTAACATAAGTGTTGGATTACTTCTTTAATATAAAGACTGCAAATTTGTATTAGCCTTACACATTGGAAAATTATGTGATCAAGAGTCAAGTCGAAAATGCAAACTGGTTTGAAAAATATTGTATCGAGATTGACTTGCAACCATTTTTTTCCTATGGGTATCGCATTTCGAGCAAAGAGTTTAACCGTTCAATTGGGAAACAAAATTGAAGCTGGGAAAGAGGAGATTACCGTATATTCCTGCTGGGACTGCATGCGATGAAAAGACGCGAAAAAAAACACCATCACAGAGAAACATAGTTAGATCAAGTGTATTTGATTGAACAACAAATGTACTTTGAAGGTAAAAACAAAAGAATAAATTTGACAAAAACTCTCCAATGAGAGTACAGAAAGATGATTTGAACCATAGCTCAAGCAAATTATATGTTTTTAATATCAGAACCAGTCAACAAGGTATCACAATTAGGAGTGTGACTGTGTAAGGATACTTTATTAGAATAATGCCAGAGTTCATCATAACAACCCATTGTGGGCAAAATAACATGTTTGTTTTAAAATGCAAGCATCGGGATTCAGGTGCACATAATGAGATCGCATCACATGCGCGATGTGTTCCCATGTCGCGCATGTGATGCGATCTTATGCGTGAGCTGATGCGGCACCTTATGCAGTTGACAGGTACTTGAACAAATTAGACCGTCGATTGCAATGGGTCTGAGTTTTGCAAATCTGAACATCGATTCACCAATGTGTTATTTGAACAAATTAGACCATCGTTTGAACAAATCTGACTAGAGATAACAAGAATATCTTATACTTTATTGTTTAAAAGTTAACAACATGGCCGGCCCTGATGGTGGGCGGGGAGGACCACCGGCCAGGGCACGTCATTTAAAAAAAAACCCGATATTTATATGTAAAAAAAAGTAAATTAATAGGGTATACCCATATAAACACCAACATAGGCCCACTTACAAAACTATTTTTCTGGTTTAGATTAGTTACTAGCCGATTGTCATTAGGTTTAGATCGCCTAATACCCAATTGCGTTACGGCCTAAGGGCATGTTTTTTCGAGTTCGAACAGGATAAACGAATTCTCAGAGCCGGCCCTGGTTAACAAGTTCATTCAAATAAATTTTTAGTATTTTCTTTAATAACAATCGCCTCACATACACGCATCAGCTTTTGGGACGAAAACGCATCAGAGTGCAGCAGTTTCCTAAACTACTGATTTTGGACATATTACAGAATGTAAAATCAAAAGAAATGATGCATAGCATGATTTCCAAATAAGACGCAATTCACAGTAAACTACAAGTCAAACACAATTCAGTCAGTCATTTCATCAAACACTTGGCAGGCATCCAATCAAAACCTAAAACACCTCCACATCATGCAACAAACCAAAGGGGGAAACTAAAACTTAACTGGTGGCACCCACAAAAGCAAGCAAGAAGTAGAACCCAAAAAGGGTAAGCCTGGGTGCAGAATTAGATCTAGTAATGAAGTACAAAAACCCAATGTACGGAAACAAGGAGACAGCAAAGAGTTGTGAAGCTATGCTCTGTGAATCAATGGTGGGTGACCATGGGTCTACTGGAAATGGTAATGCGTTTACAGCAGCAAAATTGATTCGGTTTGTGTTGGAAAGTTTTGGGTTTGTGGAGGAATTGAAGTTGAACTGTTTGGTTTTGTTGGGATAAGGATAGTTGATGGTGACATTGTTTCGATTTAATGAGCAAGAAGAAGAAGAAGATAGTAAGATTGGGTTAGTGTAATGCGTTTGAAGAGAGTTGATCATTGTAGGTTTAACGAGATTTGTGAAGAACATGAAGTTCCTTATCTATGTTTGGTAGTGTGTTGTGTCTTTTACACGTGTAGTTTGTTTAAGGAAAACGGGAAAATGTTTGATTTTCCTAATCACAGGCACCCACTAGATGAAACGGAGTATTTCGAAAGTAACCTAAGTCAACCATCAATTGCGGGAAAAACTTGGTAAGCCATCCGCCCGTAGGAACAACAGTGAAATTACCGGTAAAACCTGTTTGGCTCAAGGATCGAACTCAAGTTTTCCTATGTCTCCTATCATTGCCCACCATTGTCTCACTCTGCACCAAATGAGAGTTGAACCTACATCTCCAAGATAAATGCAAACATTTCACCACTTAATCTAGCGATTGTTGACAACCTCCTTAGAGTTAAATGTAAAAATCGTGCTTTAATACTTTTGCAACTTTTATTCAATATTCAAAACATTTTTTTAATTGGACCCACAATGTTTAATTTTTGTTGTTATTTCCGTCCATTTAATGTTCCGTAATTTTCACTTTTTTCGTTTTATTGTAATTCATATTTCAACTTCAATCATTTGTAATTCGAGACTTAATCATAATTGAGAATATATTTTGTATTATTTTTATTTATCATATTTACACAATAGGTAAACAATCACGAATACGTGGTTTAACTAAAAACCAAGACATACATCGAGATTATATTTTTGTTTGTGTTTCAATGTTATACATACTTACATGCTCCTTAAAATGCTCAAAACATGCCTAAATATACTTTTATAGCCCTTACTAACCAACTAAGCAACTAAAGGGACCCAAATGGAATTTTTTTGAATTTTGGGGGTCCCTAGCGGACTGTATACAACCCCTTAAGGTCCGCATGGGGTGGTTCTGGCAACAGGTTCGCGAATCGTGTTGTTTTGAACTTTCCCTTCTTCCTAACTCCGGACCACCTTCATTAATACCCAAACCCTAATTCCCACTTATAAATACAACACTCTCACACCTCTAAATCACTTCCAAACTCTCTCTAATATTCACATTTCTCAACACTCCCACACCTCCTAAACACTTTCAACACATCCAAATCACTTCCAAACTCTCTCTAATCTTCACATTTCTCAACTTTGGACTAATACTTCAAGCTTCCAAAACAGTGAGTTTTGAGCTTGTTCTTGCACTTTTTCTCTTGTTTTTCTTTTTCTCCTTATTTAGATAACCTATAGGAGTATTATCACATGTTTACCAAGGTAAACAAAGATGGTAAACCACCATTTTTGAGGTCTAAGTTTGGATTTTTCTTGATTCTTTTTAAACCTTTTTCAAACACGTTCATCTTTACTTTGTTTTTGGAACATCTTCAAGTTACCAACAATTTTTTTTTGTGTTGAAGGACTTGGATTGAGGTTTTATTCCAGAAACTTTGAGGTCATATACCTCCATATCATATTCTTGTAATTCTCTAAGTGTGTAAGACTACACCAAGTCTCCAACCACACCATGTTAGAAGCACTCATCTAGTTATCCTCACTTGGTTACTTAGCAAATTAGATAGGTTACTTATGTGTATCTTACTTACATTCATGACCATCCGAATCATCAATCGTGTTGATGATTTGGTGTATTGGTGAATTCTTGAGGTTAATAGATTTAATCCTACCTCTAATGCTTCACAAATTCTTGATAATAATAATAATAATAATAATAATAATAATAATAATAATAATAATAATAATAATATATACAAATCTAGAATACACACTCCAAAAAACTAAACCATGATATCCACCCATCCATGGTTGGATACAATATGGTAATGTGGAGGAATATCTTGATCTTATATTTCCTTATTTGGGGTTCTAATGAGTGTTTAACACTCATGAAAACACAAACTAAAAATAGTGTCCAAATAAGTGTCTAAAGCAAGATATGTTTAATGTAATTTCACACTTGTGAGTTTCTTTATATTCCAACCTCCAAGTCCTCATACTCATACACCTTTATTTACCTTTTTAGGGTAACTTTGGTGATTCCATCCTTCAAAACCGCTCACTCACTTTTGTGGAAATCTTCGCAAACCGTGAGTTCATGCTTGACCCATTTTACGCGTTAAACACCATTTGGGTTGTAACATGTATCCGTATTAAACATATTTTCACACACATACAATCAAACTTATGCAAACACTCAATCCTTTAATATGCTTATATGTTATGCATGCTAGAACATTCTTATGCTTAGCTAATATCATTAACTTTGCAAGCCTCCTTTAACATGTATAGCGTTGTAGGATTAGCACACCGCCTGTTTTGTGGGTCAATGTTAAATATTCTTTACGGTCTTATTCCCTTGGTGATAAGGTTACGCTAGTGCCAGAATTTGGATTGATATTTAGTACATAATGTAGTAAACTTTAAACATGTGGATTTGAGATTTATTCATACTTATGTTATGTAGACAAACTAGTATACTCACTGACATAATTTGTGTTGACGGATATTTTATACATATTACAGGAAATGTTTGATGATGATACTACAAGAAATCTACTTAGGGTGAATTTAGAAACTCACCAAATTTTACTTATGCATTTGGATGTTTTAGTTTTGTACTTGCAATTGTTTTTGTATTTCTTTCTTGAAACAATGTAATGCTTATTTTGATGAAATGAAATTTTGAATTTTAATTTATTATCACAAATTTAGTCTTATGTTGTCTTTGAGCAATCTATTACATCTCGCCTTGATGTTTCCGCCATCAGTTGTGCTGTGACATATTGGTATCAAAACCATAACTATATGGAATTAGGAAAATTGTCATGTTTGACCTAGTCCATAGTTAAGAAACCCGCACGAGTGTTACTTGTGTTTATTCGACCATTCTCTTATCTTTCTTAAAAATACTTGATTCTTCCTAATTTGCTTCTTATCTATCTTTTGGTCTTAAAATATGTCTTTCCTAAAGCGAAGCTACACTACTACACGAAGACACTCATATTTCACAAACGAAACGACCTCACCAAAATAGGAGTGAAACCCTTACTTTGGTGATGACTTTCAATCCGCTATTATTTATTTTACGAAATTTTACCATTAAGATAGGAGTGATTTGGCAATTTCACTCACCAAACTCTTGTGGACCTTTACCAACGAGATAGGATAAATTCCTTATCTCGATGGATAAGTACCAAGCCATGTTTAGGGAATGACACCACCAAGTTAGGAGTGATATCCACATCTTGGTAACTAACCCCTCTTCTTGATTTTCAATCTCTCCAAAGTCTCGAGCTTTCGATTGACAAAGGACATGTAGTAACCGAATCGAGCCCCTAATAGGTCGCCTGTTTCGTTTTAGCCAGAAACGAAACGAACTAGTCTCAAGGGTTTCAAAAACTATTTCGAAAACTCCCACTTGACTCGCGATCTCTAACTTCATGATACTTGTTCGCCATTTATCTTGATCTTGATCTTGTACTTGAAGAATTACAATAATAAATTTGAAAATACAATAAAACCAAATCTATTCTAATCCTATCTATTACATCGGCTCCAATATCCACAAAAATACAAATAAAAAATGCTATTACATCGGATCCAATATCCGCAAAAAAATACAAATCAAAGATAAAACCATAACAAACACAACCATGACAAGGGTCATAACCTAGGGCTCGATTCACATCACAATCCATAGACAACCAAAAGCTTTTGAACTTTTGTCAAAATAAATAATTTTTTACAAATAGAACTTAGATCAAAATTATAACTTTACCATCTATACGCGTGTAACCGTGGCTCTGATACCACTGTTGGGAATCATGGTATCAAAACTTGAAGCGAAAGCGGTTTACATATTTAACAAAAATCGATTATATACATCTATAAACATGGCCGATTTTGAGTTTATAGAATATGTTTGATTTATTAATCCGATTAATAAATATTCTCAATCAGGGTCAATGTTATACGCATATAAACAAACAAATAGAAAAACAAATATTAGTGGGTTTTAGAAATCAACATTTGACAACTGCACCGGGATTGTAACACGGGGGTTACAACGAATCCTCGCTAGTGGGAAGTTCACAACCGAGCACGAGATACCCAAAGGTAGAACCGACCAAAGAGATGAGGCGGCGGAGGTGCTCCGGTTCGTGGTAGGTGGTAGTGGCCCTAAGAGGGAGTCGACCAAACTTGGGAAGGAGGCTAGGGTTTTTGTTTTTGATAAAAGATGTAATTAGGGTTTGCACCTTAATGTTCCTTTATAAAAACCAATCTTACATTAAGCCCCTATGGTTATACAATTATAACCTCCTAATAATAATCTAATTAATATTAAGTCCCTCAAGTTTAAACTATTATTATTTCACAAATAATAATCCACTTACTCGTGAACATATACGATTCGTGCACCAACGTGTAACTCTTCGGATCGTACCGAGTTGGTTACGTTGATGAAGTGCGTGCGGGTGTGTATATTTTTAGTTATATTTTTAGCTCTTTTTACTCGCTGATTTCAAGTTTTAAATTTATAAAACACGATATTCCACTATCACTCTACACACACGCTAGGGCAAGTATACCCATTGCAGACATAGTATAGTGATGGTAAGATACCGAGGTCGTCCAAGGACACAAGAGCTTTTAGTACCGGCTTATCGTCAACGTCTAATCGAACCAACTATTGAGAAAAGATTTTTAAGCTAATAAAAAGATAAAAACAGAAATTAAAAATAAAATAAAAATGATAGACAAGAAAGAATCACTTGGATCCAACTTATCTTTCATGTACCATTTTGATGATTTCCGCACTTTGGGCATTTTAAGAGATTATCTTAGTTATAGTAGTAGGCCCCTCTTCCAAGTCGACGTTACCCTCAACCTAGTGGTTTGAGTCAGCAAGGATACAATCCCACTAGGTCGGAATATTGAAAGATAATTAAGTAAGTTATTAATGCAAAATGTGGTGGACCCCTCTTCCGAGGCGGCGATCACCCTCAACCCGTTGGTCTGAGTCAGCAGGGATACAGTCCTCGCGAGGTTGGTTTAAAGTTTTAATAGTAGTTTAAGAATAAGAGGCTCATGCGTTTTTGCACCTCTCCCGTGGTGGGTAATGCCCGCTCCGACTCGTGAGGTGTTACTGGGCTTGAACTAGGTTCTTGCAAGATCTATACATTGAACGAGACATAGAATTACACAAACCACCTTTCTAATCTCCCTTTCGGGTTAATTAACATGCTTTATATAGACCGTAAAGACATGAACATGTTGAGTCAACGAACATATGAAGAATGTTTGAATAAATTCGCCTTCAATATAAAAAAAAACTAATTATTAAAGTAATTAATACATACTCACTTAAAAAGTAGCCAAAGTTTGAAAATCATAAAAGAAATACATAAAAGATATGTCTTCACCAAGTGATGTAAGAATTTAGCCAAGCATGGCCTTTATTTGACAAAGATTTTTACGATCAATCTTGGATCCCGAGACTACACACACTCTAAAGATGGAAAAATGGATGATGGTGGTGGATGGTGTTGTTGTAGTGGTGGTGGAGTGGTGGCAAGTGAGAGAGAAGTGATTTGCCAAGGCAGGGCCGGCCATTCGTGTGCCCTGTTCAAGCTCGAAAAAATGTGCCCTTCGGCTTTAACAAAATATATAAATGTAAACTAGTTTTTTATATAACTGTTCATGAAATCATAGTATTCGCTCAGACCAAACAGAGATACTACGGCTATGTGGTTCAGGTTTCGGGTCGATCGGTTCAACGACTCGGGCCAAATAAGGTTTATCACATAATAAAAAACACGATACAGTAAGAAAAAATGAAAGTAGCAAATACATTTCCAATTTCTCTAAATGCGGTTTACTTTTCTCAGCACAATCCACACCAAAATCAATTCCCAGATCAAAACTAGTATCATCTATTTTAGATTAAAAAAAAACCCTTAAAAAAGAATTATATTGGTATACTCTTAAAATATCATCTATAACAGCAAGCATGACTCGATCCAGGGCTTTCAAGTTTGGAAGCAGGGAACTTAACCACTAAGCCATTCATCTAATCATATTGGTATATTCTTAAAAAAGAATTATAAAATATATAAGATTTTTTTTTAAACGTGCCCTTCGGAATCTCGGGCCCTGGCCGGTGGTCCTCTCCGCTCACTTCCAGGGCCGCCCCTGTGCCAAGGGATGAGTTGAAGTGGAACCAAGGACTTTTATTTATAGCTGTCTTCAGAAGCTTCAACACGGCATGTGCCCGGCTGGCACGGCCCCGTGCCCATCTCTCTCTCTCTCTTCCTCATTAGCTGCTTGTCAGATGTTGTACTAACACGGCCCGTGTGTTAACAGCATGGCCCATGGCCAAAGTACTTGTTGTACTATAACAAATTCTGAAAATCTTTGAGTTGACCATGCCCCGTGTTGTTTTAACATGACCCCGTGTTGGCTGCCATTTTTGTCTTTTGCAGTTGTCTTTTTCTTCTGCCAGTATCCATCTTCGGACACGGCCCCGTGTCGGCCTTCTGTTCTTTGTTATTTTGAGGTTTGGATGTGAATTGGGGCTTGGCGAGCTGCGGCAATTCCTCCATTACATTTATGTGGGGTTTTGCTGTCTTTTTGCTCCTTTTGCAAATTTAAGCTCTTTTATCCCTGAAAACATAAAAGGAACGAAAACGTGAGCTGTTTCCAACATTAGTACTAAAAAAAGGTTGCTTTTACGTCGAATTTGACATAATTTATATGATGTATTTTCATCACATCAGTTGACTTTAATTACGATCGGACATATACATATCTCCAACAAGGTATTAGTCGTCTAATGACTCGGTCTTCAGAGCTGACTTGGATGCCTTATTTAACCATTCGAGTCGAGTTTGAGCTTAGTATACCGCATTACCAACTAGAACAAGCTTATTGGATGAACCTAGTTGTAACTTGAGCTCGTAATTTTTATTATTTAAGCAGCAAATACGTTATGAATTTACATCAAGATAGTTGGTAAACGGGCAACAAACTACGCCGCTAGTCCGCTACCCCTTTTTGAATAGCAAAACTAAGTCTTTTAAAAACTACGTCCATAGATCTCGGGGTCATAACATTACTATGCATGACCCTTTGAACTCGACGTAATAGTAATGCCCAGAGCTGTACTTTGCGAGCCATGTGCCAGTCTAAGCAAGTTCAACATGAAACGCTTTGTGCATGTTGTAAAGGTAGAATAAATGCAACTTACTGAGCATATATCCAAATAGAAACTCAAGTTAAACATGTATATATGATATATTAATAGCTGTACTTTATAAGTCCTCTTTTATAATTAAACAAAAATGCAATTAAAAATCCCGATTACTTTGTGTGAAGATGGGATTTAAATGATTCAATTTGATGAATACATACATCCAAGATTGACTAACAAAAGTGCTGGGTAACTTCTGTTGGAATTTCGTGTAACTTTTAGAAAATAAATTTAGTCAATTTGTCAAACAAACTGAACGCAGCGGAAAACATGTACGCGAGGTTCGGTTCTAAACCGATTCCAGCAGTCTTGGTTTTAAATTGCGTAATGCGCTCTGATGCGTTTTGGTCCAAAAATCTGATGCGTGATGCGCAATGCGTGATGCGCACGCATCACGTATACTGGACGTCTCTTAGTATAAAAGTACCATAAAATAATCATACATATAAAAACTACTTATAACAAACTTATAAAACATACTTAATCTTTAAAATAACAAAACATTAATAAACATACTTAGTCTTTAAAATAACAAAACATTAATAAAACATACTTAGTCTTTGACATAACAAAACACTTAAAAGGTAAACATACTCTTAACTACTAGTTTCTAATCAATTATCATTAAATCATCAGAAGTACCACCCAAACGTCCATCTCTTTCATCATCATACTCCCCGATATCTTCTTCAATCTCATTTTCATCATATAGAGCATGTCGTTAATAGCCATTTTATTACCTAACATAACACAAAAGTCAAAATTCCAATTTCCAAGGCTTATTTTCCAGAAAAGTATCTTTTTTCAGCTGTGTAAAGCTGTGTAAAATAAAAAAAAAAATAAAAAAAGGGTGACTCTTCATTTTCCCTCCAAAGCCAAAATAAAAAATCCCTTCATTTTACATGTTGCACGCATCAGACCGCATATTGCAATGCCTCGCATCATGCGATATCACCGCATCACTGCCGCATCACGTAATAGTCTCGCATCGTTACACCTGATGCGCTATTTCCACCGCAACGTGCGCATCACGCATTATGCGCGCATCATGCGCGCATTTTAAAACCAAGCCAGCAGTGATCTCATTACAATCAAAATAGGTTAAAATAAAATAAAGAATCGTGACATCCAAGAAAGACACCTTGGTTCAACGAACGATCTCGCTAGATGATCGTCGACCACGAAATTTGATTTGTTCGTTTGAAACGATTTCAAACGAAACCTAAATCTAAAGAAAATAAAGTTCAAAACCTTACCTTATGCGTAATCGAACTTATGCGTAATCGAAGAAACAAAAGGGTTTGTTTACTAGCCAAATAAAACTTCAAAAGGAATCTACTCCTTCCCTTTTCTTTTCTGTTTGCGACGACAAAGAATGAAGAAAACCACCTCCTTCTTTTGTTCGTCAATAAGGAAACAAGTCCACCTTCACAATTTGTTTTGCTTTGTTTTCAATTTACATCCCTTTGAAAAACGTCCAGAAGCTAAAATCAACTGAGAATACCCTTTTTAAATTAATTACTAGTCATCTTATATAAACTTGCGTATCCCCTTTTAATAGGTACCAAACTTTTAATAGATAATAATAATCAAGATGTTATGAAGTTTAAAGATATATAAGGATTAAGATTTGTAATCTAATTACAACTCTTCATAATTATCTCATAATTAAAACAATTATCTCTATTCTTCTAATTATATAATAATTAACAACATATATAATTTAATGTTATAATTAACAAATTAGTTATAATATTAAATCTGGTTCTCCGTAATTATTCTAAATAATTACCTGTTTCTTTATTACGCTTATTATTTCGTGATCCGATGATTAACAATTAAAACACCGTCAGTTGTTCGTTGCCCAAAGTGTAACTCTTTGGGTCGTACCCTGACGGCAACCTCGAATTTTAATCGGACAATTGAACATTATATCCAAAAATCTCCCACTTGGTCGATTGGCCGATTAAGTATCAATGTAGACAATAGTGGGTGCCTAGCTGCATCATATTGCCCCCGGCAAGGTATGACAAATTTATGTCAACTAATTCTTTGCACTAATCAAACCCTTGGTTATGCAAATACTATAGCCCTGGTTATCGACTCATTTATCCCTCTGTATTGAACACTTGTTGAACATGAGACATGGATCCAAATCATTCTCATATATTATTCAACCATTTCTAATTTCGTTCCTGATTTGAAGTGGTTTATCCAACTACTACTAGTTCGAGCGTGGCCACGCGTTTAACACCAGTTCAAACCAACGAAAGGCGCCAGAGTGTTCTTCTTCTAAGTATAGAAGTACGGATCCCTTTGGCTACAAACAACTCCCACTAAACTTCAGATCATTCCCAAAACTATCCTTATTACTGCCAGTTACGTACAATGTTAGATAGAATCAAAGAGCAACCATTCATTTAAGTTAGTTCTACTATGTACCGCAGGTCTAAGGATACAATGATCGTACCTATTCAAAATGTCTTATGACTAAGATCCATGAAGATCATTTTGAAACGAGTTACGCCCAATATGATTCAACTAATCATATTAGCGAATATGGTTCTCAACACTTTGTGTGTCCATTATATGGATCAACCATCTAATTCACAATAGTCTTTTACCAGATTGGTTCTCACGAATCTGATGGACTACGGACATTTTTAGAATACAATATTCATAGATACTTAACGTACTAATATTTGAACACAAATATAATAGTTTAAAAGACATTCAACCATTAAATTCAAATAAACATAAAATATTGTTTACAGTTCAAAATGCTCCAAATTACTAAATTACAAAATCAGATCCACTATCTAGCTTATATAAGACCTATCCAATCAGCATGCTTCTCGTGTCTCACTTGAGGTATAGGCTTAGTAAACGGGTCCGCTAGATTCTGATCAGTATCAAATTTCTCTACTACGATGTCTCCTCTTTCCAAAACTTCCCGTATGTAGTGGAATTTTCTGAGAATATGCTTCATGCTGTGATGCGACCTTGGTTCCTTTGCCTGAGCAATTGCACCTGTATTGTCGTAAAATATCTCGATAGGCTTCTGTATGCTTGGTATAACTCCGAGATCAGCAATGAACTTTTTCATCCAAACAGCCTCCTTAGCAGCTTCTGAAGCCGCTATATATTCTGATTCAGTGGTCGACTGGGCCACCACGCTTTGCTTAGAACTCTTCCAAGTTATAGCACCACCATTTAAAGTAAAAACATAGCCTGTCTGAGATCGTGAATCGGCACGATCCGTTTGGAAGCTTGCGTCAGTGTAACACTTTACTTTCATCTATTCTTCCAAACTGCCAAATATCAGAAACATATCCTTAGTTCTTTTTAAGTACTTTAAGATATTTTTCACAGCAATCCAATGACTTTTACCAGGATTCTGTTGATATCTGCTAGTCAAGCTCAGAGCATACGATACGTCTGGTCTAGTACATAACATGGCATACATGATGGAACCAATAGCAGAGGCATATGGAACCTTTTTCATATCCTCTTTATCTTTGTCCAATTTGGGACATTGATGACTATTCAGTATGGTTCCACTTGCCATTGGCAAGAGACCCTTCTTGGAATCTTGCATCGAAAAACGCCGAATGACCTTATCAATATATGTACTTTGACTAAGTCCAAGTAGCCGCTTAGATCTATCTCTATAAATCTTTATTCCTAGAATATAAGCAGCTTCTCCAAGATCCTTCATTGAGAAACATTTACCAAGCCAAGATTTAACGTCCTGCAGCATCGGGATATTGTTTCCAATGAGAAGTATGTCATCTACATACAGGATTAGAAAGGTAATAGAACTCCCACTTGCCTTCTTGTAAACACACGACTCATCTTCGTTTTTGATAAAACCAAATTGTTTGATTTTCTGATCAAAACGAAGATTCCAGCTTCGAGATGCTTGTTTCAATCCATAAAAGGATTTATTCAACTTGCAAACTTTCTTAGGATTCTTAGGATCTACAAAACCTTCAGGCTGCTCGATATAGACATCTTCTATAAGGTGTCCATTTAGGAACGCGGTTTTGACATCCATTTGCCATATCTCGTAGTCATAATACGCAGCTATGGCAAGTAGAATCCTGATAGACTTAAGCATGGCTACTGGCGAGAAGGTTTCCTTATAATCAACTCCTTGAGTCTGAGTAAAACCTTTAGCAACCAACCGAGCCTTATAGGTTTGCACGTTTCCATCCATGTCTGTTTTCAAGTTGAAAACCCATTTACTTCCTACAGTCCGACATTCGGGAGGAAGTTCAACCAAATCCCAGACTTGGTTGTCATACATGGATTGCAACTCGACGCCCATGGCTTCGAGCCATTTTTCAGATTCATTACCTGATATCGCAGCTTTGTAGGTTGAGGGCTCTTCTTGATCAATTATCAAGACGTACATATCAGGTGTATACCTATCAGGTCCATGACGATCCCTCGAACTTCTGCGGACGCCTAGTGTTACATCAGATTCCTGAATCCTCTCAGGTTCAGATTCAACAATATTTTGTTGAGAGGCAGATTCGACCATTGGTTGATCAATTTGTGGTTCTCGAATTTCCTCAAGATCCACAAGATTAATTCCAATTCCTCGCGCCATAAGCTCATCCTCTAGGAATGTTCCTCAATGCTTAGTGAAAACTCTATTTTCAGCAGGATTATAGAAATAATAACCAACCGGATATGCATATCCAATGAAAACAACTTTTTCACCGTGAGGATAAGTTTGTCTGAAGACTCACTGGTAACATAAGCGTTACATCCCCATATGCGAAGGTAAGAGACTTTAGGTGGTTTCCCATGACACATCTCATATGGTGTCTTTTCTACCTTTTTAGTAGGAGCAATATTTACAAGACGTGTAGCAGTTTCAAGGGCATAACTCAAAAAGAAATGTGGTAAGTTTGTACGACACATCATTGATCGAACCATATCTAATAAGGTTCGATTTCTCCTCTCAGACACACCATTAAGTTGTGGTGTTCCTGGTGGAGTTAGTTGGGATATAATCCCACACTTATTGAGATGTTCATCAAACTCTTGATTAATGTATTCACCACCTCGATCGGATCGAAGTGCCTTAATCGTTTTCCCTAGTTGATTTTGTACTTCATTTTGGAAATTTTTGAACTTTTCAAAGGTTTCATGTTTAAACTTCATAAGATAAACATATCCATATATACTATAATCATCAGTAAATGTAACGAAGTATCTTTCCCCATTCCTTGACATAGTCCTGAATGGACCACATACATCAGTATGTATGAGTCCTAACAAGTCTTTGGCCCTTTCACTAGTTCCAGTAAAAGGGGCCTTAGTCATCTTGCCACTTAGACAACATTCGCATAAATCATAAGTCTCTTGACCCGTGGATTCTAGAATCCCTTCGGTCTAGAGCTTCCTCATGCGATTGATGTTAATATGGCCAAGACGACAATGCCAACGATATGTTTGATTAAAGCTAGTTTTAACACGTTTAGAGGAAAGAGAGCATACAATATTATTTGATCTATTGCTAGAAATGTCTATTTCATAGACACCATTGTGAGGCTTAGCCTCAAAATAGAACACACCATTTAAAAATGCAGAAATGCTACCATTAACAATATCAAAAGCATAATTAAAACCTTGTTCTCTTAAAGCAGAAACAGAAATAATATTCTTAGTCAAACTAGGAACATAAAAAAAACATTGTCTAAAGTAATAAACAATCCAGAAGGTAATTCAAGAATAAATTCTCCAACTGCCTTCACAGCAACATTCTGCCTGTTCCCAACGTGCAGCTTTAAGTCACCCTGCTTCAGCTTCCTAATCCTTTTTAGTCCCTGCAAATCATTACAAATGCGAAAACCACATCCAGTGTCGAACACCCAAGACTTGCTCGAAAAGGAAAATAGATCAATAACATGTATACCTGAGGATTCTCCTATTTGCAGCTTCTTAAGCTTCAACTCAGCCAGGTACTTGGGACAATTCCTCTTCCAATGCCCGATCTCATCACAGTGAAAACACTTGGCATCTTTATGAGGCTTTGCCTTCGGAGTGGCAACTTTTTGCCTTTGCCCTTGTCTTGCTTACTCGCCTTGCCTTTTCCCTTGGATGGCTTCTTCTTGGTAATTCTTCCTTCCCTGATCGCCAGCACTGGATTGCCCTTAGTTGGGATGTTTGTCTCAGCAATTTTTAGCATCTGATGCAACTCTAGGATCGTTCTTTCCCACCTATTCATGTTATAGTTCAAAACGAACTGATGATATGAATTGGGTAGCGAGTTAAGGATCACATCCATAGCTAACTCATTACTAAGGGGTGCGTTCAGACGCTCCAGTTAATCAAAGAAAGACTCCATTTTCAGTACATGAGAACTGACCGAAGTACCTTCCTGCATGCGACATGTAATGAGAGATCTCATCACCTCAAAACGCTCATGATGAGCTTGCTGCTGAAACATGTTTTTCAGCTGCTCACTCATCTCATATGCTCCCAAGTTTTCCAGATTCTTCTGAAGTTATGGAAACTTCATGGATTGGTACCGCAACCTGAAAATTGTTCTCAAGGCGGAGAAAAAGGCTTATGTCCTTAAAGGACCAATTCCCGAAGCACCTGCTGCTAATACGGGTGTAGCCCGTAGGACATGGGAAAAACATGTTGATGATTCCCAAGAACTTCAGAAGCATCTGGTGTTATCAGAATTATTTGTAGACATCTGTAGAATTTAGAAGAAAATTTTATTAGTAATTTTCATGCGTTAACCTAATTCAATTTTGACCCAAGATTTACAAAATGTTAGGAATTAGGATGAGATCCCATCTCCCCATAACTCAGTGAATGGACTTAGCACTCTTCACTGACATAGATTGAAGGGTAGGTGACGATCACCAATTGTGTCGACTACACAATTCTCGGTTTGGGGTCGCATGACGAGTGTTGTCAAGCAATGGTACGTTAACCCCAACTACGCCCACTTTCACAACCGTAGAAAACAAATGCAGGGTAAACACTAACATTTGCTCTCGTGCCGCAAAAGTGATATTTGTCCTCAAATCAGAACTGTAGCCCGGCCCATGTAAGCATGGAAATCGCGGAACTACCCCTAACCAAAACCGTAGGCCTGGATGCATGGTAAACACTAGCACTAGGGGTTCGGATAGATCAGTTCGGGTGTTCTTAATTTAGGGTGGCGTAGAATATCAATTTTAATTTGGGTTATATATTAAATTACCAGTTCGGGTCGTTTTAAAATACTTGTACTACCTATGGCATGAACATAGGCCATACAATTCCTTTGTAAAAATCAATTTTACGTTTTAATTTGTGACGACTTGAAACACCTTTCAATCACTCGACCGATTAATTTTAATAGCCTATTTAATCTAAGTTGGTCGTGTCGCAAATTTATTTTAATTAATAACGTTTATTAATTACGGTTTTCAAATTAACTTTTAATTTTTTGAAAAACCAATTTTGATTTTTGTATTTTAAAATAAACTGTTTATTTTAATTACCTATCCAATACTTAATAAACCTTTTATTAAAATTGTCGTTTTAATGATCGTGTACTAATTATTAATTTTATGTACGTAACAAACATCTCATGGCAAAACGCTTAATAAAATAAATAAATAAATAAATAAATATGCAATTCCGGGTTCAGATTATGTTCGGTTTGTTCGAGCCCAAGAACATGAACATGAACCGAGCCAATTAAGTGTAGCACAAACCGTTTTGTACTCCCACTTAATCTTAGATCCAATCCAATTAAAGAAATAAACTTTAACATAAAAGAAAACCTAAATTTCCTTTAAATATTGTAACGAAAAGACTTAACAAAATTTTAACTTTATTTTAGTTACGTTTTTTTTTGTTTAATATTTTAGTTTGGCTTACATTAAAAAACATTATTTTAATATATATGTTTTTTTCGTGTGTTTAACGCGCGTAGCTCCAAAAACTAATTTAGTACGCGTGTTATGAAACAAAACGATTCTAGACCCGGATTTGCATAGTACGATCATTAAGCTAAACGAAATAGGTTAAGGCCAAGTATTTTGTCAAAGAGAACTTTGACAAGTGTTCATGTTTGGCCTTAATAAAACTTGCCTATAACTATTATACGTGACAGGTTCCTATGCCAAATCTACTCGATTTTAAGCATTCAATTCTATAACTATTTTATAGATCTATAAACACTATAATAAAATTAACCTACTTTGATTTGTAAGGTGGCTCTGATACCACTGTTGGAATTTCGTGTAACTTTTAGAAAATAAATTTAGTCAATTTGTCAAACAAACTGAACGCAGCGGAAAACATGTACACAAGGTTCGGTTCTAAACCGATTCCAGCAGTGATCTCATTACAATCAAAATAGGTTAAAATAAAATAAAGAATCGTGGCATCTAAGAAAGACACCTTGGTTCAACGAACGATCTCGCTAGATGATCGTCGACCACGAAATTTGATTTGTTTGTTTGAAACGATTTCAAACGAAACCTAAATCTAAAGAAAATAAAGTTCAAAACCTTACCTTATGCGTAATCGAAGAAACAAAAGGGTTTGTTTACTAGCCAAATAAAACTTCAAAAGGAATCTACTCCTTCCCTTTTCTTTTCTGTTTGCGACGACAAAGAATGAAGAAAACCACCTCCTTCTTTTGTTCGTCAATAAGGAAACAAGTCCACCTTCACAATTTGTTTTGCTTTGTTTTCAATTTACATCCCTTTGAAAAACGTCCAGAAGCTAAAATCAACTGAGAATAACCTTTTTAAATTAATTACTAGTCATCTTATATAAACTTACGTATCCCCTTTTAATAGGTACCAAACTTTTAATAGATAGTAATAATCAAGATGTTATGAAGTTTAAAGATATATAAGGATTAAGATTTGTAATCTAATTACAACTCTTCATAATTATCTCATAATTAAAACAATTATCTCTATTCTTCTAATTATATAATAATTAACAACATATATAATTTAATGTTATAATTAACAAATTAGTTATAATATTAAATCCGGTTCTCCGTAATTATTCTAAATAATTACCTGTTTCTTTATTACGCTTATTATTTCGTGATCCGATGATTAACAATTAAAACACCATTAGTTGTTCGTTGCCCAAAGTGTAACTCTTTGGGTCGTACCCTGACGGCAACCTCGAATTTTAATCGGACAATTGAACATTATATCCAACAACTTCTTCAATTCAAAAACTGCAGAATCATATTACTTCACACATCTGAAATGATGTCACCATGGGTCAAGTCGATAAACTAATACTCGTTTGAAAAATTTTGTTCCTATGGGTATAAATGTACTTGATTGAACAACAAGCGTATTTTGAAAGTCAAAAAAGACAGAATAAATTTGAAAGAAACTCTCCAGTGAGGGTATAGAAATATGATTTGGACCATAACACAAGCAGATTATATGTTTCTATATGGGTCTTTGACTTTGAGGTTATGTAATTGTCACCATGTATAAAAGGGGCCAAAAGTGCATATTGTGTTTACATTCAAAGAGATTATTGTTAAAATTTTATCGTAAAATAGCTTAACCATCAGTTTTCCCAATGCTACTAGATTTGGAATGAGACAATGAACGAGGCATGAGCAGCACAAAGTAATACAGAGTGATTGGCATAAAATGGCTACATAACTTCCAAACACGACGGATACAATCATGGGTATGCAAAATCTTCAAAATCATAATTATATTATACTACAAAAGAAAAAAAAATCCAAAAACTAAAATTTAATCAACCCATTAAGCCCGAGTACTGGTGGTTATGGAGATGGTACCACACGTAGTCGAGCAACAATTCTATCTAATTTAGTTGAACTTTCAATGCAATGAATCATTTCCTCATCAGATGTTAAGCATATCCAGTCTCCATCTTCATCAAGGTACTTGAGATTATACGTCCCAATAATCAACTTGAACTTTTTGCCGATTTCTTGCTGCACAATCATAAAAGTTGCTTGTGAGTTTGGGAGACAAAATTTGATCATATCATTTGCATACTCTGCCTTTATGGTTATGAGATTGTTGTTTATGTTAACGATTGAAGGGTCAGGAATCGCTCCATTATTTTCTTTAGCTGTGTTGCTTTGACAAATGGACGGATCATTTGCTTTTCGCTTCACAAAATTTGGTCCTTGCCACTCTGGGATGCCAAGTTTTCTCAACTTGCGTTTCAAGGTGGATACAGAAACTGTGACACAACATCAAGAAAGAAAATTTCTAAGATGTTTTGGTTATGAAAGTGTAGTAAAATAAATATTCATCTCTGTTAGAATATTGTAAAACAATGAGCGATTTTTAGATAAAAGTTATAAATAGTTACCATCAAGGTTTTTCGCAGCGTCTTTCATGGTTTTTCCAAATTGTTTCTCAACGACTTCTAGAGGTAACGAAATTTCAGTTGTCTTGCATTTCGCAGCTTCTTTCATGGAATTTCCAGATTGATTCTCAACGACTTCTTGAGGGAACGAGGTCTCAGTTGTCTTGTATTTCGCAGCTTCTTTCATGGTATTTCCGGATCGTTTGTCAACCACTTGTAGAGAGGATGAGATTGCAGTTGTGTGGCATTTCGCTTTCGAAGGACCAGTATCGCCTCTGGCAGTCTGATCCGCAATGATGGGTGCTAGATGTGGCTGGCTTTTGTTGTAATCAAACAGAACTCTAACCTGGTTCATAACAACTGAACTCTGAAAAATCAACTCCGTTGAACCCAATTCAACAACTCCATTTCTAAATGGTATGCAAACTATCGTTTGCAACCCGAGACCTTGACCTTGCCGCGCACGTTCGCAGCGCGACGCTAGCACCTGTTTCTGTCCAGTAATCCAAACTGGTTGATTACTCAAGATCGCTTGGCTGGGTAATCCATTACCGTTAAAAAACGATTCCGCCATCGAGATGAGAAAAAACCATTCTGTATCGGTAACTTCCTCATCCATGGCATCGTTATCCAACTCAGATCCGGATATGATTGAATTAAGCTCCCGAAGCACCTTCTGTAAGATTAAATATATTATGGTATAATATTTAATCTAGTAGCCATTATAATCATTTACATTATATAGATCAAAATATATAATAACCTATTAAATAATTAGTTGGTAATTGTTGATGGACCATATTACCCTTATTAACTAATTAGGTTTCCTCCTGGGTGCTTATATAAGGAGAATTATGAGGAGGTTAAGGGGTTAGACAGTTACACATTAAAAACACCCCATTAGTCATAACATCAACATTCGACCTCCATCTCCATAATCGAATCCCCTATTCGGTTTCTTAGCCACCATCATTAGTCAGCACCATAAGGAGGAACCAGATCACACTGACATCTATGTCGAACTCTATGTTGTCTTCTCTCACTGGATTCTCCATCGCTTGCCTGTCTAATGCAAACAAAGGTATGTTTTAATGTTTTCCATTATGATTAAACAGAACTGAACCAACATGTGGTATCAGAGCATATGTTGATTAGTCAGTTCTGTTTTCGTATCCATTATTCTGGGATTGAAATCTGGAAATCAGAATTTTTGAAACTTAATAAAATCACAGCCTGTTTTCGAGTTCTTTAATGTCACCGAAATCACTGTTAATTCGGAAAAGGACGGTAAATCATGTAACTCGAAACCAATATGGGTATATTAATGTCCGAAATCTGTATATAAAATCTTAAAATTCAGTTTTCGGAACCCAGAATTATGTTTTTTGTTTTTTAGGGTTCATAATGTTCTTAGTGAAAATTCGAAATTTCCCTTATGTTTTGGAATGAGTTTTGAATTGTGGAATGTTTTTCCTAATTTGATCTAATTTTATCTAATAAAGTTTTCGAAATCTGTTAATGGGATATAAAGATTATGATTTACGAAATTTCTGATAAAATTAAATCAATGTTGTAATAGGAAACTCTATCACAATTCTTAAATTTCGAATTTTCAGTTATGTTTTGCATTAACAGCTTAAACAGGAAGTTTCAAGATCAATTTTAACGACCCGAAACAAGATCTCAACTCGAGACCACGAGATCTCGACTCGAAATCATAAATATTCTCAAATATTCACAACACGAGACAACGATTTCGACTCGAGACCATAAGGTCTTGACTCGAGACCACTAAAGGTTTCAACTAAGGACTTCAATCTTCATCACTCGAGACCATGGTTGCGACTCGAGACCTCATCAAGGAACTGAGATCTCATAAAACATACTAGTCGAGACCATGATTACGACTCGAGACTGAGATTGCGACTCGAGACCATAAGGTCATAACTCGAGACAAAGGTCTCGACTCGATCCGCGCTAACGGGTAGTTTGCTATTAAATAATTGGTTTTGTAATTAGTTAGTTAATTAATAAGGATCAGATAATGTTTTACAAAACCAAAATGGCTTAACTTGAATGAGTTTTTTGATATATCATTTCTGGCCAAAGCTGACTTGATACATCTACTTATCATTCAAGTATTACGAAAGCTATGTTGTGTGTGCATCATAAGCATGAATGTCTTAATTTCTGGCCAAAGCTGATTTAATTCATTCATAGATGGCATACTCAACAAGTGCATAACTAAAGTGATTGTCTCAATTTCTGGCCAAAGCTGATTTGTTACCACCACTTTGCACATATGCTTAAATGATTACACTTCTGGCCAAAGCTGTTTTGTTTTCGTTTAAGTAGAACTTTAAATAAGTCTATTATTTTGATGTTAGTAATAGACATATCACAACCTCTTCACACAATGATCCTTATATTAATGATCCTTAATTAAGTTTTATGATCATTTCGTCTGCCTTATTCTTAGTACCCATAATTTTTACTCACTATAATGTTCTTCTATAAGTCTATATCTCATCCACTCTAATTCCTAAATCTAATATGTTTTGCTTAAAGTTTCTATAAGAATTAGCTCTTAAATTAAATGCTTGATTATCTCTTAAGACACGATAATCCTATTGCTCTCTTATGATAAAGCACTACAGAAGAAAAGTAGAGCATGATGATTAGGATAAATCGAACATGATGTCTCTTATGATAATCAAGAATAAGTGCTGTCACTAAAAGGTTATTCCAGATTAAGTCTTTCCTAAGACTAATCTATAATTGTGGAATAATCACTAGAACTTCTAAGATGCGTGTTTTCATTTAAAATTATAAACTATAAAGCTAAGTGGTATATGTGAATACATAATAATGTACAATACCATGACCCATAAAGTTAAGGGCTTACGCATGGAAATAAGTACATTTTTCCAGTACATTACATACTAAGTTTTTCACTTGTACAATTTGATGCATTATAAATCAACTATAACACTCAAAAGTACCAAAGTATAATGAGTGTGTTGATAAGCAACATATGTACAAAGAAATAAATGTTTGAAACTGGAAAATAAGATGTTATTCACCTTACAACCACTAATAGTTTAAAAGAGGATTGTTCTAAGGTCCATAGACAAATTACAAGTGCTAATCCCAACTCTAAGGTTCTTCAAGGGAAAATCTCAATGCATAATTATGTCATTAGACTAGGCATAAGCAACGAGACTATCCATTACTCTAAAGAACAGTTGGATAAGTTAATTAGATAGTCACTTACTAATGATATTTAAGTCTGATAATTTTTTAATATTCCAATTAACACATGATTAGTTGACTCTAGTTCCATACGTTTCCTTACCAGAACTCGACAAATAACTAACATGAGAGTTAGTGACAAAATTAATTGTTAAGGCTATAAGAACCATAATAAGTAGTCTTCTAACAAAGCCTTTCGATACCTTACATATTCTGAAGATTAATCAGAATACAGTATCATTACTTAGGCTATGTCATGAAGGTTGTGAGGTTTGCATAGTCAACATAAAGTCACACTTACCTTAAACTCTCATCTTATTTGTTCTAAATATCTGGATTGAAACATTACTAAGATGGAACTAGATGATATCTTACGCTTTCACAACTTTTGTTATCATGCAAATGAGAATTCGACAAAAGAAAAATGAGACTTATAAATTTCATCCATTATAACCGAAATTCATGAGAAGTCATGGCATGGTCAATGAGGATGATTTTTTATCCAATCTCATTCTAAGTGATGAATAAATCATGACGTTATAGCCCTAAATATTATTCGGCTTAAGGAATAAGTATGGGTCCATCATAAGTCATTCATTGACATTAGTGGAACTTATTCAAAATGGAATATTCAGACATAATTCATTTATCATTTAAAAGACTATCAACTTGTATCTAAATTTTGTCGCATATGGCTGACGGTCTTAGAAGAAATCTATTCATACTTAATAAGTTTTCTATTAGATATGTCCCTAAAGTTTCTTTTGATATCTGGACATTAAAGAAATCAAATAAAGTCTAACGTATATGTGATAGGTTCCCACGTCACATAGCTCATTGAAACTTTTCTTGTAGCATTCTAGAGATATTAAAGATCAGTGGGAGCATTAAGTGTCTTAATAACAACTTGCAATAGTTGCAAGAGGTGGGGGAGTGAAAATTTTACATTACCTAAAATTGCACCTCTTGTACAAGACACCGCTCCATCACGACACTGTTCTATCAAAACTTATCTCCTTAAATCTAATGCTACTCTTACAAAAGTTTCATTGTTGCTTAATTGTGGGCACACTTAGATTTCTTTCCTGAACTAACATAATCCTCAACAAGAGAAACTACAACGACTAACGTCATTAACTTGTTTCTCTATTAGAATTTTGTTGGTCGTTACATATTGACCCTAAGCATGCTGAGTTCCTAAAGATTTCTAAGGTTAGTGGGAGCAGTCAAAGTCCTTATCATGATTTGCAAGGAATACAAGAGGCGGGGGGAAGAGTGTCATTAAATTTCACTCCGAATTTAACTCCGATTACACCTCTTGTACACCATACTGCACCAACTCTTACAAACTTAGAATCCTGAAAATGATAGCAACCTAACCAAGAGCTAATGAACCCAATAATCAACTCAGGAGGTCATCTAGGTTTAAAAGCCTACTAACTTTGATGATTACATAACCTCCCTAATTGAAGTTGAAATGGATTTTAGAAATGTTTACTGATCCTATCTCTTCTAATTAAGCCATTAGCGTCAATCAATCTTCTGAATGGAATAAAACTGTTTTCTAGTAAAACTGATTTTATGTGTTCGTATAACGTTTGGGATTTGATTGAATTACGTAAGAGTGTTCATAACTAAACCAAATCCTAATATAAGCGTTAAGACACGAAGAAGCTTGATTGATTGTCAAAGGTTATACTCAGGAAGAGATAAATTATTAAAGAATCTTTATTACATATCTAACAAAATATTTCTTTGAGGATCATCACTGTTCTAGTAGCTTATAATAGTTTAAAGCTACATTAGATGAACATTATAAACAATTTTCCATAACAAATGGCTGACACATTTACATGTTCATTAGATAACAACCTAAAGTTTCAAACTGAAGGTTAAAGAACACTTTATTTGTAAGCCAATAATATCCATGTATGGGTTAATGCAAACATCATAATGTGATGAAAAGCTAACGTGATTATTTCCATCAAGAATCAAGTGGATTAATGTACCTACCTCAAAATGAGTGGGAGCAACTAAGATAAACTTGTCTATATAGATGGCATTCTTTTGACAAGTATATGTTACATAAGTCAAAGCATTGTTAACACAAACTTTGATATAATATATCTCAGAGATATCTCTTACGTGATTGATATCATAACATACTGAGATAGACCCAATGGGATATTAGTTCAGTTCCATAAGTTTAACATTAAATGGGTCCTTACGTATGTAACAGACAATAGTGCTTTCCTTTAGAGGATAATAGAATAAATGAGATTATTTATTTACGCTTCATTAATTGGAAGCCTTATGTAAGTTTAAGTCTATACTCGTTTAGATATTACTCAAATTGCAACACACTAGATATGTCTAGATTAATGTGAAGCATCTAATGGAGTATTACAATATCTTTAAAGAAACGAGAGACTATAATTTAAAGAAGAAGTGAGAATTAAAACCGGTTTATTACTCTAACTTTGAGATATTCAAAGATGACAAAATGTAATTTCGGGTATATCTTTATGTCAGCAGACAAAACATATTTCATGAAGGAGTCATAATGCACTGATATTAACAACCTAAGTTATAACGACATAATATAGTCACTAAATGTTGTTGGAAATTTATCAGTGGACTCATAAGTTTATTAACTCCATATAATTAATGTTTTGAAGACTTAGTGTGATAAAGTCAGTTACCATAACTCCTTGAACAGTAACAGTTCAAGAGGTGCTGCATTAAATTTCGATACGCAATTAATTATTCGTTTATGAACGAATTGAGGAAACTAAGTTTGTATCGAATACATTCATGATATGCTTAAGGATCCTATAACTGAAGGGCTTTTACCCATAAGTCTTATTAAGAGAGCTCAGAGACGGGTATTAATTAATGGCCATGCGCAACTGCATATCGTACTATGAATGACTAAGTATTAGTTAATTTTTCCTCATCAGTTTGATTTTGTATGTCGCTAAGAATATGTCAAGCTAGCATAATGGCATATAGACAAATATAGTTACAAATAAAACAAAGGGCTTATGCGTATTTTGATCATAACGATTAGGTTTTAAATTAAGGCTATAGTATGATTAATGGGGGTCCTGAGTCGCATAATGATTCAACGGCTGTATTTCTCTGCTATAGTACTTGTTTAAGGCTAAAATGAGTGTTAACTCCTGATCAGGCTTATCTAATACTCATAGTAAATGATTACTCGGCTAAGTGGGAGAATGTAAGATTAAATATATTATGGTATAATATTTAATCTAGTAGCCATTATAATCATTTACATTATATAGATCAAAATATATAATAACCTATTAAATAATTAGTTGGTAATTGTTGATGGACCATATTACCCTTATTAACTAATTAGGTTTCCTCCTGGGTGCTTATATAAGGAGAATTATGAGGAGGTTAAGGGGTTAGACAGTTACACATTAAAAACACCCCATTAGTCATAACATCAACATTCAACCTCCATCTCCATAATCGAATCCCCTATTAGGTTTCTTAGCCACCATCATTAGTCAGCACCCTAAGGAGGAACCAGATCACACTGACATCTATGTCGAACTCTATGTTGTCTTCTCTCACTGGATTCTCCATCGCTTGCCTGTCTAATGCAAACAAAGGTATGTTTTAATGTTTTCCATTATGATTAAACAGAACTGAACCAACACCTTCTTTCTGTACTCCTGTTCAGCAAAAGAAGTAACCGAAGAAGACGTGGTTTTAGGCTTTCTAAACTCCCCTCGGTAGTACCCATCACCCCATCCTAACACCAACGTATTCGAGTAATCCACTTTGGAGGACGATTGCCAGAAAATAGCGTAAGTCCACGGTTGTCTGGAGTTGTCAATCAAATCGTGGAGGCGTTGTTGTAAAGTATCTTGATTATATGGCTCTGATAAACCGAAAAGCTCGAGAAGATCATCTACAGAAGTGAAAGTGGGGGATGATATCGGAGTTGACAAGATATCAGATAACATGACGGATAATATGAACAGCAGCCGGCCGACCGGATTGCTTTAAAGTAAAGTCTTAACTCTCGCTCTTGGCACGGAAGGAAGGATTGAGGAAAATGATCAAAGAATGACACGCAGCAAGGGAAGGATACATCGAGGAAAATGCAAAAAAAGACATTATAATTTGACGATGAAGAAGATGATCTGGATAACATGAACATGTGGTTGGGCTAATTTAAAAGTCTTCAGTCAAAGATGTTGCAGTATTTGGCGGGCCAGAAACAATGTCAATTTTTAGGACGGTCAGCCAAAGATAGAAGATATTTGTAGCGAAATTAAATCGGTTGGTTTCTTAAGGTATAATAGTAGATCCAAAAGAAGGTCTATGTCGTGGACCGAGTGGTGGTGTAATTTTGTAATTGTGTAGTTTCTCTTTGGGCCTCCTTGTTTCGTGGGTTGATGGTTTTTAATGAAGTTTACGTTTAAAAAAAAAGGGAACTATTATTATTATTATTATTATTTACCTATTATAAATTAGTAACATTTTGTTGTATAGAGAAGTTGTACATGGAGGTTTTCAAAAAAAAATATGAATGTTACACTTTTAACCAAACTCTAATTTAATTTTTCACTTTTAAGTCAAAAGTTTTTTTTTTTTCCAATTTAACTTTACAACTTTTTAGCTTTCAACTTTGGCTCCTATACGTACGTTTCACATCTTGCAAAATTTTCGTTTTACATTGAGTTAACACGACGTAATATTTGTGTGTGGTTCAACGTTTTTATGTTTTGCTTTACGCTTTGTTCTAAATTTTGCAAGTCAACTAACGTAATGTGCGTGTGTGGTTCAACGTTTTTATGTTGCCTATTTTTTTCCCGTTTGATATGTTCGTCGCAGCACGCAGGTCATAAATCGACTTAGTTATTATTTTATATGTTTTACGTTTCGATCTAATTTATCTGTATTAACACACTGCAACTTAAGTGTTGGTGGTTGCTGACGGTACTGTGACATTGGTGCTATTTGTCATGGTTTTACGCTCCCACCGCAACGCGGGGGACTTAATACTAGTTATTATTATTTCATATGTTTGTTTAATTATTTTATGATGGTGTATCATCGATCCTGAACCAGACCCGAATCGGTTTCGGGTTCTGACAGATTGGGTCTCATGGGTCATGCGCTTAGATTTATTAGTCTAAAAAATCTTAGATTGAGTTTCTCTGTCCAGAGATGAAGAAGACGTTGATGATGATAAAGAAGAAGATTGAACAATTAAAATGATGGCGGCTAAAGTGGTTGTGGATGATAAGAGGATGAATTTTAGAGTTGTTAACCTATTGAAGTTTTGGATTAATTCCATATATATCATTACAAAGTTGAAGAATTTCAAATATACCTAACCAAAACTAAAAATATCATATATGTTCTTCATAATAGTTAAAATATTAAATATACCCAATTTATTAAAAACAATCTAATAAAGAGTGAATTGCAAGAATTGTCATTTATCTTTATAACATTTTTCAGACGGTGTCCTTTGTATTTAAAACTGATGAGTTTTATACTTTATGTTTTATAATCCATCATGTTATGTTCTTTTTAGGCTTAACCCAGTTTGTTTTTTCAATTATATCTGACCATGTGCAGGTCACATGAGGGTAGATATGTCATTTAATATCATCCCTGATCTTCCCTCAATATTAAATAAACCGAACCAAAGTTTATCAAATTTAACCCAAATTGAAATCAGACATCCCACTCAAACCCTAGTTTTTCGCAACTGATTCCCCAATTGAAGATGGTGTTGTGCCGTCGTGGGATCATCTTGGACCGATAACAACAGAGGTCGCAGATTTGATTCATTAGCTGGTATAATCGTATAAAATGCCAAAGATGCATGGACATAATCCCAGGTTTGCTTGGGGCAAGGAACAAACTTGAAGCTGATAACATATCTCCTGAAGACAAAATCAAAGGAACTGAAGCTGCCAACAAATTTCTTGAAGACAAGCTCAAGAAGAGTGAAGACAATGCTAGGAAATGGAAGAAGATGTTACTTTGTAGTTGGATAGGGTTTAGGTTGGTTGTAATGTTTTGTAAGTGGTGATGGTTGTAGGCTGAAAAAACTAACGGTTGTAAGTTGTAATGACTCATGGTTGTAGTGCAAATGTGCACAATTTTTAGTATTCGTGTAATATAAGATAAATTTAACACTAATCTTTGTATTGTGAATTGAATATGCATTTTAACCATGATGTAATGGATGTGTTAGTATGGTACGCAAAATAAGGCAAAGTGTTAATATGGTACAAACAATAGTGCAGTTGACCCATTCACATTTGGCCAAAACAAGAACTTGCACAAAATTGTTTCTTTTACCCATTCACATTTTGGCCAAAACAAGGATATGCATTAAATGGTTTCTGTGACCCATTCACTTTTGGCCAAAACAAGAATATACGCATAATGGCTTATTTGACCCAATCATATTTGGCCAAAACAAGGATATGCACAAAATGGCTTATTTGACCCATTCATATTTGGCTAAAACAAGAGTTTGCATAAAATGCACTACACCTAAACCTGCTTTAATGTCTAAACCTACACTAAACCATAAACATCTCAAAATATCAATTGAATCAACAAACATATATAAACATGAAGACATAACATAATATAACCTTCTAAATAAAGAAAGTACAGAAATGCGAACCATTACATGGTGGCCCTAAATGAAACCTTACATTGTTAAGTATGTAACGAAATGCTTAACATGTTCACAAGTGTAAGCGGAACATCAAACACTTTATAGGAAGTGGAAACTGTTGGATATACCGATGTGAAAGTAGGAGAATGTAACAATGGACCTTGTAACCAAGCTTCCCAAAATAAGGAAGGGGCATGACGCCATTTGGGTTGTTGTTAACCACCTCACAAAGAGTGTCTATTTCTTACCAATTTGGGAAAACTACTCTTCGGAGAAGATGGCTAAAGTTAATGTTAACGAGATAATATCTCATCATGGGGTATGTATGTCCATTGTGTCGGATTGAGACACCATGTTTACTTCCCGGTATTGGTGAAAATTTCATGAAGAAATGGGAACCCAATTGCATTTAAGCACTGCTTACCACCCCCAACCGGATGGCCAGTCGGAAAGAACCACTCAAACACTCGTAAACATGCATAGAGTGTGTGTTTTGTATTTTGGGGGAAGCTGGGATGACTACTTGCCATTGGTAGAATTTTCGTACAATAATAGTTATTGATACAATAGCATCCAAATGGCACCGTACGAGATGTTGTATGTAAGAAAGTGTAGAACCCCGGTATGTTAGGGAGAAGTGGGACAAAGAGAAATCGCACCCAAGGATGTAGTGACAAAGATAAACGAAAAGATTGCTCTCGTTCGGGCCAAACTGAAAGCGGCTTGTAAGTGCAGTAACTCGTCGGGTAACTGTGGCTTTATCAATTCTCTGAAAATTCCAAGTTCTAATAAGAAGTCACAGTCAAAGTTTGTTAGGAAATGTTGAGATTTCCGGACACATTGTAACTTCTGGGAATGTGAAGTTTCCCTGAAAATAGTCTGGAAAAGAGTGGGTTGTATGAGTGTGAAATGTTGTTTAGGGAATGTTAGGTTTCCTTGAACACCATTAGTTCCGTATTACTTGTAATCATTTCTGGACTATGTGTGGTTGTCCAGAACATGTTCTAGCTTATAAATAATGGTTGGTAGGTTAGATTAAGTAGATGTTGGGAGAACATGTGTTGTTAGAAAGAGAGAGAGAGAGAGTTTAGAGAGAAAGTGTGGGTTTAGGTCTTTGTGACCTAAACCAGTTTGTAGATATGTACTCTTTCGGTATGAATTTGTGATGACTGTTTAATAAAGAGTTTTCTATCATCTACACTTTCTTATTTTATTGTTTTGCGTTTACGTCTTGAATCAAATGCAATGTTTTAGCATTCGTCATTGATCCAAGGGAGTCATGGGGACCTAACACGGCTCAAGACCGCCAACAAGCTTATGTGGATCGAAGAACACTCCCCGTCGAATTTCAAGTGGGGGCCGTGTATTGTTGAAAGTCTCACCATGGAAGGGCAGAATCCGATTCCATAAACAAGGGAAGTTGGGTCCTCGATATATTGGACCTTTCAAAATTTTAGCTCGAGTTGGAAAGGTAGCGTACCGGCTGCACTTACCACCGGCATTGGATAGAATTCACAACACATTCCACGTGTCACAACTACGGAAGTTTCTTGCGAAAGAACAGGCCTATGTTCTATTTGATGATATCGAAGTCGATGAAAGAATGAATTATGTGGAAAAGATGGGAGCCATAAAAATCACAAGGTAAAGCACCTTCGTAACAAGGTCGTTAGACAAGTCTTGGTCCAATGGCAACATCAGAAGGGATCGGATCTTATGTGGGAATCAGAGGAAGAAATGTGGAAGCACTACCCGACTATTTTCGGCATGTACCTAGGTTTCGAGGACAAAACATTCTTTAAGGGGGGGTAGACTTGTGAGGCCCTGAAAATCGTATTTTAACTATTATGTATATTTTATTAAATGTCCGAGCATGAGTTTTGAAAAGTGGTAATACTTAACGTAGTTTTGTTATAATATCTAGTAATGAAGTTCAAGTAAGTTGTGACTAAACAATTAATAAACAAAACAAGAGGAGCTAAAGGTGACTTTGTGGGAAACTTAATTTAGAGAAAAAAAAGTGCAGGTATGCATCTGTGTGTATAGCGAGATAGAGATATGCAGAGATGGGGAAAACACTCTCTAGAACTTTAATCTTAAAACCAACAAGTTGGGGAAGCAATTGAAGGTTAATCATATGCTTGAACACAAGTTCTTAATCATCTAGGCTTGTTAATCATAAGGTAAGTAATAGTTTTTGATTTGGTGAAGTTTGTAGGAAGAATGAGTATGAAAATGCCAAATCTTGAATGGGTTTTGATGGTATAATGTGAATTGATGTAGAATTCTTGTTTGGAAACATTTTGTGAATGAGACTTGTGTAGAATTAGTGTATATGTTTTAAGTAGGAACTCTCAAATAGTATGAAGTGGGTTTTTGACATAATCATAAAAATTGGGCTCCTAGGATAAATTGTTGGTACTATTTAAATGATATGGAAGTGTGATGATTTATTATGTTGAAAAGATGTTATGATGAGTATGAATAGTTTGAAATTGATGTATGGAAGTACAATGGTGTATAATGTCATGAAAATGATAGTTTTTTAAATATCTAGAAATGACGCTCACCCGAGGGTTTGATGAAATGCGGTGAATGTAAATTGTGTGATTTTGTGTTGGATGCTTCATGATGATCATGTTTCGAATGTGATAATAATTATGTTATTGGCTTAAAGTCATGATATATAATGTCGCAACCCCCGACACCTATCCTCGGGAGTGGGCGGCCGCGAGCCAGTTTCGGTGGTATCGGCGTTTATCAGTTTGGCAGCGGAATTTACATCAGGACCGTAGTTAGGAAATATTTTATCAGAGTAAACCACCATACATTTTTTTTATAAATATAAACACATGGGTAAAACCCAAGTTTTCATTACAATCCATTTATAGGGATAAACCCTATCTTATTGAAATAAAACATCTTCTTTATTTAGCTAACTTTTATAGCCACTTTTCCAAGCCTTCAATGCTCTACAGTTGGCTTCTATTGGCTTTCACATTTTGTTACCTGAAACGTGTTTTAAAAACTTTTATTAGTGGGAAATACTAGTGAGTGAATCCCAATTTAATCAAGACAAGTTTTATCCTTTCGCAGTATTGAGGGCAATCAGCAATTTCAGTTGTTTATTCTTCTACTTTAATTACCACCCGCGGTACTGTCAACCCGACTTGTGATCATGTTACTACTCATAGTGTAGCAACAAATTTTGTATACAAAACCCCAACATACTGTGACAACCGTCAAAAATACAGGTATCCGTACAATTAATTAATCTTGATTAGTGCTTGATAACTGTGCTGAATTACAATTAACTGCTTTCTGATTGCTGCAACATACTTACATGTGCATCACATATTGCATAATGACATATCATATTGACATACAAACCATATTGACATACATGATGCACAAAGCACAACTAGCACAGTTACCGAATAAAACAGGAATATGCTGACGGGGTTCAGTACATAGACAGACAGTGTTTTGGGACCCAGTATGAGCCAGAAACCAAGTACTACACTAGTAGAGTGTGTAGGGAAGTAAGGACCACAAAACTTCTTATTTAAGTGATAGTTTAAGTGCCGGAAAGTGCCTAAAACTCACACAAAGTGCTGAATTCTGCATAAATCAGTAAAAATCAACTTTTTAACAAGCTAGTAGCATGCAAAAATATGACTAAATGGTCCTGAATGCTTTCCTAAGTGTCGGGAATTAAAAGTGTCACAAAAGGTAACATAAAGAACACTAAACGGTATAGTTTGACACTTTAACGAACCGGTATCTAACCAAACAACCGGACACTACCCGAAACACCAAAATTACACATGAAGCATTATTTTTATCATTTCTGAGCTAGTTCTGATCCCCGAACATCATAACACCCCTTACAAAATATCTAGTAACCAACACTTACAACTATACTTGGATTTGAACTTTAAACAAACTAGATGATTTGAAGCTACACCTATACCCCCCTATCTCACGGCCACCAAGGCCTCTTACACATTTGATTTTATTACAATTGTTTAATAGATATGCTTGGTACTATAGAGAACATAAAATCCATGGGACAAACACATGTTGGAGTGTTATATAACTTAACCACTAGACTTTAACCTTCATTATCTTTCACACTTCACAACACCTTCACCCTCTTCCCCTCTCCTTGGCTCTCGGTCGAACACCATCAACCATACACCCACCTTCATTCAATCTTTCTCATCCATTCAAAGCACATACAAGGGTGTTAAACTTCATACAAGGGAGCTTGTGGAACTTGAAGGACCTCTATTGCTTGCTTTTATCCACCACATTTATCATCTCCAACCTCTTGTGTTCATCCCTAGCCTTAGTGCTAGTAGTAAGGCCTCATGATCTCTTGTTTCTTCTAATTTTGATGGTTAAAAGATGATGAACATTGTCAATCTTGAAGATCACTAAAGAACATAATTAAGAAACATGAACATAAGCTTAATATATGATGAAATATTGATGAAGCTATGTTGTTTAGTGTATGTATGATACTTGATTGTTATTTTCTTGAGATTATGATGTTGATCATCGTAGGGAGCTTGCTAGATTGTGATTAAACACATGATCTAGCAAGTAAGAGGGTGATTATGTGATGAAACAAGATGATCATCCTCATGTGTAAGCATGAACTTGGAAAATAAAGTGATTTCTTGATAAATAATAATCAAGTGAGTTGATGATCATATTGATCTAAGTCTTATGAATGGTTTTTCCAAAAGAACCAAGTTCAAATTTTAGTAGATCTTGGTTCTTACTTAAACCTACACTATTTTTAGTGGTAAAACAAGTGTGGAAACACTTGTGAAACAAGAAGAATTCATGAAGGAAAAGTTTTTGTAAAACATGTTTACAAGTTGTAAACACCTAAATCTTTCGAGAATGAAGTTTATAAAGAAGTAAATACAATTTGGAGGGTAACTAAACCTACTAAACACACTACCAAGTTAATACAAGATTTTATGAAAATTCAAGTTCATGATTGTTATGAAAATAGCAATGTTTTTGCACTTGGTAAGTGTAAGTTGTTTAGGGATTGATTGTTGATTGTTTGTGATGATTTTAAAAAAAATGATATGCTTTGATAGCATGGACACCTCCATTTTTTAGGGAAACTATGACAAAATTTTCTAAAAATATAAACACTTAGAAAAATATTTTCTAACAAATATTTACAAGTGTATTTTAACTATGGTTTTCAATATAAACTTTGCCATAATTTTTGTAACAAAAATACAAGTATTGGAGGTTGGTTTTTATAAATAAAAATGGATAAATATGTATTTAGAATATATATTTACATTAAAGACATGATGTGTGTGAATATTTGCATGCTTTGTGTAGTGGTTATATTAATTTAGGATTAAAATAATATAACTTGACAAATACCAAAAAATTACAATCCGAAATATTACCAAAAATCACAAAGAATAATTACACGAGTTACACACACGATATATTGGCAAACCGAACTAGAAACGTAACTTACCAAATATTCCGGAAAATATGCTCATAAATATATTTAAATCTTATTTTTGACAAGGAGGAAAATATATTATTTTTGGGAAGTAAAAATATATTTTCTTGAAATACATTATTTTTGGACAAAACAAGTTTATATATATTTTCTAAGTAAGACTTGAAATATATTATTTTGGAACAACAAATACAAGAATACGGATATACATGTATGAGAAACCCCCATCCTTGGGAAGGAAATACGAATATGGATACTTGAGAAGTATTATTACGATATATTGTTTAACAATTATTCCAAAACTTGAAAATATAATTTAAGTTAAAATAATTATTCTTTTAACAAGTAATTATAACTTGGAATAATATTGAAGACTTAAAAGAAACGTAACTCAAGAAACGTTAATACTAAAACAAGGCACGACCCGTTCATCTAATAGACGTTAGTACATTGTAGGTAGTCGTGTTTGCGAGGAGATTTGAGTTACGAGCACTGAAGACGCAAGACAGTGAGTTCATGTCCCCCTTTTCTTTAAACTGTTTTGTTTATTAACCTCGGGGGTGAAATACACGTTACAAAAGGATTTCATACAGATACAATTGGTATGGTTAGCCTAGGAAAGAACCATAGATTATGTGAATGGGTAGGCGCATACTTGAGACCGTTAATCCTTGTTGTAGGACCGAGGGGCATGAGTGATAGATCTATTTGGGTGTAGCGAGCCCACACCCATGTGGACCAGGGTGGCCCATAGGGTGACTATGTCTTCCAGCCGGAAGCCCGGTACAACTTTGCTAGGTTTGAGCCTTCCTACTCCGTCACACATATCAGTGGCCTTGCAAACCATTGGTGATCTTTTCCTTGTTTGCTTTCATACCGGGATTTACATACATACATACATACATACATACATACATACATACATACATACATACATACATACATACATACACAGTTTACAAAGGTTTTATACATACTTACACAACGCATGAACTTGCTCAACTTTTGTTGATGTTTTCAAATTACATGTATTTCAGGGAACTAAGTGGATCTGGCAGGTGTTTGCATGTTATTTCAAGCTGCGTCATGAATAAAAGATGTCATCCAAGTCATTAGGGTTTAGGAGATGTATCTTAATCCTGGACGAGATACATGGTTCTAAACCCGGGTTTATTTAAGGTCTTTTGTCGAGTCTTCATGAACTCTTTAAAACATGTTATGGTTTGTAATTTGAATTCGGCGTCAACGTTTCAGACAAGTATGTTGTGTTATTTTCAAACTTAAATTTATGGATGAACATCTAATGGTTTTATCATATAGCATTGTTATGATTGAATGCTATGGTATAAAGAAGTCACACCAATAACCACGCTTCCGCAAAATTCAGGGTGTGACACATACCGACGATAATTGTAGAATTACAAATACTCAATCACTATCAATATAATGTAAAACAATTGAGGTTTTGTAAAACAGTTTACACAAAAAGGAGATTACTCACATTGCTAATTTAGGTATTTTCCTTGTGACTTCCTGGTTATAATCTATTAATTTAAACAATGCACACACGTTAGTATAATAACCCAATTTACATTAGTTATACCCTCCCCGAGACAGAAACTCCAACGACTACATCGGGCAGTGCCACAACAGCCATTACGGAGCACTAGATCAATCGGGCAGCGTATCTAATACGTAACCTGGGGTTAAAATACTTACAATGAGGCAGAGCTTCGCTAATTAGGGGGTATTATGCCTGGGAATTATAATTTCTATCAGAGACTTTAGAGAGAGATTGAAAATTTGAACGAGAAATACTGAAGCCAACAGCCCCTATTTATACTTCTGATCGACCAGCGGGTCGCGGCCAGCGAAGGCCGCTTAGGTTTTCCTCGCGCCCCGCGAGGCCAACTAGGGTAGGCCCTAGCTTGGCTGATTCGACTACTAGACCCAACACGTTGTGACTCGTGGTAGCACCGGGTGCCTGCCCAGTGTTGAGCTGTCGCGGCCCGCGACGGAGATAACCAAGGTCGTCGCGCCCCGCGAGCGACCTTTAAATCTTGTTTTTCTTTATTTTTGTTAAAATTAAGGTATTTCGAGCCTATTTCTTGTATACGGGGTGTATTTTATGACGTATATGGGTGTTCTAAATATTCTAGGAGGGTTGTTATATCCTCCCCACTTTGTTTTAGAACTCGTCCTTGAGGTCTACTGGAACAGGTGTGGATATTCCCTCTGCATCTCTGATTCAAGCTCCCAAGTGTATTCTGGTCCTCTCTTGGAATTCCATTTCACTTTGACTAGAACTAATCTCTTGTGGTTGAGATTCTTGATCTTCCTATCTTCAATCTGTAGAGGTCTCTCTACAAACTTAAGTTTCTCATTTACCGCTATGTCCTTAAGAGGTACTACTAATGATTCATCGGCTAAGCACTTTTGAGATTACATATATGAAATACATCATGTATTCCTGCCATTTCCTCTGGCAGTTGTAGCTGATAGGCTATTGGTCCTATTCTTCTAATAATCTCAAAAGATCCAACATACCTGGGGCTTAGCTTTCCCCTTTTGATGAATTTGACTATTCCTTTCCATGGAGAAACTTTTAATAATACCTTGTCTCCTACTTGAAATTCCAAGGGTTTTCTCCTATTATCAGCATAACTCTTTTGTCGATCACATGCTGCTTTTAGTCTTTCCTTGACTTGAATAATCTTGTCTGTTGTTTCTTGTACTATTTCTGGACCAGACAATTGCTTTTCTCCAATTTCTGCCCAACAGACTGGAGTTCGGCACTTTCGTCCATAAAGTGCTTCGAATGGTTCAGCATTGATACTGGTATGATAGCTGTTATTATAGGAAAATTCTATTAATGGTAAATGATCGTCCTAATTTCCTCCTAAATCAATTACACAAGTTCTAAGCATATCTTCCATTGTCTGAATTGTCCTTTCGCTTTGTCCGTCATTTTGAGGATGATAAGCAGTGCTTAGATTTAACTTGGTTCCCATTGCTTTTGGAAACTTGTCCAAAAATGAGAAGTAAAACGGCTATCTCTATCAGAAACAATAGATAAAGGAATTCCATGTACTGAAACTATTTCATAACTTGGCTAGTTGTTCCATATTGAAGGTTTCCTTCATTGGTAAGAAATGAGCAGACTTGGTTAATCTATCTACAATCACCCAGATTGTATCGTTACCTTTTCGTGTTTTGGGTAACTTGGTAATAAAGTCCATTGTTATCAATTTCCACTTCCATACAGGCATTTCTAATTGCTCTAATAAACCTGAGGGTTTCTGATGTTTAGCCTTAACTTGTGAACAAGTTAGACACTTAGCAACATAAGCTGCTATATCCTTTTTCATTCCTATCCACCAAAAATTCTTTCTTAAGTCTTGATACATCTTATCACTTCCAGAATGTATCGTATATTTAGACTTATGGGCTTCTTCTAAAATTCGGTGGCGTAGGCTTCCTTATTTAGGTATCCAAACTCTTTTCTTAATCATTCAAATTCCAACTGTTCCTTGTTCTAATTCCTTAATCATTCCTTTTAATTTTTCAGTATTGTCCTTGATTACTGATTCTTGTACTTCTCTAATTTATTCATTTAAATCTATCTGCAGATTTAATTTAAAAGAACGTACTCTTCTCAGCTTTTCATGATACTTTCGACTTAAAGCATCAGCTACTACATTAGCTTTTCCAGCATGATACTGGATATTACAATCATAATCACTGAGAAGTTCCATCCATCTTCTCTGTCTCATATTTAACTTTTTTGCCCAAAAATGTATCTTAAACTCTTATGATCGGTAAAGACAACAAATTTATTTCCATATAAATAGTGTCTCCAAATCTTAAGGGCAAAAATTATGGCTCCTAACTCTAAATCATGAGTTGTATAGTTTTCTTCATGGCTCTTAAGTTGTCTAGAAGCATAGGCTATAACCTTTTGACGTTGCATAAACACACATCCATAACGTAACTTAGAAGCGTCACAATAGACTTCAAAGTCTTCAGTTCCTTCTGGTAACGCTAATATGGGTGCGTTGGTTAATCTTTGCTTAAGGATTCTAAAGGCTTCTTCCTGTTTTGGTCCTCATTCAAACTTAATGGATTTACAGGTTAGCTTTGTTAAAGGAATGGCTATTCTCGAAAAATCTCGGATAAACCGTCTATAATAACCTGCCAGTCCAAGAAAACTTCTCACCTCCATTGGTGATTCAGGGACTTTCCATTTAGTAATCGCTTCGATCTTTGTGGGATCCACATGAATTCCTTCATGATTAACTAAATGTCCAAGAAATTATACTTCTTCTAACCAAAATTCACATTTTGAGAATTTAGCATAAAGTTTTTCTTTTCTCAATAATGTAAGGAGTGCATGCAGATGCGCTGCGTGTTCCTCTTTACTCTTAGAGTAAATGAGAATATCATCTATAAAGACAATTATGAATTTATCCAGATATGGCTTACATATTATGTTCATCATGTCCATAAATGCGGCTGGGCATTGGTTAAACCAAATGGCATGACGGTAAATTCATAATGGCCATACCTTGTGCTAAAGGCAGTCCTAGGAATGTCATCTTCCTGTACCTTTAATTGATGATATCCTGAGCGTAAATCGATCTTAGAAAAGAATTGAGCTCCTTGTAATTAATCAAACAGATCATCGATTCTCGGTAATGGGTACCGATTTTTAATCGTGGCTTTGTTCAACTCCCGGTAATCAATGCACATACGCATTGACCCGTCTTTCTTTTTGACAAACAAGATTGGCGCTCCCCATGGTGATGAACTGGCTGTATGAATCCTTTCTCCAAAAGTCCGTCCAGTTGTTTCTTCAATTCTTGCATTTCTGCTGGTGCCAATCGGTAAGGTGCCTTGGCAATCGGTGCTGTTCATGGTAATAGGTGAATTATGAATTCAACTTCCATATCCGGCGGTAATCCAGGTAACTCTTCTGGAAATACATCTGAGAATTGAGATACTACAGGAATATCTTTCAATTCTTTTCCTTTAGTGTTAATGATTATGGAAATCATATACACTAGTGATCCTTTTCTTGCATAACTTGCAGTTTTCATCACAGAGATGAATTTTGTGGATCTGGTTGTCTTATTTCCTTTAATTGTGATCTTTTCACCCTTTGGTGAATTTACTTGTATTGACTTTTGATCACATAGAATACTGGCTTTATTGGCTACTAACAAATCCATTCCTAATACAATATCAAATCCGGCCAGTTTCATTGGGTAAAGGTTAGCAATAAAATCATGGTTTAGAATTTCTATTCTTGCTCCCTGCAAGACTTCAGTGATCTTAATAGATTCTCTATTTGCCGTTTCTACTAGACATTCTTGTTGGAGTTTAGTTAATGGTTGATTGAGAATTTTGCAAAATGAAGTATTAATAAAACTTTGATTCGCACCAGAGTCAAATAATACTTTAGCAAAAACATCATTAACTAAAAACGTACCGGCAATTATGTCCGGAATCATCTTGGCTTCTTCAGCTGTCAGAACAAATGCTCTAGCATTCTTAGTAGTCTTGTTGTTCATGGCTGGAGCTAGTTTCGGATAGTTTGGTTTGATTTGTCCTTTTTCTCCACAATTGAAGCATACTCTATTGTTGGGTTTCTTCCTACAGTCTTCTTCCTTGTGTCCCGGTATCTTGCAATAATTGCAGTATGTAGAACATTTCCCTGAATGCTTCTTCCTGTAGGCCTTACAGTAAGGTGCAGAGGTAGAACCTACACTTTTCCCACGATTGAAATTTCCAGAAAGAAATTATTGGGTAAGCTTTTGAGCTAGGTTCTTCCTCTGGTTTTCTTCTTGTGTAAGTACTAATTCATCAGTCAAGGTATTGGCTACTTCTACAGCTTCTTCTATGGTTTGTGGTCTAGCTGCCTTGACTACGTGTCTAATCTCACTGATTAATCCCCAGATGTATCAGGAGATTAATACTGGTTCGGGTGAGGCTAGGGTTGGCACTATTCTAGCATATTCAAAGAATAAGGTAGTGTAACCGTTACAGTCTACTCCAGTCATTCTAAGGTTTAAGAACTTATTAACAATCTGTTCCTTTTCATTAGGAGGACAAAATTTCCTCTCAACCATGTTTTTAAACTTAGTCCATTCCATATTATAGACTTTGTCACTTCCCATAGACTGGAGAATAGTGTTCCACCATTATAAAGCTGCATTCTTAAATAGATTGGAAGCAAACATGATTTTATCTTCCTCTGCACATTTGCTTATTTTTAAGACAGCCTCTGTCTTTTCTATCCAACGTAAAGCTGCAATGGATCCTTCATTGCCAGAGAATTCTATTGGTTTGCAAGACCAGAATTGTTTGTAAGAACAACCATATGACATGGTTCTTCTTCTTTTTGGAAAAGGTAATTGAAGTAATGGCCTATTGTTATTGTTCACACTGTGACTAGGTTTAGTGTGTTGTCGTTTACTTCCATTTGCAGATTTATTTTCTGCTTCTTTAACAGATTTGATGATATATGGCATAGCATCTATAATTCCTTGTGTCACTATGTGTTGGACGGCACTGTTATCTAATTGATTTCCATTGTTCTTATTATTTCGGTTTTCCTGATTCACTTGGTTGTCCATCTGGATTATAAACATTTACCAAGTAATAATATCTCAGAATAAGGTTTAATGTAACAATCACACAAACAAACACATTGATCAAAATCGTCGTGCATTGCGACATTTACTCTATTTTATCTATATCTATTACAAACTGCAACTGGAATTTAAAATACAATACTAGTATGCATCAGTAGGTATTAAGTTATCTAGTTTAGTTTTTTTTTTCAAACTACTCGCATTTATATATATATATATATTATTGATAAGGGTTTATCTGGTATTGCATATTACGCTCGTTGTATTTCCAAACGAGCCTCTCCCCTATTTGCCGTATTCTTTCACCTTCATCTAACAACTCCTCACCAAATGGGCGGAGTTCCTGCACGTTTTCGGTACTCATGGGTGGTGCGGGTGCTGGTATCGGGTCAGGGTACTGGGGTATAGGTTCTTCGTATGGGTACAGGTTTTCTAGGATTTCCCGAATAAACTGGTCATTCTCCCAGTATGGATCTAGAGGATCAGGATTGGGATATGGGTTTAACATCGGTTCATCCTGAGGATATAGTGCGGAATATAACCTATTGTCGTCAAACCATAGGTCATAGTCTGGAGGATGGGGTGCTAGGACTCTAGGGATTTCACCTGGTTCTATTTCCATCGGTTGAGTTGGGAACAGTGGTAGTGGTTGTGGTGCTATGATTTGGTCTAAGTTTGGGTCTGCGGCTGTGGTAGCTAGTATGTGAAAATTAGCTAGTTGCCTATTAATTATGTCTTGAGTCTGGGCATTCATTTCTCTATTTGCTGCTGCTCAGCCCTCTGCTGTTGTAACTGCCTCATTCTTTTCCTACGCTCGTGTGCTCCCCGACTGAACCATCCTCTCTTTTTGGTAGGGAATGGTTCTTTGGATTGCGCTTTAGATACAAAGATCCCCTCTTCTGTGTCAGCTGAATACCCCGAGGGAGTAGGCTTGGAAGAAGTTCCTTCATCTATAGGAGAACTATACAGTTGACGATAGGAATCTGACGGACCTTGATCACTCATACTGTAAACTAACAAATTGTCAAATAACACATAACAATAATATACATATATGCACGTAACCATGTATATTATTTCCTAACATAATTAAAATTTTGGTGCCAGCAGAACACTTCTGTGGCAGAATCAGTGGTTGTAGCTCTGATACCACCTCCTGTCGCAACCCCCGACCCCTATCCCCGGAAGCGGGCGCCGTGAGCCAGTTTCGTTGGTATCGGCATTTATCAGTTTGGCAGCGGAATTTACATCAGGACCGTAGTTAGGAAATATTTTATCAGAGTAAACCACCATACATTTTTTTTATAAATATAAACACATAGGTAAAACCCAAGTTTTCATTGCAATCCATTTATAGGGATAAACCCTATCTTATTGAAATAAAACATCTTCTTTATTTAGGTAACTTTTATAGCCACGTTTCCAAGCCTTCAGTGCTCTCCAGCTGGCTTCTATTTGGCTTTCACATTTTGTTACCTGAAACGCGTTTTAAAAACATTTGTCAGTGGGAAATACTGGTGAGTGAATCCTAATTTAATCAAGACAAGTTTTATCCTTTCGCAGTATTGAGGGCAATCAACAATTACATTTGTTTATTCTTCTACTTTAATTACCACCCACGGTACTGTCAACCCGACTTGTGGTCATGTTACTACTCACAGTGTAGCAACAAATTTTGTATACAAAACCCCAACATACCGACGATAATTGTAGAATTACAAATACTCAATGATACGTGGTTGAAAACCGGTGATCGTAATTGTTTAATTTGATGTTTTTACGCAAGTTTTAATTTCGAATAGCATACTTTTGATTAGATATGTATTTTGCAGGTCTAGAGGAGTTTAAGGAGCTTTTCGGGAGCTTTTCGGGTCACCGGGATGAAAACGGGCCATCGGGAAGCGAAACGGGTCAACCAAACTCAAAATAGTGGAAAAACGGAGAAGATAGCTTCTGGGCACCGTCGCCGACGCCCATATGGGTCGTCGCCGACGGTTCGTGTAAAAGTTCGTCGCTTGAAATGTCCGTAGACAGGGAAATAACACGTCGGCCAAGATCAGCGAATGCACAAGGCGTCCCCGACGGGGGACCAGGCCGTTGGCGACGGACTTCATATCTTTCAATCGCGAAATTTTTAATTCCTTGGTTTTTTACGAATCAAAACATCTTGGTTGGCATTTAATTCGGGGGTTACACTTCTCAAAAGTTGAAAAAAGTGATCTTGGAGCCTATTAACATCATCATCTTGGTTACCAATTGACCTACCATCACCAACCATCATCGAATCAACCGAATTAGAACCCTAATTCATCACTACTCCATTCATCATTCACTTCACCATCATCAATCACTCCACAAACCCTAATCATCCACCATTCCTCCATCCATCAAGCTTCAAGATGATTTCCATCAAGTTTCAAGCATCCGTTGATCGTGCCTTTTCGAACATGAGCGGCTAATTTCTTGGAGGTTTCACCCCGGTGTAGGTTATTGTAAGTCTAGGGTTTGAACAATGTTTTAGTTTGATTTTGTGACAACTTGAATTGTATTTGAATTGATTGGCAATTGTCTTGCATTTGAACTATATTTGTGAATTGTCGAGTGAGTTATGAAATTTGACTTTGCGAAACAAGTTTGTGCAATTATGCATTGTCATTCAACAGGTTTTACTTGTCTGAAGTAACGGAGTGCGTTGTGGTCCGTCATTCACGGCGTTGATAGCAATTGGCACCCAAGCTTTGATGATAGAAATCCGTTAATAACATATTCAAGTAAATCAAATTTAAAACGTGTAAGAACCCTAGGATTGCAATTACCGAACCGGGTGTGAGCCTTGTTTTCTCTATCTTGTTTAAACCTTTAATTACACTTTTGCAATTGTTAATCATTCGTACTTATTAACTCAATTACTTTAGTAAGTTTAATTCACATCTTTTCAATCAAACAAAAATACACAAAAACAAGATAGCAAGCTTCATAATTGTGACATCTTTTAATAATTCAATCGAATCCATTCGCAAACCACATACTCTTCGTGGTTCGACCCCTTGCTACCACTAGCTATTTGTTAAGGGTAGATAGGGCTTATAAATATTATCTTTGACCGGAGCACAACAATCCGATCAAATTTCGGCGCCGTTGCCGGGGAGTGCGTGTGCTTTGTGTTTGGATATTGCTTGAATTTGCGTGATTAACTGTTTAAATTTCATAATTTCTTTTCTTGTACTTGTCTTTTTCCTTGTTACGCGAGGTGTGTTACTTGTGCAGGTTACAGGTAGTGCATGCATACGCGGAACTCCGGGAGGACTTCACCGTTAGTCTACGAACCAGAAATCGAAAGAGTTGTAAGAAGGAATTTAGCAAGGTGGTTGGAAGCAACACATATTTCTAATCAAGTCACACAAACACCACAATCGACACCATCCATTGAAACCGATTCAATGGCAAACCAAAACCTCAACCAAAACCAAAATCCGAACCAATTCCAATACCGAAGCAACTTCAATCCCGCCCAAAATGTTCAACCTATACCTCAAGAACAACCAGGTGGTAATAACAATTCTAGACCACCCACACCACCTTTTCGAAACCAAAATCCCAACAACACCCAAAGAACACCCCAACAACAAAACCTTCACCGACAAAACTCCTTACCCATTCACCTTGATGACCGGAATGTCAATTCCGGCCGTAGAGGCAATCGAGATCGTGGCAATCCTGCGAATGAAGACCCGTTCATGAATATAAATGATTTGAGAAATGCTATCCCCGATGATGTGCCGTTTAGTGTTCCCGATTACCAATCGCCGGAACATGTGAGTGTCCATACGGAATATTTGGATAATGGGGGTAATTACGATGATCGGATTGATGATGAAGATTGGGGGTATGTGGATAGAGGTAACATCTACAATGCTAGAGGTTTTGAAGATGATGAGTTTGGCTACCAAAATGCCAATTTTGTGGGGAATGATAACTATGGGTACGAGAATGCGAGAAATGACGGCTACGAAAACAACTGTCAACCACGAAACAACAACCAAAGGAACCGGAATGATGGGTTTTACAACAACAACAATAACAACAACAATGCTAACCCTAACCGGATTCCTCGTTTCGTGGGAGGAGGTAACCAAAGAGTTAATCAAGGTGGGAATCAAAGAGGTGATAGGGGAGGTGATCGAAGGGACAATCGAAGGCCGGTTGATCAAGAAGTTAACGGTCCACATCGTCGTCAACAACCTCCACGGGGAGTAAATGACCGTTTTCGGCCGGTAGTCACCGACAACGACTCTCCAATAGTTTGTGAAAGAAGGATGTTTGATTGCAAACCCCACTACATCAATATACTTCCCCACTTCAACGGGAGGTCTAACGACGAACCGTACACCCATCTGGCGGAGTTTTCGTCTATATGTAGCACAATTGGGGGGCATAATTTTGTGTTGGAAGAAGTCAAGCTTCGGTTATTCCAGTTTTCGCTAAAATATAAGGCGAAACAATGGTTTCTTACACTTCCGGCGAATAGTATTCGGACATGGGGTGAGATGCAACAAGTTTTTCTTGATGAGTACTATTCGATGGCAAAGACCGATGACGCTAGAGATGAAATTAGGTCTTTCCACCACCCATCAAGCGAACCGTTGCATGAAGCATTCGCAAGGTACAAGGAGTTGATTCGAAAGTGCCCACACCATCAAATCGAAAAGTGGGAGTTGGTTAAATGTTTTGTGAGGGGATTAGACGATGAGACATGGAATCGCCTCGAGTCAACAAGCAACAGAACTTTATTAAGCAATCATGAAGATGATGATTGGGAATTTCTCGAGAGGATGAGCAAGCGGTCCAAGGCAAAGGAGTCGGCCGATAGAGCTAAAAAACATCCCGTTTCCCGGTCACTTCCCGATCTTGATTCTAACTCTAAGGATCGGATTTCTACTCTAGAACGGGAGTTGGCTCGTATGAAGAAAAAGGAGGTGAATGCGGTACAATTCTCGGTGTGTGAAGATTGTGGGGAAATTGGCCATAGGACCGATCAATGTCAAACGGGATCGGGTGATTACACCGAGGAGGTAAATCAAGTGTATGGGGATCGAAAGCAATACGACATGAATTCCAACACTTCTGGGTTTGAGAAATCACCCTAATTTCCGGTATGGTAATGCCTCGAATCAAATGAACCCGAATTTTCAATCGGGCAATCAAGGTGGTCAAGGTGGTTCTTCTTATAACAATCGTCAAGGTAGTAACCAAGGGGGTTACCAAAGGAATTACAATCAAGGGGGTAACCAAGGGTATCAAAACCGTGAAAGCAATTATCAACGTGGTTACAACCAAAGTGGAAATGGGGGTGGTGCTCCAAACTCTCAAGGTGATGATTCATTAAACTCTAAACTTGATGCTATTATGAATGCTATCAATCATTCAAATCAAGAGATGAAGAAAGAGTTTGAGGTATGAGATAAATCACATAAGGCGTTGGAGAAGCAAGTGGGACAAGCTCAAGAGATGACTCAAATTCGTGGAAGTGGAGGAGGACTTCCAAGTGACACCACGGTGAACCCTAAGCATCAAGGGTCGAATTCGAAAAACACACGTGAGGTACCAATAAATAAAATTTCTTTACGTAGTGATCGAGTGGTAGATAATGGTGTTGAGCCACCACCACCCAAGTTTGTTGAAGGGGTGGTGGAAGATGCTAGTGATGATGAAGGTAATAACGGTCAAACGGGTCAAAATAAAAATGATTTAAAAATTAATAAAAATACACCTGTGGGGACAGTCCCCGTCCAAAAGGCTAAGGAAAAGGGTGTGGAGGTTAATACCGCCCCTTATCCCGAAGCTTTATTGGGACCATCTAAGAAAGTGGTAAATAAACGAGGCCCACAACAAGAAGAGATGTGGGAAATTTTTAAACAAGTTAAGATCAATTTACCACTCTTAGACGCAATTAAGCAAGTACCCTCATATGCTAAGTACTTGAAGGATTTATGCACCCAAAAGCGGACTCACAAGTTTCCTAAGAAACTTGATTTAACTGAAAATGTGAGTTCGCTTCTTTCGGGTGCACTTCCACCAAAACTTCAAGATCCGGGGGTGCCCATTATTTCAATACAAGTCGGTGAATTTAAAATGACCCGGGCACTTTTGAATCTTGGGGAAAGTGTGAGTATCTTGCCGGGTAGTTTATATGACCAATATGATTTTGGTCCACTTCAAGTGTCGAATACCACCGTGGTGTTAGCCGACTTGACCCCTAAACTACCCCGTGGGATAGTCACGGATGTAATAGTTAAGGTCGAGGACTTTTACTATCCGGTGGACTTTCTTGTATTAGATTATGTCTCTTTGGACCGAACCAAGCAACAAACGGTGATCCTCGGTCGACCATTTTTAGCAACATCGGATGCCCAAATTAATTGCAAGTCGGGCACGGTCGACATGACTTTTGGTAACCGTCGGTTGCGGTTAAATGTTTTTTCAGGATTGACGGATCCTCTAGTCGGCGATGAATTCTATATGGCGGACATTGTTGACGAGTGTATACCTCTATGCGACATTAGTGTCGAAGAGGAAAACACAATAGAGGAATGTTTCATGTTTGATAGGTTACAAGGAGAGACGAATCGGAGCATGGATGAGGAAGTGAAAGAGTTGGAGGTATTAGCGGCTAGGGAAGGAAGGCCCACTTGGACACACCAAGTGGAAAACCTTCCGGAAAGCATCGACACGAAGTTAAATCCGTCATTGGAAGAGCCTCCGTTGGTAGAGTTGAAGGCGCTACCCAAGCATCTTAAGTATGCTTATGTGAGTGAGGGTAGCACGCTCCCGGTTATCATTGCATCTAACTTGACCGGGGAGCAAGAAGATAAGTTGATGAAAGTTTTGGTCACTCATAGAGCCGCTATCGGGTGGACCATTACAGATTTAAAGGGAATTAGTCCCTCGGTGGTGATGCACAAGATCATCACGGAAGATGGCATGAGTCCTTCTCGCGACACACAACGGAGACTAAGTCCGAACATGCGAGAAGTGGTTAAGAAGGAGGTATTGAAGTGGCTAGATGCGGGTATCATATACCCTATCTCGGATAGCCAATGGGTAAGCCCGACACAAACAGTTCCTAAGAAAGCAGGCATTCAAGTCGTCACAAATGACGCAGGTGAAGAGGTCGCCACTCGGCCGGTAACCGGGTGGCGTATTTGTATTGACTATAGGAAGTTAAATGCTGCAACTTCCAAGGATCATTTCCCTTTGCCATTTATTGACCAAATTGTTGAGAAATTGGCCGGACAAAAATTTTATTGCTTTCTGGATGGTTATTCAGGATACAATCAAATTGCTATACATCCGGAAGACCAAGCAAAGACTACCTTTACTTGTCCATACGGTACCTTCGCATTTAGGCGAATGCCCTTAGGACTTTGTAATGCCCCCGCCACCTTCCAAAGGTGTATGATGAGTATCTTTTCAGATATGGTAGGGGAGTCTTTGGAAATCTTCATGGATGATTTCTCAATATTCGGATCATCATTTGATACATGCCTTGAGCAACTTGAAAAAGTTTTAAAAAGATATGTGGAGAAAAATTTAGTTTTGAGTTGGGAAAAGAGCCATTTTATGGTTCAAGAAGGGATTGTGTTAGGGCATGTCATCTCGAGTCGCGAGATCGAGGTGGATAGAGCAAAAGTGCAAGTCATATCCACTTTGCCTTATCCCACAAGTGTTAAGGGTATTAGGTCGTTCTTGGGACATGCGGGGTTTTATAGGCGGTTTATAAAAAGCTTTAGTGATATAATAAAACCCCTATGTAATTTATTGTTGAAAGATAAACCGTTTGATTTTGATAAAAATTGCCAAAACGCTTTTAACATTTTGAAGCAAAAGTTAGTTGAGGCCCCAATCTTGCAGTCACCGAATTTGTCTTTACCATTCGAAATCATGTGTGATGCAAGTGATTATGCGGTGGGGGCCGTATTAGGTCAACGGGTGGACCAGAAACCGGTTGCAATTTACTACGCAAGTAAGACTCTCTCGGATGCACTATTAAATTATACAACTACCGAGAAAGAGTTACTTGCGGTGGTATATGCGTTGGATAAATTTCATGCTTATATATGGGGTACTAAGGTCATTGTATATTCTGACCATTCTGCAGTTAGGTATCTCATGGACAAGAAGGATGCAAAGCCGAGATTAATCCGATGGGTTCTCTTGCTACAAGAATTTGATATGGAAATTCGGGACAAGAAAGGGAGTGAGAATGTGGTTGCGGACCACTTGTCTCGATTGGTTGTGGAGGAGGATTCTTCCCGTGAAGAGATTAATGAGAACTTCCCAGATGAGCAAATTTTAAAAGTTTCAATATTACCATGGTATGCTAATATTGTTAATTATTTGGTCACAGGTGACTTGCCGGCTCATTGTGATAGAAGGAAGAGGTTGCACTTCCTTTCTCAAATCAAGTACTACACGTTGGAAGAACCGGATTTATTCAAGATATGTCCGGATCAAGTCGTTCGAAGATGCATACCCGATGAGGAGATTCCAAGCGTCTTGATGCACTTGCATTCATTTGCTTGTGGGGGTCATTTCAGTGGTCACAAAACCGGGCAAAAAGTGCTCAATAGCGGTCTTTATTGGCCGACTATTTTCAAGGATGCTTTTAATTTCGCTAAAAATTGTGTTGAGTGTCAAAAGTTAGGGGGTATTTCTAAAAGGGATGAAATGCCCATGCAACCGATCCTCATTGTAGATATTTTTGATGTATGGGGGATCGATTTCATGGGTCCATTCCCTAATTCGCATGGCAACTTATACATCTTGGTGGCGGTCGATTATGTATCCAAGTGGGTTGAAGCGATTGCCACCAAGACGAATGACCATGCCGTTGTTTGCAATTTTTGTACAAACAAACATAATTTCTAGATTTGGGATTCCCCAAGTGATCATTAGTGATGGGGGATCTCATTTTAAGAATTTTAATTTTGGCAAACTTTTGAAACGGTATGGTGTTGACCACCGAATCGCTACCCCTTATCACCCACAAACAAGTGGTCAAGTGGAAGTTTCAAATAGGCAAATAAAAGAAATTTTGCAAAAGACCGTTCGACCGGACCGAAAGGATTGGTCGACGAAGTTGAATGATGCTTTATGGGCTTATAGAACGGCTCATAAAACACCTATTGGAACTACACCTTATTGCTTAGTTTATGGGTGAAACTGCCATTTACCGGTTGAACTTGTGCATCATGCTTGGTGGGCTATAAAAGAGGTTAACATGAAATATGACGATGCAGGAAAGGAGCGAAAATTAAAGCTTTGCGAGTTGGAAGAGCTTCGGGAAGAAGCGTATGAGTGTGCTTCAAAATATAAGGATGATATGAAGAAGGCACATGATGCGAAATTGAAGCCGAAAGATTTCGAGGTGGATCAAAAGGTTTGGCTTTACAATTCACGGCTTAAATACTTTCCCAGTAAGCTCAAGAGCAAATGGATGGGCCCGTACGTGATTACACAGGTTGGGAAACTTGGAGATGTTACAATCAAGGACCCGAAGGATGGGTCGAAGCAAACGGTTAATGGGCATCGCCTTAAACCGTTCCTTGATGGTAACAATGATAAAAAGGATGAGAATGTGGAGTTGGTGAACTTCGTGGTAAGTGTACCAACTTATGAGGTCAACTGAAAGGACCGGTAATGAGTTTTGTAAAGTTATGTACAATTTATTTAATTATGTGAGTATTTTTGTGTTAATCGTTCTCGTTTTGTACTAACCCTCTTGATTGTGTGAAGTCCGGACATCATGAACGGGTCTTGAAGACAAAATGTATGTTTTTAGACTTAGTTGTGTGTATTGAGGACAATAAACGACTTTTCGGGTGGTGGTAGGGCCGTTAACGGTTTTCGCGTTTTCAAAATTTAACTTATAAAAAAATCACAAAAAGATTTTTAATAATTTTTAGGAATTTTAAATGTATATAGTCCTTTTATAAAACCTTCATGATTCTCTCCATATTTTTCATAAAAAAAATTGAATTTATAGAAACCGTCGCCGACGGTTGTTCCATTTGTCGCCTACGGTGCCTCAAAACTTCCGTCGGCCAAAATCCTCCGTAGACAGCGTGATAAGCCGTCGGTTGCCCCAACCTTTTTCACATACCGTCGTCGATGGCCATATGGCCTGTCGTCGACGGTTCCTCCAAAGTGTGCCGACGTGATTTCGAGTTCAATGTCTAGTTTCGAATCCAAAGTCTTTTAAACCTCTTCAAACCCAAACAAAACATAATTGTAACCATCCTTATGACCCCAACACCTTACCATCTCACACCCACTTCCATTTGACTCCAAATTATTTAGATCCACACGTGACCTTCTCTCTCTTGCACCTCATCTTCTTCACCCAACACCTCAAGAACCCTAATCCTTTCTCTTTTCATAACTTCTTCAAATCTACACCAAATCCTGTGATTCTTGAGCCTATTTCGTGTATTTTTTTCGAGAGGAACAAAACCCCTATAACGGTTTTCATTAATTCCTGCCGGTTTGCAAGATTTCTGAAGTAAAAAATTCAGGTTTTTGAAGGGTGTTCATCAAGTTTCTTGCGTTGCACTTTTTCTTAGTTTTTCTTGTTCATCTACATCAAAGGTATGGAACTTCATTTAATTTATGTATGATTATCATATGAAGTGTTGATTTCTTCCAAAATTTTATGCTTTTTGTTTAAGAGTAGGTTGTTTATCATAATGTATGATATTTTAGCATAAATTTGAGGATGATTGTTTGATTTGGGTGGGATTTGAACATGCTCTAGTCTTAGTGATGTGATTACACTAGTTAGTTGCATGATTGAGTATAGTTGTGATGTTGAATATTGTTGAAACCATGAAACTTTGAGAAATTTTGTGAATAAACATGTTAAATTGTTACGTAGATGCTAAAATATGTGACTTTGGAAGTTTAAAAAGGCAATTTTACATCTAGTTATTGATTGAATTTCAACATCATATATTATGTTCAAAGTTTGTGAATGTTTGAAGATTTGGGTGTGCTAATTGTTCTTTTGTCTTGTGATTGTAGCTATGTTCGGGGGAAGAAAGAGATCAAAAACTTCCGGACAAGGTTCATCTTCTGGAGCCGATTCAGGCTCAGGACATTATCAAAGATGATGGGAACAGTTAAGCAATGTGGAAGAAGATGATGGGCAACTCTATCGACAGGATTGGAGTTGGGAGGAATTCAAAAATAGTAGGTCGGCCTCAGCATGGAAAGACGACAAGCAGAAGGCTCTTTCCCGGTATAACAACAAAAGGTTAGAGGCAAAGATGTGAAAGATGAAAATGGTCACGGGTGTTTCAAAGGCTGTACCCGATAGAACAGTATGTGAACGTGCGGTGAATGTTGAGGAATTCCTCACAATTGGCATAACTCAAAGGTTTGAGAAGATAGGGGGAACGAGTACTAGACTGGTGTGAGGATATCACCACACGAGTCTATTTGGCTGCGGTTTGTGAATGGTTGTCAACTTTAAGGTTTGAAAATTCGGATGGGTCGGCTCATACATGGCAGTTAATTGGCAATATTGGCAAGAATCAAATGATTATGTCGTTTGAACATATGAATGCCATCGCGAGATTTGATTCATTGGGGGTCGAAACATATGATTATTATGACTATGATCATTTTTTTGGATAACAAAACAAACACTGCTGACCCGGATCAAATGCTAGCGTCGGTATTGCCAGGTTCTGGGGGTGCGGGGGAATCTAGGAACGATTTGTCCTTGGAGGGTAAAATATTACAAGGCATTTCGTTGGAAAATGTTATGGTGCGGTTCGGAGACCGCGGGACAGTGAAGGCAACCGACTGCCGGGTCTTACATTCGTTGTTGTATGGGACACCAAGGCTATCATGGCGTTAAATCGTGATGATAAACACGTGGGACACAAGGGAGTCGTTCAAATGGAAGATGATCCCCTACGTGAGGTTAATCAGCGCGATGATTTTGCAGCAAAACGTGTTGCCCCAGGAATCGTTGTGGGTTTCTAAACCCATCGATCAGTTTAACCTCGCTTCAATGAAGCGACATTGGAAGATAACGGTTAAAGTCTTTGGTCATCTTCCTACAGTGGAGGATGATCAAGGAAACAATTATAGGTATACTGATCCGACTGAGGCTGAAGAGGGTGATGATGATGACGAGATGGTTGATATGGAGGATGAGACTGAGCCGCCCGGTCCACGGGGACCAAGGCAGAGGTACAGACGGCAACATCGGGAAATTTCTGCCAATGTATCAAATTTTGTGAATCAAAGAAAGGGGCCGTCGTACAGGGATTTTAACCGCGGGCAACAGGCGGTTTATGATAATGTGTCGGCATGTATAGGCGAAGGAAGGGAATATGAGGTGAGAAGGAAGGCATGGGAAGAGATGCATGGGGCCCAGATGCAAGAACAGTGGGCCCTTCAAGCAGTCCATCGCGAGAAGATGGAAAAACATATGGAAGAGCAACAATTGCAACAAGCGCTCCAAAGTTCCCAAACGAAACGCTTGTTACAATTGCAAGAGGAAGATATGGCCCGAAGACGGGCATGGGAAGAAAGGGAAGAAAAAGAGCGGCACGAGCGAAACACATTGCAAGACCACCGCTGGAGTGCCTTATATGTCTCAAATGAAATGGCGATAAACAACGCCAAGATCCTCCACGATCAGGAGCGACATCGGAGAGACTATGAGGCAGGCCTTCCATATGTCGAACACTCGGGGTGGACCGATTACTCCAACCTCCGTGTTCCGCGAGTCCCATCCAGTCCATCCCCCCACTGGCCCGAGGCAGTTGGGTCCAGTTTCATCCCGATACCATACCAGATGCCACCCCAAGGAGAGCCGAGTCCTCTCGATAACTACAGGGAAATGTTTGAGGCCCTCACCGGTTATCCATACCAGCCAAACCTGCCAGTTGACCCCAACGAGAGATATCAGCGGTGAGGGCAAGGTATGTTTTGTGTTGTTGTTGTTGTATATTTTGGTTTTCTTTATTTCTATTTCATTATTATTTCTTTTTGCCTAGTTAAATGAACGTTGTGGGTGTGTTCCCTATATAACCCTCACGAGACCTATTCGTCCTCCCGAGCTATCGGGAGGTTTAAAGGGCTTGCGTGCATATGCTAAATGCCGTCGTGATTCCTACGAAATTATTTTTCCACATAAATCAAGGTAAATTAACGCATAACTTGGTAACGCTTTCATAAAAATGGAGAACTAAGTAGCTAACAAATTTCAATGGTTGCGAGAAGCATGCTTCTACACAAGGGTTAGAATTTGTAGGTACATTATGTTCGAGGGACGACCGTTTTGTGAAGAGAAGAAGAAGATATGGACATCAAGCGACAAAAATCAGGTGCATGCGTTTCCTTTTTACCTTGATTCTTAGATTAGTAATAAGTGGATTGTAATTGTATGTTATTTTTCCGGGGTGGAATTTTTGGGAAGTTAGCCGTGTCGCATCCCTTGTGCGTTTTAAAACTCTAGTTCGTACACATTGAGGACAATGTTTACCTCAAGTGTGGGGATGGGGGAGTAGTAAAAGTTTTCGATTTTGACCCGTTCATTTAAACACTACAAATTGAGGACAATGTTTACCTCAAGTGTGGGGAAGGGGGAAAATTTCAAAAAATTTTCAAAAATTTCTTGTTTCAAAAGCGATCTTAAAAGCACAAGTAACTGAGTCAAGGAGGGATGTCACAACCCATTTGGTCTTTTGTCATGGTCAAGTTCAAATTAATAGCATGACGGGTATTTAGCGGGTGGTTATTTGGGAATAATCCGCCTAAGAAACTAGTATTTCATGCATGTCACATACCATACCCTTTATATATGTGAGGTTTTTTAGCCACTTTTACATCATAGATTACATACTTATGTTTCTTTGATTGAGTGGACCATTAGTCATGTATTGTAGAACTTGCAACTTTTAATACGTTTGAGACCATAGACCGAATACAAGCACGAGAATGACTAAGGCATTAGGTAAACCTTTTCCATTTTACACCATTTTTTTATATCCTTACCCAAAAATTTATCCCCTAGTAGCCAATTTTGAGCCTAATCCTTTCGTTTGACCACCCTATAGCCCATAACCTTAAACCTTTTTCTTTTAAACCCGTGTGATGGAAATTCGATTATAGGAGTCAAGTTTGTATAGTTGTATTTGATTGTTTGCATAAAAAAAAAGAAAAATCAGAAAATGTTATGAAAAAGATGAGAAAATTGTTGAGAAAAGAACAAAAATATATGTTCTTAGTTTGAGAAATAAAAGGCAAAAATCATTGCCTCAAAGTTGATGTTTATAGTTTAGTTTAGAGTAGTCGTTCTAATAAAAATTGAATTTTCATCACCTTAGCCACTTTAAATTATCTTATTTCCTACCCTTAGCCTAGCCCCGTTACAACCCTTACAAAGACCTTATGACTTGTGTTTAGTATTCGTGTTCGGTGGTGGAGAATGATTGAGTTGCAAGCTTATAGGGGTACGTGTTCTAATCGGTTTTGAGTGATTATTATTTGAAGTGCTAATACATTACGACAATTAGCCAATTTATAAACCGAGTGGAGAGAACATTGTGAGGGATATGCATGATTTGTTGGTTTCACGGACGGGTTAATCTTGGATAACCATTTTATATGTGAATTCACTTTACCGTTAAATATGTTGAAAATTGTAAAGAGTTTGAACTTTAGCATGACAATAGACCTTGACCTTCGTCTCGGGAATGGGGAGTGTATTCTTTGTTCGACCAACGTGAAAATGAAAAACAGATTTGCTTGAGGGCAAGCAAAAGACAAGTGTGGGGATGTGATACGTGGTTGAAAACTGGTGATCGTAATTGTTTAATTCGATGTTTTTACGCAAGTTTTAATTCCGAATAGCCTACTTTTGATTAGATATGTATTTTGCAGGTCTAGAGGAGTTTAAGGAGCTTTTTGGGAGCTTTACGGGTCACCGGGATGGAAAACGAGCCACCGGGAAGCGAAACGGGCCAACCAGACTCAAAATAGTGGAAAAACGGAGAAGATAGCTTCTGGGCATCGTCGCCGACGCCCATATGGCCGTCACCGACGGTTCATGTAAAAGTCCATGACCTGAAATGTCTGTAGACAGGGAAATAACACGTCGGCCAAGATCAGCGAATGCACAAGGCGTCACCGACGGGGGACCAGGCCGTCGGCGACGGCCTTCATATCTTTCAATCGCGAAATTTTTAATTCCTTGGTTTTTGACGAATCAAAACATCTTGGTTGGCATTTAATTCGGGGGTTACACTTATCAAAAGTTGAAAAAAGTGATCTTAGAGCCTATTAACATCATCATCTTGGTTACCAATCGACCTACCATCACCAACCATCATCGAATCAACCGAATTAGAACCCTAATTCATCACTACTCCATTCATCATTCACTTCACCATCATCAATCACTCCACAAACCCTAACCATCCACCATTCCCCCATCCATCAAGCTTCAAGATGATTTCAATCAAGTTTCAAGCATCCGTTGATCGTGCTTTTTTGAACATGAGCGGCTAATTTCTTGGAGGTTTCACCCCGGTGTAGGTTATTGTAAGTCTAGGGTTTGAACAATGTTTTTAGTTTGATTTTGTGAAAACTTGAATTATATTTGAATTGATTGACAATTGTCTTGCATTTGAACTATATTTGTGAATTATTGAGTGAGTTATGAAATTTGACTTTGCGAAACAAGTTTGTGCAATTATGCTTTGTCATTCAACAGGTTTTATTTGTCCGAAGTAACGGAGTGCGTTGTGGTCCGTCATTCATGGCGTTGATAGCAATTGGCACCTAAGCTTTGATGATAGAAATCCGTTAATAACATATTCAAGTAAATCAAATTTAAAACATGTAAGAACCCTAGGATTGCAATTACCGAACCGGGTGTGAGCCTTGTTTTCTCTATCTTGTTTAAACCTTTAATTACATTCTTGCAATTGTTAATCATTCGTACTTATTGAATCAATTACTTTAGTAAGTTTAATTCACATCTTTTCAATCAAACAAAAATACACAAAAACAAGATAGCAAGCTTCATAATTGTGACATCTTTTAATAATTCAATCGAATCCATTCGCAAACCACATACTCTTCGTGGTTCGACCCCTTGCTACCACTAGCTATTTGTTAAGGGTAGATAGGGCTTATAAATATTATCTTTGACCGGAGCGCAACAATCCGATCAAATTTCAGCGCCGTTGCCGGGGAGTGCGTGTGCTTTGTGTTTGGATATTGCTTGAATTTGCGTGATTAACTGTTTAAATTTCATAATTTATTTTCTTGTACTTGTCTTTTTCCTTGTTACGCGAGGTGTATTACTTGTGCAGGTTACAAGTAGTGCATGCATACGCGGAACTCCGGGAGGACTTCACCGTTAGTCTACGAACCAGAAATCGAAAGAGTTGTAAGAAGGAATTTAGCAAGGTGGTTAGAAGCAACACATATTTCTAATCAAGTCACACAAACACCACAATCGACACCATCCATTGAAACCGATTCAATGGCAAACCAAAACCTCAACCAAAACCAAAATCCGAACCAATTCCAATACCGAAGCAACTTCAATCCCGCCCAAAATGTTCAACCTATACCTCAAGAACAACCGGGTGGTAATAACAATTCTAGACCACCCACACCACCTTTCCGAAACCAAAATCCCAACAACACCCAAAGAACACCCCAACAACAAAACCTTCACCGACAAAACTCCTTACCCATTCACCTTGATGACCGGAATGTCAATTCCGACCGTAGAGGCAATCGAGATCGTGGCAATCCCGTGAATGAAGACCTGTTCATGATTATAGATAATTTGAGAAATGCTATCCCCTATGATGAGCCGTTTAGTGTTCCCGATTACCCATCGCCGGAACATGCGAGTGTCCATACGGAATATTTGGATGATGGGGGTAATTACGATGATCGGGTTGATGATGAAGATTGGGGGTATGTGGATAGAGGTAACATCTATAATGCTAGAGGTTTTGAAGATGATGAGTTTGGCTACCAAAATGCCAATTTTGTGGGGAATGATAACTACGGGTACGGGAATGCGAGAAATGACCGCTACGAAAACAACCGTCAACCACGAAACAACGACCAAAGGAACCGGAATGATGGTTTTTACAACAACAACAATAACAACAACAATGCTAACCCTAACCGAATTCCTCGTTTCGTAGGAGGAGGTAACCAAAGAGTTAATCAAGGTGGGAATCAAAGAGGTGATAGGGGAGGTGATCGAAGGGACAATCGAAGGCCGGTTGATCAAGAAGTTAACGGTCCACATCGTCGTCAACAACCTCCACGGGGAGTAAATGACCGTTTTCGGCCGGTAGTCACCGACAACGACTCTCCAATAGTTTGTGAAAGAAGGATGTTAGATTGCAAACCCCACTACATCAATATACTTCCCCACTTCAACGGGAGGTCTAACGACGAACCATACACCCATCTGGCAGAGTTTTCGTCTATATGTAGCACAATTGGGGGGCATAATTTTGCGTTGGAAGAAGTCAAGCTTCGGTTATTCCAGTTTTCGCAAAAAGATAAGGCGAAATAATGGTTTCTTACACTTTCGGCGAATAGTATTCGGACATGGGGTGAGATGCAACAAGTTTTTCTTGATGAGTACTATTCGATGGCGAAGACCGATGACGCTAGAGATGAAATTAGGTCTTTCCGCCAACTATCAAGTGAACCGTTGCATGAAGCATTCACAAGGTACAAGGAGTTGATTTGAAAGTGCCCACACCATCAAATCGAAAAGTGGGAGTTGGTTAAATGTTTTGTGAGGGGATTAGACGATGAGACATGGAATCGCCTTGAGTCAACGTGCAACGGAACTTTATTGAGCAATCATGAAGATGATGATCGGGAATTTCTCGAGAGGATGAGCAAGCGGTCCAAGGCAAAGGAGTCGGCCGATAGAGCTAAAAAACATCCCGTTTCCTGGTCACTTCCCGATCTTGATTCTAACTCTAAGGATCGGATTTCTACTCTAGAACGGGAGTTGGCTCGTATGAAGAAAAAGGATGTGAATGCGGTACGATTCGCGGTGTGTGAAGATTGTGGGGAAATTAGCCATAGGACCGATCAATGTCAAACGGGATCGGGTTATTACACCGAGGAGGTAAATCAAGTGTATGGGGATCGAAAGCAATACGACATGAATTCCAACACTTACCATCCAGGTTTGAGAAATCACCCTAATTTCCGGTATGGTAATGCCTCGAATCAAATGAACCCGAATTTTCAATCGGGCAATCAAGGTGGTCAAGGTGGTTCTTTTTATAACAATCGTCAAGGTAGTAACCAAGGGCGTTACCAAAGGAATTACAATCAAGGGGGTAACCAAGGGTATCAAAACCGTGAAAGCAATTATCAACGTGGTTACAACCAAAGTGGAAATGGGGGTTATGCTCCAAACTCTCAAGGTGATGATTCATTAAACTCTAAACTTGATGCTATTATGAATGCTATCAATAATTCAAATCAAGAGATGAAGAAAGAGTTTGCGGTACGAGATAAATCACATAAGGTGTTGGAGAAGCAAGTGGGACAACTTGCTCAAAAGATGGCTCAAATTCATGGAAGTGGAGGAGGACTTCCAAGTGACACCACGGTGAACCCTAAGCATCAAGGGTCGAATTCGAAAAACACACGTGAGGTACCAATAAATAAAATTTCTTTACGTAGTGATCGAGTGGTAGATAATGGTGTTGAGCCACCACCACCCAAGTTTGTTGAAGGGGTGGTGGAAGATGCTAGTGATGATGAAGGTAATAACGGTCAAACGGGTCAAAATAAAAATGATTTAAAAATTAATAAAAATACACCCGTGGTGACCGTCCCCGTCCAAAAGGCTAAGGAAAAGGGTGTGGAGGTTAATACCGCCCCTTATCCCGAAGCTTTATTGGGACCATCTAAGAAAGTGGTAAATAAACGAGGCCCACAACAAGAAGAGATGTGGGAAATTTTTAAACAAGTTAAGATCAATTTACCACTCTTAGACACAATTAAGCAAGTACCCTCATATGCTAACTACTTGAAGGAGTTATGCACCCAAAAGCTGACTCACAAGTTTCCTAAGAAACTTGATTTAACTGAAAATGTGAGGTCGATTCTTTCGGGTGCACTTCCACCAAAACTTCAAGATCCGGGGGTGCCCATTATTTCAATACAAGTCGGTGAATTTAAAATGACCCGGGCACTTTTGGATCTTGGGTCAAGTGTGAGTATCTTGCCGGGTAGTTTATATGACCAATATGATTTTGGTCCCCTTCAAGTGTCGAATACCACCATGGTGTTAGCCGACTTGACCCCTAAACTACCCCGTGGGATAGTCACGGATGTAATAGTTAAGGTCGTGGACTTTTACTATCCGGTGGACTTTATTGTATTAGATTATGTCTCTTTGGACCGAACCAAGCAACCAACGGTGATCCTCGGTCGACCATTTTTGCCAACATCGAATGCCCAAATTAATTGCAAGTCGGGCACGGTCGACATGACTTTTGGTAACCGTCGGTTGCGGTTAAATGTTTTTTCAGGATTGACGGATCCTCTAGTCGGCGATGAATGCTATATGGCGGACATTGTGGACGAGTGTATACCTCTATGCGACATTAGTGTCGAAGAGGAAAACACAATAGAGGAATGTTTCATGTTTGATAGGTTACAAGGAGAGACGAATCGGAGCATGGATGAGGAAGTGAAAGAGTTGGAGGTATTTGCGGCTAGGGAAGGAAGGCCCACTTGGACACACCAAGTGGAAAGCCTTCCGGAAAGCATCGACACGAAGTTAAAGTCGTCATTGGAAGAGCCTCTGATGGTAGAGTTGAAGGCGCTACCCAAGCATCTTAAGTATGCTTATGTGGGTGAGGGTAGCACGCTCCCGGTTATCATTGCATCTAACTTGAGCGGGGAGCAAGAAGATAAGTTGATGAAAGTTTTGGTCACTCATAGAGCCGCTATCGGGTGGACCATTGCAGATTTGAAGGGAATTAGTCCCTCGGTGGTGATGCATAAGATCATCACGGAAGATGGCATGAGTCCTTCTCGCGACACACAACGGAGACTAAATCTGAACATGCGAGAAGTGGTTAAGAAGGAGGTATTGAAGTGGCTAGATGTGGGTATCATATACCCTATCTGAGATAGCCAATGGGTAAGCCCGACACAAACAGATCCTTAGAAAGCGGGCATTCCAAGGATCATTTCCCTTTGCCATTTATTGACCAAATTGTTGAGAAATTAGCCGGACAAAAATTTTATTGCTTTCTGGATGGTTATTCAGGATACAATCAAATTTCTATATATCCGAAATACCAAGCAAAGACTACCTTTACTTGTCCATACGGTACCTTCGCATTTAGGCGAATGCCCTTTGGACTTTGTAATGCCCCCGCCACCTTCCAAATGTGTATGATGAGTATCTTTTCAGATATGGTAGGGGAGTCTTTGGAAATCTTCATGGATGATTTCTCAATATTCGAATCATCATTTGATACATGCCTTGACCAACTTGAAAAAGTTTTAAAAAGATGTGTGGAGAAAAATTTAGTTTTGAGTTCGGAGAAGAGCCATTTTATGGTTCAAGAAGGGATTGTGTTGGGGCATGTCGTCTCGAGTCGCGGGATCGAGGTGGATAGAGCAAAAGTGCAAGTCATATCCACTTTGCCTTATCCCACAAGTGTTAAGGGTATTAGGTCGTTCTTGGGACACGCGGGGTTTTATAGGCGGTTTATAAAAAGCTTTAGTGATATAATAAAACCCCTATGTAATTTATTGTTGAAAGATAAACCGTTTGATTTTGATAAAAATTGCCAAAACGCTTTTAACATTTTGAAGCAAAAGTCAGTTGAGGCCCCAATCTTGCAGTCACCGAATTGGTCTTTACCATTCGAAATCATGTGTGATGCAAGTGATTATGCGGTGGGGGCCGTATTGGGTCAACGGGTGGACCAAAAACCCGTTGCAATTTACTACGCAAGTAAGACTCTCTCGGATGCACAATTAAATTATACAACTACCGAGAAAGAGTTACTTGCGGTGGTATATGCGTTGGATAAATTTCGTGCTTATATATGGGGTACTAAGGTCATTGTATATTCTGACCATTCTGCAGTTAGGTATCTCATGGACAAGAAGGATGCAAAGCCGAGATTAATCCGATAGGTTCTCTTGCTACAAGAATTTGATTTGGAAATTCGGGACAAGAAAGGGAGTGAGAATGTGGTTGCGGACCACTTGTCTCGATTGGTTGTGGAGGAGGATTCTTCCCGTGAAGAGATTAATGAGAACTTCCCAGATGAGTATATTTTAAAAGTTTCAATATTACCATGGTATACTAATATTGTTAATTATTTGGTCACAGGTGACTTGCCGGCTCATTGGGATAGAAGGAAGAGGTTGCACTTCCTTTCTCAAATCAAGTACTACACGTTGGAAGAACCGGATTTATTCAAGATATGTCCGGATCAAGTCGTTCGAAGATGCATACCCGATGAGGAGATTCCAAGCGTCTTGATGCACTTGCATTCATTTGCTTGTGGGGGCCATTTCAGTGGTCACAAAACCGGGCACAAAGTGCTCAATAGCGGTCTTTATTGGCCGACTATTTTCAAGGATGCTTTTAATTTCGCTAAAAATTGTGTTGAGTGTCAAAAGTTAGGGGGTATTTCTAAAAGGGATGAAATGCCCATGCAACCGATCCTCATTGTAGATATTTTTTGATGTATGGGGTGACCTTCTCTCTCTTGCACTTCATTTTCTTCACCCAACACCTCAAGAACCCTAATCCTTTCTCTTTTCATAACTTCTTCAAATCTACACCAAATCCCGTGATTCTTGAGCCTATTTCGTGTATTTTTTTCGAGAGGAACAAAACCCCAATAACGGTTTTCATTAATTCTTGCCGGTTTGCAAGATTTCTGAAGTCAAAAATTCGGGTTTTTGAAGGGTGTTCATCAAGTTTCTTGCTTTGCACTTTTTCTTAGTTTTTCTTGTTCATCTACATCAAAGGTATGGAACTTCATTTAATTTATGTATGATTATCATATGAAGTGTTGATTTCTTCCGAAATTTTATGCTTTTTGTTTAAGAGTAGGTTGTTTATCATAATGTATGATATTTTAGCATAAATTTGAGGATGATTGTTTGATTTGGGTGGGATTTGAACATGCTCTAGTCTTAGTGATGTGATTACACTAGTTAGTTGCATGATTGAGTATAGTTGTGATGTTGAATACTGTTGAAACCATGAAACTTTGAGAAATTTTGTGAATAAACATGTTAAATTGTTATGTAGATGCTAAAATATGCGACTTTGGAAGTTTATAAAGGCAATTTTACATCTAGTTATTGATTGAATTTCAACATCATATATTATGTTCAAAGTTTGTGAATGTTTGAAGATTTGGGTGTGCTAATTGTTCTTTTGTCTTGTGATTGTAGCTATGTTCGGGGGAAGAAAGAGATCAAAAACTTCTGGACAAGGTTCATCTTCTGGAGCCGGTTCAGGCTCAGGACATTATCAAAGACGATGGGAACAGTTAAGCAATGTGGAAGAAGATGATGGGCAACTCTATCGACAGGATTGGAGTTGGGAGGATTCAAAAATAGTAGGTCGGCCTCAGCATGGAAAGACGACAAGCAGAAGGCTCTTTCCCGGTATAACAACAAAAGGTTAGAGGTAAATATGTGGAAGATGAAAATGGTCACGGGTGTTTCAAAGGCTGTACCCGATAGAACAGTATGTGAACGTGCGGTGAATGTCGAGGAATTCCGCACAATTGGCATAACTCAAAGGCTTGAGTAGATCGGGTGGGAACGAGTACTAGATTGGTGTGAGGATATCACCACACGAGTCTATTTGGCTGCGGTTTGTGAATGGTTGTCAACTTTAAGGTTTGAAAATTCGGATGGGTCGGCTCCTACATGGCAGTTAATTGGCAATATTGGCAAGAATCAAATTATTATGTCGTTTGAACATATGAACGCCATCGCGGGATTTGATTCATTGGGGGTCGAAGCATATGATTACTATGACTATGATCATTTTTTTGGTTAACAAAACAAACACTGCTGACCCGGATCAAATGCTACCGTCGGTATTGCCAGGTTCTGGGGGTGCGGGGGAATCTAGGAACGATTTGTCCTTGGAGGGTAAAATATTGCAAGGCATTTCGTTGGAAAATGTTATGGTACGGTTCGGAGACCGCGGGACAGTGAAGGCACCCGATTGTTGGGTCTTACATTCGTTGTTGTATGGGACACCAAGGCTATCATGGCGTCAAATCGTGATGATAAACACGTGGGACACAAGGGAGTCGTTCAAACAGAAGATGATCCCCTACGTGAGGTTAATCAGCGCGATGATTTTGCAGCAAAACGTGTTGCCCCAGGAATCGTTGTGGGTTTCTAAACCCATCGATCAGTTTAACCTCGCTTCAATGAAGCGACATTGGAAGATAACGGTTAAAGTCTTTGGTCATCTTCATACAGTGGAGGATGATCAAGGAAACAGTTATAGGTATACTGATCCGACTGAGGCTGAAGAGGGTGATGATGATGACGAGATGGTTGATATGGAGGATGAGACTAAGCCGCCCGGTCCACGGGGACCAAGGCAGAGGTACAGACGGCAACATCGGGAAATTTCTGCCAATGTAGCAGATTTTGTGAATCAAAGAAAGGGGCCGTCGTACAGGGATTTTAACCGCGGGCTACAGGTGGTTTATGATAATGTCTCGGCATGTATAAGCGAAGGAAGGGAATATGAGGTGACAAGGAAGGCATGGGAAGAGATGCATGGGGCCCAGATGCAAGAACAGTGGGCCCTCCAAGCAGTCCATCGCGAGAGGATGGAAAAACATATGGAAGAGCAACAATTGCAACAAGCGCTCCAAAGATCCCAAACGGAACGCTTGTTACAATTGCAAGAGGAAGATATGGCCCGAAGACGGGCATAGGAAGAAAGGGTAGAAAAAGAGCGGCACGAGCGAAACACATTGCAAGACCACCGCTGGAGTGGCTTATATGTCTCAAATGAAATGGCGATAAAGAACGCCAAGATCCTCCATGATCAGGAGCGACATCGGAGAGACTATGAGGCAGGCCTTCCATATGTCGAACACTCGGGGTGGACCGATTACTCCAACCTCCGTGTTCCGCGAGTCCCATCCGATCCATCCCCTCACTGACCCTAGTTAAATGAACGTTGTGGGTGTGTTCCCTATATAACCCTCACGAGACCTATTCGTCCTCCCGAGCTATCGGGAGGTTTAAAGGGCTTGCGTGCATATGCTAAATGCCGTCGTGATTCCTACGAAATTATTTTTCCACATAAATCAAGGTAAATTAACGCATCACTTGGTAACACTTTCATTAAAAAATGGAGAACTAAGTAGCTAACAAATTTCAATGGTTGTGAGAAGCATGCTTCTACACAAGGGTTAGAATTTGTAGGTACATTATGTTCGAGGGACGACCGTTTTGTGAAGAGAAGAAGAAGATATGGACATCAAGCGACAAAAATCAGGTGCATGCGTTTCCTTTTTACCTTGATTCTTAGATTAGTAATAAGTGGATTGTAATTGTATGTTATTTTTCCGGGGTGGAATTTTTGGGAAGTTAGTCGTGTCGCATCCCTTGTGCGTTTTAAAACTCTAGTTCTTACACATTGAGGACAATGTTTACCTCAAGTTTGGGGATGGGGGAGTAGTAAAAGTTTTTGATTTTGACCCGTTCATTTAAACACTACACATTGAGGACAATGTTTACCTCAAGTGTGGGGATGGGGGAAAATTTCAAAAAATTTTCAAAAATTTCTTGTTTCAAAAGCGATCTTAAAAGCACAAGTAACTGAGTCAAGGAGGGATGTCACAACCCATTTGGTCTTTTGTCATGGTCAAGTTCAAATTAATAGTATGACGGGTATTTAGCTGGTGGTTATTTGGGAATAATCCGCCTAAGAAACTAGTATTTCATGCATGTCACATACCATACCCTTTAGATATGTGAGGTTTTTGAGCCATTAGTCATGTATTGTAGAACTTGCAACTTTTGATACGTTTGAGACCATAGACCGAATACAAGCACAAGAATGATTAAGGCATTAGGTAAACCTTCTCCATTTTACACCATTTTTTTATATCCTTACCCAAAAATTTATCCCCTAGTAGCCAATTTTGAGCCTAATCCTTTCGTTTGACCACCCTATAGCCCATAACCTTAAACCTTTTTCTTTTAAACCCGTGTGATGGAAATTCGATTATAGGAGTCAAGTTTGTATAGTTGTATTTGATTGTTTGCATAAAAAAAATCAGAAAATGTTATGAAAAAGATGAGAAAATTGTTGAGAAAAGAACAAAAATATATGTTCTTGGTTTGAGAAATAAAAGGCAAAAATCATTGCCTCGAAGTTGATGTTTATAGTCTAGTTTAGAGTAGTCGTTCTAATAAAAATTGAATTTTCATCACCTTAGCCACTTTAAATTATCCTATTTCCTACCCTTAGCCTAGCCCCGTTACAACCCTTACAAAGACCTTATGACTTGTGTTTAGTATTCGTGTTCGGTGGTGGAGAATGATTGAGTTGCAAACTTATGCGGGTACGTGTTCTAATCGGTTTTGAGTGATTATTCTTTGAAGTGCTAATACATTACGACAATTAGCCAATTTATAAACCGAGTGGAGAGAACATTGTGAGGGATATGCATGATCTGTTGGTTTCACGGACGGGTTAATCTTGGATAACCATTTTATATGTGAATTTACTTTACCGTTAAATATGCTGAAAATTGTAAAGAGTTTGAACTTTAGCATGACAATAGACCTTGACCTTCGTCTCGGGAATGGGGTGTGTATTCTTTGTTCGACCCACGTGAAAATGAAAAACATATTTGCTTGAGGGCAAGCAAAAGACAAGTGTGGGGATGTGATACGTGGTTGAAAACTGGTGATCGTGATTGTTTAATTTGATGTTTTTACGCAAGTTTTAATTCCGGATAGCCTACTTTTGATTAGATATGTATTTTGCAGGTCTAGAGGAGTTTAAGGAGCTTTTTGGGAGCTTTACGGGTCACCGGGATGAAAAACGAGCCACCGGGAAGCGAAACGGGCCAACCAGACTCAAAATAGTGGAAAAACGGAGAAGATAGCTTCTGGGCATCGTCGCCGACGCCCATATGGCCGTCACCGACGGTTCGTGTAAAAGTCCATGACCTGAAATGTCTGTAGACAGGGAAATAACACGTCGGCCAAGATCAGCGAATGCACAAGGCGTCGCCGATGGGGGACCAGGCTGTCGACGACGGCCTTCATATCTTTCAATCGCGAAATTTTTAATTCCTTGGTTTTTGACGAATCAAAACATCTTGGTTGGCATTTAATTCGGTGGTTACACTTCTCAAAAGTTGAAAAAAGTGATCTTGGAGCCTATTAACATCATCATCTTGGTTACCAATCGACCTACCATCACCAACCATCATCGAATCAACCGAATTAGAACCCTAATTCATCACTACTCCATTCATCATTCACTTCACCATCATCAATCACTCCACAAACCCTAATCATCCACCATTCCTCCATCCATCAAGCTTCAAGATGATTTCAATCAAGTTTCAAGCATCCGTTGATCGTACCTTTTCGAACATGAGCGGCTAATTTCTTGGAGGTTTCACCCCGGTGTAGAATGTTTTAGTTTGATTTTGTGACAACTTGAATTGTATTTGAATTGATTGATAATTGTCTTGCATTTTAACTATATTTGTGAATTGTCGAGTGACTTATGAAATTTGACTTTGCGAAACAAGTTTGTGCAATTATGTTTTGTCATTCAACAGGTTTTACTTGTCCGATGTAACGAAGTGCATTGTGGTCCGTCATTCACGGCGTTGATAGCAATTGGCACCTAAGCTTTGATGATAGAAATCCGTTAATAACATATTCAAGTAAATCAAATTTAAAATGTGTAAGAACCCTAGGATTGCAATTACCGAACCGGGTGTGAGCCTTGTTTTCTCTATCTTGTTTAAACCTTTAATTACATTCTTGCAATTGTTAATCATTCATAGTTATTGACTCAATTACTTTAGTAAGTTTAATTCACATCTTTTCAATCAAACAAAAATACACAAAAACAAGATAACAAGCTTCATAATTGTGACATCTTTTAATAATTCAATCGAATCCATTCGCAAACCACATACTCTTCGTGGTTCGACCCCTTGCTACCACTAGCTATTTGTTAAGGCTAAATAGGGCTAATAAATATTATCTTTGAACGGAGCGCGACAATCTGATCACTCAATCACTGGCAATATAATGTAAAACAATTGAGGTTTTGTAAAACATTTTACACAAAAACGAGATTACTCACATTGCTAATTTGGGTATTTTCCTTGTGACTTCCTGGTTATAATCTATTAATTTAAACAATGCACACGCGTTAGTATAATAACCCAATTTACATTAGTTATACCCTCCCCGAGACAGAAACTCCAACGACTACGTCGAGCAGAGCCACAACAGCCGTTACGGAGCACTAGATCAATCGGGCAGTGTAACAACTCTCATAAAAAGTCATAATTATTAAATTAATTAGTCCAAAAGGAAACCCTAATTGAGACACCCAAGTGATTCTGAGCAAACCCTAAAATTTTCATAATTTTCAGAATCAGGATTAGGGCCCCTAAAACTCAGGGGGGGTTAAACCCTATTGACGATTATCCAAATTGTGAGCTGTAGAAATCAAATTTTCGAAATCCACCAACTCAGCAAGCCTACCCATGCACGTAGCTACCCTATGAATATAGGTTGGCAGTCGCGTAGCGCGACGACTAAGGGGTAGGCAGTCGCGCTACGCGACGGGGTAAAATTTTCAGTATAAATAGGTTGGTTTGGGACTTGAATTCTGGTACTGAAACGACGGAAAAATTCGAAGTATACTCTAAATTATAGCAGGAATACTCTAAATAACACACACGGGTCTCGAAATTCTGCTGCAAAACAGGGTATTAGCACAATCGCTGCTACGATTCATTTATCCGACGATCAATATATCCAATGAATGTTTAAGTGCCGCCCACATTAGGGTTATACTTTATTATTCGTCATTAATTTGACGGATCATCGTTAATTCGATAGATAAAGTATTATACTTTGTCGTTCGTTGTTAATTCAACGGATCATCGTTAATTCGATGGATGAAGTATTGCATTTTGTCATTCATTGTGAGAATTTGATCTCGTGAATTATCGTAATTGCTGGATTGATTACTAACCCAGTTTTGTGTGCATTGTTATTTATATTAGGTTAACAAGGCTAAATCATAGATTAGACTCTGACCATATTAAATCAGCAATGTGAGTCATTCTCTCTTTTTATCAAATCTATTTACAAAAGTATGTTATTTTCAAAGTTATAATTACGGGGATTAAGTCTTTGTAATCACCAAGTTACAGCCGGTATGTGGGGTTTTGTATACATTACTTGATAATCGTCACCATTGGGGCAGCCAATGGGGGATATGACCATAGTCACAGATTCGGTCGAGTGACAAATACCGTGGGTAGTTGGTTTGATAATAGAAACATTGTAATCGCTCTTAATACTGTAAATTATAACAAATGTGTCATTTTAGTAAATAGAATGATTCACTCAGTATTTCCCGCTGACAAAACCTTTTTCAAACATGTTTCAGGTGATCTGTTGTAATTCAGGAAAAGTGCTGGGGAGCATTTCAAGCTTAAGATAGTGGCTCATTATAAAATAAAGAAATAAGTTTTGTAATATCACTATTTCATAGTAAAAACATAATATTGTAAATTATCAGGGTTTTATCCCGAATTGTGAAATAAAATAATCGGGGAAAATTTTAGCTTTAAACGATCCTTTTAAATAAACTTCCGCTGTTAAACTCAATCAAATAAATACCGCAGTATTTCTGTCCCGCGGCTCTTGAAACGGGTCAAACCGGGTCGGGGGCCGTGACAGGCAGCGTATCTAATACGTAACTGGGGGTTAAAATACTTACAACGAGGCAGAGCTTCGCTAATTAGGGGGTATTATGCCCGGGAATTATAATTGCTATCAGAGAATTTAGAGAGAGATTGAAAATTTGAACGAGAAATACTGAAGCTAACAGCCCCTATTTATACTTCTGATCGACCAGCGGGTCGCGGCCAGCGAAGGCCGCTTAGGTTTTCTTCGCGCCCCGCGAGGCCAACTAGGGTAGGCCCTAGCTTGGCTGATTCGACTACTAGACCCAACACGTTGTCGACACGTGGCAACACCGGGTGCCTGCCCAGTGTTGAGCTGTCGCGACCCGCGACGGAGGGCACGTACCCTTTTTGGCTTCTCATGGTACTTTCGATTTAAGCATCAGCTACTACGTTAGCTTTTCCTGCATGATACTGGATATCACAATCATAGTCGCTAAGGATTTTCATCCAACGTCTTTGCCTCATGTTTAATTCCTTTTGCCCAAAAACATACCTTAAACTCTTATGATCTATAAAGACAATGAACTTACTACCATAAAGATAGTGTCTCCAAATCTTAAGGGAAAAAATTATCGCTCCAAATTCTAGATCATGTGTTGTATAATTTTCTTCATGCTTCTTTAGTTGTCTAGAGGCATATGCAATTACCTTTTGACGTTGCATCAATACACATCCAAATCCTAACTTGGATGCATCACAATAAACTATGAAGTCTTATGTTCCTTCTGGCAAAGCAAGTATTGGTGCGTTAGTTAATCTTTGCTTCAAAATCTTGAATGCTTGTTCTTGTTTCGGTCCCCATTCAAACTTAACTGACTTGCAAGTTAGTTTAGTTAATGGAATGGCTATTCTAGAAAAATATTGAATGAAATGTCTGTAATACCCTGCCAATCCAAGAAAACTCCTTACTTTTGTTGGTGATTCAGGGACTTTCCATTTAGTAATAGCTTCAATCTTTGTAGGATCCACATGAATTCCTTCATGATTAACTAAGTGTCCAAGAAATTGCACTTCTTGTAACAAGAATTCACATTTTGAGAATTTCGCGTAAAGCTTTTCCTTTCTCAATAATGTCAGAAGTATGTGTAAATGTTCAGCATGCTCTTCTTTACTTTTGGAGTAAATTAGAATATCATCTATAAAAAAAATATGAATTTGTCCAGTTATGGTTTACCTATCCTATTCATCATGTCCGTAAATGTTGCTGGGACATTGGTTAGACCAAATGGCATGACTGTAAATTCATAATGATCGTACCTTGTTCTGAAAGCAGTTTTAGGAATGTCCTCTTCCTGTACTTTCAGTTGATGATATCTTGAGCGTAAATTGATCTTGGAAAAGAATTGGGCTCCTTGAAGTTGGTCTAATAGATCATCGATTCTCGGTAGTGGGTACCGATTTTTAATCGTAACCTTATTCAATTCCCAGTAATCAATACACATGCGCATTGATCCATCTTTCTTTTTGACAAATAACACCTATGCTCCCCAAGGTGATGAACTAGGTTGTATAAAGCCTTTTTTTCTAATAATTCGTCTAACTGTTTCTTCAATTCCTGCATCTCCATTGGTGCTAGACAATAGGGTGCTTTAGTAATTGGTGCAGTTCCTGGTACTAGGTGAATTCTAAATTCAACCTCGCGATCTGGCAGTAATCCAGGTAATTCTTTTGGAAAGACATCTGAGAAATTAGACACTACTGGAATATCTTTTAATTCTTTTCCTTTCGTGCTAGTGATTGTCGAAATCATATATACTATTCCTCTTTTTCGTGCATAACTCGCAGCTTTCATTAAAAATATGTACTTTGTTGACCTTGTCGGCTTGTCTCCCTAAATTGTGATCCTTTCTCTAGTAGGCGTATAAACTTCTACAGACTTTTGATCATACAAAATTCGTGCATGATTGGCAACCAACCAATCCATTCATAATACGAAATCTAATCCGGCTAGATTCATTGGTAACAGGTTAGCAGTAAATTTATAACTTAAAATTTTTATCTTTCCTTTCTGAAGGATTTCGCTTATTTTGATAGAATTTTCATTTGTCGTTTCCACCGTACAGTCTTGGTGAAGTTTAGTTAATCGTTGATTGAGAAGTTTGCAGAAAGAAGTATTTATAAAACTTTGGTTTGCACCAGAGTCAAATAATATTTTAGCATAAACATCATTAACTAAAAACGTATCGGCAATCACATCAGGGATCATCTTAGCTTCTTCGGCTGTCAGTATGAATGCTCCGGCATTCTTCTTGGGTCCTTCTGTTGCCTTTGCTTTGTTGTATGTTGCTACAGGAGGTAGTTTTGGACAGTTGGGTCGGATATGACCTGTCTCTCCGCAGTTGTAACATATTCTGGTACTAGCTTTCTTTCTACAGGTTTCTTCCTTATGTCCTGGCATCTTGTAGAAATTACAGGACACCATGCATTTCCCTAAGTGCTTCCTTTTACAAAACTTACAATAAGGGGAAGAAGATGAACCTGTTCCTTTTCCATGATAGGAATTACCATAACGAAGTTCCTGGGTAATCCTTTGAGCTAGATTCTTTTTTTGGTTTTCTTCTTGTGTACGTATTAGTCCATCGGCCAGAGTATTAGCAAGTTCCACTGTTTCTTCAATTGTTTGTGGCCTGGCTGCTTTTACCATACCTCTGATCTCACTGATTAATCCCCAGATATAACAGGAGATTAATATTGGTTCTGGCAAGCCTAATGTTGGTGCTATTCTAGCATATTTAAAGAATTTGGTAGTAAATTCCCTGCAATCTACCCCAATCATTCTATTGTTCAAGAATTTATTGGCAATCTTTTCCTTTTCATGAGGAGGGCATAATTTCCTTTCAACTATTTTCTTAAAGTTGTTTCATTCCATGTTGTAAACCATGTCACTTCCTCTTGACTGAAAAATGGTATTCCACCACTCTAATGCTTCATTCTTGAAAAGATTAGAAGCATACATGATCTTATACTCATCTGAACATTTACTTATTTTCAAGACTGCTTCAGTTTTCTCTATCCAGCGTAAGGCTGCAATAGCTCCTTCGTTTCCTGAGAATTCTATTGGTTTGCATGATAAGAATTCCTTGTAAGAACAACCATAAGAGATGGTTCTATTTCTTTTTGGAATTGGAGCATTGATGAGAAGTCTGTTATCTCCATTCACACTATGACTTGGCTCGTTGTGAGTACGTTTACTACTGATTATGGTATTATTATTTTCTGCCTTTTTATTAAGAGTATCAATGATAAATAGCATGGCATCTATGATTCCTTGAGCTACTATGCGTTCTATAGCACTTTTATTCACTTGGTTCCCTTTATCATTATTATTCTGGACTTCCTGATTTACTTCGTTTGACATCTGGATTGCAAACATTATCAGTTGTTAATATCATAGAATAAATTAAACAAACAGATACTCAAGCATATTGAACCAAAATTGTCGAACATTGCGACTTTCTACTCGTTTTCATATATAATATGCATCAATATAAACTACAACTGAAATTATTAACGTTAGTAGTTATATTTTACATATATATAAGTGGTATATATTAGTATTAGTATAGGGTTTTTTTTCAAATTAAAATAAAATACACACATATATATATATATATATATATATATATATATATATATATATATATATATATATATATATATAATATATATATATTAGGTTGTGGTTTTTCAGTATGGCAACTCTCTCTCATCGTATTTCCAGACGAGATTCTCTCCTATGCGGCGTATCCTATTTCCTTTCTGAGTCAAATCTTCACCATAGTGGCGAAGCTCGGCTATGTTTTCATGACTCATAGGTGGAATTCTGGCTGGTATGTGATCGTTGTAAGCTGGTTCGGGTTCTTCGTATGGCATGTAGGGGGATTTGTAAGACCCTTAATCCATTTTATATGATTTTCATATGGATTTCAACTATAATAGTGTATTTAAGATTAAACATACACTTAAAAATACGAGTTTGTTAAAACATTTTAATGAATAAAACATTTTAACGTTTTGTATGTAAATTCGCCATTTAAAACATGACGACGAAACATATAACGGAAGCTTGAATCTTGATCGTGTTCGGTTTCTCGATGAGCTTGATCGTCCTCCGGTACTTTACATAATCCCTACATTTCATAAAACATGAAACGAGTTAGTCATTCGGTGTTTATAACATATCCGAACAAGTTTGTGGGTCCAAACACTCAAAATTTATCAGTTATGAGCGTTTAAAGCTTGTTTATACAAGTTCCTAAGTCCAAACTGATCAACAGCAAAAATTTGCCAGGTATTGAGGTGGTCGCGTGCCGCAACACCATCCTCCAAAAACTGTCGCGTGTCGCGACCATGATGAGCTTAGGCTGTCGCGTGATGCGAGGCCTTAATTTCGACAGCAGGTTTGGTTCAGGTCTGTATATTTCCCAACCAAACTTAGTTTTACGAAAACGGCCATAACTTGGTCGTTATTGATCCGTTTTACGATCTGTTTCTTCCTACGTGATCGTAAATTGATTCTCCATAATATGGAGTAAAAATCCGACATCTGGATTGTCACACCCCGACCACGTTAAAACAACAAACCGTGGCGGAAACGCCGGGGAGTGTTGTAACAGAATCATCATTTCAACAACCATGGTAATTAAAAAGCTTAGTTTTATTGATTCATTAAATAATTTACATTATCTTAAAACAAAACAAACAATTTAAACATCGTCTATTATCGTTTTTATGTCACTAAGGCCACGTCCAAATCCTAAGTGAACATGCTCCCTAGCAATCATCACGCAACATCACCTGAAACATATGTAAAATAAAGTCAGCAAAGAAATGCTGGCGAGCACATAGGTTTTATAAGAGTATCGGAATTATGGCTCGTTTATGTACATATTGCAATACCTCGAAAACCTTGTTTTGAAAAGTATATAATATTGCAACATGATTAACCAACTCAAATCAAGATGGTTATAATTTATAAAATCTCGTAGCCATGATTCCTAACTCAAAGACTTTTGTTTTAGTAAACCAATTCATAAAACATCTCGTTAAAACTCGTTAATAACACTCGTATGGTTTATATCATTTCGAAAACCTCGTTGTGTGACATCGTTCCAAATCGTTTCCCAAGTGAACTAAATAATGACATGAAATGTAATATGATAAAAGCACTTATATATAAGATGTACCAGCGGCGTATCTACCATGCTTTTATCATGTTACACCCATCCCATTACCTAATCACAACCCAAACCAATCGTCCGTTCAAATCGTTTTATCTCGTTTAAGTCGTTCCAAATCGTTTAATTCGTCCCAAAATCGTTTTCGTTTTAATTGTGAAACTACTTTTGGTCGTCTCGCTAATAACATTCAAACCTTCGTGACTCGACTATCTCGCTTTTCGAATTAACAAACCACCAAAGGGTAAGTTAACAATCATCAGATTCGGTCGTTACCTACAAAACCCCCACACATAACCATGGGTGTAGTCTGATAACGGGATTTGTCAGATCCTATGATACCATAACCTAATACTGGTCGGCTTGATCAATGCTAATGAATGTCATTCGTTATGTAGTTACAACCAACAAGTTTCGTTCACATTATCGAAATTATATTTAGCTTAATATAAACCATCTTAATCGTTTTTGAAAACATCGTTAAAATATCGAAATCGTTTTAATACATATGAATCACCCCAAAACAATTGAAAACAGTAAAATAGGGGAACTATGTACTCACATTGAATGATAGGGTATCCTTGATCTAAAGAACTTAGCGAAGCTTAGACAAACCAAGGAAATTCAAGTAGTACCTAGTAATCGGATCACTAGTAAATAAATCGACACCTAAATCGGAAGATCGGGTAGAATGAGGTCTTGTAAACCAAATGAGTGTTGGAACTCATGTGATATGGTTTAACAAAGCCTACATCCTAAATCGGAACTTAGCCTAAGTGCTTTCGACCCGTTACGACCCATTAAGGTAGCTTATGCTACTTTACGCGTCGTTCGCGAGAAACTATGTTCGGATGGTTAACTATGTGCTATGTCAAGTCTTATATGCCCAATTATGCCTAATTATGTTACCATATCAGTTTAGATGTCAAAAACTTGTTCACATATGTATAATACGGATTTATGCTTCAAAAGGGCGTTTTGGTCATTTCCTATGGGCATACAAACTACTTAACAAATAACTAACCAATCCTATGTGATCATAAGGTATAACCTCAGTGGTTATTCCCTATGCAACTATGATCACTAATCGAGCTTGATCAGATCCTAATGATCGACCAAATGGGTCGGGTTCGAAAGTCTAAGCGGTTGTTTAGACCGCTTAACTTACGACCCTAAACAAGCACTAAACTATTAGTGACGAGTTAAACATGTCAAAACATGTTTAACTAACTTATAAAACTGATTTGGTATCAAAACAATGGGTTTTGATACCCGAAAATAGTTCCGTTGCAAAATGCGTGCTAAAACGCATTTTGACCAAAACTTTGACTCTTCACTACGCATAGTTAACGTGGTAATCAGTAGGTATAATCGCTAAGGATTATAACCATCATGATTACAATCACGTTGCAAAGTTCAATTGAACTTTGACTTGACCAATTGATGGTCAAAACCGAAAGTCAAACTGTTGGCCAAACTGTTTGACTTTCTGCTTAAACATAAAGAATAAGCATGAACGAAGACTTACAAAGGGTCCTAGCTATCTTTTCTACCAAGAATAAGTTTCCAATCTGATTAGAAAGCTCTCCAAATCAGATGTAGAGGAGAAATGAGAAGAAATGAGCAATGAACAAGTGAAATGGTTGGGCTATTTATACTTGAGGGAAGTTCATAGGTTCACAACAAGTGTTTGTGTAGTCCCCAAGCATAAAATCCTAGCCACACAAGTGTAACAAGCTGGTTCAAAGCCTTGGAGAGGTATGTTAACTTGGCTACCACACCAAGAATTTTACATAAACAGCCCCTGAAGTCCAAACAGTTTGCTGAAAATCAATTTCTGGTCGCTGGCACTCTCACACGGGCCGCGTAAGAATAGGGAGGGGGCTTACGCGCCCCGCCTGGCCTTCCCAGATCAGCACAGTTTCGAAAATTGACAGTTCAGGTCCCTGCACTTGTTTTAAGCTCATTTCAGGCGCTTTTGACCCCCGTTAATCCATTTTCAAGGCTCTACAAGGTAAATAAAGTTTAGAGGACTCAAAATATGCCTGGCACACTCTCAGATGTCGGTTAATTTGGTCGTATGATCGCGTTGTTCGGTTAATTACGACGAAACTCAAACGAACGCGAAAACTATCCAAATTAAGCGACGAACGCTATTTTTGCATGCCGATCACTAAAATAAGAATATTTTAGTGTCTACAAAAAATTTGAGTGTCCAGATGTGGTCAGAACGTAAGATATGCTCGAAAATGCAAACTTACGTCGTTTTTGACACTTTTAGTCCTTGAAAGATCAAATAAGCATATTTTTGCACACCGAACCACTCAAAGCTTATTTCTAAGCTATGTTTAGGTTATTTATGGTATGTTTAGCTTATTATCAAGTTCCGGACTCTTCGATACCGTACGAATCGGTATAGTTTCGCAGTTTGACACAAATAGTCCCTGCGATCGAATAGACTTGTTTTCAACACACCAACCCGTCCAAAACTTATTTCTAAGTTATGTAAAGGTTATTTTAGGTATGTTGAGCCTATTTCACTATTCCGGAGTGTTTGTCGCGTTAAACTGACTGCGTTTACGCACCAGTTTGCGTATAACTTTCCAGAAAGCGATTTAAAGCTTGAAATCGGAATCGAATCGAATTGTAAAATCATTAAACACAAATACACATATAATAACACCACAACACATTGTTTTATTAATAATTAACATTGTTTTGCATTGTTCATCGATTACAGAGCACAGTTGTCACAGTCTCCCCTACTTTAGGAAATTTCGTCCCGAAATTTTAACTAGAGGAAACTTGTGAGAACAATTGCGGATATTTCGCCTTCATTTGGTCCTCATGTTCCCAAGTAAACTCTGGGCCACGTTTGGATTCCCAGCGAATCTTGACCAAATGAATTCGTTTGTTCTTCAACTGTTTGTATGTACGGTCCACTATCTCCACAGGTTTCTCGACAAAGTGCATCGTTTCATCGATTTGGATTTCGTCAAGTGGAATGTGAAGATCAGCGTCAGCTAAACACTTTTGCAAATTGGACACGTGAAAAGTTGGATGAATATTTCCAAGCTCTGGAGGTAGCTCTTGTCGATAGGCAACCTTCCCAATTCTTTCCACAATCTTAAATGGTCCAACATATCGTGGTGCAAGTTTTCCTTTCTTTCCAAATCTCACCACTCCTTTCCAAGGTGACACCTTGAGTAGGACACGGTCTCCGACTGGAAATTCTAAGGGTTTACGTCGCACATCCGCATAACTCTTTTGACGGCATCTAGCTGTCACAAGATTATCGCGGATTTTCTTGATTTTGTCTGTTGTTTCCAGAACAAGCTCCGGTCCAGTAAGATGAGCTTCACCGGTCTCGTTCCAACAAACAGGTGAACGACATTTTCGACCGTAGAGAGCTTCGAATGGTGCCATATTAATGCTAGCATGATAACTATTGTTGTAAGAGAACTCGATCAATGGCAGATGAGAATCCCAATTCCCACCAAAGTCTATCACGCATGCTCTAAGCATATCCTCCAAAGTTTGAATCATTCTATCAGATTGTCCATCTGTTTGGGGATGATAAGTAGTGCTTAGATTTAGTTGGGTTCCCATAGCAGATTGCATGGTCTTCCAGAAATGAGATGAAAACCGAGCATCACGATCGGAAATGATATCCAAAGGAACACCATGTCGTGATACAATCTCATCAACATAAATCTTTGCAAGTTTATCCGCAGATAGATCCTCGCGAATCGGAATAAAATGAGCTGACTTCGTTAATCGATCGATAACAACCCATATAGCATCATGACCTTTAGATGTACGCGGTAATTTAGTGATGAGATCCATAGCAATGTTCTCCCACTTCCAAACCGGTATCTCTGGTTGTACAAGCAAACCAGAAGGTCGTTGATGTTCTGCCTTGACTTTGAGACAAGTTAGGCATTTCGATACATACAAGGCAACATCTTTCTTCATACCAGGCCACCAGAACTTAGTACGAAGATCCTTGTACATTTTATCAGCACCAGGATGGATAGAATATCGAGACTTGTGAGATTCGTCCATCACTAAAGTGTGAAGATCGTCTTGTTTCTGAATCCACAAACGATCCTTGAAATAGAGTAAACCATCTTCCTTCGCTTCGAGCTTAAGCTCAAGCTGATGTGGTAATTCCTTACCTATCAAATCTTGTGAAACACAAGATTGCTGAGCTTGAAGAACACGAGTTTGGAGATCAAATAGAGTTCGAACAGAATGAAGCTTGACTCGCTCCTTTCGACTAAGCACATCGGCTATGACATTCGCCTTACCAGGATGGTAGCGAATCTCGCAATCATAGTCGTTCAAGAGTTCAACCCAACGTCGTTGCCTCATGTTCAGCTCCTTCTGATTAAGAATGTACTGGAGACTTTTGTGGTCTGTGAAAACCACACACTTCGTGCCATAGAAATAGTGTCTCTAGATTTTGAGAGCAAAAACTACGGCGCCTAACTCAAGATCATGAGTGGTGTAGTTCTTCTCGTGAACTTTCAATTGTCTAGACGCATACGCAATAACTTTGCCTCGTTGCATGAGAACATAACCAAGGCCTAAGTTGGACGCATCACAGTAGACAACGAAATCATCGTTTCCCTTGGGCAGAGATAGAACAGGAGCATCACATAGCTTCTGTTTCAGCGTTTGGAACGCTTCTTCTTGCTTGGGTCCCCACTCAAAAGGCTTATTCTTTTGAGTCAAAGCAGTGAGTGGAACTGCAATCTTTGAGAAATTCGAAATAAAACGACGATAATATCCAGCGAGACCAAGGAAAGAACGAATTTCTGTAGGCGTCGTTGGTGTATTCCAATCCTTGATTGCAACAATCTTGGATGGATCCACATGAATACCCTGTTCGTTGACAATATGTCCCAAAAACTGAACTTCTTTAAGCCAAAATTCACACTTGGAGAATTTAGCAAAAAGTTGTCCTTCTTCAGGAGTTCCAATGTCAAACGAAGGTGTTGCTCGTGATTGGTTCGAGACTTTGAATAAATGAGAATATCGTCGATAAACACAATGATGAACTTGTCTAAATAAGGTTTGCAGACCCTATTCATTAAGTCCATAAAGATAGCTGGAGCATTCGTCAAACCAAAAGGCATGACTGTGAACTCGTAATGCCTATATCTTGTTCGGAAAGCAGTTTTGGGAATATCTTCTTCGAATACACGAAGCTGATGATACCCAAAACACAGGTCGATCTTAGAGAAACAGGTAGCACCTTGCAGCTAATCAAAGAGATCATCGATTCGAGGTAGGGGATATCGATTCTTGATGGTAAGCTTGTTAAGCTCACGGTAATCGATACACATACGAAAAGATCCATCTTTCTTTTCCACAAAGAGGACAGGAGCACCCCAAGGTGAATAACTCGGACGGATGAATCCTTTATCGGATAACTCTTGAAGCCGTTTCGATAACTCTTGCATCTCAGACGGTGCAAGACGATAAGGTGCTTTTGCAATCGGGTTAGCATTAGGTATAAGATCAATATGGAACTCGACTTGACGAACTGGAGGCAAACCAGGCAGTTCATCAGGAAACACCTCTGGATAATCCCGAACAATCGGAATATCCTGAATACTCTTGCTCTTACCTTTCTCCTCTGTGACATGTGGCAGGAAAGCAACATATCCTTTTCGTAAATAGCTTTGAGCTTTCGTGCACGACATGAGTTTTAATCCACCAGATGGCTTCTCGCCACGAACTTCCAGAACATCGCCAGACGAAAGAGGAATACGAATGACCTTATCAAAACAAACCACCTCAGCATGATGTTTGGTTAACCAATCCATCCCTACGATAATGTCGAAACTCCCAAGTTGCATCGGCACGAGGTCAATGGGGAAAAGATGGTTATCAAGGTTCAATTGACAACCATGAATAACAGAATCGAGAACAAGAGGTTTACCAGTAGCAACTTTGACAGATAAGGGTTTCCTTAGTTTAGTTCTAGGTATCGCAAGTAAAGGCTCAAAGGATAACGAAACAAAACTCCTATCGGCACCAGAATCGAAAAGAACAGATGCAAGTTGATTGTTAACAAGGAACGTACCGTTAACAACTTCGTTGTCTGCTCGAGCCTCATTAGCATTCAGATTGAATACCCGCCCACGAGCGGGATTCACATTTGCGTTCACGTTTGCATTCGGATTTGCATTCGCATTTACCAATCTCGGGCAATTGTTGCGGAAATGACCCATTTCTCCGCAATTGAAACTTGAACCAGGTGGGAATCTCGCAGCATTCCCTTGAGCTTGTGCTGGAACTTGAGCAGCCTGATTTTGACCCATACAACAAATGTTGGCCAAATGCCCAAGTCTACCACACGTAGCACACTGTTTACAGGCCTGTTGGGCAACATGGTGACCGTTGCATCGGGCACAGTGAGGTGCGGTACCAGCATATGCTTTCTTTGCAGGAGGTTGAGTCAGTGGGTTCTGAGCAGTCTGTGCTGTAACAGCAAAATTTTGAGCACCCTTTCGCTTTCTCGACTTCTTCGACGACTCACCTTTCTTACCCTTACCCTTTTCCTTTTCAGGGTAGCAGACAACTCGATTTTCTCGACTTCCTGACTTGAGACTCAGTCAGGGTAGCAGACAACTCGATTGCATGACGGACGGTAGTAGGATTAACATCGTTCATAATATCCTGAATGGAATCGGGTAATCCATCAATATACCTCTCGATTGCTTTCTCCAGTGGGGTAACCATAGTGGGACACAACAAACTGAGCTCCTCAAATCGATCTGTATAAGCACAGTGTTCTCCCCCATCTTGTTTCAAATCATCGAATTCTCGTTCTAAAGCTCGAATCTCGTGACGGGGACAGAACTCTCTCATCATGAGAGCTCGGAGCTCTTCCCAAGTTTGTGCTAATGCCACTTCGGCACCCCTATCACGCATCACTCCGTTCCACCATGTAAGAGCTCGCTTCTCAAACACGCTTGAAGCAAACTCAACCTTACGTGCATTCGGACACTGCACATGTCTGAATGTGCTCTCGATACTCTCGAACCACTGCAGGAGTGCAGTTGCTCCTTGTGACCCAGAAAACTTAAGCGGCTTCGCAGAATTGAAATTCTTGAAATTACACTAAGCATTATTGTTGTTATTATTGTTCTTGTATAACTCGTGGATTTGGGTCACAACGCCTGGAAGTACAGCAGCCATTTGCTGGGAGACAAGGGCTGTGACTTCCTCAGCAGTAAAAGTTTGAGCATCACGTCGAGGAGGCATTATCTAACAAAGAAACATGAGAAACGAGTGAGGTCGACGGAAAAAACATAAGAGGTATTAAAAACATCGACAAAACACAAGGAAGGCGATCATTCGTTTGTTGCCTCGAACAAACAAACGACACGTAGTGACTAATCAAAGTAAATAGGTCATAATAATGTATCGCTGAAGACATGCTCGCCTATAAGTGAACACTCACCCCAAGAGTTCCCAGGTAAGAGTGACTGGTCCGATATTGCGGATTTGTACGAACACTCTAGCCTTAGACAGAAAACTCAAGGTATAGGCATTCACTCTTCCAGTTTGCACGTGTTCACATTATTTAGACCCAAACTTTGACGAGATTTTGAAAATTAAGAGGGATCAAAACCTTGTAATCAATCATCCAAGGATAGATGATTAATTGTCAAAGCGGATTCGTTATTGTGTTCTCGTTGTGGTTATCACCTAAGGATAGGTGACGGTATTGTTTTAATATCTAAATGCAAGATAACTCGTGTTAGGGTCCTAGAAAGTTATAGTCTAGGTCAAAGCATTACTAATAACCTAATTCCCTATAACCATTGGCTCTGATACCAATTCTTCTGTCACACCCCGACCACGTTAAAACAACAAACCGTGGCGGAAACGTCGGGGAGTGTTGTAACAGAATCATCGTTTCAACAACCATGGTAATTAAAAAGTTTAGTTTTATTGATTCAATAAGTAATTTACATTGTCTTAAAACAAAACAAACAATTTAAACATCGTCTATTATCGTTTTGATGTCACTAAGGCCACGTCCAAATCCTAAGTGAACATGCTCCCTAGCAATCATCACGCAGCATCACCTGAAACATATGTAAAAATAAAGTCAGCAAAGAAATGTTGGCGAGCACATAGGTTTTATAAGAGTATCGGAATTATGGCTCGTTTATGTACATATTGCAATACCTCGAAAGCCTTGTTTTGAAAAGTATATAATATTGCAACATGATTCCTAAATCAAAGACTTTTGTTTTAGTACACCAATTCGTAAAACATCTCATTAAAACTCGTTAATAAAACTCGTATGGTTTATATCATTTCGAAAACCTCGTTGTGTGACATCGTTCCAAATCGTTTCCCAAGTGAACTAAATAATGACATGAAATGTAATATGATAAAAGCACTTATATATAAGATGTACCAATGGCGTATCTACCATGCTTTTATCATGTTACACCCATCCCATTACCTAATCACAACCCAAACCAATCGTTCGTTCAAATCGTTTTATCTCGTTTAAGTTGTTCCAAATCGTTTAATTCGTCCCAAAATCGTTTTCGTTTTAATTATGAAACTACTTTTGGTCGTCTCGCTAATAACATTCAAACCTTCGTGACTCGACTATCTCGCTTTTTGTATTAACAAACCACCAAAGGGTAAGTTAACAATCATCAGATTCGGTCATTACCTACATAACCCCCACACATAACCATGGGTGTAGTCTGATAACGGGATTTGTCAGATCCTATGATACCATAACCTAATACTGGTCGGCTTGATCAATGCTAATGAATGTCATTCGTTATGTAGTTACAACCAACAAGTTTCGTTCACATTATCGAAATCATATTTAGCTTAATATAAACCATCTTAATCGTTTTTGAAAACATCGTTAAAATATCGAAATCGTTTTAATACATATGAATCATCCCAAAACAATTGAAAACAGTAAAATAGGGGAACTATGTACTCACATTGAATGATAGGGTATCCTTGATCTAAAGAACTTAGCGAAGCTCAGACAAACCAAGGAAATTCATGTAGTACCTAGTAATCGGATCACTAGTAAATAAATCGACACCTAAATCGGAAGATCAGGTAGAATGAGGTCTTGTAAACCAAATGAGTGTTGGAACTCATGTGATATGGTTTAACAAAGCCTGCATCCTAAATCGGAACTTAGCCTAAGTGCTTTCGACCCGTTACGACCCATTAAGGTAGCTTATGCTACTTTAACGCGTCGTTCGCGCGAAACTATGTTCGGATGGTTAACTATGTGCTATGTTAAGTCTTATATGCCCAATTATGCCTAATTATGTTACCATATCAGTTTAGATGTCAAAAACTTGTTCACATATGTATAATATGGATTTATGCTTCAAAAGGGCGTTTTGGTCATTTCATGTGGGCATACAAGCTACTTAACAAATAACTAACCAATCCTATGTGATCATAAGGTATAACCTTAGTGGTTATTCCCTATGCAACTATGATCACTAATCGAGCTTGATCGGATCCTAATGATCGACCAAACGGGTCGGGTTCGAAAGTCTAAGCAGTTGTTTAGACCGCTTAACTTACGACCCTAAACAAGCACTAAACTATTAGTGATGAGTTAAACAACTCAAAACATGTTTAACTAACTTATAAAACTGATTTGGTATCAAAACAATGGGTTTTGATACCCGAAAATAGTTTCGTTGCAAAGTGCGTGCTAAAACGCATTTTGACCGAAACTTTGACTTGTCACTGCGCCTAGTTAACGTGGTAATCAGTAGGTATAATCGCTAAGGATTATAACCATCATGATTACAATCACGTTGCAAAGTTCAATTGAACTTTGACTTGACCAATTGATGGTCAAAACCGAAAGTCAAACTGTTTGCCAAACTGTTTGACTTTCTGCTTAAACATAAAGAATAAGCATGAAAGAAGACTTACAAAGGGTCCTAGCTATCTTTTCTACAAAGAATAAGTTTCCAATCTGATTAGAAAGCTCTCCAAATCAGATGTAGAGGAGACATGAGAAGAAATGAGCAATGAACAATTGAAATGGTTGGGCTATTTATACTTGAGGGAAGTTCATAGGATCACAACAAGTGTTTGTGTAGTCCCCAAGCATAAAATCCTAGCCACACAAGTGTAACAAGCAGGTTCAAAGCCTTGGAGAGGTATGTTAACTTGGCTACCACACCAAGAATTTTACATAAACAGCCCCTGAAGTCCAAACAGTTTGCTGAAAATCAATTTATGGTCGCTGGCACTCTCACACGTGGCGCGTAAGAATAGGGAGGGGGCTTACGCGCCCCGCCCCGCCTGGCCTTCCCAGATCAGCACAGTTTTGAAAATTGATAGTTCAGGTCCCTGCACTCGTTTTAAGCTCATTTCAAGCCCTTTTGACCCCCGTTAAGCCATTTTCAAGGCTCTACAAGGTAAATAAAGTTTAGAGGACTCAAAATATGCCTGGCACACTCTCAGATGTCGGTTAGTTTGGTCGTATGATCGCGTTGTTCGGTTAATTACGACGAAACTCAAACGAACGCGAAAACGATCCAAATTAAGCGACGAACGCTATTTTTGCATGCCGATCACTAAAATAAAAATATTTTAGTGTCTACAAAAATTTTGAGTGTCCAGATGTGGTCAGAACGTAAGATATGCGCGAAAATGCAAACTTACGTCATTTTTTACACTTTTAGTCCTTGAAAGATCAAATAAGCATATTTTTGCACACCGAACCACTCAAAGCTTATTTCTAAGCTATGTTTAGGTTATTTATGGTATGTTTAGCTTATTATCAAGTTTCGGAATCTTCGATACCGTACGAATCGGTATAGTTTCGCAGTTTGACACAAATAGTCCCTGCGATCGAATAGACTTGTTTTCAACACACCAACCCGTCCAAAACTTATTTCTAAGTTATGTAAAGGTTATTTTAGGTATGTTAAGCCTATGTCACTATTCCGGAGTGTTTTTCGCGTTAAACTGACTGCGTTTACGCACCAGTTTGCGTATAACTTTCCAGAAAGCGATTTAAAGCTTGAAATCGGAATCGAATTGTAAAATCATTAAACACAAATACACATATAATAACACCACAACACATTGTTTTATTAATAATTAACATTGTTTTGCATTGTTCATCGATTACAGAGCACAGTTGTCACATGGATTAACAAAATTTTAGACTTTTAAGCCTTCGGCTTAAAATGTAGTCAATAACTTTTGACCCGTTTATGTATTAATCAAACAAACATGTTTGTTTGATCCCTATTTCTCATGAACCTTATAATTTCGATATTGTCTATCATATTAGGTTCAAATCCCGGGTTTATATACATTCTTAAACCTTTTTTTACTTAAATGCTTATTTTGACCCGTTAAGGGTATTTAAGCATTTTTCCGCATAATTCATGTTCATTTACTTCTAGCATTTTATTTCCACATTTTTATCAATCGATCTTCCACCGTAACTATATTTGTGGTGGATTTAATGTGGTGATTTATATATTCCGAGTTTTTACCCCTCGGATCATTATTTTACGGCAAAGACTTCTATAGAGTCATTTGAACAAAAATTTACATCCTTCGCTTTTTATACTTATTCGAAGTATTTATTTCATCATAAAACTCATTTCCAAACAACCTTTAATGGTCGTTTGCTCGATTTAGCTTATAAGGGCGTTTTGGTCCATTTGAGCCTTTCATTTATGATGAAGGACTTTTGAAAGCATGTTTGACCCAAAATCCCTCTTTTTAGCTATGATTTTGTTTTGAAAAGTCATTATGTTTTCAAAACAGAATGACCTTCGTATGAATTATTTGTTTTACTTATTAAAGTAACCAAATGTCTATTTTGACTTCATTTAACTCTCAATGAACATTTCGTTCTAAATGAGTAGTTAACCTATTACACACACCTGGCTCGGATCAATATATCGACCCGTTTTAATACCTTGCTTTAATACTCGCTACTTAATAGCGATGCAAGTTATCCTTCCCCTATTCACTCCTGTGAACATACGACTCGACAATATTCATTAGTCGATATTTTCAAATGGTGATATTTTCACCATTTGACCCGTTTGGTGTAAGTGACCGTTTATCTTTGCGAGATGGTATTTATTACTATTCCATCTACATGACTCGCTCCGGTTTACACCATACGGTCATTTTTCTTATAACCCATTTCTTGATTATTTTGACCTATTTATGTCTTACGCCATAAAGTGTCTTTCGAAAACTAACGGTTATCGTCAACGAGTGACCGAATTACCGTTTTACGCTTATTATTTATGTTGGTTTACCCTATAAGGTAACCCCTCGAAACTCATTATCTATTAGTCATTACACGACCAATTTTTCGTATTAGTATGTTTTAACCATTAAACATGGTTTATTATCATTGTCTTTTGTTTCGAACCGCACATGTCGTGTCGGAACATTCTAGTTCAAAGATGACTTTTATTATTCATAACCTATCAAACCAATAGGTATTAAATAAAAGGTGTAAGCTTTGACTTACCTTGCATCCAGATTATGCTTTTCCTTCATTCTTGATTCGTTTGACCCGCTTCCTTCCCAAGCTTTCACCTAGCTTGTCAAGCGTCAAACTATCATTGTAATTTGTAAGATGGTTAGACTAGTCATAATCATTCACGACTATTCCATCCTACGATCTTTATGTCGAAATTATCATTCAATCATATAAAAGGTCATTCTGACTTTAAAAAGTCAAACTGCCTATTGATAAAAGTAATTACACGATGTAGCTTAACTACTCGTTTTATTGCTTTTCCACTATACGGTTAGCATCCTTATTATGCTACCGTTTTAACTACTTATGAATTCAAGTTATTGTAATCGAATTTCATTCGATTAACACATGATGATATCTAACATCATTTTAATCATAATATATCCTCATTTTCATTTTATCATACTAATCCAATTCCTAGCAAGTATGATCATGTACTCAAACACCCAATTTGTTCAAGTATTTCCTGATTATTATCAGATATGATGATTCTAATCATAATTATATCATCAAATTCATTTTATGATTAAAACCCACTTATCCTAGTGTGGTAAATCATATCATCATTCAAACTATAGCATCTTATGTATAACTTTCACTTAGGGTTTGGCTCCTAAGCAAGTATACATCTCTAATTCAATCATAACTTTAATAATTCATTCATAATTCGTGATTATGATGATTACTCAAATTTCACAACTTCACAAATCATCAAAATTTGACATACCTTATGATCCCCTAGCTTGGGTGATCATTAATTCACGTTCAATTGTGAATTTAGACTTCGTTTGAGCCTTCAATTTGATGATCCTGTTGTGATTGGGGTTTTGGGCTCCCTGGGAGCTTCTGGTCGAACATAGAACACACACATGAAGTGTGTGTTTTGTTTTGAATTCTTTTTATAATTAAACTTTCAATTATCCAGATTTGGCCCCTCTTGTTTGGTTAGTTATTAAGTAGGCTACAACCTACTTATTTCTAACAATATTTCCACTCATTAACTAGGTTAAACATTCCTAGTTAAATTAGTGGGTTCGGGGAATTTATGACTAAGTTTATTTTAAGCCCGTTAACTCGGGCCTTCTATAAACTTTATTTCCCAAAAGCATTCCTTTTCCCCTTTTTATTAAATATTAGATTTAGTAATATAAATCCTAATATTTTCCGTGTTAATTTTACCACTAACGGTAATTTACCCGTCTTTTAGTATTAATGTGGTTTGATTACCAAACCCGTTTTCAGGGTGTTATAGTATGGGTCGTTCATTAGATCTTGAAATGCCCAATCGTTAGTCCATTGTTCTAGAGGGTTTGGTGCTGGTAACCTGAGTATTTCATTAGGGTTGAAGGCTTGTATTGACAGTGAGTTTTCTTGATTTGGTTCTGGATACATTGGTACAGGTGCTATGGGTTGCTCAAGGTATAAGGGTAATAGCTGTGGTTCTGGTTCTACTACATGATTGAGGTTAGGTATATTTTCTGCACTTCTGAACATATCCAAATTGGCTAACCTTCTATCCAGTTCTTCCCACAGAGGCCTGGTTACTGGAATTTGGGCAGTTCCTTCAACTATGGTTATTGTCGCTTGTTGGTTTTCCCTTTTTCTCCTCTTTTCCCTTTTCTCCTTATTGAACCATCCCCTTTTCTTAAGTGGAAAGGCTTCCTCAGATTTGGCTCTAAAAATGAAAGGTTCTTGGGAATCAGCGACGTATCCGGATGCTAACTCGGATGCTCCTTCATCCATTGGAGAGTGGGACAGGTGACGATAGGCGTCAGATGTATTTTGATCACCCATACTTTGAACTCCAAAGATATTGTTAAAATAACATAAAAATCATAATATAATTATTTAAGATTTATTTATACAGAATAACACATAAATTATTTACATAAATTTCCTAACATAATTGGTTGAAATTTAGGTATTAAAAGAACACCTAAATGGCTTAAACCAGTGGCTCTGATACCACCTTCTGTCACAGCCCCCGACCCCACCCCGGGAGCGGGTGCCGCGGACATGACTGGTGGTATCGGTGTTTATTAATTTGGCAGCAGAATTAAAACATCAGGATCGTAGTTAGGAAATAATTTCAGAGTTTGTAAAACATTAAACTTCTATATTTAAACAAAAGGGTTAAAAACCCATTATTTATAGTGTATTTAAAGGGATAAACCCTAGTTGCTAAAAACATAAATTTCTTCTTTTGTTTAGTTAACTTATAGCCACTTTCGTTAAGTCTTCAGTGCTCCATAGCTGGCTTTTAATAACTTCACATCAAGTTACCTTAAACACGTTTTAAAAATAGAGTAAATTACAAGTTTTGTCCTTTATCTGTGTATAAAATTGCAGGCGGTGTCCTTTGCCTTTAAAATTGATGACTTTTGCACTTAATGTTTGAGAATGTTGCACGTTATGTCCTTTAGTCCTAACACAGTTAATTTCTATTGTTAAATCAAATCACATAAGGGTAGTTTGGTCTTTTTACTCTTTTATTTAACAAAATAAAACAAAAATAAAATTAAAAGGTTAGTATATGTACAGATTCCATGTACAGATATTTATTTATATAATACATGTATAGTGTGAGGTTCATTGGGGAACACTAAAAAAGTGGGGAACAGACTCAAACGAACTCCGATTGGACTCATTCATGCGGCGTTGGAACCGGCTCGTCGAACCCTAACTAGGATCTCTTAACCCTAAACCCTAAATCATAACCACTAAACCCTAAATATATTAGGGTTTGGCTTTTTTTTTTTTTGGGAAACGGGGAGCCCCCGGGTAAACTTTTATTAATTTCTAAAAAACGAGAATACAAACAAAGTTCAAAAGTTTAAATGGCGACTCACCATAAAAACAATGAACAAAAAAGAGAAACATACATAAAAAAAGACACAAAATAGAGAACACTAAAATTTGGAGCCTATCTTCATAAATCGCGCCATTTCATCGGTCTCCGACTCCACCCCAGCTTCATCCCCATTTACTTTTGTCAAACCATCATAATATTTTCTCATGTTTTCGGACCAAGCACTATAATCTTCAATCTTCGGGCGGGTGCTAGTTTCCACAAACTTTTTAACCATTTCTATCTCATGCTCCCACATCCCAAGATCCGTATCAAAACAATCTACTTCATCCCTTAACGTACCAAAACTATTTGTAGTGTTGCATGATGGGCCAGCTTGTGACCCAAATGAATTTTTTGAAACATCATAAAAGCCACTCCCATACACTTTTTGGGCCTTAATTGTTGAGCCCATATTCAGTTTTATAACCGGCTCCAAAATAGATTGGCCAGAATTTTGTTTCAGCGCTGATGGGCCAGCCACTAAAACTGAGTCCATCATTTGTTCTTAACACCCATCATATGGGCCTGATTCACGAAGCCCAGCAGCATCCAAACTTATTTCTGATTTCTGACGCAAGTCCAATCCGTCAACAGCAGACTTTTGAAGCCCATCTGATTTTCTATTGGAGCCCATTATTTTTTCAGCACTATGTTGAAGCCCAGCAGCCTTATCGCTGGGCTTCCTTTGACTATCACCCTCATTTGAGCCCACAACAGCTTGTCGAATTGGTCCCCCCTTCAGCCCAGCCTGACATGATGGACCAGGCTCCAAGATAACCAGGCTTTTAGGGTTTAGCTTTAGGGTTTAGCCTTAGAGTTTAGATTTAGGGTTTAGCTTTAGGGTTTAGCTTTAGGTTTAGTCTTTAGGGTTTAGCTTTTAGGGTTTATAGTTTAGATTTTACGGTTTAGCTTAGGTTTTAGCCTTATTTTTTAGCTTTAATGTTTAGAGTTTAGGAGTTAGGATTTAGGGTTTAGGGTTAAGAGATTTTAGTTAGGGTTCGATGAGCCGGTTCCAACGCCGCTGAAATGAGTCCAATCGGAGTTCGTTTGAGTCGGTTCCCCGCTGTTCCCCACTTTTTTAGTGTTCCCCAATGAACCTTCCCCTACATGTATATGTGTATTATATACAAATTCCATGTCTCTCTCTATCTCATCCCTCCCTCTCTTTCTACTTCTCTCCACCGCCACCAACCACCATTAGCCACTACCCTACACCACTCTCAACATCACTACCACACCACCACTCTCACCAAACCTCCATCGCCACCACTCTCACTGAACCTTCACCGCCACCACCAACAACCACCACACTCTCAACATCCCCACCACGCCACCAAGCTCAACATCACCACCACGTCACCACTGTCACCAAAACACGAAAAGTCGCAAGTTTCACCATCACTCCGGCGAATCTGATTGAAGTAACGGGTTTATTGCCGACAAAAAATGAAAGGTCGCAGTGTTCAGATCTACTCTCCGGCGACGTGAATCTGATTGAAATCACCACTCTCAGCCGTCGTTAAGTTGAAACAATAAGGGTAACCGGCGATTAATTTTTATTTTTGCAACATTGATTTGTAGCCTACAAAAAATTGAAATCGTAGATGGGGATAGAAAATTAGAATTGTGTAATAAGTTTGTGATGGAGATTTGATTTGTGTGTGATTATCAAGCGGGTTTCTGGTGATGATTTGTGATGGAGATTTGATTTAGGAACAATTTAATACCATGTTGATAAAGTGGTGCTGGATGATATGACGGTGGTGGATAGCTCAGTGGGCTTTTGAAAAATGTAATGAAGATTTGATTTAGAAACAATTGAATAATATTTAGAAGTTTTGATTCGTAATGTACCAGTGTGATTGAAAATTGTGAAAGGATGATATAACGGTGGTGGATGATAGTTCAGTGGGGTTTTGCAGGTTGGGGTGGGTAGCCGAAGCTGGGTATAGATGGTCGGTTGAAGTTTGGAAAGAGGGGTGATAAATAAATGTAATAATATAAACTTATATAAGCTATATATATTTACACAATATTCTCTACATATAAGTTATTTACACAATACCCCCTAAAAATATGAAATGACTAAAATGCCCTCATGTGCAAGGCACATGATCATACTTAACAGAAAAACTAACTGAGTTAGCCCTAAAGGACATAACGTGCAACATTCTCAAACATTAAGTACAAAAGTCATCAATTTTAAAGGCAAAGGACACCGCCTGCAATTTGATACATAGATAAAGGACAAAACTTGTAATTTACAATTACAAATATTTTATCAGCAAGAAATACTAGCGAGTACATTCCATTTTATAAAAAGACACATTGTTATAACTTTACAGTATTAAGAGCGATTACAATGTTTATATCTAACAAATATCCCAAGTATTTGTCACTCGACGGATCTGTGACTATGGTCATATCACACATTGGCTAACCCATTGTCCAATTGTGAAGATTATCAAGTACTGTGTACAAACCCCATAATACTTGTAGTAATTGTAGAATACAAAGACTTAATCACTGTAATTATAACTGAAAATATTTAAAGTTTTGTAAAGAAATTTGATGAAAAGAAAAATGACTCACATTGTAGACTTAGGTTTTACTACAAGCTTCCTGAAAATATTTTCTGATGATTTTCCTGAGTTCCCATTAAAAATATACAATGCACGCATGTTAGTATAATAACCCAATTCAACATTATCAATACCTCACGAGATCAGAACCCGACTTAGTTTATAAAGCATAGCCCTTATCAGGCAGAGCTTTGGCATCAGTTGTTGGGTTCAAGATTACTCGGACAGGGTATCGAATCAGTGAGCAGGGGTTAAAACACTTACAACGGGGCAGAGCTTCGTGAATTTAGGATTATTGGGGTATATATTTTCGAGTTATATGTAGAGAGAAAGAAAGAAATGTGAGCAAGTTGGAAAGGCAGACTGAAGCTCTATTTATACGTGAAATCTGAGCCTCTCGCACCCCGCAACAGCGTAAGGTTGTGCCTTTCGCAGCTCGCGAGAGCCCTAGCCAGGCCTTCGGTATGACTAGTCACCTGTGTAGGTGTGGCACGTGGACGACACGTGCCCCAAAACGTGACCGGAAAGAAACAAGCCTCTCGCGCCCCGCGAGAGGTTTCTCTTAGTCTGTCGCGGCCCGCGACAGACTTATAATTATTATTTTTTTCATTTTTCAAATAAAATAACGTTACGCGAATTCGGTTTTTCAATTCCGGAGTGTTTTAGGACATATTTGAGGGTTGTTATATTTTGTATGAATAAAATGATTGAGAATGAAAAAAATGATTTAGGATGAAGTAGAGTCAACTATATTATGAAACAACCTAGTATGTTTACAAGAATGAAAACTATTTGAAAGTATTGTTTATTGGAAGGAAAAAAATCAGAATGAATCATATTTGCGTAAATTGTCTTTATTAACCTATTTGGAAATGTCATAGGTAAATCCTCGATTTAAAAATAGGGACAAGCTTGGGGTAAACACATAAGAAGACCGGGCAGACCTACAGTGTTATAAGGAGTAACCCTCGTTCCCCCTTGACGCTCCGACGGTTGTGTAAATTTTGGAAAACTTTGACGTTTTTCCGATTTCGTTACCCTTTTTTTTAAACGTTAACCCGATGTGGATTTTATAGATCAGCCACTGCAAGAAGATGCGCTTCCGCGATGCCATGATGTCAAACGGGTTAAAATGTAAAACTTATGGTCAAGATCATTGGTTGTTATTTCAGATACTTAAAACTTGTATTTTGGTGAATATGGTACTTCGTTTTAGTCAAATGTATCTAATAACTTGAATCATGTACAACTTAAATTGTTTTTAGATATAATTATGAAGTCGGTTTTAAAAAAGTCAAAATGGAACCCATTTTGTCGTTTTTACAGTGGATGCTTATTGCTTTCCATCCCATAAGGTGATCAGATACTCTAAATCTCATCATCATCACAGGGTGAGAAAGGTAACATGTAGACAACCTTACCTTTACTCAGTGACAGACCCAGGATTTTTTTCGTTGGGGTCCATTTTTTTTGTTAGAATTTTTCACAACCAAGCATTAAAATTTTCGGGGTCGGTCATCGTAGTCGGGTCGGGACTAGGAAATAAGGTATAAGCATTTAGTGGACATGAAACCACTACATTATTAAGAACCATTTTTAAGAATCAAGTTATCAAATTGTGGTGATTAATAAGTTGCTTGAAACCAATAGCTACCTAAACAACACAACTACTTCACATAACTTCAAAATTTTGTTTTAAGTTTTTTTTTAACGCCACTATATGTTGAAAGTCTTATTTGGTAATCAAATATGAAATAAAATCATTCAGAGACTTTAAATTTATCATTTAAAAAAAACAAATTAGAGGATCAATGGGTGGTTGTGGTGTTTTAAAACACTAGTTTACTTTTGATGGAAAAAATAAACTAAAAACCACGAGATGTAAGACTTGAACTTGAGACCTACTTGTTGGACCACAAGGAGATTTACCACCATACCATCTTTGCTTTTAATACTATGGGGTCCAACTAATTTATTTTATGGGGTCCTTGAAAAATTTAACATACCGATTCTACTATTTTTTTAAAAAACATTGGGGTCCATGGACCCCGACCCGCATTATGTGGGTCCGCCCCTGCCTCTACTGCATAGGAATAAAGAGGCTCCTTCCAGTGAGACCTCCGGCTCAATAGTAGTTTTTCATCAAGCCTTGGACATAAGACACATAACGTTCAGCAATCGGGACAAAGATCGATTAGTGTATGTACCATTCTGTGTTTCAGCTATCAGCGCCACCACATGATGCATGATTAACCGTCCTCAATCTTTAACGTTATTTTCATGAAATTAGTAAAATAACGTTAAAACTAGTGTACTTTACTTTTGCCCCCCCTATAACCCACACATATATACATCGGATACTCTTAATCTAATAAATAAAATCCAAAATATACTTAATGACCAAATATGATATTTTAAATTATCATTAGGATGTTTCTTTCTTTGAATAAAAGACTTTTTTTCTTGATGCTAGAAATGATAGAACCAAAATTAATTTTATATTTTTAGTCAGATTACTATCTTCATTATTAATCAATTATCATATATATTATGTCAAAGATCAGGTATCCTACATCGACGTGGTGTTGGAAAAATAGGTGAAAATAGCATTTTTCACAAATATAGGAAAATGATTTTTTCCTATTTTGGATTAGAAATAAATATAATAAAATGAGCGGGTTTTATATATTTATTTGTGGGTTTGTGTTCTATGTTGGAAGAGCTTCGCAACGAACTAAACCACGTCCAAAACCGAGCTAAGATGAATGAGATATTGATGCTCAAAGTTGGGTGTTTGAACATTGAATGCTGAAACAAAAGGGAAAGTAGCACCTTGTCCCACATAGGAGGAGAGATGGAACTTAAATGGGTATTTAAGGTGGAACTCTCCATCCTTATTGTTTCATGGAAGCACACACTAGTGTCCTCGCGAAGGGTGCGGAGCACCCTAACTCGCACTCGCACTCGCACACGCTCGCGCGCGCGCGTGGCTTGGGCGATGAGGCGCAATGTGGCGCTTTGATGGCGCACTTTGCACTTCGCACGCTCGCATCTACACACCGCTAGTGTATTGTCGTTTACACAAATGGGGGTATGTTCAAGGACATCGCGTCTACACACCGCTAGTAAGCTAAGTGCGCTTCACAAAAGAAGGTTCAAAGGCTTCAACCTACCTATCTTGCAATACTCAACTGTCGAAGTTTATCGTTGAAAAGTGTAAGGAAAAGATCCATTTCCATACATGTGGGGGATTGTTGGAAATTTGATGAAAATAGCATTTTTCATGTGGGGGATTGTTGGAAAAATAGGTGAAAATAGCATTTTTCACAAATATAGGAAAATGATTTTTTCCTATTTTGGATTAGAAATAAATATAATAAAATGAGCGGGTTTTATATATTTATTTGTGGGTTTGTGTTCTATGTTGGAAGAGCTTCGCAACGAACTAAACCACGTCCAAAACCGAGCTAAGATGAATGAGATATCGATGCTCAAAGTTGGGTGTTTGAAACATTGAATGCTGAAACAAAAGGGAAAGTAGCACCTTGTCCCACATAGGAGGAGAGATGGAACTTAAATGGGTATTTAAGGTGGAACTCTCCATCCTTATTGTTTCATGGAAACACACACTAGTGTCCTCGCGAAGGGTGCGGAGCACCCTAACTCGCACTCGCACTCGCACTCGCACACGCTCGCGCGCGCGCGTGGCGTGGGCGATGAGGCGCAATGTGGCGCTTTGATGGCGCACTTTGCACTTCGCACGCTCGCATCGCCGCGAGCCGCCTTTGTATTTTTGACCACGTGCGCGTGGTGGAGCACAAGGGTTGCAAGGACCAAGTGGTAGGTGATGCGGCGCATGACGTGGCAGTCATGCGCATGCGCGCGCGAGTACACGTGGCACGGGTGCACGCATGGTGCATGGGTCCTGCAGTGTCGTGCGCGGCGCACCAGAGTGAGCCAATACGGCGCGACTGTGTGGCGCGCTCGTATAGGCTCACAGGTGACGTGGCGCACGCGCGCATGGACTTGAGCCAAGAGGACGCACCGCGCATGGTGACGTGGCGCATGCGCGCATGGCTGTGAGCCAAGAGGCCGCACCACACATGGGCGCGCGCGCGCGCGCAGAAAGCTTCCAGCATTGAATAACAGAGCAGTTTCAGTCCAGCTTCGTAACTGACGAGTTAACTGGCTTTGACTGAGAATTAAATGACGTATTAAATTGCATTGAAGACGTTTAATGCAATTTAAACCTCTCTTTAATTCGTTTTTTGACTGTTTCGACTTAGGAGCTGTATAAATACAGCTCCATACCCAGCAGAAGAGGATCACCAGCTACAACAGCATATGCATACAATTCTCTACAACTTTCTGATCTTCTTCCTGCTCGCTTCAAGGTAACCTTCGGGTTGTAGGTCTTCTCCGGCAGTACTACTGCTCCGGCTGTTGTACCCTGGGAAACAAAACGAGTACTCCTGGGAGACTCGGAATTTGTTTTAAGGGAAGCGTGTTGAACACGTGCCTCAGTCAATTCTGCTTCTACCCCTTTCTTGTATTTGTTTATTTCAGTTGTAATAGTACTTTGTTTTTCCAGCTTTCTGTATGGTAATCATTTTAATAAAATTTGTTTATTTTATTTATAATTTATGCGAACGGATCCTACAATCTTAAAACAAATTTTTAAAACCGTTCGTGTATCAAAACCATTCTGTGTGTGATTCAAACGAGTTTTGTTTTCACTCAGTTTGTGTTTTAAAAACAGAATTTTTTAGTTTTCTTCTTCAAAGGAGCGACTTTGGTTGAAAACTTCTGTGGTTACATTTTAATTTTGTCCTAAAAATTATAAATTTTCTGTTTTTGGTCTTCAAAGTTGGACTTAGAAGCCGAAACAGTAAATTGTGGTAAATTAAAATTTAGTAGTTTCCTTCTGGTTTGTGCGTAAATCAGAATTTTTTGACTAAAAAAATTTTAATTTAAATTTTTTCAGCATGTCGACCGAGAATGTCAACGTTAACAACACCACAAATGTTGTGACGGGAACCCCTCTAAACGCCACCATTGTGGGAGCGTCCACAGTGGCTAATCACGCTGAACGACCTGAGAAGTTCTCGGGTCTACACTTTAAGAGGTGGCAGCAGAAGATGTTCTTCTACCTGACCACCATGAACCTTGCGAGGTTCTTAACAGAAACCGCTCCCCAACCTGCGGAAGGGGAGACCAGCGCTCAGGCTCTGAGCGCGGTAGAGGCTTGGAAGCACTCAGATTTCATTTGTCGAGGCTATGTGTTAAACGGGCTTTCGGATGCATTGTATAATGTGTACTACAATGTCAAGACTTCCAAAGATCTTTGGGATGCCTTGGACAAGAAGTACAAAACGGAGGATGCTGGCACAAAGAAATTTGTGGTAGCCCGTTTTTTGGATTTCAAAATGGTTGATTCTAAAAGTGTTGTGAATCAAGTCCAAGAATTCCAAATTATACTACATGACATCTTTGCGGAAGGCATGACACTTAGCGAGACATTCCAAGTGGCAGCGTTGATTGAAAAGTTACCTCCTGGTTGGGTGGATTTTAAGAATTATCTTAAACACAAACGAAAGGAGATGACTTTAGAGGACCTTATTGTTCGTCTTCGGATTGAAGAGGGCAATAGAATTGCCCTAAAAGGCAGCCAAGCGCACCCTTCTGCGACCGCAAACGTGGTTGAGCTTGGGCAATCCTCTAAGGGCGCGAAGGGTAAGGGGAAAAAGGACAAAGAGAAAGCAAAGGCTAGCAAACTTGGACCGAAGAAAGGGGTTGCGAAAAAGAAACCTCCAACGTTCCAAGGGACTTGTTACAACTGTGACGAACCGGGGCATCGGGCTAACCAATGCAAGAAACCAAAGCGTGAGCGCGCGCACATGGTGGATGAAGACGGAATGCCTTTGGTGGCAATGATTTCCGACAAAACCGCAATGTTGGATGAGGTCAATGCTGTGACCAACACTCCAAAAGGACGGTGGATTGATACGGGAGCTACCAGTCATGTGTGCCCAGACAGGAGCCTCTTTACCACCTTCAAAGAGCTTGCGGGAGATGAGAAGTTGTACATGGGAAATGCAGCCACCGCGGACATCAAGGGTGAAGGAACGGTGATTTTGAAGTGGACTTCAGGGAAGGAGCTCACTTTAAGCAACGTGTTATATGTCCCAGACTTGCGCAAGAGCCTAGTCTCGGGTTGGTTGCTTAATAAGTTTGGATTTCGTTTAGTTTTTGAGAGCGATCAATTTGTACTAACTAAACGAGGAATGTATGTAGGCAAGGGCTATGCCCAAAATGGTATGTTCAAATTGAATGTAATGGCTGTGAAAAAGAATATGAATAAAATTGCTACTACTTCTACTTATATGCTTGAGTTTTCTGAATCGAATAAATGGCATGGTAGATTAGGTCACGTTAATTTTAATTCTATACGCCGTTTAATCAATTTAAATTGTATACCAACATTCCATATTGATTCACACTATAAATGTGAAACTTGCGTAGAATCCAAACTTACAAGAACATCATCGAAATCGGTTGAACGAATAACCGAACCCCTTGATTTAATTCACACCGATATATGTGATTTAAAAGCGGTACCCACAAGAGGTGGAAATAAGTACTTCATCACGTTTATTGATGATAGCACTAAATATTGCTATGTGTATTTACTAAAAAGTAAAGATGAAGCAATAAGTAAATTTATCTTGTATAAAAATGAAGTTGAGAATCAACTTCAAAAGAAGATAAAAGCTTTGCGAAGCGACCGAGGAGGCGAATATGTTGCACCTTATGCCGATTTATGCGCAAAAAGTGGCATTGTACATGAGTGTACACCTCCTTATTCTCCACAATCAAATGGCGTGGCGGAACGAAAGAACCGCACATTGAAAGAAATGATGAACGCCATGTTGATAAGTTCTGGGATGAGCCAGGAAATGTGGGGGGAGGCCATTCTCTCGGCCAATTATCTTTTGAACAAGATACCATTGAAAAAGAGAGACGAGACTCCATATGAGTTATGGAAAAAGAAAAAGCCTTCATATAAATACTTGAAAGTGTGGGGGTGCCTAGCAAAGGTGATTGTGCCACCTCCTAAGGCTCTTAGGATAGGACCCAAAACTGTTGATTGCATATTTATTGGATATGCGCATAACAGTAGTGCACATCGATTTCTTGTACATGAGTCCAAGAATCCTGATGTACACGTAAACACTATCATGGAGGTAAATCCTAACGTTGTGTCTTACTTTGAAAATGTGTTTCCTTTGAGAAGACAAACACATGCAACGTCATATACACCTACTTTTGAAGTAGGTGAAAGCTCATCTAGACCAGTTGATGAGGCAGTTCATGATAAGACACATGAACAACCTGAGGTTGAAGAAAGTGACCGTAGGCGAAGCAAAAGGCCAAGGGTTGAAAAATCCTTCGGTCCAGACTTCGTTAGCTATATGGTTGAGGGCGAGCCTAATACATATCGCGAAGCGGTTTCTTCTTCAGAAGGACCTCAATGGAAAGAAGCAATAAGAAATGAAATAGATTCTATATTGCAAAATCATACTTGGGAGTTAGTAGATCTTCCACCTGGTTGCAAACCACTTGGATATCGTTGGATATTCAAAAGGAAGATGAAAACTGATGGAAGTATTGATAAATACAAGGCTAGGTTGGTGATTAAAGGATTTAGACAAAAGGAAGGTCTAGATTACTTTGATACCTACTCGCCTGTGACGCGCATAACCTCGATTAGATTGGTTCTTGCTATAGCGGCTTTAAGAAATTTGCAAGTTCACCAAATGGATGTTAAAACCGCATTTCTAAATGGCGATTTAGAAGAAGAGATTTACATGGAGCAACCTGAAGGTTTCTCCGCCCCAGGTCAAGAGGGTAAAGTATGTAAACTCGTCAAGTCTTTGTATGGCTTGAAGCAAGCACCAAAACAATGGCACCAAAAGTTTGATCATGTCATGCTTGACAATGGTTTCAAAATAAATGAGTGCGACAAATGTGTTTATTTCAAAGACACAAACGAAGGTTATGTGATTTTATGCCTTTATGTAGACGATATGCTTATCATTGGGAGTAATGATAAAATTATCAAAGCTACTAAAAGCATGTTAAAAGCGAGATTTGACATGAAAGACATGGGTTTAGCGGATGTGATTCTTGGAGTAAAGATCATAAGAACCCAAGAAGGTCTTGTGTTAAGTCAATCTCACTATGTGGATAAAATTCTTGAAAAATTCAACTCGGGAGATACGAGTGTAGCTCGAACTCCAGTTGATACCTCCCAACATCTTAAGAAGAATAAGGGACATGGAGTTGCTCAGTTAGAGTATTCAAGAATTATTGGCAGTCTAATTTATCTAATGACATGTACTAGACCCGACTTGGCATACGCGGTGAGTAGGCTAAGTAGATACACCAGCAATCCGTGCGCGGATCATTGGAAAGCTATCACGAGGGTGCTTAAATACATAAGATACACAAGAGATTATGGACTGCATTATACCCGACAACCAGCAGTGATCGAAGGATACACTGATGCAAACTGGATATCGGATAATAAAGATTCCAAATCAACAAGTGGTTATGTGTTTACACTTGGAGGAGCTGCTATTGCTTGGAAGTCTTCTAAGCAAACGGTCATAGCGAGATCCACAATGGAATCTGAATTTATCGCCTTGGATAAGTCAGGCGAGGAGGCAGAATGGCTACGTCAATTCGTGGAAGATATTCCAAGATGGCCAAAGCCTTTGCCAGCCATATGTGTACATTGTGATAGCCAATCAGCGATTGGTAGAGCTCAAAGCTTGATGTACAATGGCAGATCAAGGCATATGCGACGTAGACATAACACGATACGACAACTACTCTCAACGGGTGTTATCACAATTGATTATGTGAGATCAACGGATAACATTGCAGACCCGTTTACAAAAGGCTTAAGCAGAGAGTTAGTAGAAACGTCGTCAAGAGGAATGGGACTAAAGCCCGTGGTAAATGGGAATATGAGGGAAACCTAACTTAGTTGACTGGAGATCCCAAGATCTAAGTTCAATAGGACAACTTAATCATATTACCAAACGGAGTCACTGTGGGGGAGTACCCCAAACTAAATAAAAAGGGAGTTATTTATACTTCCTAGTCCATTCCAATCAGTGACATTGATGTGAGGCTAAGCATATTAAGGTTAACGATTTCGGGAAATCAAATAACCATGATGCTTTTAATGATTCAGGGGAATCACCTATGTTAGAGAGAAGTGGGGTCGCTTCAAATGGATTTGTGGGGTGCGCAAATCCTAGAGCTCTCGCAGAACCAGGCTAGTGTTCCAGGACCATAATAGGACACGACAATGAGGAGTTGGCCAAACCAGGGAGAGTATTGTGTGAAGTGTATTGTCGTTTACACAAATGGGGGTATGTTCAAGGACATCGCGTCTACACACCGCTAGTAAGCTAAGTGCGCTTCACAAAAGAAGGTTCAAAGGCTTCAACCTACCTATCTTGCAATACTCAACTGTCGAAGTTTATCGTTGAAAAGTGTAAGGAAAAGATCCATTTCCATACATGTGGGGGATTGTTGGAAATTTGATGAAAATAGCATTTTTCATGTGGGGGATTGTTGGAAAAATAGGTGAAAATAGCATTTTTCACAAATATAGGAAAATGATTTTTTCCTATTTTGGATTAGAAATAAATATAATAAAATGAGCGGGTTTTATATATTTATTTGTGGGTTTGTGTTCTATGTTGGAAGAGCTTCGCAACGAACTAAACCACGTCCAAAACCGAGCTAAGATGAATGAGATATCGATGCTCAAAGTTGGGTGTTTGAAACATTGAATGCTGAAACAAAAGGGAAAGTAGCACCTTGTCCCACATAGGAGGAGAGATGGAACTTAAATGGGTATTTAAGGTGGAACTCTCCATCCTTATTGTTTCATGGAAGCACACACTAGTGTCCTCGCGAAGGGTGCGGAGCACCCTAACTCGCACTCGCACTCGCACACGCTCGCGCGCGCGCGCGCGCGTGGCGTGGGCGATGAGGCGCTTTGATGGCGCGCTTTGCACTTCGCACGCTCGCATCGCCGAGAGCCGCCTTTGTATTTTTGCCCACGTGCGCGTGGTGGAGCACAAGGGTTGCAAGGACCAAGTGGTAGGTGATGCGGCGCATGACGTGGCAGTCATGCGCATGCGCGCCCGAGTACACGCGGCACGGGTGCACGCATGGTGCATGGGTCCTGCAGTGTCGTGCGCGGCGCACCAGAGTGAGCCAATACGGCGCGACTGTGTGGCGCGCTCGTATAGGCTCACAGGTGACGTGGCGCACGCGCGCATGGACTTGAGCCAAGAGGACGCACCGCACAGGTGACGTGGCGCACGCGCGCATGGACTTGAGCCAAGAGGACGCACCGCGCATGGTGACGTGGCGCATGCGCGCATGGCTGTGAGCCAAGAGGCCGCACCACACATGGGCGCGCGCGCGCGCGCAGAAAGCTTCCAGCATTGAATAACAGAGCAGTTTCAGTCCAGCTTCGTAACTGACGAGTTAACTGGCTTTGACTGAGAATTAAATGACGTATTAAATTGCATTGAAGACGTTTAATGCAATTTAAACCTCTCTTTAATTCGTTTTTGACTGTTTCGACTTAGGAGCTGTATAAATACAGCTCCATACCCAGCAGAAGAGGATCACCAGCTACAACAGCATATGCATACAATTCTCTACAACTTTCTGATCTTCTTCCTGCTCGCTTCAAGGTAACCTTCGGGTTGTAGGTCTTCTCCGGCAGTACTACTGCTCCGGCTGTTGTACCCTGGGAAACAAAACGAGTACTCCTGGGAGACTCGGAATTTGTTTTAAGGGAAGCGTGTTGAACACGTGCCTCAGTCAATTCTGCTTCTACCCCTTTCTTGTATTTGTTTATTTCAGTTGTAATAGTACTTTGTTTTTCCAGCTTTCTGTATGGTAATCATTTTAATAAAATTTGTTTATTTTATTTATAATTTATGCGAACGGATCCTACAATCTTAAAACAAATTTTTAAAACCGTTCGTGTATCAAAACCATTCTGTGTGTGATTCAAACGAGTTTTGTTTTCACTCAGTTTGTGTTTTAAAAACAGAATTTTTTAGTTTTCTTCTTCAAAGGAGCGACTTTGGTTGAAAACTTCTGTGGTTACATTTTAATTTTGTCCTAAAAATTATAAATTTTCTGTTTTTGGTCTTCAAAGTTGGACTTAAAAGCCGAAACAGTAAATTGTGGTAAATTAAAATTTAGTAGTTTCCTTCTGGTTTGTGCGTAAATCAGAATTTTTTGACTAAAAAAATTTTAATTTAAATTTTTTCAGCATGTCGACCGAGAATGTCAACGTTAACAACACCACAAATGTTGTGACGGGAACCCCTCTAAACGCCACCACTGTGGGAGCGTCCACAGTGGCTAATCACGCTGAACGACCTGAGAAGTTCTCGGGTCTACACTTTAAGAGGTGGCAGCAGAAGATGTTCTTCTACCTGACCACCATGAACCTTGCGAGGTTCTTAACTGAAACCGCTCCACAACCTGCGGAAGGGGAGACCAGCGCTCAGGCTCTGAGCGCGGTAGAGGCTTGGAAGCACTCGGATTTCATTTGTCGAGGCTATGTGTTAAACGGGCTTTCGGATGCATTGTATAATGTGTACTACAATGTCAAGACTTCCAAAGATCTTTGGGATGCCTTGGACAAGAAGTACAAAACGGAGGATGCTGGCACAAAGAAATTTGTGGTAGCCCGTTTTTTGGATTTCAAAATGGTTGATTCTAAAAGTGTTATGAATCAAGTCTAAGAATTCCAAATTATACTACATGACATCTTTGCGGAAGGCATGACACTTAGCGAGACATTCCAAGTGGCAGCGTTGATTGAAAAGTTACCTCCTGGTTGGGTGGATTTTAAGAATTATCTTAAACACAAACGAAAGGAGATGACTTTAGAGGACCTTATTGTTCGTCTTCGGATTGAAGAGGGCAATAGAATTGCCCTAAAAGGCAGCCAAGCGCAACCTTCTGCGACCGCAAACGTGGTTGAGCTTGGGCAATCCTCTAAGGGCGCGAAGGGTAACGGGAAAAAGGACAAAGAGAAAGCAAAGGCTAGCAAACTTGGACCGAAGAAAGGGGTTGCGAAAAAGAAACCTCCAACGTTCCAAGGGACTTGTTACAACTGTGACGAGCCGGGGCATCGGGCTAACCAATGCAAGAAACCAAAGCGTGAGCGCGCGCACATGGTGGATGAAGACGGAATGCCTTTGGTGGCAATGATTTCCGACAAAACCGCAATGTTGGATGAGGTCAATGCTGTGACCAACACTCCAAAAGGATGGTGGATTGATACGGGAGCGACCCGTCATGTGTGCCCAGACAGGAGCCTCTTTACCACCTTCAAAGAGCTTGCGGGAGATGAGAAGCTGTACATGGGAAATGCAGCCACCGCGGACATCAAGGGTGAAGGAACGGTGATTTTGAAGTGGACTTCAGGGAAGGAGCTCACTTTAAGCAACGTGTTATATGTCCCAGACTTGCGCAAGAGCCTAGTCTCGGGTTGGTTGCTTAATAAGTTTGGATTTCGTTTAGTTTTTTAGAGCGATCAATTTGTACTAACTAAACGAGGAATGTATGTAGGCAAGGGCTATGCCCAAAATGGTATGTTCAAATTGAATGTAATGGCTGTGAAAAAGAATATGAATAAAATTGCTACTACTTCTACTTATATGCTTGAGTTTTCTGAATCGAATAAATGGCATGGTAGATTAGGTCACGTTAATTTTAATTCTATACGCTGTTTAATCAATTTAAATTGTATACCAACATTCCATATTGATTCACACTATAAATGTGAAACTTGCGTAGAATCCAAACTTACAAGAACATCATCGAAATCGGTTGAACGAATAACCGAACCCCTTGATTTAATTCACACCGATATATGTGATTTAAAAGCGGTACCCACAAGAGGTGGAAATAAGTACTTCATCACATTTATTGATGATAGCACTAAATATTGCTATGTGTATTTACTAAAAAGTAAAGATGAAGCAATAAGTAAATTTATCTTGTATAAAAATGAAGTTGAGAATCAACTTCAAAAGAAGATAAAAGCTTTGCGAAGCGACCGAGGAGGCGAATATGTTGCACCTTTTGCCGATTTATGCGCAAAAAGTGGCATTGTACATGAGTGTACACCTCCTTATTCTCCACAATCAAATGGCGTGGCGGAACGAAAGAACCGCACATTGAAAGAAATGATGAACGCCATGTTGATAAGTTCTGGGATGAGCCAGGAAATGTGGGGGGAGGCCATTCTCTCGGCCAATTATCTTTTGAACAAGATACCATTGAAAAAGAGAGACGAGACTCCATATGAGTTATGGAAAAAGAAAAAGCCTTCATATAAATACTTGAAAGTGTGGGGGTGCCTAGCAAAGGTGATTGTGCCACCTCCTAAGGCTCTTAGGATAGGACCCAAAACTGTTGATTGCATATTTATTGGATATGCGCATAACAGTAGTGCACATCGATTTCTTGTACATGAGTCCAAGAATCCTGATGTACACGTAAACACTATCATGGAGGTAAATCCTAACGTTGTGTCTTACTTTGAAAATGTGTTTCCTTTGAGAAGACAAACACATGCAACGTCATATACACCTACTTTTGAAGTAGGTGAAAGCTCATCTAGACCAGTTGATGAGGCAGTTCATGATAAGACACATGAACAACCTGAGGTTGAAGAAAGTGACCGTAGGCGAAGCAAAAGGCCAAGGGTTGAAAAATCCTTCGGTCCAGACTTCGTTAGCTATATGGTTGAGGGCGAGCCTAATACATATCGCGAAGCGGTTTCTTCTTCAGAAGGACCTCAATGGAAAGAAGCAATAAGAAATGAAATAGATTCTATATTGCAAAATCATACTTGGGAGTTAGTAGATCTTCCACCTGGTTGCAAACCACTTGGATATCGTTGGATATTCAAAAGGAAGATGAAAACTGATGGAAGTATTGATAAATACAAGGCTAGGTTGGTGATTAAAGGATTTAGACAAAAGGAAGGTCTAGATTACTTTGATACCTACTCGCCTGTGACGCGCATAACCTCGATTAGATTGGTTCTTGCTATAGCGGCTTTAAGAAATTTGCAAGTTCACCAAATGGATGTTAAAACCGCATTTCTAAATGGCGATTTAGAAGAAGAGATTTACATGGAGCAACCTGAAGGTTTCTCCGCCCTAGGTCAAGAGGGTAAAGTATGTAAACTCGTCAAGTCTTTGTATGGCTTGAAGCAAGCACCAAAACAATGGCACCAAAAGTTTGATCATGTCATGCTTGACAATGGTTTCAAAATAAATGAGTGCGACAAATGTGTTTATTTCAAAGACACAAACGAAGGTTATGTGATTTTATGCCTTTATGTAGACGATATGCTTATCATTGGGAGTAATGATAAAATTATCAAAGCTACTAAAAGCATGTTAAAAGTGAGATTTGACATGAAAGACATGGGTTTAGCGGATGTGATTCTTGGAGTAAAGATCATAAGAACCCAAGAAGGTCTTGTGTTAAGTCAATCTCACTATGTGGATAAAATTCTTGAAAAATTCAACTCGGGAGATACGAGTGTAGCTCGAACTCCAGTTGATACCTCCCAACATCTTAAGAAGAATAAGGGACATGGAGTTGCTCAGTTAGAGTATTCAAGAATTATTGGCAGTCTAATGTATCTAATGACATGTACTAGACCCGACTTGGCATACGCGGTGAGTAGGCTAAGTAGATACACCAGCAATCCGTGCGCGGATCATTGGAAAGCTATCACGAGGGTGCTTAAATACATAAGATACACAAGAGATTATGGACTGCATTATACCCGACAACCAGCAGTGATCGAAGGATACACTGATGCAAACTGGATATCGGATAATAAAGATTCCAAATCAACAAGTGGTTATGTGTTTACACTTGGAGGAGCTGCTATTGCTTGGAAGTCTTCTAAGCAAACGGTCATAGCGAGATCCACAATGGAATCTGAATTTATCGCCTTGGATAAGTCAGGCGAGGAGGCAGAATGGCTACGTCAATTCGTGGAAGATATTCCAAGATGGCCAAAGCCTTTGCCAGCCATATGTGTACATTGTGATAGCCAATCAGCGATTGGTAGAGCTCAAAGCTTGATGTACAATGGCAGATCAAGGCATATGCGACGTAGACATAACACGATACGACAACTACTCTCAACGGGTGTTATCACAATTGATTATGTGAGATCAACGGATAACATTGCAGACCCGTTTACAAAAGGCTTAAGCAGAGAGTTAGTAGAAACGTCGTCAAGAGGAATGGGACTAAAGCCCGTGGTAAATGGGAATATGAGGGAAACCTAACTTAGTTGACTGGAGATCCCAAGATCTAAGTTCAATAGGACAACTTAATCATATTACCAAACGGGGTCACTGTGGGGGAGTACCCCAAACTAAATAAAAAGGGAGTTATTTATACTTCCTAGTCCATTCCAATCAGTGACATTGATGTGAGGCTAAGCATATTAAGGTTAACGATTTCGGGAAATCAAATAACCATGATGCTTTTAATGATTCAGGGGAATCACCTATGTTAGAGAGAAGTGGGGTCGCTTCAAATGGATTTGTGGGGTGCGCAAATCCTAGAGCTCTCGCAGAACCAGGCTAGTGTTCCAGGACCATAATAGGACACGATAATGAGGAGTTGGCCAAACCAGGGAGAGTATTGTGTGAAGTGTATTGTCGTTTACACAAATGGGGGTATGTTCAAGGACATCGCGTCTACACACCGCTAGTAAGCTAAGTGCGCTTCACAAAAGAAGGTTCAAAGGCTTCAACCTACCTATCTTGCAATACTCAACTGTCGAAGTTTATCGTTGAAAAGTGTAAGGAAAAGATCCATTTCCATACATGTGGGGGATTGTTGGAAATTTGATAAAAATAGCATTTTTCATGTGGGGGATTGTTGGAAAAATAGGTGAAAATAGCATTTTTCACAAATATAGGAAAATGATTTTTTCCTATTTTGGATTAGAAATAAATATAATAAAATGAGCGGGTTTTATATATTTATTTGTGGGTTTGTGTTCTATGTTGGAAGAGCTTCGCAACGAACTAAACCACGTCCAAAACCGAGCTAAGATGAATGAGATATCGATGCTCAAAGTTGGGTGTTTGAAACATTGAATGCTGAAACAAAAGGGAAAGTAGCACCTTGTCCCACATAGGAGGAGAGATGGAACTTAAATGGGTATTTAAGGTGGAACTCTCCATCCTTATTGTTTCATGGAAGCACACACTAGTGTCCTCGCGAAGGGTGCGGAGCACCCTAACTCGCACTCGCACTCGCACTCGCACACGCTCGCGCGCGCGCGCGCGCGTGGCGTGGGCGATGAGGCGCTTTGATGGCGCACTTCCTTTTTATTTTTGACCACGTGCGCGTGGTGGAGCACAAGGGTTGCAAGGACCAAGTGGTAGGTGATGCGGCGCATGACGTGGTAGTCATGCGCATGCGCGCGCGAGTACACGTGGCACGGGTGCACGCATGGTGCATGGGTCCTGCAGTGTCGTGCGCGGCGCACCAGAGTGAGCCAATACAGCGCGACTGTGTGGCGCGCTCGTATAGGCTCACAGGTGACGTGGCGCACGCGCGCATGGACTTGAGCCATGAGGACGCACCGCACAGGTGACGTGGCGCACGCGCGCATGGACTTGAGCCAAGAGGACGCACCGCGCATGGTGACGTGGCGCATGCGCGCATGGCTGTGAGCCAAGAGGCCGCACCACACATGGGCGCGCGCGCGCGCGCAGAAAGCTTCCAGCATTGAATAACAGAGCAGTTTCAGTCCAGCTTCGTAACTGACGAGTTAACTGGCTTTGACTGAGAATTAAATGACGTATTAAATTGCATTGAAGACGTTTAATGCAATTTAAACCTCTCTTTAATTCGTTTTTGATTGTTTCGACTTAGGTGCTGTATAAATACAGCTCCATACCCAGCAGAAGAGGATCACCAGCTACAACAGCATATGCATACAATTCTCTACAACTTTCTGATCTTCTTCCTGCTCGCTTCAAGGTAACCTTCGGGTTGTAGGTCTTCTCCGGCAGTACTACTGCTCCGGCTGTTGTACCCTGGGAAACAAAACGAGTACTCCTGGGAGACTCGGAATTTGTTTTAAGGGAAGCGTGTTGAACACGTGCCTCAGTCAATTCTGCTTCTACCCCTTTCTTGTATTTGTTTATTTCAGTTGTAATAGTACTTTGTTTTTCCAGCTTTCTATATGGTAATCATTTTAATAAAATTTGTTTATTTTATTTATAATTTATGCGAACGGATCCTACACGTGGTTCATACTTTATAGAGCCTCCCTTCATACGTAATTACACATCTCCACTGAAAATATGAAGTCAAAGTTTTGATTCATATTTAGACAACCAACATATTTAAAAAATAATAATAATAAAATGAATAATAATAATAATCAATTTTATATATTTACTTGTTGAAAACTCACATAATCTCCATATTATTGAGTTTTTTTTTAAACGGTGACTTTTTTTTTTAGTGATCCAATGTCACACCGCCTAATTGGTAGCTCTAGCCAAGTCTGCCCAGACTTACGTTGTCTTAATCGGGCCCGCGCTGTGTTGGCCAGACTTGGTTACGGCGTTCCCCCAGAAACTGTACTGCCTCCACACGAGTTGCTTCGCTGAAGTAACAGCCGGATGAAAACCGGGATGCGGCTCAGGATCGAACCCCCCCCCCCCCCTCGGTGGGTTTGTCATCATCATTGCCCAATATGACAAAAGTGGGAATTGAACTTGAGTCTCTATTGGAAAACCCAAGTCTCCTACCACTAGGCCACAAGTGGGGGGATATTATTGAGTATTGAACAAAAGTTTGGTTAATCACAAACTCTAATTAAAACAAACGTAAATTCAAGTATAATACATGATGTTCATATAAAACTATTTAACGAATACGTTACAAACAATACAACAAATGTCCATAACTAATAACACGCAGAAAAATGAAATATTTGTAATTGTCAAGCACAGGATATACCAAGAGAAGTTGGCCTAAACCGATCCGACCGCGTTCTAGTCACCAACGACTTCATGTCCGGCGAAAGCAAATCAAAGTCCGGAACCATCTCGGGCACCTCCGATATAGTGGAAAGTGCGCTTGAAGTGTCATAGACGAAAAACATTTCATCTTTTGTTGATGTATTGCGGTTAAGTCTAGACCGAAAAACTGACCGGATGAGCTTGCTAAAGGAGCGGGCGAGTCTCGAATGTTTCTTGGAGACAGGATTGTGATCGAAAGGTTGTGGCTCTCGACGGAGGGAGGAGGAGGAGAGGTGGGGCATAGACATTGTTCGGGCGGATATGGCGGAATCGAGTTGTTGTTGGAAAGATTTGAGCTCATAAGAGTCGTAGAGAGAGCTTTCACAATCCCATACTTGACTTTTATGTTTAGCTTTTAGGTTTTGTGCTTCTTTCTCCATATGATGGATATCTCATCATATCATTTGTTATGTTAATGAGTTATATATATAGGGAGAGAGTACTTGTGAGGTAGGTTTCATTATTGTAAGTATTAACCTAACCAATTAGATATAAATAATTAATAATAATGATATCTTGTAAAAAAGTTATTTTTTAGTGTAATTTGTACTGGTTGAGTATATAATTATGTATCATGTGTTTAGAATTACGCAACAATGAATATTATAAATGTAATGAAATCAAAACTAGTGAGTTTGATATGCTTATACTATTTTAAAGTTATAAATAATTTGAACAAAAGCATTAGATGAAGTGTAGTGTAGTGTAGGTTGAGTAGAAAAGAAGGCATTAATTAGAGGTCACGGGGTTGGAACAAGGACCATTGAATTGTGGATATTTATTTATGTGGGGTGTTTTCGTTTATAAGTTTTCTAAATGTAAAAAGTTACATGTCTGGATTATGTGTTTTAATTTTCTAACAAGTTTAGGTTTGAACGTAAAAAGTTAGTTAAATTTATGTAAAATGACATTTTCTTTTACCTTTTTACGAACCACATTGCCATTTACGTAATTTACTAACAAAATTAATTAAAAAAAAAAAACCGCCTTTTGTTCATGTTCGAACACACCTTCCTACGCCCACCTCTTGGCCTCCTCGTTGGGGTAAATATGAAGTTAGGATAAAAAAAAATTGGAAACCCATAATCGACAAGTTTCGGAGTAGGGGGTCATTATGAAAGGCTATGGAGGGCGGATAACTCTTTTGAAGTTAGTGCTTAATGCTTTACCAACCTACTACTTTTCCATATATCAGGCGCCGGTTAAGGTCCTAGAGTGTCTTGATCGGATGAGGAGGGTCTTCTTTTGGGGAGGCTGTGATGAGAAGGCGAAATTAAATAGGGTAGCATGGCAGAAAATTGTAGGTCCGATAGAAGGAGGTGGCCTTGGGTCAGGGCCGTCATCGAAATTCTCGAAAAAAAAAATTGTGCCCATGGCAAGAAAAAAATCGGGCCCCTAGAATATAACGTCAATAACTCATGTGTAAAAAGTCTATAGACTATAATACGACAATAATTGTTATGAACCCAAAGACAAAACAAATACTATGTATATATATGAAAATGTCTCTTATATAGGTTCAACCAGCTCTTTCAGAAAACAGCAAATATTAAGAAGTAACATTTAAAAAAAATAATAAGTAATAATTTAATCATATCAAGTTCAGAAGAAAATTTGTAATTTATAATAGATTTAATGCATATAATAGAATTGCTTTTTGTCATGGATCAAATGATATGATTGTTTATGTGGTTGAGGCCCACAACGTGTTATGTTAGATTTGGGTTGGAGTCATATAAGAAGGCTTATTTTATTTATATCATTTCACTTATTTACGGTATTCTTATTAGTTTATTCATTCATTCAGTATATGTATAATAAAATTTTAATAAAAATACGTATCCGAGCCCTCAGAAAGACTAGGCCCTGGGCCGTCGCCCACCCCGCACTCCCTCAGAGACGGCCCTGCCTTGGGTTTGGCTCGTTAAAAGACACGGTTTATCCATGTTAACTAAGTCGTGGTGAGGTTCATAGAAGATAGGGAGAGTTTGTGGCGTTAAGGTGATTTGGACAATCCATGGTTCATCTCGATCATGGAATACCATTCTGGCTAAAGTGTCTAGTACGGGTCCGTGGAAAACAATCACTAATATTTATTTTGGCTGGATGTCTGGATAGGTCAAGAGTCGTTGGCTTCAAGGTTTCCGAATCTATTCGAGCTTGAAAAGAACAAATGGTGTTGTGTCGTGGACAGGGTCAAAATAGGCGTGATGAGTGTTAGGGATGGATTTTCTAATGTATGGATCACGGATCCTCAAGTGCAGCCAGGATCACGGATCCTCAGTTCTGTTTGAATTAAGAATCCTCAGAAGACGTTGCAGGTTTATGGATCCAGGATCCTCATTATTATCCTTACACTAACGGTTGTTTGCACTATGTTTGAACTTGTTTTGCAGGAGTATTCGAATGGGACTTGGTCTTGCCGAGATTCTTGGGGAATATGCTCCATTATTCTGCACGTGCATGGATTGTATGACCGTTATGGAAGTCGTGGGAAGCTAGCATGATTTGCGGATTGTTAGTTAGCTAAATTATTTCCATTTTTATAAGGGGATAACAAGCTTGATTAGATAAAACAAGTTAGCAACACACATTACTCGAGAACTCTCTGCAACTTATTGGCGATTTCACACTTTTTGCACGCTAGTGATCCTTGTAACAAGCTTGTTATCATCCCGATTTGAAACCTTTACTTGTTCAATACAGTTGGTGATCGGTAGTTTCCATCACCCGAGGTTTTTTGTGCCGGAGATCATACATTGATCAAGGGCTTTTTCCTCGTATAAATCCTTGTGTCTATTGCTCATTTCATTTACAAAGTGTTCATACATTTGTTCATCCATTCAAGCATCACACCTCACAAAATAAGATTTGGTTGCATTATCCTTGTCTGATTTTTTACCAAAACAGTTTGGCGCCCACCGTGGGGCAATTGGTGCTTCATTTCTGAGAAATTTTGTTCATTTTGATCATTTTGTGTCATTACTTTCAACCATATGGCTTCTCCAACGAAGAACACTTCAAGCTCCATGTCAGCGGTCACCTCTTCACAGGGTATTCCACCTTTGCCTCCAGCACCTTTTGGATCCCAGAAGAATGCTGAGAATGCTGCGAAGAAACAAACCCCTGTTTTCCCAAAACCAACTTCTGCTGTTACTTCTGGCCCTACTAACTGTTAGGGGTGGATTTCTAAATGATCAGTGATCCTCATTTACTGTTGGGTTTAGTGATCCTCAATTCTGTCTGAAGTAGTGATCCTCAGAAGTGTTGCAGGATCAGGATCATGGATCATCGTAAGGATCCTTGTACTAACGGTTGTCTACTTTGAATTTGAAATTGTTTTGCAGGAGTATCAACTTGGACTTGGTCTTGGCGATATTCCTGGAGTATATTCCTTGAAGTATTCCGCACGTGCTTGGCTGAAAATGGACGTTATGGAGTCGTGGAAGACTTGCACCATTTGCGGAATGTTAGTTAGAGTAGATATTTTCTATTTTTAAAGGGGTAGCGAGCTAATTAGAAAACACTTGGCTATTTTTGGCTAACACACACACACTCGTACAACTGCTCTCGCTAACTCACTTGGCGATTACATACCTTTACACACAAAACACTATAGTGATCCTTGTACTTAGCTCGCTATCATCCGAAGTTGTAACACATTTCTTGTTTAATTTGAGTTGGTGATCGGTAGTTTCCATCACCCGAGGTTTTTTATGCCGGAGATCATTCATTGATCAAGGGCTTTTTCCTCGTATAAATCTTCGTGTCACTTGTTCATTACATTTCATAGTGATCCTTATTGTTGTTCATCAATTCAAGCATCATATCCCACAACAGAAAGTTTGGTTACATTGTCATTGCTTGATTTTTGACCAAAACAGTAAGGCGCCCACCGTGGGGCAATTGGTGCTTCATTCCTAAGAAGATTCATATCTTTGCGGTCATTTCGGTTCATAACAACCAGGCAGATGGCTTTCTCAACGAAGAACACTTCAAGCTTAATGCCGTCATTCAGTTCTTCACAAGGCGTTCCTCATTTGCCTCCACCACCTTCTGGATCCCAGAAGAATGCTGAGAATGCTGCGAAGAAACAAACCCCCATTTTCACAAAACCACCAACTTCTTTTGTTTCAACTAATCCTACTACTAATGATCTTTATGCTCTGATTTTGCAGATGAGGAATCATGCACAAGAGCAGGACAAAACCAACGAAAGGATCCTCCGGGAGATCGATGAGATCAAGAAACAGAAGAAATCGGTGGAGGATCACTCTCCTCTGATGCCAAGATCGCTGAACTTCGACACTCCAGTCATAACTTTCCAACACTCAGCGGTTCCGGACGTGCAATGCTTGGGTGAATTACCAGGAAGGCGTTATGGAACAGCAGCCATGAGTCAGGCATTTGGCTCTCACTTCCAGCCTCAAGGATCCTCTTCTCGGCATCAGGGATACTTCACGTCAGGAGGATATATGGGAATGCATGCAGTCCAAGGATCCTCCCAAGTCCAAGGATCCTCCCAGGTCCAAGGATCCTCCCAGGTCCAAGGATCCTCCCATGTTCAAGGATCCTTCCCGGTCCAAGGATCCTACCCTGCCCCAGGATCCTCTCTAGTCCCAGGATCCTCTCTGGCTCCAGGATCCTTTCAGGTTGAAGGATCATCTCAACTTCAAGGATCCAACGTCCTTCAGGATCAAGGATTCTTGAGAAGTATGCAGCCTCAGAGCTCGGACGTTCATCAAGGAGACTTCATACCAATGCAGACCATTGCTCCCTCTGGTCCTTCAATCATGCCAGAGTCTCGTCAATATGGATTCACATCCGCAATTCCGAACACGAATCCTGTGGGAGGTAACATTTTTAATAATTCATATAACACTAACCATGGCTTAATGCAGGATACAGGTATTAATCAGGCTATGGCTAGAGAGCTACAGAAGCTTAAGGATATGATATCCAGTGTACCGGGAGTGGTTAAACCCATTCCTGAAATTGCAGATGGTAGCCATAGGATATCTCGTTTTGCACCACCCTTATGTGATGCTGAGATACCTAAAAGATTTCTGATACCATCTGTGAAGCTGTATGATGGTTCAACGGATCCAGAGGAGCATGTAGCTCAGTACAGGGAAAGGATGGAGATCAATCCAATTCCTGAAAGGTTAAAAGAAGCATGTCTATGCAAGGGATTTGGATCCACACTCACAGGATCTGCTCTTAAATGGCTGCTAAGTCTCCCCCCTTACTCTATTACTTCATTTGCTAATTTAGTTAACTTGTTCAATAGTCAATTCTCTTGTAGTAGAAAGTTTGAACGATTAACTAGTGATCTATATAGGGTAACACAAGGCCAAAATGAATCACTTAGAGATTACATCACTAAGTTTAGTAAAGAATCCTTAGATATTCCCAATTTGGATATTGCTACGGCTGTAGAAGCCTTTAAGATGGGATTGCTTAGGGATTCATTATTCTATGATGATCTTGTTATGACACCTTGCAGGAATCTTGATGAAGTAAGGACTAGGGCCCTTAGGTTCATCCGCCTAGAGGATGACAAAAGGATCCAGGATAGACTGACATGATCCTCAAAACAGGATAAACAAGGATCCTACTTCAGGAACAACAAATCCAAGTCCTATAATAGATCTGATAACCAGAATGTGCATGCAGTGGAACAAGAAGAGGATGATGAGGATTATCCTCCTATTTCTGAATACTGTTTTTCTGTTGATAACAATGAACTAATCCTTGCGATGCAGAATCTAGGTGAGATAGCTAGGTGGCCAAGGAAGAGTGATAAACCAGCTGCTACAAAGGATAAGTCCAAGTGGTGTGCATATCATGAGGATTTTGGGCATCTCACCGAAGAGTGTATTGCACTGAGAAAGGAAATTGGTTACTTGTTGAACAAGGGGCATTTGAAGGAACTCTTGGGACGAAAGAAATCAAGGATCCAGGATCCTGAAAGGATCCCAGAAAGGGCACCTGCTCCTCCAGCAGATGCACAAGTCATAAATTTCATATCCGGTGGATCAGATATCCGTGGTACCTCCTTTTCAGCAGCGAAAAGACATGCTAAGGAAACCAAGATGGATAATGGAGACAGACCCGTCCGGGCCTCCGTTGTCACCCAGGATAAAGTCATAACCTTTGATGAGGATGATCGTGTTGACATCCAGGATCCTCATCATGATGGTCTTGTAATTACATTGTTTATTTCTAACCACTTTGTTCGCAGGATCCTTATAGATGGAGGAAGCTCTGTGAACATCATTCAGCTGGATATTCTCAAGAAAATGAATATCCCAGAGTCTGATATTATCCCAAGATCCTCAGTACTTGTGGGATTCAGTGGGGAAACTAAGAATACATTGGGGGACATCAAACTCCCAATCTATATTGAAGGATTGCATTCTTATCAAAAGTTTTGTGTTATAGATTGTTTATCATGTTGTAATGTTATCCTTGGCAGGCCATGGATACATGATATGAAGGCAGTCCCATCCACCTATCATCAGTGTGTAAAGCTTCCAAGTCCATGGGGAGTGGTGAAAATTGAGAGTGATCAACAGGAGGCTAAGAATTGCTATACCTCATCAATGAAACCAGGCAAAGGTGGTTAAACCGCGGGTCATGAGTTGTTAACTTTTATGGATGCTTCATCTGGATTTCAACAAATTCAGATGGAACCATCCGATCAAGAGGATACAGCCTTTATGACCCCAACTGGTATATACTGTTATATTGCCATGCCATTTGGATTAAGGAATGCAGGTGCAACTTATCAAAGGCTAGTCAATATGATGTTCAAGGAGAAAATTGGACACACTATGGAAGTCTATATTGATGACATGGTGGTTAAGTCCAAGAAAACTGAGGATCATCTTAAACACTTGGAGGAAGCATTCAATATCCTTGATAAATATAATATGAAACTTAATCCTTCTAAGTGTCATTTTGGTGTAAAGGCAGGTAAATTCTTAGGATATATGGTGACAAAGAGGGGCATTGAAGCAAGTCCAGAGCAAATTAAGGCTATTGTGAATATCAAATCTCCTGCCAATGCTAAGGATGTGCAAAGGTTGACTGGCAGGATCGCAGCCTTGAACAGATTCATATCCAAATCCTCAGAAAAGTGCAAGGAGTTCTATGACATCCTGAGGAAGAACAAGAAATTTGAATGGACTGAGAAGCATGAAAGTGCCCTTAAAGCTCTTAAGGATTACCTATCCTCATCCCCAGCCTTGATGAAACCAGAAAAGGGAGATGTGTTATCCTTATACTTGGCGGTATCCTCAAAAGCAGTAAGTGCGGTCCTTGTTAAGGATCACCAAGGTACACAACATCCTGTTTATTATGTAAGTAAGAGCTTACTTGATGCTGAATCCAGGTATTCACATTTAGAAAAACTTATCCTTGCATTAATTATGGCATCTACTAAATTAAGACATTATTTTGAGATTCATGTCATTATTGTTAAAACTAATTTCCCAATTAAGAATGTTCTCAGGAAACCTGAAATGTCAGGAAGGATGGCTAAGTGGGCAGTGAAGCTGAGTGCATATGATATAAGATATGAACCAAGGACTGCCATCAAATCCCAAGCCTTAGCTGACTTTGTGGCAGATTTTAGTAGTGATTTGCAAAAGAAAGCTGAACTAGAAGTCCAACAGCTTGAAGAAACCAAGGATACTTGGATACTGTTCACTGATGGATCCTCCAATGTAAATGGAACAGGGCTTGGAATACTACTAAAATCGCCACAGGGGGACATAATACCCCACTCCATAGCTTGTGAATTTCAAACTACCAACAATGAGGCTGAGTATGAAGCCTTGATAGCTGGTTTGCAAATTGCTAAGCATATGAGGATCAGGTATCTTGAGGTACATGTAGATTCTCTACTGATCACTAATCACTTTAATGGATCCTATGCTGTTAAAGGTGAAAAGCTAATCAAATATTTGGAGATAGTCAAAGAATTGGCACTCTCTTTTATATCCTTTAGTTTGACACAGGTACCAAGGGAAGAAAATGCAGAGGCAGATGCATTAGCCAATTTAGGATCATCCTTGAAGATCCCGGAGGATATCAAGATCCCTATTATCCATATCCTGACCCCGGCTATCGAGGATCATGTGGCTATGGAGATAGGAGAGGATTCTGCAATCATCCCTAGTGATGATACTCAATCTCATTCAGGATCATGGATCCTCCCAATCATGAGATACATACAACATGGAGAGATTCCTACAGGAGAAAACCCAAGGGCTTTCAAAATTAAGGTATCTCAATTTACAATATTAAATAATATGTTGTATAAACGATCTCTTGCAGGACCATATCTAAGATGCACTGAGGATCCTGAAATCGGCGAAGTTCTAAAGGATTTCCATGAAGGAGATTGTGGAAACCACACTGGGGGCAGGGCATTATTCTCAAGGATCCTGAGGACAGGATACTATTGGCCCACTATGAAGAGGGATGCTGTGGAGTATGCCAAGAAGTGTGATCCTTGTCAGAGGCATAGTAATATCCTTCACCAACCTGCAGAACTCTTTCATCCTATATCCTCTTCCTGGCCATTCATGAGATGGGGAATGGATATAGTTGGAAAGCTTCCTAAGGCACCTGGTGGAAAAGTATTCATGCTTGCTATGACGGATTACTTCTCTAAGTGGATAGAGGCCGAAGCCTTTGCTCAAGTCAGAGAAAAGGAAGTCATATCCTTTATTAAAAGAAATATTATTACTAGATTTGGTATCCCTTCCGAGATTATTTGTGATAATGGATCCCAATTTATTGGGAATAGAACCACTAACTTTTGTGACAGCTGGGGGATTAAGATGATAACATCAACACCAGTCCACCCACAAGCTAATGGTCAGGCAGAATCATCCAATAAGATCATCATCAACAATTTGAAGAAGAAGCTTGGATCCAAGAAAGGAAAATGGGCAGAAGAACTACCTTATGTACTTTGGGCTGATAGGACGACTCCCAAGAATGCTACTGGCCAAACTCCATTTTCTTTGGTGTTTGGGGCAGAATCAGTAATCCCTACAGAGATGGTGGTCCCAACTGCAAGAACAAGCATTCGTGATCCTGAAGGAAATGCTGAAAACTTGATTCAAGACTTGGATACTATAGAAAAAATCAGGGATTTAGCAAGGATAAGGATGGCCAGTTATCAACAAAGGATGGCTGAAGCTTACAACAAAAATGTCAGGATCAGGAAATTCCAAGTTGGGGATATGGTATTAAGGAAAGCATTTCAAAATACCACTAATCCTGCTGATGGAAAACTTGCACCAAAGTGGGAAGGCCCCTATTTGATTGAAGCTGAAGCAGGAAAAGGGGCATATCGATTGCTAACAATGGAAGGTGATTTGCTACCAAGAGCTTGGAATGTTGTCCATTTGAAGAAATATTTCATGTGATCGTGATATGTGATCCTTACCAGACAAGTATCCTTGAAGGATCCCTACTGACAGATGATCCTCTTTCTGGTAACATTCCAATCTCAAACTATTTCATTCCTTTTATTCTCTTACAAGGATAAGGACCCTGCATCCTTTATCCTCTTTTCACTTGATTCTGAGTTTTGAAGGTTCAGGTATCCTTAACTAAGAATTGAGTATTCACAGAAGTATCCAGTTATTTGGGCTTGACCCCAGTTATTTGGGCTAGTCCCCAGTTTTTGGGCCTGTCCCCAGTTTCGCCAGTAGCGCACGATGATCCTGGTATAGTTCATGGCAATGGGACCAGTACTCACTTTAGGGGCTGACAATTTCATTGTACTGGCTATATTCAGGATCCTACGTATAATGGTAGACGTACCATACATCCGTTCCTAAGGTTTCTAACGTTTTCACGTTAGCTAAGGTTTTGGCATTTTCATGTCACTAAGTTTGGATAGTCGCCAGTGAGGGCCATACTCTAGTTTACATACGATCCTTTGGGCTTGTCCCCAGTTATCCTTTGGGCTTGTCCACAGTTATCCTTTGGGCTTGTCCCCAGTATATTGGGCTTGTCCCCAAAATTGTTGGGCTTGTCCCCAGAATTGTTGGGCTTGTCCCCAGTTGCTAACTTTTATCTTATATTGGCTTAGTCCCAAGTTGTATCCTATTTCAGGTTTTTGAAGCTAAACGACCAAGGATCCTTGATCCTTACCTTCTACTAAGGTTTGTCTTTCGGGTTATCCTGATGTTAAGTGTTAACAGATAGGATCCTAACTTGGATTCTCAGGTATGATCCTTAACTATTTTGATTTTATTCATTATTTATTTGAATAACCCTTATCTTTTGACAACTGAACTTGTGATCCTTAAACTATATAACTTTTGAAAACTAATCGGCTATGGGATATGTGATCCTTCATCATATCCTAAACTTTTAGGGGATATTTGTTAAATTTTTTCTCTACTTGATAAGTTTAAACAAAATAAACATCACAACAGTTGGAAAGTAAAATATCAACACAGGATAAGCCAAGAAGTTAAAGTTATTTTATTCACAAAAGATTAAACCCTTTTAAGGTTGTCAAAATTGCCAACCCATGTTTCTACCAGCAAAACGTGGCCCGTCCACATGGGTTGGCAAAGGGTGTCCATGGTTCATAGGTCTAACAAGTGCAGGAAATTAAAGACGGAAGGATAACGAGTGACTTCATCCCCCAAACAGAGGATCCATCCACCACCCATTATCCTACCTATTGTTCAAAGGATCATCCACGATCCTCAATCCTAATTACTATTGTTTAAGTACAGACCAACCATTGTTCATCAAAACATCATCAAAATAAAAACCATAAACAAACTAAAAAATGGGCTCCGGCTACGTCTAGAAATGTCCTTCATCGCCCATTCAAGCAGCCTACACCTTCACTGCATCATCATCCCCTCCAGCTCCAGTATCCTTCGCTTGATCTTTGCCACTACCACTAGCCTCGATTGCCAGAACCTCATCAGCCTCATCCTCATCCTCAGCCAACCTAGCCTTCCAGCCCTCCACATCCCAGCTGCTCCTATCAAAGGCAGGATCCTAAGCTTCTTGAGCCATCTGTAGCTTGGTCTTGTACATGGCAATGGCAGCGGAGACCTTAGCATCCTCCGTGATCTCGCTCTTCTCATAATCAAAATTGATCAGAATGGCAGCTGTTTGAGCTTTGGCGTCGTTGAGATCCTTTTCAAGGGAAGCGATCTTGAGGTCTTTGAGCATTGCTACTTTTTGGAGGTCAGAGTGTTTCTCCTCTAGCTCTTCAACATTGCCAACATAATCCTCAATCTCAGCAAATTTCTACAAAGAAAACAATGCAAGGTTAGGATCATATGATCCTTAAGTGGATAGGATAACCAAGTTAAGTCAGTGATCCTTACATCATTAAAGTATTCGAGGAATTGATGGCGGATCAGAGGCAAGCCTTGAAGGTTGTCAGCTTCGGAAGTCTTCCTTTTCTTTCCACCTCTTCCCTTCGAAGCGGTTGCCTTGGGGATGACAATGGAAGGGCTAGCAGCAGATCTTTTCTTAGAAGATCGGACATTGTCAAGATCAGTGACACTGAACTTGGAGGCAGATTTTGAGGATTTACAGGCGCCTACACATTCAAAACAGATAAGTATCCTAATCCTATTTCTATTCAACTATTTATTCAAACATTTAAATATAAAAAGTACAGGATACTTACTTGACATAGTAACAGAACCTGAGGATACCTCTTGAGAATCCTGGGTGTTTGTTTTGAATGATCTTGTGGCAGGATCAAGTTTTCTAAAAGCAGCAAGTCTCCCCTTGGTGGCAGCTGAAGGAATAATATGCGAGAATGTGATAACTGTACCAAAGAAACAGAAGCATATTAGTAGTCATCATCAATGAGCTTACTCAGTGATCCTTCTAAGGATCCTCTACCCTACCATGGGTGCTCCACTTCCTTGGCAGATCTTTTCCATCCTGGATAGAATCCCTTCTGATGAAGAAGAATCTCCGTTTCCAGTTGGTATCATTTTTAGTGGCCTTAAAGATGGGATGTTCTTCTCCGGGTTTACGCTTGAATAGATATCGGTGGGATCCAAATGTGGTAAGGTCATACATCTCGGCTAATTCTGACATTCCCAAGTCAATTCCTTATTGCTCAATGATCCTTTCAAGGGTATACAAGACCCTCCAGATCATTGGCATAGCCTGGATGTAGGAGATGCCGGTGAGGGAGAAGAAAGACTGGGTGAATTCAGGGAAAGGATATGAGTATCCTATTGTGAACGGTGTGACCGGGAAGGCTACCCAAGTTTCAGAAACGTAATCACTTAGAACAGTTGGATCAAACGGTTTGAAAACAGTATTTGTCGGAAAACAGTGGCGGATTCTGTCTATTTGTGCATCAGTGAAACAGCACCTCTCATTCGCTGAATCTTTGATGATCCCCTGGCTCTTGAGAGGGGTGTCCTTCTTATGATCCTTCGCTGGTGTGGATCTTAGCATCATCTTGAAGAAGGTGAAGAAAGAAGGAGCAGAGAAAGAAAACGTAAAGAAGGAAGAGGAAGAGAAATACCTGCTTGGTCTTCGGATATGAATTTAAAGGGAGTTACTCTTGATTTTAAATGCAGATTGATCTCTATCTCTAACTCCTATTTATAATGATGATTCTGCAGGATAGTCACCACAGTGACGTCATGATTCGCAACGGCTAGTCCGATTATAACGGCTAGTTATCCGTTGGTTAAATGCGGATAAGAACAAAATATAACTCATTTATTTACATAATTACTCCTTATATTTTGGGGGCAATTGTTAGGGGTGGATTTCTAAATGATCAGTGATCCTCATTTACTGTTGGGTTTAGTGATCCTCAATTCTGTCTGAAGTAGTGATCCTCAGAAGTGTTGCAGGATCAGGATCATGGATCATCGTAAGGATCCTTGTACTAACGGTTGTCTACTTTGAATTCGAAATTGTTTTGCAGGAGTATCAACTTGGACTTGGTCTTGGCGATATTCCTGGAGTATATTCCTTGAAGTATTCCGCACGTGCTTGGCTGAAAATGGACGTTATGGAGTCGTGGAAGACTTGCACCATTTGCGGAATGTTAGTTAGAGTAGATATTTTCTATTTTTAAAGGGGTAGCGAGCTAATTAGAAAACACTTGGCTATTTTTGGCTAACACACAAACACTCGTACAACTGCTCTCACCAGCTCTCGCTAACTCACTTGGCAATTACATACCTTTACACACAAAACACTATAGTGATCCTTGTACTTAGCTCGCTATCATCCGAAGTTGTAACACATTTCTTGTTTAATTTGAGTTGGTGATCGGTAGTTTCCATCACCCGAGGTTTTTAATGCCGGAGATCATTCATTGATCAAGGGTTTTTTCTTCGTATAAATCTTCGTGTCACTTGTTCATTACATTTCATAGTGATCCTTATTGTTGTTCATCAATTCAAGCATCATATCCCACAACAGAAAGTTTGGTTACATTGTCATTGCTTGATTTTTGACCAAAACACTAACAATGATCTTTATTCTTTGATTTTGCAGATGAGGGATTACATGCAGCAGCAGGACAAAACTAATGACAGGATCCTCCGAGAAATTGATGAAATCAAGAAATTGAAAAGATCAGCGGAGGATCACTCCCCATTGGTGCCCAGATCACTGAATTTTGATTCTCCAGCCATAACAGCCCAGCACTCCACAGCATCAGGCTCTCAGTACCAAGGTGGATTGTCGAGTATACGCTATGGATCGTTGGCAATGACTCAGGCTCAAGGATCCTACTTTCAGCCTTCTGGATCCTCTCAGCCTCAAGGATCCTCTCAGCATCAAGGATCCTTCTTCAATTCCGGGGGATATGTGGGAGCACAGACAGTTCAAGGATCCTCATTCCAGGGTCATGGATCCTCCTCTCAGGTTTAGGGATCCTCTCAGGTTCAAGGATCCTCATCTCAAGTTTACGGACCCATGGATTATCCTCCGAGACCCCCAGTCACAGCACACCAAGGATCCAACATCTTTCAGGATCAAGGATTCTTAAGGAGTGTACAACTCGGAAGTTCAGATGTTCATCTAGGAGACTTCATCCCTATGCAGACTATTGCTTCATCTGGTCCCTCAATTATACCAGAATCTCGCCAATATGGATTCCCATCTGGAATTCCAAACTTGAATCCTTCAGGAGGTAACACTTTGAATAATTCTTATAATGCTAACCATGGCTTTGTGCAGGATACAGGTATCAACCAAGCTATGGCTAGGGAATTACAGAAACTGAAGGACATGATATCCAACGTTCCAGGAGTGGTCAAACCCATTCCTGAAATCCCAGATGGAAGCCACAAGATATCTCGCTTTGCACCACCTATTTGTGATGCAGAAATTCCAAAGAGGTTTCAAATACCAACCATGAAGCTATATGATGGCTCAACGGATCCAGAGGAACATGTAGCTCAATACAGAGAAAGGATGGAGATCAATCCCATCCCGGAGAGGTTAAAAGAAGCATGTCTATGCAAGGGTTTGGATCCACACTGACAGGATCAGCTCTTAAATGGCTGCTAAGTCTTCCCCCTTACTCTATTACTTCATTTGCTAATCTAGTTAACTTGTTTAATAGCCAACTCTCATGCAGTAGAAAATTTGAACGTTTAACTAGTGATCTATATAGGGTAACACAAGGTCAAAATGAATCACTTAGAGATTATATCACTAAATTTAGTAAAGAATCCTTAGATATTCCTAATTTGGATATTGCTACGGCTGTAGAAGCCTTCAAAATGAGTTTACTTAGGGATTCATTGTTCTATGATGATCTTGTCATGACCCCTTGCAGGAATCTTGATAAAGTGAAAACCAGGGCCCTTAGATTCATCAGATTAGAAGATGATAAAAGGATCCAAGAAAGACTGGCAAGATCCTCAAAGCAGGAAAAACAAGGATCCTACTTCAGGAACAACAAGTCTGATAATCAGAACGTGCATGCAGTAGAACAGGAAGAGGATGATGAGGATTATCCTCCCATTTCTGAATATTATTTTTCTGTTGATAACAATGAACTAATCCTTGCAATGCAGAATCTAGGTGAAAAAGCAAGATGGCCCAGAAAGAGTGATAAGCCAGCTGCAACAAAAGACAAATCCAAATGGTGTGCATATCATGAAGATTTCGGTCATCTCACTGAAGAATGTATTGCACTCAGAAAGGAAATTGGTTACTTGTTAAGCAAGGGGCATTTGAAGGAGCTGTTGGGAAGAAAAAAGTCAAGGATCCAGGATCCTGAAAAGGTTCCAGAAAGAGCTCCTGCTCCTCCTGCTGATGCACAAATCATCAACTTCATATCTGGTGGATCAGACATATGCGGCACTTCCTTTTCAGCAGCCAAGAGGCATGCCAAAGAAACCAAGATGGATAATGGGGATAGACCCATTCGAACCTCAACCCTTTCACAGGAGAAAGTTATAACTTTTGATGAGGATGATCGTGTAGATATTCAGGATCCTCATCATGACGGTCTTGTTATTACGTTGTTTATATCTAATCATTTTGTTCGCAGGATCTTGATAGATGGAGGAAGCTCAGTGAACATCATTCAACTTGATGTCCTCAAAAAGATGAATATCCCTGAATCAGAAATCATCCCAAGATCATCAGTTCTCGTGGGATTCAGTGGAGAAACTAAAAACACATTGGGGGACATTAAGCTTCCCATTTACATAGAGGGGCTTTGTTCTTTTCAGAAATTTTGTGTTATAGATTGCTTATCCTGTTACAATGTTATCCTTGGCAGGCCATGGATACATGACATGAAAGCAGTTCCATCCACATATCACCAATTTGTCAAGCTTCCTAGTCCATGGGGTGTAGTGAAGATCGAGAGTGACCAACAAGAAGCCAAGAATTGCTACACTTCATCGATGAAACCAGCCTCAAGACCCAGGGAGCAATAGTAATTAAAGCATCCTCCAAGAGATGTCCTAGAGGCAAGAGAACAAGATATTAAGGATATCCTAATGAATCCTCAGGATCCTGAATCCAAAGTTTTTATAGGATCCGGGATCCTCAACAATATTGAAGAGGATCTAGTATCCTTCCTAAAGAAGAGAAAAACTACCTTCGCCTGGAAGCACGAAGACATGACAGGTATCTTTAAAGATATTATTACTCATAAGCTTGGTATTGACAGGTCATTCAAACCCATACATCAAAAGAGGAGAAACTTTGCACCTGAGAGGAATGCCATTATCCAGGAGGAGGTAGACAAGCTGCTCAGAGCAGGTATGATTAGAGAGGTTAAGTATCCAAGGTGGTTAGCCAATGTGGTTGTTGTTCAAAAAAATGGAAAGTGGAGGGTATGTGTCGATTTCACTGATTTAAACAAGGCATGTCCCAAGGATCCTTTCTCATTACCCCACATTGACTCCATGGTGGATGCTACCGCGGGCATCATCACCACCAGCTGCTCCTTCCGCTTGATCCTTTAGCCCACTGCTGCCAGCCTCAATTGCCAGAACCTCCTCAGCCTCCTCTTCATCATCCAGCTCCGCCAGCTTCCGCTTCCAAGCCTCCTGATCACAGGCAGACCTATCGAAAGAAGGATCCTTAGCCTCCTTTGCCATTTGAAGCTTGATCTTGAGCATAGCAATTGTGGTAGAGAGCTTGGCTCCATCCATCACTTCCTCCTTCTCCTGCTGAGCTGTAGCTTGGGTCAGGACTAGCTCCCTCTTCACCAGGTTGATCGTATTCTCGAGAGAGGATATTTTCTGGTCCTTTGCCAGGAACATTTTCTGGAAATCTAGGTGCTTTTGCTCAGCCTCTTCAGCATATGAATCCAGGAGCATCTGGATCTCAGCAAATTTCTGCAAGAAAGAAGCATGTGTCAAGATCCGTTATCCTCAGTATGGGAAGATAAGACTTAAGGATCTGGGATCCTTACCTCAGAGACGTACTCCTCGAACTGGTGTTGGATGAGAGGCAGGTCTTCAAGAGCTTCAGCAGCCTTCCTTTTCTTGCCACCTTTGCCCTTTGTGCTGGTACCTCTAGGATTTGGGATGCTGGGACTGGCAGCAAGTTGTTTCTTGATGGATTTAGAGGAGGCAAATGCGTCAAGGTCACTGACGCTGAACCTAGAGGCTGATCTTGAGGATTTTCCAGCGCCTACAAATGCAAAACACATATAAGTTTTCTTGTTTTATTTTCATTTAAACATTTAATCATACGTAAATTGAATACTTACTTGACATGGTGAAGGAACCTGAGGATACTTCCTGTGAATCCTTTGCTTTAACTTGAAATGTCCTTATAGCAGGGTCAAGGCTCTAGAAAGAAGCAACCCCTTTCCTTTGTTGCAGGTGTTTCTTGGATATGAGAGAGTGAGATAGCTGCAAAAATAGAAAGAAGGATCAGTTATCCATAACAGAAAAAGAGTCCTGCTATGATCCTTGTCTAAGGATCCCATATCCTCCCTGGGTGATCCATTTTTTAGGGAGATCCTTCCCGTCTGGGATTGAATCCCTCCTCACAAAGAAGAAGTGTCTCTTCTAGTGGGTTTCGTTTTTGGTGGTTTTGAGGATTGGGTGAGGCTGACCAGGTTTATGCTTAAACAAGAAACGGTGTGATCCATGGCTTACAAGGTTGTATAGTTGACTCAACTCAGACATCTGTATTTCTATACCCTCCTGCTCAATGATGTTCTCTATGGTATAAAGAACTTTCCACATCATTGGCATGGCATGTATGTAGCACATGCCTATGAGTGCGAAGAAGGACTGTGTGAAGGCAGGAAAAGGATAAGAGAATCCTATCGAAAAGGGGGTGGCCGGAAAAGCGACCCAAGTGTCAGAAATACAATCACTCTTCATCGAAGAGTCAAAGGATCGGAAAACAGTTTCTGCCGGAAAACAGTGGCGAACCCGGTCAATTTCTGGATCACTGAAGCGGCAGAGTTCCAGCGAAGGGTTTTTGGTCACCCCTTGGCTTTTCAAAGGACTATCCTTCTTAGGATCCTTGGCAGGAGAGGATCGTAGCTTCATCTTGGCTTTGATATTTTAAAGAAACTGAAAATCAGAATAAGAAGATGTAGAGAGAAGGAAGAAGAGAGATACATGTTCAATCTCTGGATGGTGATTTAAAGGAGAGTAACGCTTGAATTTAAATGCAATTTGATCCTTATCTCTAACCTATAAATAATGATGATTCTGCAGGTAGTCTTATCGGTGACGTCATATTCGTAACGGCTAGTCCGATTACAACGGCTAGTTTTTCGCTAACCAAGTTGTTCCGGATCGAATAGAAAATATGACTCATCTAATTACAATTAATTCCTCATATTTTGGGGGCAATTGTTAGGGATGGATTTTCTAATGTATGGATCACGGATCCTCAAGTGCAGCCAGGATCACGGATCCTCAGTTCTGTTGGAATTAAGGATCCTCAGAAGACATTGCAGGTTTATGGATCCAGGATCCTCATTATTATCCTTACACTAACGGTAGTTTCCACTATGTTTAAACTTGTTTTGCAGGAGTATTCGAATGGGACTTGGTCTTGCCGAGATTCTTGGGGAATGTGCTCCATTATTCTGCACGTGCATGGCTTGTATGACCGTTATGGAAGTCGTGGGAAGCTAGTATGATTTGCGGATTGTTAGTTAGCTAAATTGTTGGTGCATTCATCTGTCGACTTCATCTTATATCGAGTCTTGGTTTCATTGTGGATCTGATCAAGCATGATGTCATCATTGTATATGATGACATCATAAAGATGACATCATCATGTGCAATAGTTCATGAAAATGATGCACATGAGACAAAACAAAAGTTATATCGTTTGAGATTATGTGATAATTTAGTTTGAAGTGTAACTTGTATTTCCGTTTGAATTTGTCATGTATAGCTTCAAACGAAATTAGGTTAGGTATAAATAGGCTTGTTGTATTGTCATTTGTAACGGAATCTGATTAGTGTACCGAAGTGTTGCCGGTCTGTCTACTGCATGTAATCGTTGTTAAATCAATATACAAGACATTTAAAGTGATATTCAAGCGGTTTCTTTGTCTATACGTCTGTTTCCGCCTTTCGTATAGATAGGAGCTCTTCTGAACGACTCGTTCGGGTCGCTACACGATCCTACAAGTGGTATCAGAGCTCAGGAGGAAGAGTTCTTGCCATAATCAGCTTGAAAATCAGTTTTTCTACACCTTCTTTCACAAGTTTGAAAAATTTCACGGTCAAAATGGTCTGATTTTCACATATAACATACATAACAGTGTTTTAACTAATCCTTGAGAATTTTGGACCTTAAATCGAACTAAAACTTGACAAAATACGTAATTCCGTTTGAAAAAAGATCGAAAATGATGTCATCAGCAGCCCTTCAAACGAGATAAGAGGTCAATTCCGTTTGAAAATTGCGATTTCGTTTGAAAAGATCAGGTGATCTCGTTTGAAATTGGTGTTGCCGTTTGAACGGGTTGATACCGTTTGAGTTTGTATTCCGTTTGAAGACTTGAATTTTTGTGAAATTGTAATCTCGTTTGAAAGTGTCTCAACAATTCACGTGATCAGTATGAACGGCCCAATAGATTAATCTTGTGAACCACAATTGTCGGCCATTTAATACATTTGAGATAATCAATGAATTGCATGTGGGACATAAATTCAGTTTGCTTGTGACAGATTACCACGAGAATTGATGTTGTTTTGTTAAAGTGATTACCAATCCATGTGCTTTGACTGTTTATTTGCGGCCCAATCAGAGTTATCCTAGCAAATATAATTGCCGGCCATCATTTGCAAAGTTCAAGAAATTGCATATAAGCTTTTAACAAATTGTCGGCTAATGCATGTGATGTTGTCAGTTAGCATGTGATTCATTGTTTAGGTCAAATAAAGTCAAACTGTGCATGTGTAGTTGATAAAGTTGTTGTCGGCCCATGTGACTTGGATTAGTATCAGTTACACAAAGTTGAGTTCGGGCCAATTGAATTCATTTTGTTTCGATCGACCCATTTATTAAGTGATCTCACTTCAACAACATTAAAACTAGTTCGCAAATCTTCGACAACGAGTCTTAGATTGATTTCATCAACACACACTTTTACGTATTCAGTCCGTTTAAACTGATCGTTTGTTTGTTTGTTTGTTTGTTTGTAAGTGTTTTTACGAGGTGATTCAGCCCGTTTGAGACCAGTATTTTTTGAAACAAGAAAGTTTGTGTGTGTGAAATTTTGACTTTGAAACATGGAAGAGGATTTCTACAATGCATTTGCTACACCGATTGCACCTGTTACTGCTGCTGAAACAGTGTACAGTGAGAATGAAACGGGAACTCACCAGAAACCGCCAAAACTTATGTACATTGAAGATTTTCAAGGATGGAAAAATCGATTTGAGAATTGGGTGCAAGCTTATAAATTTGATGCATGGTGTTCATTGTTGAAAGATTATGAGAAACCAAAGAATGAACGTGGGATTGAAAAAGCTATTTGTGACTATTCTGAGGGTGACAAATTGAAATTTACAAGTGAGAAAATGATGATAAGTATTCTTCAACAAGCAATTAAAGAAGATATATTTGTTTTGCTCCAACATGATAATACAGCTAAGTCAATTTGGGAAGCATTGATTCAGAAAGTCAAAGGAAGCGCGGATATGATTAAAAACAAAAAGGCGTTATTGAAGAAATCATTTGATATGTTTTCGGCTTTCGACCATGAAACAACAAAGCAGACCATTGATAGATATTGTCATCTAGTATTGGAAATGAAAAGATTTAACATTGAGAAAGAGGATGATGAGTGGGTCGATAAACTAGCTGAAGCACTACCACAACATAAGTGGGGAACGTATTTGATGATTTTAAAACACACAAGAAAGTCTGAGAGTATGAATCTGGCACAGTTTATTCAAAAGATTGAAGAACAGGAGCTGGATATTCAAAAAACTGCTATAACGACGAATCCAAATGCCAAACAAGATGTCAGTTTGTATTATCAAGGGAACAAGTTTGAGGCTACCCCCAGCCCTAGCCCAAAGATTCAAACTGTTTTTAGTGCTGACAGTTCATCTGGAACAAAGGGGAGTAGTGTGACACAAAGTTGTGGATCTTCATCCTCGTTTTCAAGCTTTGATCCGAATCATACAACATCAAGTCCTCAACAACCGAATTCAACAAATCTACAATGCAACGTCACTTTAAATTTTCAAAATGGTCAAAATCTGTCTCCGCAAATAGCAAAGCAACACATGGCATCTCTCGTTGCTATGTTGGAATCATATGAAAGCCTGATTGGTGGTAGAATTGGAAATCCGATGCTTACAAAAGAAGATTATGACCAAATTGATGCAGAAGAACTTGAGTTGATGGATGTGAAATGGTGTTTAGCTAGTGCTTGGAGGAAGGCAGAAAAGTTTCAACAAATTACTGGTAGAGATGAGTTTCGTGGAATGGCTACTTCTCCGTTAGGATTTGATAAGTCAAAAGTTACATGTTTCCGTTGCAAAGGAAAGGGACACTTCAAACGGGAGTGTAAAAATCAAAAAGCAACCGGGAATCAAGAAAAGAACAATTATTATCAGAAATCAATTTTTCATCAGATTACTCAACAAAAGGAACCACAAACTGCACATGCTCGGCCAATTGTGGATGACAAAAGGAAAATGATCGAAGATGCAAATAGAAAAGCTTATTTTGGTATCATTGATCAAGATGATGAATTTGTTGCTGAAGGATTTAGCTGGGATAAATACATTCCATCCGGTTCAGGTTTTGTTGCTAGAATTCAGGGTGAAGATGCTAGTGAGAAAAGAATTCCGATTTTTCCAGATCTTGGAAGTGATGTGGATACCGATGATGAGGAAGAACATCTCAACAAAGCTAGAAAAGGCATAGATCCTACTAGTTTTAATTTGTTTTTTTGCAGATAAAATGGAGATGCTGTATCAGAAGAAGATTGCCAGATTGAGGAAAGAGCTGGAAGCAGCAAAAATCCTAGTTGTTGAAAAGACAAAGTCAGAAGCTGAAAAAGCAAATGCTGAGGCAGTAATTGAGAAGGTTGAAGATAAAGTTGTTGACGTGGAGAAAGTAGTGGAGAAAATAGTTGAAGTTGAAAAAATAGTTGAAGTTGAAAAAATAGTTGAAGTTGAAAAATTAGTTGAAGTTGAAAAAGTTGTTGAAGTTGAAAAGATAGTTGAAAAAATGGTTGAAGTTGAAAAACCATGTGTGAAGTGTTCAGAATCTTGCAAAGCTTGTGAGGAGAAAGATCTGAAGATTGCTGATTTGGAGAAGATTAAAGAAGATTTATTGTCTGATGTGAAGTACGTGAAAGAGTCGTATGATGTTCTGAACAGAACAGTAGATAATCTAAAAAAGACAAATTTAGAAGTTGAAACTGCTCAGATGAAGATGAATGCAATATTAATGACAAAGCAGAGTGTCATTAATGAGTATATCGAAGATTGTGCTAAGCTGAAGCAGGAGTTAGAACTTGAGAAGATTGAGAGTGAAAGAATTAAACGATTACTGTTGAGTTATACTACTTGTGATTATTTGATTGATTGTGTTTATCCTACTGTTGCAGGTCTTGAGGCATTCAAGGAGAAAAAGACTGAAGATACTGATACTGGTAAGAAACCAAGTGTCAAGTATAACAGATGTCCGCCTCCGATCCATGAAACTTATTCTCCTAGAAAGCCAAATGAGGAGCGAATTAATAAGGCTCTCAACATCAAGTTAAAGTCTGAAATCATTGATGAATTACTAGACAATATTGATGTTACATTCACAGTGTCTGACACTGATCATGAGTCTGAGTTATTAAAGAAAGTTGTTGATCAGGTGTTGGATATGGATGAGGAGTCAAAACCGGAGTCTAAATCTGAAAGTTCGAGTTCGTCAGAAAAGAGTCCGAGTTCACCGGTTAAAAGGGTTTACAATAAAGAATTCTTGTTATCAAAATCTAATTTGAATGATGGATCAATCAAAGTGGCATATACTTTGAAAGATTCAGACAAATTATATTCTGATGAAGAATTTCCAATAAGAAGTGTCAAAACTGAAATGATCAAACAGGTTTTCAAATTAACAGAAATTAATATTTCTGAAATAAAAGATTTAAATCTTTCTGAAAAACCTAAAAAGTACACTTCAAGAGTTCAACAAAGATTGAACAAGAAAAAGGGTTACGGTTCTGGTTATGGTTTTCAAAAGAAACCAAACCATAACAGTAATTTCAAAAAGAAAGGTCTTGGTTTTAATCCCCCGGAAAACTATAAAAATGAGAAAAATTATAAACCAAAAACAAAATTTGTTTCAGGAGGAAGTTCTGAAGATGAGCAGAAGAAACCATTCTGGAAACAATCAAATCAAGAGTTTCTTGCTGAAGTAAAGAAGAATGTGAGGAAATTTGCTCAAAGAGTTGATAGAAAAACCTGTTTCAAGTGCCAAAAGGTTGGACACATTGCTTGGAACTGCCAAGAATCCAATTATTCAAAACAGGGAGTTTCTTCTAACTCTGAAATGAGAAGGAAATGTGTTGATAAATCGACTGTGGAAGTTGGTGAAACTTCAAAACGGTTTTACAAAAGACAAGTCGATTTAAACAAACAAAAATGGGTTGTAAAATCTGAAAGAAGTTCTGACAATGAATCTGATTCCATAAAATCAGAGGAGTCATGTGCTGAGAAAAAGGTTGATAATTCCGTTCCTGAGTTGAACGAGGAAAATTTTCCACCATTGTCGAAAGATAATTTGAAATCAAAAGGTAGATTTGAGATATCAGGTCAATTCTTTGCTGATAAGAAAGAATTTGATACTGAAAAGGTGTTTAATGGAAATGTTAATCATATTGTTGGAAAGATGGTTGACAGGAAAGTGAAGGATGCTAAAGAATTTTACAAATCAAAATGTTGGTGGGATAGGTGTGTACCAGAATCTCCCAAGACTGGTCAGGCTTGGGGGAAAGTTTTTCCTAACTGAAAACCTGACTTGCCGGAGCTCCCAGGTTGGTAAGAGTGGAGCAGGAATCGGCATCATTCTTGAAATGTTTGTTTGGTAAATCTACAGGTGATATCTTTATATTGTTATATTTTGATTTACAAATGGGATGGTTGGTGAGTGAACCTGCAAGTGGTTGAAGAAGGTTTTCATCTTCAAATGGTTAATCAAGGTCATTAAGTTGAACTTGATTGGACCATACTTACAAGTGGTATTTTGGAGAACAAAATGATGAGTTTATCCCCTAACCTACAAGTGGTTTGAAAATCAACAAAACTAATTTTCCGGAAAAACCATTTGATTAAAAGAAACTTAAGTGTTTTGAAATCACAATGGGAAAATAGTTTGTTGTGAGGGGGAGTTCTGATTGTTTATGCCAAGTGGATGGAGAATTGAAGCGATTTGATATCGGTTGTCACTTTACCTTGTACAGTTTGTTTTCAAATTTCTTAAAATGTGTTTGCATTTTAGGGGGAGTAAAAATTTTCAGAAAATCCAAAAACATTAGAAAATTTGAAAAAGCCAAAAACATGATAAAATTCAAAAATGAGTTTTGTTGTATAAAAGAGGAAATGATAGTACATCAGTGGACGATCACAGCATACTAAAGAATTGGAAAGTCAAAATGTGATAAACGGTCTCACTGATGATATGCCAGTAGGTTTTTGCACATTTAGTAGATTGTGACGAGATATAAACCTAAATTCAAACTTGCTTAATTCGTGGGTAACATCTCTCGGATATATGGGTAACCCCCGAAATCTTGTTTGAATGACCCCTCTTTCTGAGATACTAGGTCTTTATGCGTAGTGATATCTGGGGTATTATCCCGGGACTTCTGATTTTGCGGAAGCAATGGCCTAGTCCCCGGAGAATACTTTACTGCTTGCTTGAAATATAGCACCGCCCTCAGCATAAATGATGAGACAATAAAATTGCTAATCAATGTCGTTGTAAAAAAAGATCCTCTAAAGGGGACCCACCAAAAGTCGAGCCGTCATCTCTCTGCTGAACGGAAGTTCTGACCTGAGCTCTCACGGTTTCGCAATTAACCCCTTACAGATATCATCTAGGTATACTCACCTGTAAGACAGAATATTGGGATCTGGATACGGGAGTATATTCATGAGATGGGACACGCGAATAAGTTTAAGTTCTTAAGACATTAATCTCGTATCTCGAAACAATTGAACTTTGTGTAAAAATTTAAGTGGATCAGTATACTGACAATCTAAGTGAATCGTTTAGAACTTAAAATGTTTAAAGCTTAACGGTGTTGGTGATTTGTCTAAGAAACTGATATGATCCTCTTACACAAACTCACAAAAATATTGTTCGTATATATTTCTTTACTGCATTTCATTTCGGTTATATCAAAAAATCCAAAAAGATTTCGGTGTGTTTTAGCATAAATTTTTGAAAAATCAAAAGGATTTTAGACAACTGATGTTGAAAAGCTGATTTTCAAAATTCCAAGTGCTAAACATGACGAACAGGTTTGGGAAAGTTTGTTTGAAGATGTTTGAAATGAATTTGATATGCATAACAAGTGGTTCATCAGAAATTATTAATGCTAAATCTTTTTGAGATTGTGTCTTCAAGTGGTTAGCAGGGTTTTTAAATTTGCTATATCTTATGATTATGAAACTTATGTTTTGGGTAGAGAATTTGCAGGTGAGCCAGGTTGCAATGCTTGAATCTGTAAATTGCCAGACTACGATCCCAGTATAAGTTGAGGGGGAGTCTGTTAGAAAAAGAAAGTCGGAAGTTGCTAGAGCCAGCTGCTGATCCTGAAGAATACAAGAGAGAGTTACATCATCCGAGGAGGAGATTAGTTGAAGAATGTTAGAGTGAGGCAAGAACCAGATCGAGATTCTAAAAAGAGCCCAAAGACTGATAAAGACTGAAGATTGAGAAGACTCGACACTTAAGACTCGTCAACATCTGAGGGGGAGTCTGTTGGTGCAATCATCTGTCGACTTCGTCTTATATCGAGTCTTGGTTTCATTGCGGATCTGATCAAGCATGATGTCATCATATACAATGATGACATCATCATGTGCAATAGTACACGAAAATGATGCACATGAGACAAAACAAAAGTTATATCGTTTGAGATTATGTGATAATTTCGTTTGAAGTGTAACTTGTATTTCCGTTTGAATTTGTAATGTATAGCTTCAAACGAAATTAGGTTGGGTATAAATAGGCTTGTTGTATTGTCATTTGTAACGGAATCTGATTAGTGTACCGAAGTGCTGCTGGTCTGTCTACTGCATGTAATCGTTGTTAAATCAATATACAAGACATTTAAAGTGATATTCAAGCTGTTTCTTTGTCTATACGTCTGTTTCCGCCTTTCGTATAGATAGGAGCTCTTCTGAACGACTCATTGGGGTCGCTACACTATCCTACATAAATTATTTCCATTTTTATAAGGGGATAACAAGCTTGATTAGATAGAACAAGTTAGCAACACACACTACTCGAGAACTCTCTGCAACTTATTGGCGATTTCACACTTTTTGCACACTAGTGATCCTTGTAACAAGCTTGTTATCATCCCGATTTGTAACCTTTACTTGTTCAATATAGTTGGTGATCGATAGTTTCCATCACCCGAGGTTTTTTGTGCCGGAGATCATACATTGATCAAGGGTTTTTTTCTCGTATAAATCCTTGTGTCTATTTCTCATTTCGTTTACAAAGTGTTCATACATTTGTTCATCCATTCAAGCATCACACCTCACAAAATAAGTGGTTGCATTATCCTTGTCTGATTTTTGACCAAAACAATGAGAATCGTCTTTAACGGGGCTTGGCGAAGGCACCTGTTGAGTAGCGTTGAAGTTCGGGAGCTTAGCGAGTTGGGTCACAAGCTGTAAATATCGAGCCGTCTACTGATAAATGGGTTTGGGACTCGGGGGATTTGGGGACTTTTCTTGTGGGAAGCATTAAGAAACATTTACAGCAGCAATTGATTGCTCCGAACCAGCCCAAGTTTACTTTACTTGGAATAACTAGGTTCCAAAGAAAGTGGGGGTGGTAGTATGGAGGGCTGGCCTTAGCAGGTTACCAACGGTTGATTCGCTACAAAGGAGGAACATAGCTATGCAGTCCGACAAGTGCCCCTTGTGTAGAGACGCACCAAAAATAGTCGAACATGTGTTTAATAGTTACCGGTTCCCAACTACTGTTGGCAGCTTGTTTCGCTTTGGTGTAAGGTGCCCCCAATATTCGCTTTTCAGCTTTAGCTTCAAAAGGGTTATAACGGATCAAAAAAGCAAAAGAAGAGTTTTGATGGGGTTGTCCAAACTGTTTTTTGGAGCGTCTGGAAAGCATGAAACGCAGCCGTTTTTTAAGGAAAACTAGCTGTGATGGCGAGTGTGATAGAAGAGATAAAAGTTGTCAGCTACCTATGGATTAAAAACCGGTCGAGAAATGCGGCTTTGATGTGGGAGAAGTGAAAACGGTTTGATTTAGCTGGGATGGGTTGAAGTTTGTCATGTGGCTTTTATTATGTTTTGTTTTATGGCTTTGGTTTTTTGTGTACCTGGTGTATTGTATAGTCTGCTACTTGAAGATTGTTAAATGGTGAAAATAAAATTTTGGTTTGGCTTTTCAAAAAAATTTGGTGTACCTGGTGTATTGTATAGTCTGCACCTTCCGGATCCCAGCTGGACCGGTCCGACCGACCGGCACAATCCGGGTTTAAAAAACGTTGGGATTTACTAAAGGAAAAATTACTAAAATAATCAAGTTTGACTTCAACATTTCCAAAATAAACAAAATTAGTAAAATTTGTCGTGCGTTGCGGCTGAAATTTGGCCGCTGTTGGTTTGATTCATTATGGTACTAGCACTCATTACAATAACCGACAAAGAAAACCTGAAAAACTAAAGTTATGATGCCGCTTACTTTACATTGATCGAATACTATAATATCATTATCAGTACGGTACCAACACTTGTATAGATTAAAGTCATGATACGCGGTTGTCTTTAAGTTTTTTTTTTTTGACATTACGATATAGATTGTATTTGAAAAAACGTTGTATCGAAATAACGGTAAAATGACGAACTAAGTCGGTATATTAATATTTGCAATGGTTTTATTACACAAAAGTTGTATGATGTAACTCAAAAAATAATATCACCTTTTACATCCGTCGAAAACCATAAAAACGAATACCGATACCGGTATCGATGTTGTTGGTCAATACAGACTTAGTTCGTCAATGTACCATTATTTCAAATACAACTCCGTTTTAACTATAATTCATATCGGAATATTGAGAAAAAAAATTAACACAAACACGTATTTAGTTTTTTTTTTAAATAATAAAAACTAACTTATGATAAAGTATTAGATTAAATACGTATATTGTTTATTGTATAAGATTAGCAATCGATAAAAAAAGGAAATAACATATTGAGACTAAAAAGCTAAAAAGAAAGTAAAAAAATTCATTGTTCATAAACTTTGCAAATGTTATATAGATAATTCATAATAGTCATCGACTTTGAAACACCGGCTAAGCCTGTAAACTTAAGCCATAGCAAGCAGTCAATTGTTGATCAGTTCTGTTTAAACATAATGGAAAACATGAATCACATACCTGTTACAGCAGACAGGCCAGCAGAGAATCCAGTCAGAGATGCAGCCATTGAGTTCGACATACTTGTCAAGATGATCTGGTTCCTCCTTAGGGTGTAAGATGATGATGGTGATGAACCGAAAGTAGGGAGGTTTCGGTTAGGGAGAGAGAGACGAATTTGATGTTATGAGGGTTGGTTGATTCACTAAATTGTGTAACCCTTTAACTCTCTAATAAGCTCCTTATTTATACACCCAAGAGGAAACCTAATTAGTTAATAAGGGTAATATGGTCCATCAACAATTACCAACTAATTATTAATAGGTTATTAATATATTTTGATCTAATATAATATAAATGATTATAAAGGCTACAAGATTAAATATTACATTAATAATATATTTAATCTCACATTCTCCCACTTAGCCGAGTAATCATTTATCATGAGTATTAGGTAAGCCTGGCCAGGAGTTAACACTCATTTTAGCCTTAAACCAAGAACTATAGCAGAGAAATACAGCCGTTGAATCATCATTCGACTCAGGACCCCCATTAGTCATACTATAGCCTCAATTTAAAACCTAACAGTTATGATCAAAATACGCATAAGCCATTTAGCGTCTGATTTGTATTTATATTTGTCTATATGTCATTACACCGGCATAACATATGTTAGAGACATACAAAATCAAACTGAGGAAATTTTATTAATTAAAACATAAGCTAGTACAATATGCCATTAAATAAGGTCTTTAGTAAGTCCCATATTCGATACATGTTCTTCGAAAACTTTAGGTGGGAGACCTTTAGTCATCGGATCCGCAAGCATATCTTTAGTACTAATATACTCAATACAAAGATTATTTTCCTCAACTCGTTCACGTACGAACAAATATTTTGTATCGAGATATAAACCAGCTCCAGTCGAACTGTTACTGTTCGAGAAACTAACGGCAGCTGAGTTATCACAGTAAAGCTTCAATGGTCTAGAAATGGAATGAACGATTTTGAGTCCAGTGATCAGATTTCTAAGCAACATTCCATGACAGGTTGCGTTGTAAACAACAATATATTCTGCCATCATTGTGGAAGTTGTAGTTAACTGCTGTTTATGACTCTTCCATGATATAGGTCCGCCTGCTAACATAAAGATGTAGCCCGAAGTGGATTTCTTGTCATCTTTGCATTTGGCAAAGTCAGAATCAGAATAACCTACCACTTCTAAGTGATCACTTCTTCTATAAGTCAGTTTATAGTCTTTCGTCCCTTGCAGATATCTAAGGACCTTCTTAGCTGCTTTCCAGTGATCTAGGCCAGGATTAGTCTGATAACGACCTAGCATTCCAGCAATATAAGCGATATCTGGGCGAGTACAGACTTGAGCATACATCAGGCTCCCGACTACTGACGCGTAAGGTATCTGGCTCATTTGCTCCTTTTCAACCTCTGTTGTCGGACACTGGAATGAACCGAAAACATCTCCCTTAACTACTGGAGCGACGGAGGGTTTGGACTGTTGCATGTTGTAACGTGTAAGGACACCATCTATGTAAGTCTTTTGAGACAATCCTAAGATCCCTTTGTGTCTATCTCGGTGAATTTCGATGCCAATGACGTAAGAAGCATCTCCGAGATCCTTCATGTCGAAGTTATGCGAGAGTAACCGCTTCGACTCATGCAACATGTCTAAACTATTACTTGCCAATAGAATATCATCTACGTAAAGGACAAGTATAGTAAAGTTACTCCCACTCATTTTGAGGTAGGTGCATTGATCCACTTGATTCTTCATAAAACCTTGCCTCTTCATGACTTCATCAAACTTGAGGTACCATTGACGTGATGCTTGTTTTAACCCATAAATGGATTTCTTCAACTTACAGACTAGATGCTCCTGACCTTCAGGTTTAAAGCCTTCAGGTTGTTTCATGTAAACATCTTCGTCTAAGTCTCCGTTAAGGAAAGCAGTTTTGACGTCCATCTGATGCAGCTCCAAATCAAAATGAGCTACTAGGGCCATAACGATCCTTAATGAATCTTTACGAGAGACAGGTGAAAACGTCTCTTGATAATCAATTCCCTCTTTTTGAGTGTAGCCCTTTGCAACCAATCTCGCTTTGTAGCATTCAACGTTCCCGTTCGAATCCAGTTATGTTTTGAACACCCATTTACAACCTACAGGTTTGGTACCATTGGGTAATTCGACTAAATCCCAAACGTCATTTTTCTTCATGGATTCAAGCTCATCAATCATTGCTTTATTCCATTCAGAAGACTGATCACTGCTAATGGCTTCATTATAAGAGATAGGATCATTGAGCTTTCCAGCATCCATTTCAGTCAGGTAGGTGACATAATCATCCCAATTAGTAGGCCTTCTTTGCCTAGATGACCTCCTGAGTTGATTATCGGGTTCAGCGTTGTCTTGGTTTTGAGCGTTTGATGTGCCTTCGTTATGAGGTATAATGGGTTCTGATTGTGGAGATGGAATTTGTGCAGTGGCTTCAGGTGCAGTTGCATGGGGTACAAGAGGAGTAAACGGAGTAATGGTAAGCGACGAGTCTCCCCCCCCCCCCCCCCCCCGCGTCTTGTACTTCTTGCAATTCTTCGTAAGGGTTGGTACTGCTCCCACTGACCTTGAAATCCTCCAGGAACGCAGCACGCTTGGTTTCAACAATACGGGTGACATGGGAAGGACAATAGAAACGATAACCCTTTGAATGATCAGGATACCCGATAAAGAAGCAGGTAACTGTTTTAGGGTCAAGTTTCCTTAGGAAAGGATTATAGAGTTTTGCTTCAGCAATGCAGCCCCATACTTTCATATATTTAAGACTCGGTTTCCTTCCTGTCCAAAGTTCATAAGGAGTTTTAGGGACAGACTTAGAAGTAACTCTATTGAGTATATGAACAGCTGCTTTTAACGCTTCAGTCCAGAGGAATAATGGTAAATTAGTGTTGGCTAACATACTGCGCACCATGTTCATAAGGGTACGATTTCTTCGTTCAGCGACACCATTCTGCTGAGGTGTACCAGGCATGGTGTATTGGTTCACAATCCCCTGGCCCTTACAAAACTCATAAAATGGACCAGGAGCTTGACCCACATCAGTATGTCTTCCATAATATTCACCGCCTCTATCTGATCTCACAACTTTAATCTGACGATCTAATTGCTTTTCAACTTCAGCTTTATAATCTTTAAAAGTTGTTAGAGATTCAGACTTTTCCTTTATAAGATACAAGTACATGTAACGAGAATAATCATCAATGAAAGTGATAAATGAAGTATGTCCTGTTATACCAGCGATTTGATAAGGACCACTAATGTCAGTGTGAATGAGTTCTAATAAATTAGAGCTCCTAGTGGCACCTTTCTTATTCGCTAATGTCATTTTGCCTTTAAGACATTTGACACATGTTCCAAAATCAGTAAAATCGAGAGGAGGTAAGACTTCATCCTTTACGAGACGATTTAATCGTTCTCTTGAGATGTGGCCTAAACGTTGATGCCACAACATAGATGAAGTCTCTAAGTCTCGAACCTGTTTCATCTTTGTGAGTGATTCATTAATATTATATGACAACAAAGATTTGGAAAAATTATCATCTAGTTCTAATCTATAGAGACCACCATCCAGAATGCCAGTACCATAAACAACGGAATCATAGAGAATAGAGAGTTTGCGATGACCATGAGAAACGACAAAACCGTCCATGTCTAACTTTGGTCCTGATACAAGGTTCCGAGTTACCTCAGGAACATATAAGGTATCATAAAGTTTAATACATAAACCAGTTTTCAAAAATAATTGTAATGTTCCTATGGCCTTCACTTCTAATTCCCGATCATCTCCAACTTTAAGTGTTCTTTGGTTTCTTCCCAGCTTCCGGATTGTAAGGAATCCCTGAAGTGAATTGGTAACATGAACCATAGAACCAGAATCAAACCACCAAGAATTAGCAGGAACATTTAAATTAAAGGACTCAAGTATCATGAAAAAATCGTTACCTTTCTTAGCCAGCCACTCCTTGAAGTCAGGGCATTCCTTTTGCTTATGTCCTGTTTTCTTACAGAACTTGCAGTAGGGTTTGCCTAAGGAGTTCTTAGAGCTGGAAGGTGCACTTGTATGAGGATTTGGATTTGGCTTTTGGACCTTAGAAGCATCCTTTCTTTGATAAGTGTTCTTCCTCTTCTTAGAGCTGGAGGTGGTGAAGTTAGCAACATCAGTAGTGTGATCCATCTTCATACGCTCTTCCTCCTGCACGCACATAGCGATCAGCTCACTCATCGTCCATTTGTCCTTCTGAGTGTTGTAATTGATCTTGAATGCTTCATAGGACGAAGGAAGCGAAGTGATGATGAAGTGAACAAGAAAACCATCACTGATTTCCATCTCTAGGCCCTTCAGCTTATTGGCCATGTCATGCATCATCATGATGTGTTCGCGAATGCCGCTCCTCCCATCATACTTAGTTGTCACCAGCTTGAGGATAAGAGTACTAGCGTGTGCTTTTGATGTTCCCTTGAATTGACTCCACAGAAGCCAAATAGGTTTTAGCATCTTCAGAATCAGGAATGGCTCCTCTGATTGAGTTATGAATGGACTGCTTCATGAACATGAGAGACATGCGGTTACACCTAGTCCATTTATCATGAACTATCTGCTCAGCAGCAGTACTTGTAGCAGTAAGGTCCGCTGGCTTATTCTCTCTTAGAGCATAATCAAAGTCCAGCAGCCCAAGCGTAAGCATGAGAGCATCCTTCCATGCAGCAAAGTTATCACCAGTCAAAGGTGGAATCCCGCAATTGGGCGCTGATAGTGGAAATAAGATGAGCAAGTTATGATACTAAGGAAGAAGTCCTAATGTGATCTAAGGGCATGTTATACTAAGGCAGGCATAAATAATGACCATTTTAATTATGAAACTGTGATAATGTCTATTACTAACATCAAAATAATAGACTTAGTAAAATCCTACTTAAACAAAAACAAATCAGCTTTGGCCAGAAGTGTAATCATTTAAGTATGTGTGCAAAGTAATCGTGACAAATCAGCTTTGGCCAGAAATGAGACAATCACTTTAGTTATGCACTTGTCAAGCATGCTAAACATAAATGAATTAAATCAGCTTTGGCCAGAATTAAGACATTTCACGTTTGTAATGCATACTCAACATAGCTTTTTATAATACTTGAACAATAAATAGATGTATTAAATCAGCTTTGGCCAGAATTAATACATCAGAAGCTCATTCAAGTTAAGCTATTTTGGTTTTGTAAAAATTATCTGATTCTGATTAGTTAATTAAGTGTTAAAAAATTTTAGTTCACATTAAACAGCTTAAAATAATGAGGTTTCGAGTCTTGTGCGATCAGTAATGCCCAAGTTTTGTGCGATCAGTAAAGCCCATAACTTATGCGATCATTAAGGCCCAATAATTTGTGCGATCAGTAAGGCCCAATAACTTGTGCGATCCGTAAGGCCCAATAACTTGTGTGATCAATAATGCCTTGTGCGATCCACAAGTCTTGTGCGATCCACAAATCTTGTGCGATCCACAAATCTTGTGCGATTATGCAGTCTTGTGTGATTTCCCTTGTGCGATCAGATCACATCTCATGTGATCTGATCTTGTGCGAATGTCTTGTGCGATCAGATCATATCTGATCTGATCTTGTGCGACTGAAGGGAACTTGTGCGATTAGTTACATTTATGATTTCGAATCCACTGTTAAGGCTGTTTATTGTGATAATTAACTGAAACTCGAAATTTGAGGGATTGTGGGATAGTGTTTCCTATTTTATTTTTGATCTAAACTTATCAAAAGATTTCGAAAATAATAACTGAAAATCTATTAACAGTTTTCGAAATTTTAATAGATAAAATTAAGATCAAAATCATTAAAACACCCACTAATCCAAATTATATTCCAAAATTTAGGGAATTTTCGAGTTTTCTTAGAACAGAATGATGAACCCTAAAAAAGAAATTAAAACATAATCTGGGATCCAAAACCTTAAATTTTAAGACTTTTATTAACAGATTTCGGATATTAGTTTTTCCTTTATGATTTCGAGTCAATTTATCATATAACCTTTTCCGAAAACAGTGATTTCGGCAACAAGGACTCGAAACAGCCGTGATATTTAAAAGCTTTAAAAAATTTATGTTTTCCAGATTATGATCCCAGAATGATGGATACGAAAACAGAACTGATTTATCAACATATGCTCTGATACCACATGTTGATCAGTTCTGTTTAAACATAATGGAAAACATGAATCACATACCTGTTACAGCAGACAGGCCAGCAGAGAATCCAGTTAGAGATGCAGCCATTGAGTTCGACATACTTGTCAAGATGATCTGGTTCCTCCTTAGGGTGTAAGATGATGATGGTGATGAACCGAAAGTAGGGAGGTTTCGGTTAGGGAGAGAGAGACGAATTTGATGTTATGAGGGTTGGTTGATTCACTAAATTGTGTAACCCTTTAACTCTCTAATAAGCTCCTTATTTATACACCCAAGAGGAAACCTAATTAGTTAATAAGGGTAATATGGTCCGTCAACAATTACCAACTAATTATTAATAGGTTATTAATATATTTTGATCTAATATAATATAAATGATTATAAAGGCTACAAGATTAAATATTACATTAATAATATATTTAATCTCACATCAATGTCTATATCGACATTGGCCGATCTAGGATTTTTTTCACTGGGTTCACTTTTTAGGTGCTTAAATTTCGGTCAACTTGATGTTAAAATTCTCAGGTCGGTTCGGGCTTTATCCTCTTTTTTTCCATGATGCTTCTTAGCATTCCTATCCCAAATAACCTGAGGATACGTTGTGCCAGATTCAATGTCTACGTGAGGTTCATCTCTGCCACCAAATGTGGACTTATATCACATACTAGGTGGCGTCTCCTTCAACATCCTATCTGAAGGCAACAATAAGTAATTGTTACTTTCTATAAACTATTGGTGCATATAAAGTTGAATGAGCAGTTCTTAGATCATGACAAATATTCTGGTATCATCAAAACAAGCAAATACGGATATGTACAACTTGTTGGCTGCTGCTTATGTTACTTATATGTCTAAAAATATACCCCACCATTAAAGAAGAGATACCTTTGAAACAGGCTTTAATATAAGACAAGGATTGAGGGTGTGAGCACCAACTAAATTTGAAATCAAATAAACATAAATGGAATATCAACACATACTTTTTGCCAATTGCAAATGCAACAATCGAATATGTCTAAACAATAAGTCTCAATTTAATACACCTAATTTTACTATCACACAAATTGGTTTTCTTTTGTTAGGATGAACAAATTTTGTTTCTGATTATCACAGATTAGTAATTAAATAGACAAATTAAAGCATATTAAAAGAATAAAAGATAACGAATTAAAATAAATTAAAGCATATTAACAGTTAACACATCTGAGAGATTGAGAGAGATTTGGAGTAGTGGAACTACATCACACTATCACAATATTAGTTGAAAGAGTGAAGAAACTTGACCAATTATAATGTTGTTACATTTGCATTTTTATGCCTTTAGGTGAATCAAAGCTATACTTCTAGAGTAGTTGTTGACAGTGTCAACAAACAATAAACTCTATGCTGCTTTCCAAGATTAAATATTATTATGAACCGGTTTAACTACATCAAGTAAACCGACAGCTGGAATTGGAAATGTAGGTGGAGGGCTAGAGAGGGTAGAGGCGGTCGGCGAGTGGCAGCTGTTTGCTGGAGGTGGATGGGACGGGGGCTGGAGAGGGTGGAGGGTGTTTGATGTTCGTTAGTTGTTTTGCCAGTGAAACTACGGGTCTTTTTGGTATAAGGTAATTGAATGAAAGAGAGAATGGAATGAACAAAGTAAAGGAATAGACAATGGAATGAAATGGATCATTCCATTGTGATGTTTAATTACTCATATGTAAATAGAATGAATCATTACTTTGTACAATTTGACTTGATACACAAAAAAAAACGAAGTAACGAAACACAATTTATTAAAAACGACAAAAATATAATTGCCTCGATAACAATAACAATAACAATAATGGTAAAAAAGTAATAGAATGAATCATTACTTTGTACAATTTGATACACAAAAAAGACGAAGTAACGAAACACAATTTATTAAAAGCGACAAAAATATAATTGCCTTAATAATATCAATAATAATAATAACAAAAAAACAATGATAAAAAAAGTAATAATAAAAATATTAATATTAAATTAATATAATATAATAATAATAATACGTTTCTTTCTATTCTTGGAAAGAATGAAAAAAAAAAACCACCATACCAAAGAATGGAAATTCTTATATTAGAAAGGAGTTACATTCCTTGTGGAATGCTCCATTCCATTACCAATGTAACCAAACTTGGTTTTTTCATTCCATCACAATAATCTATTCCATTCTGCCTTTAATTCATTCATACCAAACGCTAACTAATAGAATTTAGGAATTGAAATCGAAAGTGCTGAATTAAACAACCCAATTCGAGATGGGAAATCTCCAATTACAAGGTATAAACCTCAGCTGGACTGAAGCACAATTAACCTTAATAAGCCGTACTTAACACAAAAATAAGCAGGAACAATTCTACCCTAGAAATCTGACTACGTGAGTTAACACCCCACGTTCTAAACTACATCTAATTGGGCCCTGGATCATATTGTGGATTTCTAAATACAAGTGGAGCTGGTGGGTTCGTATCAGGAACACAAGACAATTTTGTTTATGGGTTCACCCATAATTTATTTATGGGTTCCTACTGTATTTTCTATATAGGTTTTTACTAAACTGAATGGATTCTTGGGAACCCGGTGTTCTAACGTAGATCCACCCCTGGAAAAAACTTGGTCAAAGATATTTAGTTTAGTAATTTTCCCTTCACTTTATTTTGAAGCATACAAGTAGACTTGAAGCATTTTATAATAAAGAGTGTTTGATCATTTTTGTTTGTAATTATCACTTAAATATATCGGATAGATATTATAAACTTCCTACACTAAGAGTTGTACAGCATGCAGATATCTATCTACCTTTGTACTTCCAGCTCTTCATTCAATCAACCACATCATCACTAAACAGTTTGAACTTACTTGCATCAAGAACCAACTTTCTTATAGACGAAAACGAACCCAACAAGCCAACACCCGTAAACACCACCATAATAATAATATTGATCCAGTAAGTGAACGAAGATCTCGACGGCTTGTAACTCATGTTGTATAACAGCATCGGCAGAATGAAATCCAGTGGAATGAAACCCAACGCTCCAACCACCCCATTAATGTCCCCGAAAAATGGCAGCATCGCCGCGAAAAATCCACAAAATATCATGTACAGTGACCGCATAATTATTCTCGGGATTAGGTTCCGTTTTGAGAACATCCCTTGATTCACATCTGCAGATTTCGTTTCCATGATCTCATAAGCTACTTGAGAATAAACCTGTTACAAATCAAGTTTTATTAGCTACCAAGTGTGATTGTTCAAAACTCATAGTCATGATGAATGGGAACTCTGGTTGTACACAATGGCCCAATTTTGAGACTAATCCAGTGGGCTCAGGCCCATTACTAATCGGCCCATTGGCATATGTGGAGGAGCTAAACCAAAATTCAGTCATAAACTCATCATAATGATTGAAAACTCAGGTTGACACTACCCCTATTTGGGCCCGGTCCAGTGGGCTCACTCGATTCTTTTTCGGCCCATTAGGGTTTGGTTCAATTAGAGGTGAATACAAAACCGGTTCACCGAACCGGTTCGGAAAAACCGACCCGAACCAAAACCAGTTCGGAGCCGAAGGTGTACAAACCGGTTCGGTTTGGGACCGGATCCCATTCTCCACACCAAAAACCGAACCGCTTTTTGGCCAAACCGGTTTCGAACCCATAAGAAAAAACAATCCTTTTATTGAATAAAATGTTATTTTATTGAATTTATATAACAAAAAAACGGTTATATAGTTAAAAAAAAACTAAAAAAAATCGTATTTTATGTTTTTTTTTACTTTTTTGTCGTAAAAATGGTTTAAAAAAGTGCACGCAAGAACCATTTGGGAACTGAAACTGAAACAAAACCGAACCGAACTGAAACCGGCGTTAAAAACCGGTCAAACTGGGGCGGAACGCCAGAACTGAAACCGGTTTGGCCAAGATTGGAAACTCAGGTTGTAGAGACACCCTAATTTTGGGCCCAGCCCAGTGGGCTGAGGCCCATTACTGATCTATTGGAATAATAATATTTTATCTGGAATTATCACAAGTATGTTGGCAAAATGGTAACATATTGGTCAAAAAGGGAAGAGATCATACCAGGCCAATGGCAAAGAGTTGAAGTAGAACAAATATAACACCGAGCCCCAGAAGCCAAGTCGGGGCTAACGCGGGTCCCTCATCTGGCATGAGACTTTTAAGAATGTTTGAGCTAGCTTTATTGCCAAACACATAGTAACCCGAGACTGCAGCGGAGTAGAACGTAACAAAAATCACCGAGTAACACATCATAAGCCCTTTAAACATCTTCCCCGTTACTGGCGGAGCCAATGTGGCCTGCGTAATTCCATTTCTTTATACATATATAACCGCATGTATTTTGAAATTACCGAGTTTAATGAACTTACTTGTATCTCGGGGACAATCCCGTTTCCGAATATGGCAGCGATTATAGAGATAGAAGTGAAGGCACTCATGACCATTGAAAACTTTGATGATTCTAATGAATAATCTCTTGCAGGTGCGTCCTTCGATAGCCCTGCATTTCATACAATACGTGTTTCTGGTCAACACAGCCCGTTTATTTAGACAGAGGTGATAACTGTACCTGCATGGATGCAAGCACCGACCACGATGAATGTGTAGGCTAAGCTCAAGAACAGTGAAGCTAAGTTAACGTGTCTAAGAGAATGAAACGTCGGTAACTGAGAGAGAACCATCATCACCACCGTCACCATTGCTATGAATTGCCATAGATGAAGGGGGCCATCAGGAGAAATACTCGAATACATTATCTAAATAAAAAAATAAAAATTAACGAAAGAATAAAGAATATTTTTTTGGGTAAATTGCATTTTATGTCGTTTAAGTTTGAGTAAAATTGCAGGCGCTGTCCTTTAACTAACGAAATTACGTTGGATGTCCTTTATGTTACAGTTTATCATCATGCAGCGTCATTTAGCCCTAACCCAGTTAATTTCTTATGTTAACTCTTAACATATGTCACTCACATGAGAGCATAATGGTCCGTTTTCAGTTAATAACTAAAACAAAAAAAAATCCTGTGAAACTTCAAGAGGAAGGTATATGTTTGAAGTGAAAATGACCATTATATCCTTGTGTGAGTGGCACATGTTAAGAGTTAACATAAAAAGGTAACTAGGTTAGGGCAAAAGGACACCGCATGATAATAAACTGTAACATAAAGGACATCCGTGTAATTTCGTTAGTTAAAAGGCAGCGCCTGCAATTTTACTTGAACTTAAAAGGACGTAAAATGCAATTTACCCATTTAATGCTTATGTAGTGTAACTTCTATCTTACCTGAAGGCATTCACCAGCAAGCAAGATTGCTCCTATGCTTATGCCAGTGTTAATGGCTGTTTGAATAAAAATTACAAAATAGTACATCCAACCAGACCCTACAAAAAAGGCGAAACTATTATACATTTAACGCAATTAACCCACGAACATGCCATTCACATAAAACATACCCAATACATCAGAGGCGAGTTCCCTGAAACGGATGTGGCGTCTACCAGCTTTCTCACAGTGCTCAAGAACAAGCGACATGAGATAATAAGAGTAAAACGTGACCACCCCCATGACAGTGAGCGAAAAGAATCCAAGACCCCATCCAAGCCCCCTGAACGCGTACGGTAGCGTCAGTATAGTGGGTCCCACTATGGCCGTAGTCAGGTGAAATCCAGCATGATACCATTCACCTACCATACATACAACAAATGAAACATTTAAACACAAAAATTAATTTACAAACTAAAAATAACTCTAGTCTGCAAACAAAAACAAAAACAAAAATAAAATAAAATTTACCTTTTGATTCGAGCACGAAGGCTGCACCGGCATCTCCCTGCCGGATACTATCGTTTTCCGGTAATGGGGGAGCCTCTGCCATGAAGAAAAATCAACAAGAACAATACATGTATGATTAGTTAATTAATTATTATAAATAAAGATTAGCAGTTGGTTAGATACACAAAACTTATTTATCTTAATTTGTAAAGAAGAAGAAGTTGTGTGGGGATTAACATGACAGCTAAAGAAAGAGACGTGATTATCTTCAATAAATACAAACAAAACCTTGAATAATCCTTGAATAAACCGGCACAAAACAAGATGCCATTGCCAATAGAATTAATACAATACAGATCTGTATCTATATCTTTATCTTTATATATAATATATACCATCCATCAAGCGATTATAACATGGGCATATAAATATCAAACTCTCTTTTTATTATTTATTTATTTTATTTATTATTCCTTTCTAAAAGCAAGCAAGTTTACTTGCACAAAAACCTGATCATGCAAGTTTTCCCTTTAGTTGGGTGAACCAAAAAAAATAGATATATTATTCAATGCACATGGTAAAAATAATTCCTCTTACAATTATAAACATATGTTTATTTTAGGCAAAAAAAGTTCATACTTTGTAAAATATGACAAAATTAAAGGTTATAAAAAGATTTCGTGTTTGTGATATTGTAATGTATATCAGGGTTGGTCATGTTAATTTTTTCAGTATCTATCGTTACAATCAATCATACAAACATTTTTCAAACTAGGTTGACCTAACTACCGAATTTTGAAAACAAAAAAGGAGTTGCAAACATAATGTAATAAAAGAAAAAGATGGTCATAGAGACTTAAATAAAGTTGCAGCCAGAAAGAGAGAGAGAGAAGGGAGGGATACCATACCTGGGGGTAATAATGGTTGTTGAAGTGTTGGGATCGTCATGATGAAGAAAAGTCAACGGTTGATGGAATAAAATGAAGAGTTTCTACGGTTGGAATTGATTGATGATGAACCGGAAAGTGGATGAAGAGATGGTGATGCCGGAGGTGGATTCCTTCCGGTTTAGATAGAGGGTTTTGTGAAGAAAGAAGACATTTTAGTCAAAAAGTGCGTGCTTGCTCGCTGGTTTAATAAACACAACCACCCCTAGAAAACAAGTCCAAAACAGTGAGTTTTGGACCTTTTTCACTTCTTGTTTCTTTCTTCCATTCACTTAGGGATGAGCAAAATGGACCCGGTACTGGTACTGCCGGTATCAAATTTACCAAACCGGGTACCTTTTCGGTACCGACTTTTGACATTTTCAGTAACGGTTCGGTACCGGTCCGGTACGGTATCGGTTAAGTACCAGTATTTACCGGTTTTTGCCCTCAAATACCGGTACTGTACCGGTACCGAACCGTACCGTACCGGTACCGAACCGTACCGTACCGGTACCGAACCGTACCGTACCGGGTATATTCGGTACCGGTACCCACTTTAAGGATTTTCGATACCGGTCGGTACCAAGCTCATCCCTACATTCATGTGTTAAAAATAGTTTAATAATTATTAACTAAATTACCTTAATTTACACATTAAGTTAAACTCGAGACTCTCTAAAACTAGACTAAACTACTAACCGGCAAGTGTACCGATCGATTCTAGAATAGCTAAGTAAGTTCAGATATCGAACCCACGAGACTCTATTGATTACATTAACTAGACTCACTATAATTATTGACTGACACAACTGCTTTTATATTTTGAGGGGGGGTTATAAAGACTAACTAACTAACCAACTAAGACGCACACTAGGATTTTGGATCAGATGATGGTAAAGGTACTGCCTAGGTCAGAATCCCATACGTTATTAGTTGACTTTCTATCGGACATGAACTATTATGAAACCGGGATCTTAAATTACTAAACCTACTAGGAAACCAAACAGGACCCTTGATCCTTCTCAAGAAGATACCTATGGATCCCTAATAGGCCGTTAATTCACCGGTTTAAGTAAACTCCCTCACAGGTTATCTAACTAGACTAATAATGTACCATTATCCGACAATTTACCTCACAACGCGAAAGTCAAGGGTAACTTGGAAATCTGATCCGGCCCGACAAGCAAGGATTGGAAGGGAAACTACGTTGGACTTCTCACAAAGTACCTAAACCTAGAAATCTACCAACCTTTGCACCTCACGGATTTTAAGATTAGTAGAACACCTAAACCTACTCGATTCACGGATACCGCTTCTATGGTATATTGGCCAATTAACCACAAAATAATCAAGAAAACACAACTAATGATCTAACATGAACCTATTATATGAACGACATTCAACAAGGAACATGTGAAGCAATGAACATGAATCAAGCAAGTATAGATACGCATACACATTGAATCATAGAAAACAAGTCTTTACTTTACTAGAAAAAACCATAAACAAGTTCATAGACTAGATAAAAATTGCAACTTTAACATATGTTCATCATTAACGTAGTTATGCAAATTTAGCCGCTAATCATTGTTTTATCAATCAAAGAACAAAGTTTCAAGATTGAATTCATGATATAAAGATAAAAAGCAGAAAAACTATGAAAACGGGAAGATGTAACCCGATTATCTTCGTTCTCGTGCCTGGGATCTTTAAATGTGTCGATTCTTCACTTCAAAACCTTCAACTTTTGAGTTCCTCAAGTTGTGTGCATTTTCTTATAAATACAATGAGTTATTGTGTTGGGTTGAATACAAATATAACATAAAACATTACAATAACGGGTTCCTCAAGTTGTAATGAAGAGTACTTTGCCGATATATCTATCTTAATTTTTTACTTCATCATAATATGATGTGTAATGAAGAGTACTTTTCCAAATATATCTATCTTAATTTTTTATTTCATCATAATATGATGATATGGATCATCATAGACTTCATTAAAATTACGGAAAATACAGAAATGAAAAAAATATATAAATTGATACAAGAGTCGATGAAAAGAAAATCACTTATAAGAACCCTTCACTTTGAAATAAGCATTGACAAGAGGCTTAGGTTCCAAAAGCCGAGAGACAAAATAGGAACCTCACTTACACGAGACCTTTGGTATTAAAAAGATGTTAATGTTATGAATCATTGCAATAGTGGATGACAACTAGATGCACAGTAAAGGAAATAATTCATTCGAATTATTGACGCACAGTACAAATAGTTTCTTTCTTCTGTCTATATAAACTCATGTAATATTATAGTTTTGTAGTACCAAGAAATATATATAAGAAATCCTCTGAAAATTCTCTCTACTTATCTTCTATATTATTCAGCTTTTAGGCTAGTTTTATAACACGTTATCAGTACGAGTTGATTTTAGAGTCGAATCGCATTATCACAATTCACAAGAACATGCAAAGGAGGTCACCACTTCGGGTACACAACCATTAACACAACGTTGATGCCTTGTTATTCTCTTCGAGTTGATAAAGGTAACCTCAATATTATTACATGATATTTACTCTTATTTTATGCAAATTGATTCTAGTTCTTGAAATTAACTGCCGGGGGAATATATGGGAAAAGCCAGTCACTGGCGAAAGGATTATTCCTAAAACCTAAAAAAGGCTTTAAAATAATTATTCCTAAAACCTAAAAAAAAGGCTTTAAAATATTAATTTAATCGGCTGCTAAGGGGATGTCATTCCACAAACTAAAATCATTCGAATCATTTTCTTATCCCATCATGCAATTTAAATTATTTATGTGCTCATGATAATTCTCTTATTGTCTAAATTAATTTGTCATGATCTTTTTTGGATTATATTAAATTTAATTATTGTTTACATAATTATCAAAGCATGTGACAATAACTTTTTATTTTTGTCATTTGTGATAATGCTATTATTGTTTTTCACATGCTTGTCGATACTATTACTGTTTTGGCATGCATTGTCATTTAATATTGTATGTATGCCTTGTATTCTTTGTTACTAAGATTATATGGTGCACAAGTTGTGAGTTGTAATTTCATATAGATATAATTGCACTGTAAAAAATGTTTGTGTTTAATCTTTTTACTTACATCGTGGCTCACAATGTGCAATAAAATGTAATATATATATATTTTAGTATACAAAATCTATTTAGCTGAATATGTTATAAATACTTGTAGTATAATTATATCCAATACTATCTATATATATAAATAATTGCATATAGAATAGAAAGTATACATGTTAAATATTAAATCGGTATAACGTTTATTCATTGTGATCTTGGTAGTATATTACCTATGAAAATTATGAGCTTTATATATCTAGTTACTAGGTTATAACCCGTGGTACCCACGGGTCGCTCTATTTTAAGGATATTAATATTTTATTAATTTTATTAAAAGGGTTTTTTTTTATAAAATTTGTAAGGATATATATTCAATAATTCAATGTTAATCCTATATACTCACAACTCTATAATTAAAATAAACTTAAATAATGTGACGTATTAGATAAGTTAATGACAAAGTGCATACTTTGTTTTCGAGCATTCTATAAGCATAGAAGTGTGTCGAACTCATGCCGTGATATTTAAAAACACATGATACTTGCCCCCAATTTACTTAAGGATGCATATTGCATGTTCAATGACATGAGCAAATGATGTTTAAGGTACATGTCAGTTTAGCAACGACAAAAAGGGGATTTGTTCGAGGATAAGAATTAATAGATTTAGAACTCAAGAGACTTTTCCCAAATTACTACAAATCGGCCATAAAGACTCAAATAAACACATGAAATATATGGTAAATCCTGTTAAAATCAATTTACCTATTGATTACAGAAGTTGAATCTATCGAAATGGTATATTATATTTCATGGAAAACATAAATTTAATATCTTTTTGAAGATGTAAAGAGGGGAGAATGATGTGTGAAATTAGGGTTCATGTTGAGAGGAATGAGGCGATAATAAAAGGTAAACAAACAATATATTGAAACTCGTTAGTATCTTCTTTCCCTTCACACAATAACTTATTTGTTCCGTTTCATCAGTATCCTAACTTTGTCTCCAATTATATTTAAGTAATAAAATCTGGCTAAAAGTGGAAACTTTTATCAGCAGGTATAAAAATTTTGGTTGCAGAAGTGAAGGAGTACAAATGGTGAACCAAGGATTTTAATCGTTGTGGAGACGTAGATATCAAGACTTATGCCGTAAAATAACAACATTAGTTATTTTATTTATAGCGTTACTATCTTTATATAATTTTAGTAGTTCGTTTTTTATAAGAGTTGCCAATGTGTAAAAAAATGATGTCTCAAATACAACCCACCCTAAAAAGCGATTGTGGCGGACTCTTTTTTACAATTATTGAATAATAGAAAAGTCAATTATCCAATTTACACAACAATAAGACCATGGGGTGTGGGAACGTCCCACCCTGGCGCTGCCTCGTCCCCCTCGTCCCACAACGCCCCCTAGGGCTCGTCGCGACGCATCAGGCTTCACCATGCCGTTTGAGACGGGGCAAAATGTGGGCCACCCCATTAATTGTGTGTATTGTTGTGTGATACAGTGGGTCTCTCAAAGCTAGTTTTATATATAAAAAATAAGGGGATGGTTCATCCTCCATACCCTTGGGTAGTCCCCAAGGGAATGGTCCTCCACCCCATATGACGTGGCGCCTACATAGCAGATAGTTCCCAAAAGAACTACCCAAACCACACCCCATGGTGTAAAAGACTTTCCTATAACTCCAAAGTAATTCCCCTAGTTTTTCGAATTCTAAAAATTGTGAAAGATTTAATTTTAGTTAGTAAATTAGCATCTTAAAAGGAGTATTTTTTATTTTTATTTTAGCAAACATGCTAATTAAATAGTAAATGTTCCAATACGTGCATAACGTAACAATAAATCCGTATTAAATTTAAATAAACCATAAAGCACAAACATTTTCATAATTTATAATATGGTAATGTTATGTATGGATACAATATATATTATAAACCATTGGATATTTAATTAAAAAAATAAATTATACATGGAGCTTTATTTTATATGATAATAGATGTATAATATAAGACTTGAAGTTTCTAACTAATTATTATGCGTTGATTTAAGTAAAAAAGAACTATTAGATTATAATTACTTTGAATAATTACCTGTTATAATTATTCTTAAAGGTTGTCAACCATAAACTACAATTGGAAGATTTTTAGATACCAATTCACACAAAATACAAAGTAAAAAAAGGTGATTATTATTAGAACTAACAACTTCATATGATACGATTCGAACTTCATTAATAAATTTAAACACTGAAGCATCGGTTAAGAGAATGATAAAAATTGTAATTTAAACACTGAAGCATCGGTTAAGAGAATGATAAAAATTGTAATTTAAACACTAAAGCATCGGTTAAGAGAATGAAAAAAAGGGTTAATGGATTTTAATAATCCTAAGTTCACATGTTAGCCAATAATAATCCCAACTTTAAAAATTCCCTTCAACAATCCCAACTTGTAAAAGTTTGGCCCACATTGATCATTTTCAAACATATAAGAATTTGGCTTTAGCAATAGATTCGAGTACACCTTCACACTCCATAATTGATTTAAGTGCGCCTATGTAAGAAAAGGATCAATGGGGCCCAAATTCTTACAAATTGAACCGTTTGAGAGAATTTATAAAGTTGGGATTATTATTGGCATAACATGTAAAAATTAGGATTATTAAATCCAACCCAAAAAAAATACTTAACAGTTTTTAAACTTTGAAAACTTTATCAGCCAGCTAACAGTTTAGAAATATATTTAAACATTGCAACCATACAAACTTACACACCATAAATACACCAAAAAAACATAAAACAGAAAAGGATCAGACCGACGCCACATCTTCCATGTCAAAGCTCTTGCGTCCGTTTAAGATTTGACCCATAAAAAGCTCATCACCTTCACCTCCTCAATGATGGTTGTTACTGTAGCCTGTTTGTTCTCAAAAAACAGTCGCGTTTCTCGACTTTCAGAGGCACCAAAAAGCCTTTTGCACGATCCCATTAAAAGCCTTTGTAACCTTATTTGACCCACTAATCACCTTATGCTACTCAAGGAGATCATTCAAGCTAAACGCATAGATGAACACCACCTTACATCGTTGAGACACAAGCTGCCAAATTGTATGTGCGCACCAACAGACACAAATTAAATACATGTTCTACATATTAAGGGACTTCCGAACAGGACCGACGCATCTCATTTTGAACGGCGATGTTCCTTCTTCCGAGCGAGTCGCACGTCGGGAGCCTATTCAGTTCTGCTCGCCATGCCACAATCCCGACATTTGGTACCTAGTTATTCCAAAAAGAAAAACTGAAACCACTCCTGCTCTGGGTGAAGACTCGAGGCCTGCTTCTTTATGCTTCTGATTGATAAAACCCTTTTACCATCTAACTCCCAAACCCATCTGTCCGTCCCTACCCCAGTCACCACAGGAGCCATAACTTGCAACAACTGATTAAGCTCAAAAGATTAAGCAGCGGATACAAACTTCATCTTTTTAAGTATAAAATCCAAGTAAAAGAGCATGAACATAAAACCCAAAATCACTAATATCCAAAAGATCTGATCCAAAGGTTTTAGATTTTAACATGAACACCATCATTGTTTAATCTATCCATTGAAAACATACTTTCTTTTCCTAATGTATTTGAAAACACATTCATCACCATTGGATAAACTATGATCTTTCATGTACCTTCCCCATCCTTTTAGAGCATACGGATCCCATCTAGTGATTCAAACAAAATCAATCGAAAAGCACTACAAAACAACAAAATATAGTAATGTTAAAAGAGTCATCCAAACCTTGATCCACTATTAAAAAACATATAAATAACTAATGTGTTAATTATGATCAAGTAAACATTGTTGTCACAATGGCAATTCAAATCTTCAAAAATAAAACTAAATAGGTTTTTTTTAATAGACTTAGGGTGACTTCCAACCATTTGACCCATTTAGTGTGTGACCCATTAGTAAATGGGTCGGAATTCCCACATTCACTTAAATTGGTCAGCTATATTTTTTTAAAATCAAGCAAAAAAAATCGTTTAGTCATGTTCTATACACAAATGAAGTAGTAGAAACCTGTCAAGCTTACCCGACTGTTCAACCCAATCCAATAAAATAGTAATTATGCATTAGCATTCTCAGATTCATCCTTTTCTTTTCGGCTACCATAATCTGTTACCCTATATACAAATTATAATCGGCATGATCAAATCAAGAATTAGAATCTATGATATTTTAATAAGTACTGGTGCTTGTATTACCACAGAAGACAATAAAATGATATTTGTCAAACCCTTTCAGTAATACAACTCGTATTGAACTACATTCATCACAAATATAGCCACAATTAGGGTCAAACGATATGTTATTTGTACATATTGTAGGATAATTTAGAGATTAGACAAATGAAACAATTCCGGACTGACATTCGGGCACAAATCCATAGCATTTGGCTCCTTCAAGGCAGCAGCCATCACATCATCAAACCATTTCTGAAACGGTTGAGAAACAAAACCCCTCATTTGATACACAATTCAACCATTTAAAATTTTGGCCAGCATCATATGGTATGTTTCCAACTGCAAAATAATAATAATAACCAACAGTTAATAACTTCAAGATTATAAGAATATATCACCCAAATCCACTTATTTGTCTTTATAAGCTTACTCGTGTTAACATACCTGGAGACAATTAAAAACTGGTATTCTCAATCACCATAGTAAACACACAAATACTGGCAATGATGTATAGCATTATTGATCACAAAAATAAGAATATTCAGAATTACTTCGAGTTCCCCCCCATCAAGGCTTTTGAGCACACGCATTTATGAAATTTTCAATATATGCTTGCATGTGAGATTGAGAAAAAATCCACAAAAGTGGAGAGAATGTAATGACGTTGAATTAAAGCGAATGAAGGTTTTAGGTTAACTGACCATTCTGAACAGTGCTCTCACCATTCTGAATCATTGAACCGTGCTCTCAATTACTGTAGTGACCCATAAACTGCTTCAAATCTACCACCGTGCCACCTTTAATCAGCCCTATCTTCGTTGCAACCCGCTAGATATAGCTGATTGAAATTCCAATTTGTACACAAAAGTTGGCTGAAAATATAAAAATCAAACATAGAAAAATTGGAATTTGACCTACCTACACACACACACAGACACACACACACATACGCACATACACCAATACTCACTGACCGCCGTTTATGTATGCGCTAACATCTCGTTTTTTACTAAATTATTGTTACAAAAATTAAAATACAGGATCGGAATATCTCCACTTACTTTAGTATGCATGGGACATGCAAATATGGGGCGGCTTGTAAATACGATCATTCAGTAAATTATAACAGCATCTCGAACCCTGCAAGAGAATGCTACAATTGGTCAAACGGTCACGAGTCCCTGAAATAACAATCCGTGTGATCAAATGGTGCTCATTGCTAAAATTAAGAAACACAAACAACAAAACATACTTAACTAGGATAAAGTGGGGACCAATTGAAATAAGACCACCAACATTAGTCTCAAGCTCCATAGAATCAACAAAAAACTAAAATAATCACAAACAACAAACACCCTTTAGCAACAAAACAGGTGCCACAAGCATGTAATTGGTTCCCATCTGTTGATGTAAAACCCATTAGTTTTAACAAAATGCGAATTTCAGATATAGAAAGTTAGAGTATTTTAATGTCTAAAAGTGATTCTTAGATACAATGTCTAAAATCGAGTAACCAAAAAGGAAGGATCGAAAAAAAAAACAAAGTAAGGAATGATAGTTCGTTTAGAGATAGAGTTGTACATGTGTGTGGAAGAAAACATAGTAGAGTGATCGACGACGGTGGAGGAGCTGCAAAGGAATCAGCGACATGATGAGTTTAGTAATAGAAATTTCTCTTTTTTCTATAGAAATATATATATAACAAAAGCCTAATATCTTAAAATCTAAGCATTTTACCAAGTAATATACAAATTCTTGAACCAAATGTATGAAAAAGATCAAAAGACAGTCTTCCAAACACATGGTCTTAGCAATATCACAATTTTGATCTTTTATGTTAACCATTGATCTTTTATGTTAACCAAATTCTTGAACCTAATATCTTAAACTCCTTCAAAAACCAAAAATAGTTTATTACAAATATAAAAAACATGGTCTAAGCAAGATCATTATATATAAGTTAGGATGTTATACGTGTCATTTTTTAAAAGCAAAACAAATTTAGGGATATTGTACCTTTACCAGCAGCTTTGGAACAATCCAAGGTCTTCTCACCATCACAACCCCTGTAATTAAACAAACAAAGCTTGGAAACAATAACTTGGTGACTCTTTAAAGGTAAAATTAAATATATCCCGAATCAACCCAATTTAGGTAAATGGATTGACATTGCCACTTCTAACATATGACAAAAAAAAAATACATAATTTATAGATGCTTATCATGACATTGCCCCTTCTTACTCCCCCCATCGTCAATTTGGGATCTTAGAATTATTTTCTTTGCAAATGTTCTCAAATAGAAAGTGCTAACCTCAATCTGTCGGTGTTGATCCTTGAATCCCGACTTACAACTTCATGTACAGACTCATAAATCATTAAGAAAAATATAAAGTTGTTGGTAAGAAAAAAAAAAGATATCTAAACCTTGTACTAAAACATGATCTCATATCTACCTTGAATGGAGTTTCTGAAGATTGTAATAAGACAGGAATTGGCCTATTTTCACATCCAAGAAATGATTGAGAATAAAAATCCACCTGTCCAGGGCTTCTTTCAGTTAAGCAAAGCTTAACAAATATAAAAATTAATTATGTCGTAACCGCCACCACTTTGAAATCATAACGGCAGACATCAACTTTTACCAAACAAAAATCTACTAAAGAAAAACCAATTAGCAAAGAGAAACAACTAATTATTAGACATAATAACCCCAAATAAGGCGAATTACCACCAAAAAACCATAAAACCCAAGCAAATTGTATCAAACTGACGAAATAACACATAACTCGGGAAATAAACAACAAAAATTAGAAAATCGAATCAACAATAGGACAAAGATAGTGCATTTGAACTGAAAACATACCGACAAAGAGTCCACAAAGAACATAGCCTATCAAATTGCTATAACCTGAGAAATTTAGAGAACAAATCAAATTACGAAGAACACAAACAAAAGCACACTTCACAAAAGCACACTTCACAAAATCACATATCAAGCCATGACTTCGTCATAGCCTAGCAAGCAGAATCCATGTACCAGCCTTTAAGACATAGCTATCCTTAAGTTAGGATGATGTATATACCACCTAACTATTACAACATTTTAAGAGACCACCCAAGCTTCAACTTGATTTCCTTTATGCCGACTCCAGCAAAACATTTATAAAACTCAGTCCTTTTATTGTTACAGAAACATTTTCAACTTAAAAATAACACAAAATTAGGGATGTTTAGGATTGCTTGTCAAAATTTCTTAAACTTTCACAATAAATAAAGAATCATAAAACCAAGAATTGACTTTTTTTAAAAGCCAGTACATTCATAAAAATCAATTCTTTTACTATAAAAACGCACATTTCAACTTAAAAAAAACACACAATTATTGGTGGTGTTTGGGATTAATTGTAAAAACTCCTTAAACTTTCTGAAATAATCAAGAATCAGATAACCAATTTCCAAGTTTGTAACAAAATTCAATGAAAAAATGATAATCATATATCCGTCACAATATCAATAACAGTAGGAAATCTCAGATGCAACTTTATGAGGTTTAAACATAAATCAAGCATACCCACTTCAGACCCTTTTCCCACAATACAAATAGATTGACACAAAAACAAATGTATTCCTTAAATGAGTAAGATTCCCTAAATTTATTTCAACTTTTACCTTAATAAAATGCAGAGGATGGAGTGGTCTCAAGATATACAATGAAATGATTTTATACTCATGTGACCGAGTAAATAATGAAAAACTATGAAGCTTGTTTTGGTTCTACTTCATTCTCAAAAGTGAATGTGATTATATATTAATCATTGTATAAGTAATGATGGACCTAATTGAGAAACTTGTAATGATGAGAATGACTATAAGAATTGTAATGATGGTCATTTTAATAATGAGATGGACCACCAAAAGTGGCAAACTAAGGAGTGATTGCATAATGAGATGGTTTTAACTTTGAAGTTATAGTATATTCTCTCGTATCAAACGTTTTGTATTACATACGAGCAAGTAATACACATACGATCATAAACCAGGAGTTTATGGATCATAATTATTTAATTAGTTGGCATGACCGGTTAAACGACACCGAGTCAATGATGATGTGAAACATAATGAAGAACTAGAAGATTCTTCAAGATAATAATTAGCATGTAATGTTTGCTCTCAACGGAAATTATATATTTGCAAAATAAACGAGGGTGTGTATACCTGAATATTCTGGAAGCGATTAAAGGATATGCATATCCCAACATGATACCATTTAGTTTTTTTTTAAATCGATGCATCGTCTAAATGGTTATCAAATCCACAACCTGAAGCTTGTGTGATTGTTGCTTAGCTAATGTGATAGCAAGCATATTAATCCAGATTAGCATATTTATTTGATAATAGTGAATTTGATTCCCAAGTTATTAACGATCATTAGAATAAGTGTTATTGTTGAGATGATCACTAAACGTCTACTATTGGTTACAAATCCAATGATCATGAGAGGAACAAAAGTTCATTTAGGTACATGTAATTTTATATATAGTACTATCAATTCACACCAAGCCAATAAGTTATAGTTCTCCCCATACAGTTGGTTTTTGGTCAGGAACCAAATATGTCTCATCAAATGATTTTGGTTGTGCGACATATATTGAAACTCATCCACCACACCGCACAAAGATGGGACTTCTAAAAAGTTTGAGAATATGTTGGGTATAAATAATCGGTTATGATTAAATACTTAAAGCCATTAGTGAGAAATTTGTTTATGGCTCATTGGTTTTTCACTTTAGTGAATGAATGTTCCCAACATTAGGGGGAGATAACAAGCAGTTGGAAAGTGAAAAGTGAAATGAATTATCATGTCATCTTGATCCTCAGACTATTAACTATGAACTAGAAGCTTAAAGTATAATTCATTTACCAATATTAAAGAATAAATTACCAGACAAGTTCACTGACCTAAATAGAGTGACTAAGTAAGTCACATAATCAACTGCTTATGCTCCAGTTATATTTGTGTCCCAAGAGGACAACCACATATTTTTGTAATGAGTCTATTGCACGCCTAAAGCGTGGTAGACTAGTTGATTCCAATAATAAAATTCCTCGAAAATTGGAGCAAGTAATTAAGATAGTCAAGTCGAGGTTATAGTAATAAGATCTTCTAAAGATACAATTGACATGATGGTTCAAGAAGAACCTCAGGTACCTGAAAATAAAGAGATCTCGCCAAGTTGTATCATGTCTAAGATATGTATGGAATCGAAATAAAAATCGACGTCGTTATACTTTTGTATATATTGTAGCGCTTAAAAAGATTAAATGATGTGGATCAAGATTTAAGATCTGCCTATGAATGAATATTAAGAAATGTTTGGCCAAAATAGAAAGACGCAAATAAGGCAGAGTTTAGTTCTCTAATGAAATGGAAAGTTTCTGAACCAACAGTCCATACAACTGAAGTTGTAAAATATGCTGGATACAAAAGTGTCTTTTACGTGAATCATGTGAAAATCAAATTAAGTGATATAAGTCAAAATTGGTGGCACAAGAATTTTCACAAATACCTATGATTGATTATGAGAGAACGTATTCTTCAGTGGTGGATGCATTGACTTTCCAATATCTTATTAGTCTGGTAATATATAAAAGAGAATTGACACGCGTCTTATGAAAGTTATGTATCACTTGATACTAAGTCATATAAAATAAGTTCTCGAGAATATTATGATTATTATATAAATTCAGATCTGAATACATATACATGTTGTATATGTTATTGAATTGAATATAATTGGAACTCCCCATGAGTATCCTAAAGCATTTGAGTGCTTAAGAGGTTAATTGAAACACCTTATGGATGTAATTATTATGCACCAATACTCCAATTAACATACATAGAAAATGCGTACCTGGTTGTTATGGCATCTCAATGTACACAGTGTACAAACATGGTATAATATGAATTTTGGAGATAAAAGCAAGTGTTCTTGATACTTTTGCATATGATATAGATATCTATGTGTTAAAAGGGCAAGTTTATATAGCAAAACTTCTAAGAGTGAAAGCACATGCATATTTGGATAAGATGGAAAGAATTCCCTCATGGATTGATAATGCTAGAAGCATTAATGATGTCAAAACCTCAAGAACGTACTATATCAAGTTTATAGAATATGTATGGACTAAAATAGTTAGATCGAGTGTTATACAACTCGAGATATTTGCATAAAGAAGTGATAATATAATCGGATGTAATAAATTAACATCTAAGGTATGAAAGATAAAAAATTTTATATTACTAACCTACCAAAACACGTTTTATTAGCTTTGTAAATGCAGGGAATGTAACAACATATAGTTGTGGATCAAATGGTATTTGTTTACATAAAGCACCAGGAATCTCATATAAAGACCATATAACATTGATCAACACAAAGGACTATACACATCAAGGAATGAAGTGGCAAAATATTAACTAAAAGATCTACGCAGAAGGCTTAAACGATACATAATGAAATCAGGGGGAGTATTACAAGTTGCACTCTAATATACCACCAAGATTTTTTGAATATACTCGAGACTTTATTAAAGACAATCAAGTCGAGATGATATATGTCAAATCAAGCAACAATTCAACCGATCTTTTCACAAAAAGCACTACCTACAGCAACTTTCAGGAAACAGGTTCATGACATTGGCATGCGTCACGTACGGAGAATGTGATGCCTTACAAATTGCAACTTGAGGGGGAGCTATAGACTGCACTCTTTTTCCCTTAGCTAAAGTTTTTTTCCCCACTGGGTTTTTCTTTAGCAAGGTTTTTAATGAGGCAGTACTTAATTACCCCAAAGTTTGCAAAGTGTCATCCAAGGGGGAGTGTTATGAATCATTGCAATAGTGGATGACAACTAGATGCACAGCAAAAGCGCACAGTAAAGGAAATAATTCATTCGAATTATTGACACAGTAACTTCAATAATTCGTTCAAATTATTGACGCACAGTACAACATAGTTTCTTTCTTCTGTCTATATAAATTCATGTAATATTATTGTTTTGTAGTACCAAGAAATATATATAAGAAATCCTCTGAAAATTCTCTCTACTTATCTTCTATATTATTCAGCTTTTAGGCAAGTTTTATAACAATTAATAAATTATTTATTAGAAAAGCAATGCATTATTAGAACACATTCGGTCAAAAACCGAATCTCCCACCAAAGAAGTTTCAAATTCAAATTAATTCTATTGTTGTAACTTACAAATTAATTGGTCAATATCCTAGCTTGTTTAGTTCCCTAATTCTAGCTCATTAGTTCCTAGTCTATAGCTACAATCTTGTATATATGTAATCTTTTATTAGAACACATTCGGTCAAAACCGAATCTCCCACCAAAGAAGTTTCAAATTCAAATTAATTCTATTTTTGTAACTTACCAATTAATTGGTCAATATCCTAGCTTGTTTAGTTCCCTAATTTTAGCTCATTAGTTCCTAGTCTATAGCTACAATCTTGTATATATGTAATCTTTTAGTCATTGAGAAAACACAAGTTTGATAGATTCATATGGTATCAGAGCCAGGTTTTGCAAAACCTAAATACAACCATCCTCTCCTCCATGGCCGACAATGTCGGTACCACCACCACTTTGACCACCGGCACAACAGCCACCCAATCGATCACCATGGTCAATTTCCCTTCATCTCTAAAACTCACTTCTACCAATTACCTTAGTTGGAAAACCCAACTAGAAGCCATCCTCCAAGGTTTGGACCTATACAAATTCATTGATGGTTCTCACCTTGCTCCTTCTCCAACCAAAAACACCGACGGCTCCTCTATTCCACATGCCGACTATCCTGCCTGGTACCGCCAAGACCGACTCCTATTCGGTGCCATTGTCAGCGGCCTTTTCACCGAGATTGTCCCCCTCATCACCAATGCCAAAACTTCCCTTGATGCTTGTAAAATCTTGGCATCCACCTATGCCTCCCCATCCCGAGGACACATCAAACAACTCTAACATCGCCTCAAAAAATCTCTTAAAACTCCTGACCAAACCATCACCAATTTTATGCAATCCATAAAAATACATGTTGATGAATTAGCCATCCTTGGGAAACCCATGGATCCCGAGGATGTTACGGACATTATCCTTCAAGGCCTAGACCCTAAAACATACAAACCCGTAATTGAATCAGTCCACGCTCGTGATAATCCCATCTCCTTTCATGAACTACATGAAAAGCTCATTAACCACGAGCTTTCCATCTCCCAAAACCCACTCGATTCCGCCTCCATTCACCAGTGGCGGAACTAGCCCAAAAAATTAGGGGTATCCTAATTTTTTTTAGGATCAGGGGTATCCTTTATATAACAGAAACGGAGTTGAGGGGTATTTTTACACTACAGAAATGGAGTTAAGGGGTATTTTTACACTACGGAGAGGGGGTTGAGGGGTTAATACCCTTTGTCCGCCACTGCCATTCACCAACCCGCCACTGCCTTTGCGCCCCACACCCGTCAGTCACCTAGACCGTGGTCTTCACGATCACCCACCAACACCCCTGGCATGCTTCCCACACCCACTCCCGCCCCTAGCCAACGACCACTCCTTGGCAAATGCCAATGGTGCTTTACCAAAGGACATTCATTTACCTCATGCCCATCATTTAAGAAAGCCCATCCCTCAATCACACCTCCAACCTACAACCGATCCAATAACCCACCCAAACCCCAAGCACACATGATGGTAACACACCCCACCGTGGACTCTGATTTATCATGGCTGAAGGATAGTGGTGTTTCTCATCACATTACCAATGATCTTAGTGCACTCTCTATGCATAGCCCATACGATGGTACCGAGGAACTTATCATCGGTGATGGTTCGTCCCTTAAAATTACTCACATGGGCACCATGACTCTTTATTTTTCTAATGTTCCTATTATTCTTAAAAACGTTCTTTGTGTTCCTTCTATCTCTTGTAACGTCATATCCATCTCTCTCTTATGTCTTGATAAGAACATACTAATATTATTTTTTTCTTCTTATTTTGTCATCAAGGACTTTCCCACTCGCCGAACCATTCTTCGGGGAATCACTAGTCATGGTCTCTACGAACTCTCCTCAACCAAGTCTCCTCAAGCTTTTCACTTGCAAACCACCAAGAAGTCTTCATGGCATCACCGCGTAGGACATCTACATTCACGTGTTTTACAACATTTAGCGTCCTTTGTCCCATTTATTTCTAGCAAGCATGAATCATGGAATTCTTGTTGCATTAATAAAAGTCACAAACTCCTCTTTCATTCATCTTCTTTAACCTCTAATACACCTCTAGAATTAATATTTTCCGAAGTTTGGTCCTCTCCAATTACATCCTTTGATGGTTACAAATATTACATAATTTTTGTTGACCATTTCATAAAATACATTTGGATTTATCCATTAAAACACAAATCAGACTCTCTTAGTACTTTCATTCGATTTCAAAAACTTGTTGAGAATTTTTTTCAAAACCAAAATTAAGCAATTATTCTCGGACAATGGTGCAGAATACATCAAACTATCCTCTCACCTAGCCTCTTGTGGCATTTCTCATCTTACCTATCCTCTTCACACACCGAACACAATGGCTATGCCGAACGTCGTCATCGCCACATCGTCGAAACTGGCCTATCTCTACTTTCTCATGCTAAAATGCCTCTCAAATTTTGGCCCTTTTCTTTCACCACCGCCACTTATCTCATAAATAGATTACCCACCCCCACCTTGCAAAATTATTCTCCTTATTTTAGCCTTTCCCGCATATATCCAAACTATGAAAAAACTTCATAGTTTCGGTTGCTTATCATACCCTTGGTTGCGACCCTACTCAAAACATAAACTCGAGTCTCGGTCTAAACCGTGCATCTTCATAGGCTACCCATCCTCTCAAAGTGCTTTCCATCTCCTTGATCCCCTTACTCATCGGATCTACACTTCCCGTCATGTCCATTTTCTTGACCACATCTTTCCCTATGAATCCCTTTCTCAAACCTCTACCCAATCTCACTCTCACCTGACACTTGGTTACCCCTCACCACACAATCAATTTCCATTTCTACACCTCCTCAAAATTCAACCCCCCCCCCCCCCGAATCCCACTACAACTGCTTCTACACCATCCACTTCAAACCCACTCATCCTCACCTATCAAAGGCGTCCACCTCCCAACCAAACCCACCCCACCGAACCTCCACAACCACACACCGAATCCCCTCAAACACCCACCGACCCTACCACCAATACGAACCCGATGTCTCCAACCCCGTCACACATCCCCTCAGACTCGTCCTCCCCCACACCCGAACCCACCACTTCTTATCGCACCCGACCCACCCGTAATGTAACACCTGTGCCTCCACGGCCATCAAACAAATACCAAACCAATGAAATATTATATTTCATACTTGGGATTTGTAAAAATATGTGTATCATTTGCACATATCAATTCTTGTTCAATTTCAAACTCTAAATCGCTTTCTGGAAGGTTATACGCGCTCTTATGCGTAAATATAACCAGTTTAATGCAACAAACACTCCGGAATAGTGAAATAGGCTTAACATACCTTAAATAACCTTTACATAACTTAGAAATAAGTTTTGAAGGCTTTGGTATGGCAAAATCAAGTTAAATCGCTTACAGGGACTAAAGTTGACAAACTGCGAAAGTATGCCAATTTGAACTGTAACAGATATTCCAGAACATGACCATAAGTTAAACATACCATAAATATCCTTTACATAGCTTAGAAATAAGCTTTGAGGTGTTCGGTGTGCTAAAATAAACTTTTGGGTCATTCAGGGACTAAAAGTGTCAAAAAGTGCACAAGTTTGCATTTTCGCGCATAACTTACGTTCTGAATACATCCGGACATCCAAAAATTTATGTAAGCATGACTATATTATGCTTTAGTGTTTGGATTACCAAAAATTCATTCGTTGCGTCATTTGGATCGTTTTTCGCGCTTATGCGCATTCCGTCGTAATTAAGCGAACATCGCGTTCGTACGACCAAACGAACCAACACCCGGCATATTTTTGAGTATGTTTCATGTCCACAATGTTTAGACATCATTTTAGGGCCTTAAAGTTGGCTTTACGGGCCTTAGAAGTGTCGGAAATGGCATAAACACATAACAGGGACCAAAACTGTCATTTCTGAAAGATGTTTGCTTATACATCGAATCTAGTCCTTCCCACTTGTTGCACATGGTTTTGGGAATCTATGGGCTGGTATTTTGGGCACATGGTATTACAATACCATGGGTGCTAGTGTATGGCCAAGATTGAAGCACTTTTTCCAAGAAACGATCCTAACGGTTCAGGAAATCCTATAAATACCCCACCCCCCATGCTTCAAAATTACAAGAACTTTGATTTGAGAAACTCAAAGTTGAAACTATTGTTTCATACCTGAGATTTTTGAATCGAAGTTAGCATTCGGGGACCCTTCGTAAGTATTCTTTCGTTCTTTTATTGCTTTTCGAGTCTGAAAGTCAAACTTTGTTTGACTTTCTACATTGACCAGTTATGGTCAATGCGAAGTTCGTTTGAACTTCGCAACGTGAGTGTAATCACGTTGGTTATAGTCCCTTGGGACTATGCCTACTGATTACCACGTTGTCTAGGGTCATAGGGTAAGCGATCTAATAAATCGCTTATACCTCGAACCCGACCCATTTGGTCGATCATTAGGATCCGACCAAATACATTAGGTGACCATAGTAGGTAGGGAATAACCTTCCGAGGTTATACCCTATGGTCACATCGTTTGAGTAGTTGTATGATAGGTAGTTTATATGCCTTAGGTAAATTACCAGAATACCCTTTTCATGTATAATTGGTAATTAAGCATATGTAACCTAAACCTTTGTCACATAACTGATTATGTAACATGTTTAGGTATATTCTACTTGTCATAGGACTAGTTAGACGGTCCGAACGCGTTTCACGCGCACGACGCGTTAAAGTAGCATAAGTTACCTTAATGGGTCGCGATGGGTCGAAAGCACTTAGGTTAGTCTCAATGTAGTATGTAGGCCTTGTTAAACCATATCATATGAGTTCCAATACTCATTTGGTTTACCAAGCCTCATCCAATCCGATCTCCCGATTTAAGTCCGGTTTATTTATATAGTTTTAGATTGCCGACTGATTCCGTGTTCCCTCTAGCTTTGTTTGGTTGTTGTTCAAGACCTCTAAGCATTCTCAGGCGAGTACATTATTCCCCTATTTTACTGCTTTCAATTGTTTTGGGGTGACTCATATGTGCTAAATGTTTTCAAGGCTTTAACGATGATAACAAAACGATTTTCGATGTTATAACGATGGTTTCTAAAACGATTAAGACGATTTATACAAAACTAATAACGATTTCAATAAAGTGAACAAACTTGTTGGTTGGGTTACATAACAAATGACATTCATTAGCAATGATCAAGCCGACCAGTATTAGGTTATGGTACCATATGATCTGACAAGTCCCGTTATTTACTACACCCGTAGTTATGTGTGGGTGTTGTGGGTAGCGACTGAATCTGAAATTGTTAATTTACTCTTTGGTAAGGGTTTATTAATGCGAGTTGTTAATTTACTCTTTGGTAAGGGTTTATTAATGCGAGTTGTTAATCTATCCTTTGGTAAGGGTTTATTAATGCGAATTGTTAATCTATCCTTTGGTAAGGGTTTATTAATGCGAGTCAAAAAGGTTTGAATGTTATTAGCGAGACGACCATATAAGTAGTTTCACGACCTAAAACGAATTTAACGATTGGGTAAACGATTGGCTTCAAAGCGATATACGATTGGGTTTTGGTTATACATATTACATGATTTACATTGGGCATGAACATTACTTTGGTGGTTTGGTTTGACTAAGTGATTAAGTAACAATGCGTGTGGAATATGATACAAGCATGGTGGATACGCCGCTGGTACTTCCTATATATAAGTGTTTGTATGGTATTACATATTGTAGCGTTATTTGAATCATTTCAGTTTGAGACATAGAACATTTTATACAAGTAACATACTTTTCACAAGACAATTATTTACAAACAACTTATCTTATACAAACTCATTTTACATGGTTATTCATTTAATCATGCATTATTCTCTTATTTATACATATCACTTGAACTTATTATTTTTCAAATGATTTACAAAGACAAAGCAAATTACAAGGTTCATGACTAAACATTTTCTTAAAACAGAAGTCATGAATCTTATTTTCACAAAACCTATGTACTCGCCAGCATTTCTTTGCTGACCTCGTTTTCACATATGTTTCAGGTATTGTTGAAAGATATCGATTGATAGGATGCATGCTCACATAGGACTGGACAAGGCCTTAGTGACTCAATAACAATGATAGACTATGTTTAAATTGTGTATTTAGATTTCCAGACAATGTAATTATTCAATGTTTAATAAAACGAAACACTTTTTGGTATCCATGGTTATGAAACATTAATTCTGTTGCAACACTCCCCGACGTTTCTGCCACGTTTGGTTGTCCTACGTGGTCGGGGTGTGACAGAAAAGTGGTATCAGAGCCAATGGTTATAGGGAATTAGGTTATTAGTAATGCTTTGACCTAGTCTATAACCTTCTTAGGACCCTAACGCGAAGAAATTTGCGTTTAGATTTCTAAAAACAAAACTGTCACCTATCCTTAGGTGATAACCACAACAAGAACACAATTTTCGAATCTGCTTTGAAAACTAATCATCTGTTCTAGGATGATTTATTACTAGGTTTTGAACCCTCTGTTATAAGGTTTTGAACCCCTTTGATTTTTCAAAATCTCGTCAAGGTTTTGGGTTTTAAATAATGTGAACACATGCAAACTGGAAGGGTGAATGCCTGTATTCTGGGTTTTCTGTCTAGGCAAGCACTTCGTATATATCTCATCAGATGCGAGACCAGTTGTGCTTACCTGGGAATTCTTGGGATGAGTGTTCACTTATAGGCGAGCATGTCTTCGCGATACATTATTTTTGATCTATTTACTTTGATTAGTCACTTCGTGTCGTTTGTTTGTTCTAGGTAACAAACAAATGATCGCAATTTTCATGCGTTATCATTCTGTTTTGAATGTCCAATAATCTTTCACCTGTTTCTCCCTATGCCTTTCTTTTTCTTCAAGAATGTCTCTTCATCACGATGACGCCCAGATATCTGAGCAAGCAGCCAAATTCGCTCAGCGAATAGGCGAAGTAGTCCTAAAGACTGTTGAATTAGCTACTGCCAAGTATCATCTCCAGGATGAAGCCACTCAAGAGTCACCAAGACAGGCAGGACCTAGTCAGGCGACAACACCATCAGCCAAGAAACCAATCGAGGAATCAAAGACCATGGATGAACGATCCCCTAAGAAGTCAAAGAAGCGAAAGGCTTCTCAGAACTTCACCATGATCGCTCATGATTCCCTCGAAATTTTTAAGTACTCGTTTCACTCTAAGAAACAAAGTACAGAAAATTAAGTGACATTATGAGTAATCGTGCTTTTCGCACATCTGTGCCTTTAAATCCTTGGTTAGATAACTAAGGGTATTTTCAAATCTCATACCCATTCCGTTTTGATTTTTTTCAACATATACAGTACAAGTATTTCAAAACAATCTTCATGATCTCAAAACATTTCATATACTTTGAAAACAATTTTTTTCTAGATGCATTGTCTATGTTATTTCAAAAACATTGACCATGTTATCAAAACCAACCTTCCTAATTTCAAAATATTTCATATAGTCTGAAGACAATATTAACACAATACATTTTCTTATCAAGTGCATGATTTTGAAAAGCATCATTCATGTCTTTCAAAAACCTTATACATAATTTCAAACTTTCATCTCGCATGATTTTAAAACATTTTTGTAAATATATCTACTTAATACACGTACTTTATGATTTCAAAAAGTATTATATATAAGGTTTCAAAAACGTTAAACACATTTTTCTTAAAAGAACCCCATGCATAGTTTTCAAAAATATTTTCCTCATACATTGACTTAACCTTCAAAATTCTGCTTCATATGTCGCCTTGACATATCAAGTATCTCAACTTCATAAGCATTTTACATCATGTTTTGACCTAAGCACATCCAGTGCAAGGTTTCAAAACATCTTCAACTTCAAAAATTCATATGGGATCTTTTTATCTTCACAATTAGATCCTTGTGGATGATTAGCATTCAAATCAGAGTCCTTAATTGGATTCCTTATGTACCTTAATTCGAACATTTCGGTTCCTAATAATCGAAATCGAATTTTCTTTTTGAATCCTTCTATCTTTATAGTTGGATTCTTGATAACGTTTAAAGTACCAAATGAAATCCACGGAATGGATTCCTAGTGTGCTTTAAATGTATGTACGCAATTTACAAGACAAATTAACGAACAATTTTGTGGTTATGTGATATGTGTTTATGTGTTCTCCTCTATGATTTTGTGTGATCCGATTTTCAAATCCTCATAGAATCTTTCATGTTTTCATATGAGGGATTCATAGTAGGATATTCAAAAGGTACTACCTTAAATCCTTATGGGCTTCTACCTGGTAGTTAAGACCCTTGGGTTATATAGTACCATTCCATGATTCGATGAGAGACCCTTTAGTGGTCTAGTCAAAAAGATTGATTCAAAATCTGGTTAAGAATGGCATGTGATGATACAGCTGAAAGGACCCTATGGTGGTCCAGTCACACTCATCACAGGTTTGTTCATTTGGTTTTACCCTACATATTATAAAATAGACTGTGTGAACTGTGCAAGGAATTGTCTAATTATGGACGCGTACATAATTGTGAGATTCAGTGCACGGTAATCACAGTAAGATTTATTATGTGTAAGAACCGATAGTGACAAAAATAACGAAATGAGAACGATGTAATGGAGGTACGGTGGACGCACCAATGACGCTTCATATACTTGTATATAAGTATCCCTCTTACATTGCAATCATGATGTTATTAAAGGTTACTAGAAGTTCAGAACCCTAATCAATATTGTTCGATCTTTTCAACTTCATGTTTTAAACTCTCACAAGTTTCCTCTAAATAAATTTCGGGACGAAATTTCCTAAAGTAGGGGAGACTGTAACACCTGTGCCTCCACGGCCATCAAACAAATACCAAACCAATGAAATATTATATTTCATACTTGGGATTTGTAAAAATATGTGTATCATTTGCACATATCAATTCTTGTTCAATTTCAAACTCTAAATCGCTTTCTGGAAGGTTATACGCGCTCTTATGCGTAAATATAACCAGTTTAATGCAACAAACACTCCGGAATAGTGACATAGGCTTAACATACCTTAAATAACCTTTACATAACTTAGAAATAAGTTTTGAAGGCTTTGGTATGGCAAAATCAAGTTAAATCGCTTACAGGGACTAAAGTTGACAAACTGCGAAAGTATGCCAATTTGAACTGTAACAGATATTCCAGAACATGACCATAAGTTAAACATACCATAAATATCCTTTACATAGCTTAGAAATAAGCTTTGAGGTGTTCGGTGTACTAAAATAAACTTTTGGGTCATTCAGGGACTAAAAGTGTCAAAAAGTGCACAAGTTTGCATTTTCGCGCATAACTTACGTTCTGAATACATCCGGACATCCAAAAATTTATGTAAGCATGACTATATTATGCTTTAGTGTTTGGATTACCAAAAATCCATTCGTTGCGTCATTTGGATCGTTTTTCGCGCTTATGCGCATTCCGTCGTAATTAAGCGAACATCGCGTTCGTACGACCAAACGAACCAACACCCGGCATATTTTTGAGTATGTTTCATGTCCAAAATGTTTAGACATCATTTTAGGGCCTTAAAGTTGGCTTTACTGGCCTTAGAAGTGTCGGAAATGGCATAAACACATAACAGGGACCAAAACTGTCATTTCTGAAAGATGTTTGCTTATACATCGAATCTAGTCCTTCCCACTTGTTGCACATGGTTTTGGGAATCTATGGGCTGGTATTTTGGGCACATGGTATTACAATACCATGGGTGCTAGTGTATGGCCAAGATTGAAGCACTTTTTCCAAGAAACGATCCTAACGGTTCGGGAAATCCTATAAATACCCCACCCCCCATGCTTCAAAATTACAAGAACTTTGATTTGAGAAACTCAAAGTTGAAACTATTGTTTCATACCTGAGATTTTTGAATCGAAGTTAGCATTCGGGGACCCTTCGTAAGTATTCTTTCGTTCTTTTATTGCTTTTCGAGTCTTTCGAGTCTGAAAGTCAAACTTTGTTTGACTTTCTACATTGACCAGTTATGGTCAATGCGAAGTTCGTTTGAACTTCGCAACGTGAGTGTAATCACGTTGGTTATAGTCCCTTGGGACTATGCCTACTGATTACCACGTTGTCTAGGGTCATAGGGTAAGCGATCTAATAAATCGCTTATACCTCGAACCCGACCCATTTGGTCGATCATTAGGATCCGACCAAATACATTAGGTGACCATAGTAGGTAGGGAATAACCTTCCGAGGTTATACCCTATGGTCACATCGTTTGAGTAGTTGTATGATAGGTAGTTTATATGCCTTAGGTAAATTACCAGAATACCCTTTTCATGTATAATTGGTAATTAAGCATATGTAACCTAAACCTTTGTCACATAACTGATTATGTAACATGTTTAGGCATATTCTACTTGTCATAGGACTAGTTAGACGGTCCGAACGCGTTTCACGCGCACGACGCGTTAAAGTAGCATAAGTTACCTTAATGGGTCGCGATGGGTCGAAAGCACTTAGGTTAGTCTCATTGTAGTATGTAGGCCTTGTTAAACCATATCATATGAGTTCCAATACTCATTTGGTTTACCAAGCCTCATCCTATCCGATCTCCCGATTTAAGTCCGGTTTATTTATATAGTTTTAGATTGCCGACTGATTCCGTGCTCCCTCTAGCTTTGTTTGGTTGTTGTTCAAGACCTCTAAGCATTCTCAGGCGAGTACATTATTCCCCTATTTTACTGCTTTCAATTGTTTTGGGGTGACTCATATGTGCTAAATGTTTTCAAGGCTTTAACGATGATAACAAAACGATTTTCGATGTTATAACGATGGTTTCTAAAACGATTAAGACGATTTATACAAAACTAATAACGATTTCAATAAAGTGAACAAACTTGTTGGTTGGGTTACATAACAAATGACATTCATTAGCAATGATCAAGCCGACCAGTATTAGGTTATGGTACCATAGGATCTGACAAGTCCCGTTATTTACTACACCCGTAGTTATGTGTGGGTGTTGTGGGTAGCGACTGAATCTGAAATTGTTAATTTACTCTTTGGTAAGGGTTTATTAATGCGAGTTGTTAATTTACTCTTTGGTAAGGGTTTATTAATGCGAGTTGTTAATCTATCCTTTGGTAAGGGTTTATTAATGCGAATTGTTAATCTATCCTTTGGTAAGGGTTTATTAATGCGAGTCAAGAAGGTTTGAATGTTATTAGCGAGACGACCATATAAGTAGTTTCACGACCTAAAACGAATTTAACGATTGGGTAAACGATTGGCTTCAAAGCGATATACGATTGGGTTTTGGTTATACATATTACATGATTTACATTGGGCATGAACATTACTTTGGTGGTTTGGTTTGACTAAGTGATTAAGTAACAATGCGTGTGGAATATGATACAAGCATGGTGGATACGCCGCTGGTACTTCCTATATATAAGTGTTTGTATGGTATTACATATTGTAGCGTTATTTGAATCATTTCAGTTTGAGACATAGAACATTTTATACAAGTAACATACTTTTCACAAGACAATTATTTACAAACAACTTATCTTATACAAACTCATTTTACATGGTTATTCATTTAATCATGCATTATTCTCTTATTTATACATATCACTTGAACTTATTATTTTTCAAATGATTTACAAAGACAAAGCAAATTACAAGGTTCATGACTAAACATTTTCTTAAAACAGAAGTCATGAATCTTATTTTCACAAAACCTATGTACTCGCCAGCATTTCTTTGCTGACCTCGTTTTCACATATGTTTCAGGTATTGTTGAAAGATATCGATTGATAGGATGCATGCTCACATAGGACTGGACAAGGCCTTAGTGACTCAATAACAATGATAGACTATGTTTAAATTGTGTATTTAGATTTCCAGACAATGTAATTATTCAATGTTTAATAAAACGAAACACTTTTTGGTATCCATGGTTATGAAACATTAATTATGTTGCAACACTCCCCGACGTTTCCGCCACGTTTGGTTGTCCTACGTGGTCGGGGTGTGACACGTAAACTGAACCCAATGTATCACAACTCCGACTTCGTCTTATACCACTCACCACCCATACCCTTCCTGAACTCACTTCCATTACTCAAGCCCTCAAACAACCATTATGTCAAGAGGCCATGCAATTCGAGTTTGACGCTCTCACACATAATCAAACTTGGACACCCGTGCCTCCCGATAATGCTCCTAACCTTGTTGGATGCAAATGGGTCTACCGTACCAAATTCAAACTCGATGGTTCGGTGGACCGCCTAAAGGCACGACTTGTCGCTGAAGGCCTTCATCAACGTCCTGGTTTAGATTATGTTGAAACCTTTAGTCCCGTGGTTAAACCCGCTACCTTACGCCTCATCCTTGCCATAGCCACTTCTTTTAATTGGCCTCTACGCCAACTTGACATTAACAACGCCTTCCTACAAGGCACTCTAACCAAATCGGTTTACATGTCTCAACTGTGACAACCCGAGATTTCAAGGTCTTTCCTCTACGCATTACTTCTTTCACAACTCTGTTTTTATAATTCGTTTTGCGTTGTAACATGTGCATTTTTTATATATGATTAATGTATTGTTATGTTTGATGGTTTAATGAAAACTTAAGACTAGTTTATGTTTCATAACTTCATAACCAAGGTCCTTCGCCAACTCCACTTCTGGACGAAACTCTCCTCGACGAAGACAGTTCTTCGTCACCCTCATACTTGACGAAGTATAGGACCTTCGTCACAATCTTTACTCGACGAAGTATGGATCTTCGTCATCACCATACTCGACGACGTATGGTTATTCGTCATCAAGGGCTCGACGAAGTATAACTCTTCGTCGAGTGTGTTCTTCGCCGAGACGGGCTTTCGGCCCAAATGAAACCCAGTTGTGGCTCGGCCCTGTTCGCACTATTTAAACACAACCCTATCTAACCCTAAGCTCTTCTCCTCATTTGTGAACGGCGACAGCACCCTTCATCTCCCTCGAAGCCCTTTTTGCACTTTCGTGATCATCTCATCATTCGGTTAGCATCCCACCACACTTCACTGTTGTTTGATGATTGTTTTGTGATGCTTGTGATCTACTGTGGATATAGGGTCTTGTTAGAAACTGTGCTCTCATATTGTGTTGATTAGGGTTTTGATGTTTCATTATTTAATCAAAGAAATAAGAACATGCATGATGAGAATTCGATGGCTTGCATTCGTTCATGTTCACTACACGGTTCGATAATTCTGATTGTTGAATTTAATTATGTTATCTGTTGTATATGGTTATCAGATGATCTAGATTGTGATATGATGAGCATGATGATTAGGGTTGCTTATGATTGGTGACTATGAAAATTAGGGAAACTGTTGCTGTTATGAAATTTGTATGATCATGAATGATAACTGATTAAATTATATGGTTTGATCTGTTTTGGAATTGTGGGTGTGTTTGCTGAAATTATGGAGAACAGTTAAAAGGAATTCTTGAAACTGTTCAGCGACGAAGATCCCCCCCCCCACGAAGTATCCATGTCGACGAAGAATTGATCCTTCGTCGACCAGCCTGTGACGAACAACCCAAGAACTTCGTCATGATCACTCTTGATGAAGATTGATTCTTCGCCAAGAGAGGTTCTTCGCCAACTTTTGATTCTTCGTCGTAGGGCACCCCACGAAGAATGGACTCTTCGTGGAGATGTTGTTAGTGAACAAATAGAACAGTTTTGGTGAATTATACAGCTAATAATGTGCATGAGAATTGAATGATTTCTATCTGTCATGGGATGATCTATGCTATGAATGCACACAATGATTATACGTGAACAACATGAATGTAAACTGAGTACGTGTACAATGAACACTATAGGCTTCGACTGATTAAGTGTGAACAAGTAACTAGTCATACCGAGAAAACCAAGGTGAGTTCACTTCTTTCAAATACAAGTGATGTGTGTCGGTGTGAATATATTTTTATGTATATTTTAAGCCCTTTTTAACACTTTAGTCAAGTTTTAAATTTATAAAACACGATATTTTAGTAACACTAAACACACATATGGGCAAGTGCACCCATCGTGAGCGTAGTATAGTGTCGTAAGATACTGAGGTCGTCCAAGGACACAAGAGCTTTTAATACCGATTTATCCTCAACGTCTAATCAAATCAAAATTTTAGAAAAAGGTTTTAAATATGAAAATAAAAACTAAAAATGCTGAAAATAAAAATAAAAACAGATAGACAAGATGAATCACTTGGATCCGACTCGCCTTTAGTGTAATCTTTGATGTTTTCCGCACTTTTGCATTTTTTAAGAGATTATCTTAGTTATAGTAGTAGGCCCCTCTTTTGAAGGTGACGTTACCCTTAACCCAGTAGTTTGAGTCAGCAAGGATACAATCCTAAAGGGTTGGATTATTGAAAGATAATTAATTAAGTTATTAATGCGTAATGTGGTAGGCCCCTCTTTTGAATGTGACGTTACCATTGGCTAAGTGGTTTGAGTCAGCAAGGATACAATCCCAAGTAGCCGAGTTAATGTATTAATAGTAGTTTACATATGAGGGGATCAAGCCATTCGCATCCCCGCCATCCAATACCAGTGGGTATTGAAGGAGGTCCTAGTAAGCTTGACCCTGGTCCTTGCAGGATCTATACACTGAACAAGGCAAGAATCTTACCAAACCATTCCCTAAACCCCCGACCAGGTAGCCAACATATCTCTATATAGACCGTAGAGATATGAATGGTGTAAATCTTTTATTTTATATAGACAGTAAAATAACGCCAAGACACCACGGAAAAATGATAAGGAAGTTTCACCTTCAACATAAGAAACTAGTTATTAAAGTCATTAATACAAAACCAAATAAAAAGTGCGAAAAGATTAAAAAACAAAAGTATTACACTAAATGCTTGTCTTCACCAAGTGATGTAAGAGACTTAGGCAAACATGGCATTTGATTGTCAAGAACTCTTACTATCAATCTTGGATCCCGAGACTACTACACACACTCTATGATGGATGATGGTGGTGGATGTGGGTGTTGTGATGGTGATGGAGTGTGGGTGAAGTGTGAGAGAGGTGGTTTGCCAAGGGATGCCTTTGAAGTGAACCAAGCACCTCTATTTATAGCCTGCACAGAAGCCCGGACACCGGCCCCGTGTCCATTGGGCACGACCCCATGTGCATCCACTTTCTCTTTCTTCATTAATTGCAGTTTGTCTGCATTAGTTGACCACGCCCTCTTGTCCGCTGGGCACGGCCCCGTGTGCAGAAGCGTATATGTACTATCAAGATTTGCTTGGATTCTGCGAATCTTAGCGTTGACCACGGCCGTGTTGAGCTGGGCACGCCCCCGTGTTGGGAAATAGATGCTTCTACAACTTTGTCTTTTCTGCAGACACTTGAGCACGCCCCCGTGTCCGCTGGGCACGGGGCGTGTTTAGCCTTCTGATCTCTTGTTTTTGCTTGGGAAGATGCTGTCGAGGGGTCGGGCATGCCACGTTTATTACTTTTCTTGTATTTATGTTAGATTTAGCTGTATTTTTGCTTCTTTTGTCTATTTGCGCTCATTTAATCCTGAAAATACAAAAGGAAGACAAAAACACACTTTTTCCAACATTAGTACTAAAAAGGGTTTGTTTTATGCCTCATTTGATGTAATTTATATGTTGCATTTTACACACATCTAATACCCCCACACTTGAATCTTTGTTTGTCCTCAAGCAAAACTCTTTTTAATGTGGCTTACACACCCAAATGGAATGGGTAGAAGAGAAGTTTTTGGGCTTGTCTTGAGTGTCGGGATTCCAAGATCTTTATTAGGTTTTATTTTTATGTTATTTACAATCCAAATGGAATGGGTAGTAGATATATTTTATACACAAGTTTAAAAAAAGTAGTGGGATAAAATGAGTGCATACCCCTAACTTTTCAAACTATGTAATAAGAATGTTCACATCAAAAAGCATACTGCTAAAACTAAATGCATGCAACAGCTAGCACAAACATATATATATTCGATAGATCGATCTGTCCAAAATAATATGACTGACTGACTGAATGAATAAATAATACAAATGACTAGGAAATAGCAAGTAATTTCCTAAACTCGATACAAATAACATATACCACCAAACAAACAAAAAATACCAAATAATAATAATACATGAGAAAAGATGAACATGGTCTCTTTAATCTTTATGTCATTCACCTTTCCAAGAATCAAAAACCAATTTACTCAAATTGCATCCATGCGTATTTCGGTATTTACCTCGCGGTTTGCTTTCTCGAGATCAGTTGATGCAGATGATCATAACGGTCTCGTTGATAATCAACCAACATACACAGCTGTCGTATCGCCTCTCGCTTTTCCTCTCCAAGATCCACCAACCCTTCATCCTTCACATGTAGCTGCTTTTCTAGCTCTTTCATCTTTTCATCTTTTTCGCTAGTTTTCCGTTCAAGTTCATTAACCGATTTCTTCAGTGTCTCCCTCTCGCTTTCAACCTCCCGCAACTGTACCGTCAACTTTCCAACTTTTTCCTTCAGATCATCTTTCTCACAACTCATCTTCTTCATCGAGATCTTTGTAACTTGGATTTCGTTCATGATTTCGTAAATCTGCGTTGATATGTGACCATGATCTTCCTCAAACTTTACGCTTAACGAATCCATCCCGGTTGATATCTCGCTAACTTGTTGTGTAACCGTCTTTCTGACACTTTCTTCAGATTCTTTATAACAGGTGATGGTTTCGGATAATGCAGAGATTTTGTCGATGAGTGATTTGTTTTCTTGATGCAGCTTTTCCTCTTTGCCTGCGTATTCGCTTTCTTTCTCGCTTAACGTCTGTTCTGTTACGCGAAGCTTCTGGTTCGTGAGACGGATTTTGACTTCGAGGTTTCTAATGGTTTCGGTCAAAGTAGTGGCATCGTCTCCTTTGATTTCTAGATCTCCCTTCAGGTCTTCGATCGCTTCCTCTAGTTGCTCAACGGTTTGTTCTTTCGATCGGATCTGTTCTGTCATTTCTTTGATCTCGTTTTCTTTCTCGACTAAAGCTGTTTCGAGTTTTTGAATCTTGTCCTGGAGATCTTTGACCTTTGACTCGTTGACTTCGTTTTCTTCGACTGTTTTTGCATGATCCTTTGACTTGCTTTCGAGTTCTTCTTTAAGAGTTTGACTCAGGATTTGGAGTTCAGAAATTTCGGTACCCTTTTTCTCAAGTTGAATTTCTAATTCAGTTTTCACGTTGTTTAATGATTCAAGATTTGACTCTAGATCTTTGACCTTTGACTCGTTGACTTCGTTTTCTTTGACTGTTTTTGCATGATCGCTTGACTTGCTTTCGAGTTCTTCTTTCAGATTTTGAATAACGATTAGAAGTTCCGAAACTTCAGTACCCTTTTTCTCAAGTTGAGTTTCTAATTCGGCTTTCAGGTCGTTTAACGACTCGAGCTTTGACTCTAGATCTTTGACCGTTGACTCGAGGCCTTCCTTTTCTTCTAAGGTCCGTTCTTGATCCTTTGACTTGCTTTCTAGCTGTTCCTTTAGATTTTCAGTTACAATTAACATTTCCGAAATTTCAGTATCTTTTTTCTCGAGTTGCGTTTCTAATTCGTTTTTCAAGTTGTTCAACGATTCGATATTCAATTCTAGATCTTTGACCTTTGACTCATAGCCTTCCTTCTCTTCTAGCGTCTTTGTGTGATCATTTGACTTGCTTTCAAGTTCTTGTTTCAAACTTTGGCTCAGGATCACAAGTTCGGAAATCTCGAGACCCTTTTTCTCGAGATGCATTGTCGATTCGTTTTTCTCGTTGTTTACGTTTTCGAGCTGCAGTTCAAGATCTTTGACTTTTGACTCGCATTCTTCTTTTTCTTCCAATGTCTTTGCTTGTTCTTTCGATTTGATGTCAAGTTCTCGTTTAAGATTTTCACACTCGGTTAAGAGTTCGAAAATCTCAACGCCCTTTTTCTCGAGTTGAGTTTCGGTTTCGTTTTTCAGGTTGTTTAATGATTCGAGGTTTGACTCTAGATCTTTGACCGTTGACTCGAGGCCTTCCTTTTCTTCTAAGGTCCGTTCTTGATCCTTTGACTTGCTTTCTAGCTGTTCCTTTAGATTTTCAGTAACAATTAACATTTCCGAAATTTCAGTACCTTTTTTCTCGAGTTGCGTTTCTAATTCGTTTTTCAAGTTGTTCAACGATTCGATATTCGATTCTAGATCTTTGACCTTTGACTCATAGCCTTCCTTCTCTTCTAGCGTCTTTGTGTGATCATTTGACTTGCTTTCAAGTTCTTGTTTCAAACTTTGGCTCAGGATCACAAGTTCGGAAATCTCGAGACCCTTTTTCTCGAGATGCATTGTCGATTCGTTTTTCTCGTTGTTTACGTTTTCGAGCTGCAGTTCAAGATCTTTGACTTTTGACTCGCATTCTTCTTTTTCTTCCAATGTCTTTGCTTGTTCTTTCGATTTGATGTCAAGTTCTCGTTTAAGATTTTCACACTCGGTTAAGAGTTCGGAAATCTCAACGCCCTTTTTCTCGAGTTGAGTTTCGGTTTCGTTTTTCAGGTTGTTTAACGATTCGAGCTGCGATTCTAGATCCTTGACCTTTGACTCTTGTTCTTTTGATTTGTTTTCAAGTTCTTCTTTCAAACCTTGAATTGAAATCAATAGTTCGGAAAGTGCAAGACCCTTTTTCTCAAGTTGAGTTTCCGTTTCGCTTTTCAGGTTGTTTAACGATTCGAGTTGTGATTCTAGATCTTTGACCTTTGACTCATAGCCTTCTTTTTCCTCTAGAGTCTTCTCTTGTTCTTTTGACTTGCTGTCAAGTTCTTCTTTCAGACTTTGAATCTGACTTAAAAGCTCCGAGTTCTCAATACCCTTTTTCTCAAGTTGAGTTTCGGTTTCGGTTTTAATGTTGTTTAACGATTCGAGCTGCGATTGTAGATCTTTGACCTTTGACTCTTGTTCTTTTGACTTGCTTTCAACTTCATCTTTCAAACTTTGAACCAAAACTAAAAGTTCAGAAATCTCGACAGCCTTTTTCTCGAGTTGCGATTCTGATTCGTTTTTCAGATTGTTAACAGTTTCCAGCTGCGATTCTAGATCTTTGACCTTTAACTCATAGCCTTCAAGTTCTTCTTTCAGACATTGAATCTGAGTTAAGAGCTCTGCATTCTCAATATCCCTTTTCTCGAGTTGACTTTCTCGGTCAACTTTTTGGTTGTTTAACGATTCAAGCTGCGATTCTAGATCTTTGACCTTTGACTCATACATTTTCTTCTCTTCCACTATCTTCTCTTGTTCTTTTGACTTGCTTTCAAGTCCTTCTTTCAAACTCTGAATCAAAATCGATAGTTCGGAAATCTCGAGAACCTTTTTCTCGAGGTTGGATTCTGATTCGTTTTTCAGACTGCTAACAGATTCAAGCTGCAATTCCAGATCTTTGACCTTTAACTCATATGCTTCTTTTTCTTCCAAACTCTTCTCTTGTTCTTTCGACTTGCTTTCAACTTCTTCTCGCAGACTTTGAATCTGCGTTAAAAGCTCCGAATTCTCAATACCCTTTTTCTCAAGTTCCATTTCCATTTCATTTTTCGAGTTGTTTAAAGATTCGAGCTGCGATTCTAGATCTTTCACCTTTGACTCATACGCTTGTTTTTCTTCCAAAGTCTTCTCTTGTTCTTTTGACTTGCTTTCAACTTGTTCTTTCAAACTTTGAATCAAAACCGACAGTTCAGAAATCTCGAGAACCTTTTTTTCGAGGTTCGATTCTGATTCGCTTTTCAGGTTGTTTAGCGATTCGAGCTGCGATTCTAGATCTTTGACCTTTGACTCATACGCTTCTTTTTCTTCCAAACTTTTCTCTTGTTCTTTTGACTTGCTTTCAAGTTGTTCTTTCAAACTCTGAATCAAAACCGACAGTTCAGAAATCTCGAGAACCTTTTTCTCGATTTGCGATTCTGCTTCGTTTTTCAGATTGTTAACCAATTCCAGCTGCGACTCTAGATCTTTGACCTTTGACTCATTTACTTCTTTCTCTTCCACTATCTTTGCAATCTCCTGTTTAAAACTCTCTATCTGAGTAACATACTCCGCAATTTCTTGACTTTTCGCGTTGACTTCCGAATTGAGTTCAACCTTCAGTTTACGTAACGAGTTAACCTCTTCCTCTAACTCCTTCACCCGATCAACGTACACTTCTTTCTCTTCAAGCAACTTCTGTTCATCTGCTACTTTACCAGTCAACTCTTGTTTCAAAGAATCAATCTCGATCACGTGATCCGAAATCTGTTGACCACTTTTCTCAAGTTGACTTTCCAAGTTGCTGACTTTATCAATCAAATTCTTTATCTCTTCGTCTTTCTTCATCTCAGTCTCTCGTTTCTGAACGTTTAACGACTCAAAATTTTCTTCAAAACTTCTTATTTTAATTTCTGTTTCACTTTTGTGTGACATATGCAGCTCTGTATGTTCAACAAGCTCTTTCTCTTTTTCGGCCAATTGTTCTCGTAAACGGCTACATTCAGCAGCAAGTTCTTCCACTTTTTCGTGATTTTTCTTAACCTCATCCGATAACTCCGAACCTTTTACCGATAGAGCTTTTCTTTCTTCCTCAGAAGCTTCTAGTTTCTTACTTGTGCTTTCTAACCCTTCTTCTACTGCTTCCATTTTCTCCTGCATCTGAACAAGTTCCGACTTGAAACCCTCCTTTTCATTTTCCAACTTAACGTTAACCACTTTCAGTTCTTCGAGTTTGTGATCGTATTCAGCTTCCTTTTCGGTTGCAACGGTCAACTTTTTGGTCAACTCGTCGATGTGTGTGTTTGCGTCTTGGAGTTGTTCTTTGTATGTGTCGGTGACATTTGGTTTTCCCTTTTTGCTGCCTTTTTTACTGTAATCGTTGTCGGAATCTGAGTCTGAGCTGGATGAGGAAGAAGAGTCTTTTTCTTTCTTTGGATGAATTTTGTCCTTCAACTCTCCGGTTATGTGATCGTAGCGTTCGTAGATTGATTGATGATGTTTGTGGAAATCTTCGATCAATTCGATAAGTTTGTTTCGGTCATCGTTGTCTTCAGCTTTGAGAAGGTCTAGAATCTTCTTGTAATTGTCTTCCATTTCTGTAAAATACATCAGATCTATTAGTCCATGTTCTAAATCTTTCATTTCAGCAAAACAAGACGCTTCACGATATTATTTACCAAATTCAAGGATAGTAAATGACGGAGCGGATCTTTCTTATTATTTTGCTATTATTCTTTCATGAACTAGGAAACAAAATTGCTATGTTAGTTTCTACTCCACTTTGTCATAAGCATGGAGTTAAAAACAATCTAAATGGTAGAGAAGTGGATATTTCGATACAGTTACCTAAAAACGGGTTAAAGAGATTTAAAATCAAAACAGGGAAACGAGGTCGAAAGTCGCGAAAGTGTTTAAAAATCTTAAAATCTCCCAAATCGTTTTATTTTTTAAAAGTGACTTTATTTTTAGAGTAAATTGTCATTTTTGTCCCTGAGGTTTGATCATTTTTGCGACTTTCATCCAATGGTTTGTTTTTCCACATCTAGGTCCTCGTGGTTTCAAAATCTTGTCAGTTTCGTCCCCGAGGGCCAAACCTCAAGGGACGAAAGTCGCAATAAATTGCCAAACCTCAGGGACGAAAATGGCAAGATTTTGAAACCAAGAGGACCCAGATGCGGAAAAACAAACATTTGGATGAAAGTCACAGTGACCAAACCTCAGGAACGCAAATGACAATTTCCTCGTATTTTTTATAAAACAAATTTTATAATCTGATCTAGTACAGTAAGCATTTTAAAATTTTAAAGAACAGGCAAAAAAAAGCTTTGTGTGTTCGTCGACAGCAAGACACTGGTTCAAAGATAAGTGATTTTATGTAAGATTTATTGATGTTTAGAGTTTTCGTATTTCGTATTTGGCTTACTGTTACAACCATAATTCTGGAAAATGAGCTATTTTGGACATATTATGTGAACTTCAAATATGAGCTATACTGCAGATAACCAACCATCTTGCAACCAAAAGTCAATAATGATTTTAAGAATCAATATTGGGCTAAGCTTGTAGAGTATCTGCCATGCTCATGAATGATACTTTACAAACATATTATGAAAATGATCAAAACAAAAGCGAAGAGGTGTTCACTAAACGATATACCTTTATTACTCCCTTTTAGTTCCTCATCTTTTTCTGCATCAATATGACTTCCAATGATCGACTTAATTTTATCTCTGAAACGATGCTTTCTCATTTCCTTGTTTGCTTTTCACCGAGTGTAGCTCAAATCTTCAAGAAGATAACAGTGTTTGTCAGAAGAACAAAAATGATGTTCTTTAACAAGACAATACAACTTTTTTATGAGCTCGATCCTGAAAATTAAAACAGGAAAACAGCTTCAGAAATTCAGACAAAATAAAAAAAAAAAAGCAGGATTCAAAAATAAGAGACAGATATTTTATGCACTCTTTGGGGGTTGTGAATACAGATATTTTTTTCTACACGATGTTCCAAACAGTAAACCAATTTTGGGAGTAATTTGTTTGCTACTTACACAGGGTCTACCAGTATATCGCATGCATATTCTTTCTTTCAGTGATATTATTGGTGCTCTCAAGGAGATCGGTCATTAACCAACTCTTATACACATGTTAAAAAGTTGATTGATAAGTTTAAAGCATGTTTTCCACCATCCACAAGAGATACACGATGACAAGAAAATTAAATGTTTATTTTTTGGTGTACTCTCATCAGCACATGATTTTGTTCGGGATTCACTCTTTATGATGGTTTGCAACCTATAATAAAGCAATCTTTGGTCTATTTCAGAAAAACAAGATCACAACAGAAACATACATACTAGTTCTTGATTTTTTAAACTATCCAATTGAGATTTCAAGTGACACATCGAAATACACTAATCTAAATAGTAAAAAGTGAAAACAAAATTCAGAAAGATCATCCGAAAATGAGGTAATCCTACTTGTCTTCATGCATCTGCTTCTTCTTGGATAATAGATTCCGACGAATTGATCATATGACAGGGAAATAGAGATGGTGTATAAAATTTATTCATATGGTTCATCCAATCATCCCTCGGTCAAACTAACAAATGCTACTACTGGTCTTGTAGGAAACAAAGGTTAATTTTCAAATGTTAATTTCATGCCATGATTTCGTTATAGTATGTTATCGAGAGGGTTGCCAGATTCACTTAATCTGACATTTCACTGTGTTTATTCTAGATGTGGCTCTGATGCCACTGAGACAAGACTCAAAAGGACAAAATAATTTCTACACATTTTAACACATGAAGATAATTTCCTACTACTTGCTACCTATGTTGTCAAAAGCCCTTCAGGCATGCGGCTAGGCCTTCAGGCAAACCAAGGCGCAGGGAAAACGCCTTGCTGCCATCCAGGCGCTCCGGCAACCTTCAGGCGAGATTCCGACCAAATCCTGAAACTTGGGCAATATTTTGCAGATTCAGGCGAGATTCCAACCTAAACTAACCCTAAAGCAATCCTAAAACACGTCTAAAACCACAGAAACTGGTATGTCTATTCTATACGCTTAGCTTATCCCGAGGCCTAAGACTCACCCTTTGCGCCTTAAGCGCGCCTTTGACGACTATGCTCGCTACATGAAACCGACCATTAAAACATGAAAAACAAACTTCTCAGTAATTGAAAAACCGAATCATATGCAGGCTCCTAAATCAGGACTGAAAAACAAGCCAACACAACTTCCTGACATATATGTATATTAAATAAACATCCATTATAATAAACAGAATAATTCCATATGCACCTGCAAATGATCATATCTTAGCAAATAAACCATAATAATTGAGTTTATTCATCAAATTACCATAGATAAATATCATAATTATAGGATCACTGAAATTAAGTCATAAAATCTAAATTCAAATTCAAATTGAAGCACAAATCAAATAAAAACAAACTTATACAACTGGTATCAACTATCAACTGACAACTGACTGATTCCAGCTTTTTAACTAAATTCAACATAACATCAATTTTTGAATACGACAGCAAATTCAATCAACGTCAAAACTTCAAATTCGGTCAAACTAATCAAACAATTATATTATAATTCACATAAACAAACCTAAAATCATAGACATGAACTACGATAAATCAACAGATTATAACCGCAAAACTTACATAAAGTTGAACATACGATACGAATTAGGTTCAAATTCATCGAAATTAAACGTAAAATTGAAAATTAAACGACTCACCGTTGGATTTCGGATTGAAAAGAGCGTAAGATGCTCCGATCACCGGTTCAAAAGTGAATCAGCATTCAAAGGTTCAGCTGAAATTGAAGAAAAACTGATCAATTAGTGTGTGTGTGTTGTGTGTGTGTGAGAGTGAGAGAGAGAGAGAGAGACAGAGTAATAATCTGAATGGGATGAATGTTGATCTGGAATTTGGTATTTTTTTAATATTTTTGTATCATGGCCCAATAATTTTGAAAAAGTTTCAAAAGGGTCCATATGATATATAAGTTTAGACGATCTAGACCTTATGGTTTGTTATGTAGACAGAAGGTGTATAAAGTAAAAGTTAGGTTTATAAGGGGAGTGGGGGTGGTCACTAGTGATATAATTTCATCACTCACAATATCCAACCATGTTTCGCCATGTCAGCAACCATTTTTCCATTACTCACAACCTTTTTAGTGGCGGTGGTCATCACTCACCACCACACCCAACAATTTCCCCCCAACCAACAACTACCCTCACAACCAACAACTATCACGCCGTGAAAAAAATCACGGAATCGCCCCAACGTTGAACTATCACGCGTGGAAAAGGGAGTGGCGGTGGAAAGAAAAAGCCCATCACTCGTTATTTTCTTCCATCACGGAACCGCCCCGTTTAAATTGAGTTTTGGTAGTCTATGTATGTGATATAAGATTTTACATATGAGCTTGTTAAACATTGTTTTGATAAGTATTTTAAATAGTTTGTGGTTGTGTTTATGTAATGTTCTAAACTTCTAATGGATGTTTTTAAGTCGTTCTGAGTTTTTGGATTAAGTTAAAATTTTTCTCTAAGTTAAGCGGGAGAGTGGATCAAGAAGACTAGCTAAACTAATTGTTAGGCTAACATTGTCAAGTCGTTGCGTAATTAGAATACAAATTATATCGCAATAACTAAAAGCTATTAGATTAACAAATTGATTTTAGAATAATGAAAATCTTATAAGGTTTATATATTTTTAGTAACTAGAAGTAAAAATACCATGAGAAGAAGAATACAAAACCTTATCAAATCTTATATTGTAACAATTATAAACATAATTACCATAAATGCTATTCTATCTAATACTCCCATGAAATCATACTTGAATGTAAAACAATGAAAATGTTAGTATAATAATATAGAATCTTAAAGAAAAAAAAATCATAAACCTTAAAATAATAAGAAAACTTTGTGGTGATAAGATGCATGACGGTAAAGTTATGGTGGTAAGAGAAAAATAGATAAAACCTAACTTATGTATATACAAGCATCCTTTGTGCAGGGCGAGAGGAAGAAGAAAAATAAAGACATCACATAGTATCGAAAAAATGACCACCTAAACTCACAAAACCTTAAGCAGTAAGGAAACTTAAGACACAACCATCATAGGGGTAGGACGAAAGGGAGAAGAAACGAAAGAAAGTCCCCATACAAGGGAACAAATATGGGGGAAGATAGTCAACGACCAACCAAGATTTGATGCCTCGATGGCAGTAAAAGGTATAAGAAGGAGAGTAAAAACGAAATGTAGAAGGCAATAACCTTAAAAAGGATTTCATACTATATATATATAATAAAGAAAAGCTTATAGAGTATTATTTGTTCATAACCAACCATATATGATAATACAAAGGAAACCTTACGATAGCTTTTAGGTACATATATCGACTATCATCCATGAATCCGATCGTATATGGATATTAATGTACATCTAGTTTGTCTAGTATATGATATGATGATGATTAAATAAGTAATGTATTAATATTTTCAAGATATGTTATTAACCCGTCAAAAATAGTCTAATCGTTAATAGTTTATTTGAAATGACAAAAATATCGATGCATAAGAAACTATTTCTTACGGATTTCATGCAAACAAATACTAGTTTCAATCAAGGCCGGCTCCATAGGCTTGGAAACCTAGTCACGGGACTAGGGCCTCCGAATTTTTAGAAAGTTTTTATATATAGTTATATGTATTAGGCCCAAATAAATACGTTGATTTCAAAACTGAACAGATTTTTCATTGAAGGAGTCCGAAATAAATATTGTTTGGCAAAAAAGGCCAAGTTTCAAAGCTCATTTCGCCTTGATTTCCAGCTATTACAACACATCCAGCATCGACCTGATCTTCATTATTTAGTGGCCTAAAGCATCATAATACAGCCGCAATCATCGTTCCCATTTCCCATGGCAATCTACTTTCGATTTCTAGGCTATCGGCTATCACTAGCCGAAAAAAGTAACGGTAATCACCCATGGCGTCGGGATTGGAGAAGAGTTTGTCGGTGAAATTAGGGCCCCCGCTTTATAGTTTGCTTAGGGTCTCCAAAAACTTAGGAACGGGCCTGGTTTCAATATATGAGTGACGTTAATGAGAAGAAAATATACTTGAATGACATTCACATCAATAATTCTATTATTAGTAAAAAAAATATATAATTCTTCTCAAAATTTATTTTTTGAACAAATGGATGCTAATTATGCATCATAATGATATAGACATGTTAATAATGGTTGCAATTATGGATAGATATGTGGACTTTTTATATCGAATTACATTGGATAAATAAATTTATAGTCATAAAGTTAAATAAAAATTATATGTGTACGTAACAAAATAGCGTATTATAGTTAGTATTTCCATGTTTAAACATCATAAAAGCTTGATTTATAAACATCATTAGTGTCAATGATCTATATATCAAGTGGTGGAAAGTTTGTATTTCTTTTGAGAGATGCAAGTTTAACTCTTATTTGTTGCAGAGTGAGACACTGGTGGGCAATGAAATGAGACCCAGGGAAATCTGGGTTAGGTCTTTGAACCAAACGAGTTTTACCGATAATTTCACCGTCATGTCTACGGTCGGGCGGGTTACCTGGTTTTCTCCGGAATTGGTGGTGGACTCGGGTTACTCTCGGAGTACCCCGTTTGGTCCAGTGGGTGCCCCGAGAGTACTCGAGATTGATTATGTTGGTCGTTTAAAAAAATAAACATTATTAGTATAAGAGTAGGGGTGAGTAAATGGCGGTTCAGTTCGATTAGTATCCTATTTCATAAGTAGTTCATAACTATAACTGAAACCGATTTTCAGTTATGGGTAATTCATTATAGTTTTGGTTAATAGTCAGTTGTGGTTGATTTCTGTTAATAACCAACAATACAATAGTTGATTAATTTGTTGTATAATACGAAAGCTTTAGTAATATATTGATGAAGCAACGACTCCTTCTTGTATCTGTAAGCCTGTAATTTGTTTCGGTTGCTTTGTACTGTTTGTTTGAGCACCTTGCTTGAGCTTTTCTTATAAAATTCCGCCAGTTCTCGAAAATAAATAAATAAATAAATAAATAAAAAAAAAGGGTGCTACTATACACACCCCCCCTATTACTTTCTACACCCCCCTCCTCTCACATACTTACAGGTGGGGCCTGCGTGGGACCGACAGTGTATGTGAGAGGAGGGGGGGTGTAGAAAGTAATAAGGGGGGGTGTGTATAGAATAAGCCAAAAAAAATATGTAAGCCTGTAACGAAGAATATTACACCAGTGATACAATAGTCGATAACACGTGTAATACCAAAGCATCACAAATAAAATAGGGCACGCATAAGGGTGTCCGGGGCACTCTCGGTGAGTGGGTGCGGTGAATGCTTTTGCCGAGCGGGTACACCGGCGCCATCCAATGTTTACCGCGCGGGGACTTAAACAATCGGTGTGTGTTCACCGATTGAGAGAGAGGAGAGAGAGAGGGGGTGATTGGTTTGAGTGCTGCCACCATCCAAACTCCACCAATCATATTTTTTCCTTTTTTTTTATAAAAAAATAATTGTGTGAGTGGAGTGATGCCAACGTTTGAGTGCAAAATGGGGACTTAAGAGGGGAGTTGACGTGGCGCGTGCTGATTGGACGTGCGTAAGAGAGGGGACTCCCCTAAGGCCGTGGGGTATGGGGCTTGGGTTGGGGCGTGGCCCCTTGGGGCTTGGCTTTCAAGCCGGGCGTGGGGCGGAATGGCCAAGCGAGCTGGCGGTATTTCATTGGCTCACCCCGCCACGTCAGCGACGAATTCAAATTTTGAATTTAAAAATTCAAACGGTCCCCCCATACCACCCAACCGCCACCCCGGTCTCCCAACATCCTCTATATATTTGTAACCCCCAACCCACTGGTCCCCCCATCCCACGTCGGTAACGACCGCCACAACCTCAACGCGTGCCAACATAAATGGCGCGACCTACGGCCCAAGCTCGAGCGTTTCAAGGCTTACTACGAAGCCGTTCCCGCTGGCGAGTTAAGCCACGAGGACCGGGTGGCGGTGGCGAACATAGAGTTTCGAGGCAAGGAAAACAAGGCGTTCGACAAGATCGACCTTTTAGAAATTTTTTTAACGCTCTAGGTTTGTTTATTTTGTAATTTTTAGAAATTATGTAATTTTTAGGATTATGTAATTTTTAAAATTTTAATGAAGTTGTAGGTTTTTTTATAAATGTTGTGTGATTTTTTATAAATTTTTTGTATTTTTTTTTTAAAAACCATTCTGCCACGCGGTGCACCGAACCCAAGCCCCGCCATACCCCGCGGACACGTAACCAGGCAGTGGGGGGGGGGGGGGGGGCTCCCCTTACACGTGTCAGCAAATGCCCCAACCCAACCCCCCGCCCCACCATACTCCACGGTCTAAGGGTGAAGAGAGTGGTTAAACACTTGAAAGTGACAAACTTTAAAATCAACCAATGAGAGGGTGCCATGTCAACACGTCTAAAGAGTTTAAACTTTGGTGAAAAGTGTTGGCATTGGTTAAACACTTGAAAGTGGTAAACTTTTTTTTTTCATTTAAAAAAAATATATATGTGTGTTAAAGTCAAAGATACACACACATAACACCTGCCATGTTTCTTGTCCCCCCAAGTTTGTCGATCGGTGATGCCAAGCCGATTTCACAAGAAGGCCGCGCGGCAAAGGTGGCCGGCGGTGGTGTTGCCGCGCGGCAAACACCTTTGCCGCTGTGTTTCCCGCACCACTCCCTTCACCCTAAGAGGGGAGTCTCACCCTAAGTATTTTCTTCTTTCACACAAATCCAACACAAAACATTCAGAGTTTGTCTTTTCCAAGTTTGATGTCAGACGTTAATGGGAGAATGTGAGATAGTTAGGTGTTTAAAATACAAATCATTGTGAACGGCTGTCCACTAAAATTGAGTATAGCATATGTAAAAAGTGGTAAAAATATTTGATATCTCCATCAAATACAGGATTTCATTCTAGCAATGTAATTCAATGTTAAAAAAAGTTCTAATATATATATATATATATATAGGGGATCGCTAGAATGAGAACCACCACGAGTTGTAAGAACCACGAGAACCGCGCCCCGCGGGTGGCCGTTGACCACGAAATTTTTTTTACACCTAGATCCGTATATTTTAACACCGGGGGTAAATTTTGGGTTCAAACGGCGCGCCCGAGGGGGTAGTTTTTTACGCCCAAAGTTTGGGTTTTTTTAATTTTTTTAATTTTTCTTTTTTTTAACCAAACTTTGGGCGTAAAAAACTACCCCATCGGGCGCGCCGTTTGAACCCAAAATTTACCCCCGGTGTTAAAATATACGGATCTAGGTGTAAAAAAAATTTCGTGGTCAACGGCCACCCGCGGGGTGCGGTTCTCGTGGTTCTTACAACTCGTGGTGGTTCTCATTCTAGCGGCCCCCTATATATATATATATATATATATATAGTGTGGGGTTCATTAGGGAACACTAAAAAAGTGGGGAACCCCCTTATATGCCCTTAGATCAAAACAATCTACGGTTATAATTTAATCCACTGATTATGACTAAGAAACACACGGAAGGGTATTTTGGTCACACAACTTCAACCAGAAGGTTTCTCTCATCTGCGTTCACACACCTCCTCCGTCACCGCCCCCGCCCCCTATCCCCTCCGCCCTGCCCACCGCCACCACCACCTCTCACCGTCACCCTCCACCTCCTTTGTTGGATTGAATATACATGCTATGTGTATATTCTATGATCCAGTGAACCAAAATATTCTGTAGAATCACGGTTAAGAAACGAGTTCCTGATTGGCTTAAAAGCCTGATCTACTCTTCTCCCACAGTTACCACATCTCCACCGCAGAAATCACGATCTCAACCACATTAGGTTTCATATCTGTTTCAAAAAACAAACATTTTTTCATCAAATCAATTTCAATTTTACAAACCCTAGACCTCACCGTCGCCATGTATTGTACGGTTTCCGATTACATATTTCAACAGTATGAAGAAGGTGCACATCTCAATTCGCTGAAGATGCAACAGGATTGGTACGATCAATGTTTTTTTATAAATATTTTACATGTTAAACCTAATTGTAATTTGAACTACTAGTGAATGCAAAACTAAACTCCAAATCCACCAAATCTATTGTTTAGTAACATGTTTCTACAACAATAATAATTTGCTATTGTATGATGTATTATTAGTGAGATGCGAGGAGGCTATTTTTTTGAATAGTTGTGTAAATTGCAGATCTTTTGAATGTTATTGTTGTTGATTTAGATTATCTGATCGTATCGGCTTTTTTCTATTAGGTTTTAAGTTCTTTGTGGATCTTATTATTGTTAGTGAGTAACTACTGGTTGTTAAGTCTTTCAGAAATCTGTAACTACTGGTTGTTAACTCTTTCAGAAATCGGATTTTGTTCAATCAGGTGAAAAGGGTATGGAATTCGGTAAGAGGCGCCGAGTAGCAGTTTCAATGTACTTTCAGTTAGTTTAGGCTTTCTTATTATGTTCGTTTATACAGGTTTCGACCCTAGAAGAAAGAATTCAACTTAAAATAAAGTCGTGACCTTAAGCTATTGCGTGCGAAGTTGTAAGTGAACAATATAAATCACCTTACTTAGTCTTAGCTTAGTCTAGTCACCATATACAGTGTCGCATGTATTTAGGCTTGAGAGGATGGCAAGGCACTACCTGAGTTGAAAAAATATCCATTATATCATATAAACTGATATAATGATGTTTTAAAGACAGAACCAGGTAAATTTAAACTTTGATTTGCACTTTTAGTTTAAACCATGTATTAAAGACAGAACCAGGCACTACAGAGGGGTATTTTGGGAACCCCAAAGTATTCCCCAATCTCATCTCTCTCGAGTTATCACCGGATCTAAGTATCGTTGCCGTAACCACCACCAAACCTTTTGCCGATCTAAGTGTCGCCGCCTGCCTGGATCCGATTCAAGCTCTTCTCTTTCGCTGTCTGAACAAACGAAGTCTTTGACCGCTCCTCACTAGAAGATTTGAGCTATTTATCTCCGCATTAAGACGATTCAACTACAAGAGGTTTTGACTGACGGAGTTCTCAGTCAAGATGTTATATCCGGTGATGGCGGCAACAGTTTGCAACCCTAAGTCTATACCTCCCTCTTATGGCAACATGTTTCACTTGTTAAAGTTGTATGTTTAATTTATTTTTCACGCTTGCACTTTGATCCTAAAGAACTAAAGTGCTGATTAGGCGATTAGCATACTTACTTCCCTTGAAGGTAGATGGTTCCCGTTTAACCTTGAAGGTAGATGGTTCCCGTTTAACTAGTTAATGTTATAATCAAATACTGAAACATGTGTTCTAATCTGCTGAATACATGTGCTGAGGCACTGTACTGTAGAGGTGGTAATTTCGACCCATTTTCATGCTAATGGGTTAACTTGGTTTTTCATTGAAGCTTGTTTTGACATGTTACCTAACCCGCCGATCTTGCTACCTTTTGAAAAAAAATCAATTTTCTTGTGAAGTTTTTGCAGGCTCATGATTATTTTGGAGTTGTTTTTGTTTGCTTTGTCTAGAGTTTAAGGAATTGCACCTTGTAAGGACCAATCCCTGATCTTAGCAGGATACCGAATCTTGCGTATATGTAAGGATGCAAAATTCTCGGGCATCTATAGTAAATTATTGTTTTGTTTTATCTTTTATGCATCTGTATCATTGTTATCTTTTTATGAAAATTGTCATTTCAGAGACTATAATAACAATCTTAGTGGATCCATACCAGACATGAATCAAAAGCATAAGTGCATGCCTACTCGCTAGTTATGGAGATTATGGAACAACCGGAATCAAAAGATCTTCAAAGTGGTGGGGCGAACGACACACCAAGTGGTTGAAGAAATTAAAGAAGAAACGTACTGGTGGGCTTCCGAAAGATCGAAGATGGGGATGTATTGCTTCAGCAATAGTGTAGGATCAAAGATGTTGACTGCAGAAGATAGTTTTTCATTGTGTTTTCTCTTTTTGTTGTATGTTTTCATTGTGCGTGGTTGGTTTAGTTGATCAATGCAAACTTTTCTTTAACATGTTAAATTAATTTATTTTAATATTTTTAGCCCGCATAAACTCTATACAAAACTTTATTTTGTATTTTAAACTCTTATCTAAAATTTAATATATAATTTGGTCAAATAAATTTTAATCGAACCTAGTAGAACAAGTCAACCTTTAATCATGTTAAAGTTTATTGTACAAAACTTATTTTAATATATTTGGTCAAATAAAGTCAAATCAAGTTTAGTTGATCAATGCAAACGTTTTTTTAACATGTTAAATTAATTTATTTTAGTATTTTAAGCCTGCATAGATTACACACAAAAATTTATTTAAGTATTTTGAACTCTAGGCTGAAATTCAATATATAATTTGGTTAAATAAAGTTGAATCGCACCTAGTTGATCAACGCAAACTCTCATTTAACATGTTAAAGTTTATCGTACAAAAATTATTTTAACATGTTTGGTCAAATAAATTCCAATCGAGTTTAGTTGTTTAATGTAAACGCTCATTTAACATGTTAAATTTATTTATTTTAATATTTTAAGCCCGCATAAACTCCACACAAAACTTTATTTAAGTATTTTATACTCTAATCCAAAATTTAATATATAATTCGGTCAAATAAAGTTAAATCGAACCTAGTAGATCAAGGCAAACTCTCAATTAACATGATAAAGTTTATTGTACAAAATTTATTTTAACATATTTGGTCAAATAAAGTCGAATCAAGTTTAGTTGATCAATGCAAACTTTTCTTTAACATGTTAAATTAATTTATTTTAATATTTTGAGCCCGCACAAACTACACACAAAACTTTATTTTAATATTTTGGACTCTACGCCGGAATTCAATATATAATTTGGTTAAATAAAGTTGAATTACACCTAGTTGATCAATTTTAACTCTCATTTAACATGTTAAAGTTTATCGTACAAAACTTATCTTAAAATGTTTGTTCAAATAAATTCGAATCGAGTTTAGTTGATCAATGTTAACGCTCATTTAGCATGTTATATTTATTTATTTTAATATTCTTAGCTCGCATAAACCCACAAAACTTTATTTTAGTATTTTAAACTCTAATCCAAAATTTAATTTATAATTTGGTCAAATAAAGTTAAATTAAACCTTGTAGATCAAGGCAAATTCTCATTTAACGTGTTAACGTTTATTGTACAAAACTTATTTTAACATGTTTGGTCAAATAAAGTCGAATCAAGTTTAGTTTATCAATGCAAACTTTTCTTTAACATGTTAAATTAATTTATTTTAATATTTTGAGCCCGCATAAACTACACACAAAACTTTATTTTATTATTTTGGACTCTACGCCGGAATTCAATATATAATTTGGTTAAATAAAGTTGAATCGCACCTAGTTGATCAATTTAAACTCTCATTTAACATGTTAAAGTTTATCGTACAAAACTTATCTTAAAATGTTTGTTCAAATAAATTCGAATCGAGTTTAGTTGATCAATGTTAACGCTCATTTAGAATGTTAGATTTATTTATTTTAATAATCTTAGCTAGCATAAACCCACAAAACTTTATTTTAGTATTTTAAACTCTAATCCAAAATTTAATTTATAATTTGTTCAAATAAAGTTAAATTAAACCTTGTAGATCAAGGCAAACTCTCATTTAACGTGTTAAATTTTGTTGTACAAAACTTATTTTAACATGTTTGGTCAAATAAAGTCGAATCAAGTTTAGTTGATCAATGCACACTTTTCTTTAACATGTTAAGTTAATTTATTTTAATATTTTTAGCCCGCATAAACTCCATAAAAAACTTTATTTTAGAGTTTTAAACTCTAATCCAAAATTTAATTTATAATTTGGTCAAATAAAATTATATTAAACCTTGTAGATCAAGGCAAATTCTCATTTAATGTGTTAAAGTTTATTGTACAAAACTTATTTTAACATGTTTGGTCAAATAAATTCGACTCAAGTTTAGTTGATCAATGCACACTTTTCTTTAACATGTTAAATTAATTTATTTTAATATTTTTAGCCCGCATAAACTCCATACAAAACTTTATTTTAGTATTTTAAACTCTTATCCATAATTTAATATATAATTTGGTCAAATAAATTTAAATCGAACCTAGTAGAACAAGTTAACCTTTCATCATGTTAAAGTTTATTGTACAAAACTTATTTTAATATATTTGGTCAAATAAATTCAAATCAAATTTAGTTGATCAATGCAAACGTTTTTTTAACATGTTAAATTAATTTATTTTAGTATTTTGAGCCCGCATAGACTACACACAAAACTTTATTTAAGTATTTTGAACTCTAGGCTGAAATTCAATATATAATTTGGTTAAATAAAGTTGAATTACATCTAGTTGATCAACGCAAACTCTCATTTAACATGTTAAAGTTTATCGTACAAAAATTATTTTAACATGTTTGGTCAAATAAATTCCAATCGAATTTAGTTGATCAATGTAAATGCTCATTTAAAATGTTAAATTTATTAATTTTAATATTTTAAGCCCGCATAAGCTCCACACAAAACTTTATTTTAGTATTTTATACTCTAATCCAAAATTTAATATATAATTTGGTCAAATAAAGTTAAATCGAACCTAGTGGATCAAGGCAAACTCTCATTTAACATGATAAAGTTTATTGTACAAAACTTATTTTAACATGTTTGGTCAAATAAAGTCGAATCAAGTTTAGTTGATCAATGCAAACTTTTCTTTAACATGTTAAATTAATTTATTTTAATATTTTGAGCCCTGTTGGTGCACTACATCTGTCGACTTCGTCTTGTATCGAGTCATACATTAAATGTATAGATTAGGGCACGTTTTACGAGAAAATAGGAGATTATATGTATTTAGTGAGCAGGTTTCGCTCATTGGGTCAATTAGAGGAGGTTTCGCTTATATGGACAGGTTGAGGTTTCGCTTATATGTACATGTACATAAGAGCGAAACCACAAGCCTTATATATAGAGGTTCCCATGAGCGAAACCACATAGAACAGGTGTGAATGTCTTGTATGTAACGGCGAAACTCTGCCGAATCGTCTCCAACGCTTGTAAATTGTCAGCAGATCAATAAAAGAAACATTTAATAGTGAAATCAAGCTAAACAAAGACTGAATCAATGAATTCCGCCTCTGATTCAGTCTGAGCACTCTTCTGATCGACTCGTTAGGTCGTTTCATGATCCTACAAGCCCGAATAAACTACACACCAAACTTCATTTTAATACTTTGGACTCTACGCCGGAATTCAATAAATAATTTGGTTAAATAAAGATGAATCGCACCTAGTTGATCAATTTAAACTCTCATTTAACATGTTAAAGTTTATCGTACAAAACTTATCTTAAAATGTTTGTTCAAATAAATTCGAATCGAGTTTAGTTGATCAATGTTAACGCTCATTTAGCATGTTATATTTATTTATTTTAATATTGTTAGCCAGCATAAACCCACAAAACTTTATTTTAGTATTTTAAACTCTAATCCAAAATTAATTTATAATTTGGTCAAATAAAGTTAAATTAAACCTTGTAGATCAAGGCAAATTCTCATTTAACGTGTTAAAGTTTATTGTACAAAACTTATTTTCACATGTTTGGTCAAATAAAGTCGAATCAAGTTTAGTTGATCAATGCAAACTTTTCTTTAACATGTTAAATTAATTTATTTTAATATTTTGAGCCCGCATAAACTACACACAAAACTTTATTTTAATATTTTGGACTCTACGCCGGAATTCAATATATAATTTGGTTAAATAAAGTTGAATCGCACCTAGTTGATCAATTTAAACTCTCATTTAACATGTTAAAGTTTATCGTACAAAACTTATCTTAAAATGTTTGTTCAAATAAATTCGAATCGAGTTTAGTTGATCAATGTTAACGCTCATTTAGCATGTTATATTTATTTATTTTAATATTCTTAGCCAGCATAAACCCACAAAACTTTATTTTAGTATTTTAAACTCTAATCCAAAATTTAATTTATAATTTGGTCAAATAAAGTTATATTAAACCTTGTAGATTAAGGCAAATTCTCATTTAACTTGTTAAAGTTTATTATACAAAACTTATTTTAACAAGTTTGGTCAAATAAATTCGAATCAAGTTTAGTTGATCAATGCAAACTTTTCTTTAACATGTTAAATTAATTTATTTTAATATTTTGAGCCCGCATAAACTACACACAAAACTTTATTTTAATATTTTGGACTCTACGCCGGAATTCAATATATAATTTGGTTAAATAAAGTTGAATCGCACCTTGTTGATCAATTTAAACTCTCATTTATCATGTTAAAGTTTATCGTACAAAACTTATCTTAAAATGTTTGTTCAAATAAATTCTAATTGAGTTTAGTTGTTCAATGTTAACGCTCATTGATGTGCGATAAAGTGTCGTATATTTTAGGTGTATATTTTAAGCCCTTTTTAACACTTATTTTAGCCAAGTTTTAAATTTATAAAACACGATATTTCACTAACACTAAACACACATATGGGCAAGTGCACCCATCGTTGAGTGTAGTATAGCGTTGGTAAGATACCGAGGTCGTCCAAGGACACAAGAGCTTTTAATACCGGTTTATCCTCAACGTCTAACCAAAATAAAAGTTTAGAAAAATGTTTTAAACTAAGAAAAATAAAAACTAACTAAAATGCTGAAAATAAAAATAAAATAAAAACAGATAGACAAGATGAATCACTTGGTTCCGACTCGTATCTAGTATAACCTTTGATTATTTCCGCACTTTTGCACATAATTAAGAGATTATCTTAGTTATTGTAGTAGGCCCCTCTTTTGAAGGTGACGTTACCCTCACCCCAGTAGTTTGAGTCAGCAGGGATACAATCCTAAAGGGGTGGATTATTGGAAGATAATGAATTAAGTTATTAATGCAGTATTGTGGTAGGCCCCGCTTTTGGCGGTGACGTTACCCTCGACTAAGTAGTCTGAGTCAGCAGGGATACAGTCCTAAATAGCCGGGTTATAGTATTAATAGTAGTTAACTTATGAGGGGATCAAAGAGTTTGGACCCCCGCCATCCAATACCGTGAAGTATTGAAGGAGGTCCTACTAAATTTGACCCAGGTCCATTGCAGGACCTCTAAACGCTGAACAATGGCAAGACCTTTACCAAACCGTTCCCTTAACCCCCTACCAGGTAGCCAACATACCTCCATATAGACCGTGGAGATATGAATGGTGAAAATCCTTTATTTTATATAGACAGTAAAATAATGCCAAGACACCACGGACAAACGATAAGGAAAGATCACCTTCAACATAAGTAACTAGTTATTAAAGTCATTAATACAAAACCAAATAAAAAGTGCAAAAGATTAGAAATAAAAAGTATTATACTAGACACTTTGTCTTCACCAAGTGATGTAAGAGACTTAGGCAAACATGGCCTTGATTGTCAAGAACTCTTACGATCAATCTTGGATCCCGAGACGACTCACACACTCTATGATGGACAATGGATGATGGTGGTGGATGATGGTGTTGTGATGGTGGTGGGTGGTGGATGAAGTGTGAGAGAGGTGGTGTGCCAAGGGATGAGTTGCAATGAAACCAAGCACTCCTATTTATAGGCTGAACAGAGGCCTGGGCACGGCCCCGTGTTCGCTGGGCACGGCCCCGTGCCCGTCTGACACTCTCTCTCTTCATTAATTGTAATTCGCAATTACAATTAATGCGCCTGCAGTACTTTCGGCACGCCCCCGTGTCCGCTGAGCACGGCCCGTGGTGGGCAATAGAAGCTTCTATAGGTTTGTCTTTTCTGCTGCTTCTTGGGCACGGCCCCGTGCTGGCTGAGCACGGGGCGTGTTCAGCCTTCTGTTTTCTCTATTTTGCTTTGGAAGGTGCCGTTGAGGGTTCGGGCAATCCACTAATGTTCATTTTCTTGTATTTATGTTGGATTTAGCTGTCTTTTTGCTTCTTTTGCGTTTTTGAGCTCATTTAATCCTGAAAATACAAAAGGAAGACAAAACACTCTTTTTCCAATATTAGTACTAAAAAAGGGTTAGTTTTATGCCTCATTTGATGTAATTTATATGTTGCATTTTACACACATCACTCATTTAGCATGTCAGATTTATTTATTTTAATATTCTTAGCCAGCATAAACCCACAAAACTTTATTTTAGTATTTTAAACTATAATCCAAAATTTAATATATAATTTGGTCAAATAAAGTTAAATTAAACCTTGTAGATCAAGGCAAATTCTCATTTAACGTGTTAAAGTTTATTCTACAAAACTTATTTTAACATGTTTGGTCAAATAAAGTCGAATCAAATTTAGTTGATCAATGCAAACTTTTCTTTAAAATGTTAAATTAATTTATTTTAATATTTTTAGCCCGCACAAACTCCATACAAAACTTTATTTTAGTATTTTAAACTCTTATCTAGAATTTAATATATAATTTGGTCAAATAAATTTAAATTGAACCTAGTAGAACAAGTCAACCTTTCATCATGTTAAAGTTTATTGTACAAAACTTATTTTAATATATTTGGTCAAATAAAGTCAAATCAAGTTTAGTTGATCAATGCAAACGTTTTTTAACATGTTAAATTAATTTATTTTAGTATTATGAGCTCGCATAGAGTACAAACAAAACTTTATTTAAGTATTTTGAACTCTAAGCTGAAATTCAATATATAATTTGGATAAATAAAGTTGAATCGCACCTAGTTGATCAATGCAAACTCTCATTTAACATGTTAAAGGTTATCGTACAAAAATTATTTTAACATGTTTGGTAAAATAAATTCCAATCGAGTTTAGTTGATCAGTGTAAATCCTCATTTAACATGTTAAATTTGTTTATTTTAACATTTTAAGCCCGCATAAACTCGACATAAAACTTTATTTTAGTATTTTATACTCTAATCCAAAATTTAGTATATAATTTGGTCAAATAAAGTTAAATCGAACCTAGTAGATCAAGGCAAACTCTCATTTAACATGATAAGTTTATTGTACAAAACTTATTTTAACATGTTTGGTCAAATAAAGTCGAATCAAGTTTAGTTGATCAATGCAAACTTTTCTTTAACATGTTAAATTAATTTATTTTAATATTTTGAGCCCGCATAAACTACACACAAAAATTTATTTTAATATTTTGGACTCTACGCCGGAATTCAATTTATAATTTGGTTAAATAAAGTTGAATCGCACCTAGTTGATCAATTTAGACTCTCATTTAACATGTTAAAGTTTATCGTACAAAACTTATCTTAAAATGTTTATTCAGATAAATTCGAATCGAGTTTAGTTGATCATTGTTAACGCTCATTTAGCATGTTAGATTTATTTATTTTAATATTCTTAGCCAGCATAAACTTACAAAACTTTATTTTAGTATTCTAAACTCTAATCCAAAATTTAATTTATAATTTGGTCAAATAAAGTTAAATTAAACCTTGTAGATCAAGGCAAATTCTCATTTAACGTGTTAAAGTTTATTGTACAAAACTTATTTTAACATGTTTGGTCAAATAAAGTCGAATCAAGTTTTGTTGATCAATGCAAACTTTTCTTTAACATGTTAAATTAATTTATTTTAATATTTTTAGCCCGCATAAACTCCATACAAAACTTTATTTTAGTATTTTAAACTCTTATCCAGAATTTAATATATAATTTGGTCAAATAAATTTAAATCGAACCTAGTAGAACAAGTCAACATTTCATCATGTTAAAGTTTATTGTACAAAACTTATTTTAATATATTTGGTCAAATAAAGTCAAATCAAGTTTAGTTGATCAATGCAAACGTTTTTTTAACATGTTAAAAAAACTAATCACCATGAGCAGTGAAGTCTAGCTCTGGACGCTTTTTCAATTTCATCAACTCCCTAGCAGTCCTTAGGTTCCGGTTGCATTGGACCCAACAAAGCGCGTTAGCTGCAAACTTCAAAGCCAAAAAGGTCGCCCCGGGGGCTGTAAGATGGACCTCGACCACTTGCACTACTGTTACGTGCCGCCTCCTCTTCCTTTTCCTTTTCCTTCAGTCACTGCTCCAATATCTTCCTTTTGGAATATCTATTCGCATTTATTTCAATCAGCTCGGCTTCACGATCTCCAAGTTTTACCTATAAATTAGACATCATTAGAAAAATATCAATCTCCTAAACAATGTCGAGGATGAGCCTCGTTAGGAATTTTTTTCCCTGCATATACACAAAAATTCAATTGATTCGTATGTACCTCTAGGTCATCCAGACTGATATCACTTTTTGCATCAGTTTTCACTGTGGGTGTAAAACCCGCCTTTGACATTTGTTCTTTGAAGTACCGTAATTTCCGTGCCATCTCTCCGCATCTTTTAATCTTCAAATTTTGAGCATGTTAAAATGTTGTCAAAATTTAAAACACAATAAAGCAAATCCCTAATAAAATAAGAATGTTAGATATGGTTTTGGTATTTTTCGAGTATTAAAATGCAATCAAGCACCCAAACAATATTGTTGTAGATGGTAGAAAATAGAAAACCCTCAACATGCGTTGTTTTTAGAAGCTAACATTGTGCATTTATCTCTGTTTTGCTACCTAAAAAATAGAACAGTGGTGTACATTGTATAGCTGTCACGGAGTGTCTAATTTATAACGACATGCATTACTCATAACCCAAAAGGGGCTTAAGTTAGCAACGTGGCGTCATATCAAGCTATTCATGAAAATGCACATAAAGTACAATAATTTGATTCATGACCGAATACCTTTAAGCACCAGGACGTTATACAAATTACATTTTGCTGCATATAGCTCTTTTCAAGTCATTTAATAAAAAAAATCATCCTTTATTTACCTCCATAGCACAAAAACCAAATTGATTTTGGGACCTTAGACTCATCCTATGTTGCATGATATGATTATGATGATGATACCGATCCATGATACAAGTCTAAAACTTCTTCTTCTTCTTCTTCTTCTTCAAATTGATTTTGGGACCTTAGACTCATCCTATGTTGCATGATATGATTATGATGATGATACCGATCCATGATACAAGTCTAAAACTCAGTATTCCTTTCTTCTTCTTCTATTTTAAATTTGCATAATCTAGTGGTGTCATTCACGTCTGCCATTTCCCCTTTTTGTAGTGTAGCCAGCACATTGCGCATTACTGGTAAGTTTGCAAAAATACATTGTCTAAATCGTTGACGATTATATGAAACATTGTTTGACTTCAAGTTCACAGATGATGGTATCCTAACAACATTTTATTATCTATTTATTCTCTTTGCCTTATAAGACATATCAAGTACCCTTACCCCTAAATACAATCTAAAAAGTACAATATGTTGTGGTGAATATGTACACTTACACTCTCTTACCAAAGAAAAAAGTCATCATAACAGGTCTATTTGTGATAATATTATATACATCCTACATGTTTTAAACCCTAGTTTCCAGGTTCTGCCGTATAATTTGCAACCTACAGGTACAATTTACCACAATTATCACTATTGTCAAGCATAACAACATATAACACAGGAAGAACACATAATAATTTGTTCTACATAAACAAACTTAAGTTCATACAAGTTTCGATTCTTTATAATACGAATTCATAATAGAAAAAGGAGCAAAAACAGTGAAAAAGTAATATATAAAACATATATACCCTATAAATCAATGAATGTTTATTGAATGTTATAATAATTGTTTTACCTGCAATGTGTTTGAAGATTGATCAACGAATCTTACTTTCGAACGAAGAAACTAAGATTTTTGATTGAAGAACGACTTATTTCAGCTGTTTAGCGCAATCTTAGAATTTGATTGCAGTTCCGTCGTATCACCGCCGTGTTTTCCGTCGTATCACCGCCGTGTTGCCACTTGAAGAGCGATTGATTTTAGTTGTTTAATGCAATCGGAGAACCTAATTTGACTCCGCCGTATCTCAGCCTTTCTCCGACGAAACCCTAGCTGATTCAAATCAGGGGGGACTTTTTTTTTTGTATGCGCGTGTTTCTTTTATGTAATTTGACAATATTGCCCATGTTCCCCAGTTCCCCACTTTTTTGGTGTTCCCCAATGAACCCTCCCCTATATATATATATATCGACTTGGTTTAATTAATATTCGGCTATATAACACCCTAAACTGTGACCACAATCTTTATCGGTTGATCATAGAACATTAACTGTAATAGTCAGTTAATCTTGATAAGGTTTCCTCAAAATCAAAATGAATATTGCTTGTGCTTTTAGGTCAACAAAAGAGCAAGTGAAAACTATAGGATCTTAGTTTTATAATATTAAAACACTAGGGTGCGAAATGAAAAGTAGAGAAACTGAGGTGTCATGGGAAAGTAATTTTGTCTGGCATGCATGACAGAAATCAGAGATGAACCGCTTTTTTGTGGTTTCAAATTATTTTTATGAAAGACCCAAAGAAAGGATATCATTGGTGGAAAATAAATATAAAAAAAAATACAACACTATGCGCTTTTTTCATAAGTTGATGTAAGACTGCGGGTATGGTGGGGCTTGGGTTGGGCGTGGGTTGGGGCAATTGCTGACACCTGGATGTTGAATTCTAATAACCCAAACCCAAGTTTTAATGGGGTATGGTGGGGCTTGGGTTGGGCGTGGCTGGGCAGGCGTGGCCTAGCCACATCACCATTTTTTTTTAATATATATTTAAATTAATTAACTACATAAAAAAACATATTTTTTTAAATACATAAACAAACATAATAATTATTAAAATAAAAAACAATCAGTCTTCGTCGTCTTCGTCGGTTTCGAACCCAGGAGCGATGTACCTTCTTCTGCGTTTAGGTTGTTGACTCTCTTCCTCCTCCTCTTCGTTTTCAACGATAGCATTCACCACCGTCGCGATCGTTTGTAGAAATATTTCCGCCCCATCGTCAGATGATGATGACGATTCAGTATAACTTGAAGAACTCATGGCGAGATTGTGTTTTATGTGTTTGATTTTGTGTGAGAAAAATGATAAATATTGTAAAGTATTTATAAAGGATTTTTTTTTTTTAAAATAGACCAACGGCTAATTTGGTTTGGCCATTCACAACCCGCCATGTCAGCTTGGCCAGACCGCCCCACGCCCGGCTTGAAACCCATGCCCCAAGGGCCACGCCGAAACCCATGCCCACCCGGGGTTGTGGCTTGGGCGTTTTTCCCCTACCCACGCCCAAACTCCCGCCCATACCCCGCATTCTAACGTCACGCATTTAATAAAATCGAGCGAAAATCACAAATATATTAAATATTACATAGAGAGGGAGCTTCTCATACAGGGTTAAAATATAAATATTGTAAACATGTGAATCATACTAATAACTGTAATAAGTATGTTTGAACTACTCAAGCTAGTTTAAACATAACTAACTACTCTAGTTATCTACTTTTGACTTGTTAAAAGTAGGGGTGTGTATCGGTTGGTTTGGGTCGGTTTTGGCCTAAAACTATAACCATAACCGCTATATCGGTTAATGGTTAACCATAACCATAACCAACAGTTATAGCGGTTCTGATTAATCGGTTTTGATGGTTATAGCGGGTCAGTTGTGAGTGGTTGACCGTGTATTTAGTCTAGCTTAAAATATTTTAATTTTTTAACATGGAATAAATTGTTATTGCATATTTGTATATGTTAGTATATTACATAGTATTAAAAATCCATTTAATCTATAATATTAACACTGAATATTCAAATAAAGTGATGTGATATATTTCATAAATTCAAATAAACATTCAACCAAAATCGCAAAACGATATAAAAATAACCCATAAATACTAAAAATCTTTAATAAAAAACATCAAATATTAAAAAAAAACTGGTGAAAAGTCTTAAATCCTACAAAGATTTATTACATGTCGGTTCGGTTATGGCGGGTATGGAAACATTGATAACCATAACCGACCCACTACATTCGGTTTTCAAAAAAAAAAAACCCATAACCGACCCACCGGTTTTTTATTTGGTTCGGTTTTATCGGTTCGGTTTTATCGATTAATTCGGTTATGGTTCGATTAATTCGGTTTTTGCACACCACTAGTTAAAAGTTGTTTGTATTCGATCCTAAAACTATACAAAGTGTATAAAAAGTTAAATAAGTGTTTTTATCAATGAGATAGTGTTCACAAAGAGAAGGGTGGTGATTTCAAATATGTTAGGAAGATATCAAGACCATTGGTTTCTCATGGGTAAAAAGTAGATCCAAGATTTAGTCTTTGTATAATCACATTGGTGTAGTTTCAATTTCCATGTCTTAGACCGTGGGGGTGTGTATCAGGAGGACGATGTGGAGGGGGACCCCGACGGGGAACACCTCCTGGTCCTATGATCGGGACAAATCGGGGAAGATCTCTCGTCCACCCCGAGCGACAAGTTTTAACCGTTTGTAATATGACCATTGAAAATGGCCACTTTTCAAAAAAAAAAAAAATTTAAAAAACCTATTTAAATCCCATTTCCATCTTTAAAAATCTCATTCCATTTTTAATATCCTTAACCAATCTCAAATTCATTTTCAACATCCAAAAAAATCATGGATCCAAGCCGACCGAACACAATACACCCGTTACTCCTTAGACGAACCCCCTCTCGTATACAACACGGCACCGATGGAGCCGTTTTCGTTTGGCGGTTTTAGTCAATCTCAAAACCTTTGGCAAATGCAATACCAACAACACCACCATGCTATGCAAATGCAAATGCAATCACAAGGTGTACAAATGCCGATGTTCCAACCGTTAACTCAAACCGCACCCGAGCATGATTTCGTTTCTTTAGCTGTAGATGACGATAAACGCAACCACAAACCACGAAGACTATGAAGGGGGAAAACGAGCTCTAAGAGATCAAGAAAAATGAAGGGGGAAAACCACACCCGAGCATGACTTGTTCAATTTTGTTTAATTGTGCTCAACCTCTCATTCCACAAAGTAATATTGTTTCTAATCATTATTGTTGAGATTGATTCGTTGTTTGCTTGTTTGTGCACGCCTCATTCGGAGCGACTTTGCAAGATAGTAATGGTTATTCTCAAAAGGGGCGTCACATTAGAGCATTGTGTTCTTTTTTTTTTTTTTTTTGAACGGCAAATTTGGATCACTGACGGACCGCTGGAGTATTATCGTGCCACCAGCGGAACCACCCGATCATATCCATCTCCACTAGGCATAAGGCCTATACACCAATTCAGGAGGAAACCCAATAAATATGGGAAAAAACCCCCTTGTGAGAATCGAACCCAGGACCCATTGGTCCAAAGTCTTATCTCACCCCCAGATACCACTAGGCTATAAAGCCAAGGGTTGAGCATTGTGTTCTATTAAGACACTTTGAATATTTATCGTTTTTATATAATTAACTGATTATATGATAACATTTCATTAGAGCATTGTGCTCAATTAAGACACTTTTATTTTTGCATTTAAAAGAATTTTTGTCGTTTTTATATAATTAACATGTTACATGTTGATGACAAGGGTCATCAGATCAGAGAAACATGGTTAATGGTATGGATCCATAAGTTTGAATGTTGATGAAAAAGGTTTCACCATGTTGTAAGCATGAATCACCTATTCATCATATGCACCTAACTTTATATTATTGTTATTTAATGAAGTGTTTTAAACTATTATTTGGTTTTATGATCAAACAAATAACTTATGAGTTTTTTCCATGTATGTTAGTTTTCATTTAATGGCTAATGGCTGTACCAAGTAGAAAAAATATCCACTATTTCAATTGTTGGAAAAATGGTAACAATAGGGTTTTTACTTAATGCAAAATATGTTTTTACTTCAACTTTTGAGATTCGTGATTGTTCGTTTTTTATTTTATACTTAGAAATGTTTGTGATTAGGTTGCGGTGGTAAGTCACAAGTGCAAGTTGGTTGCAGGCGCAACCTTGCTCTGATATGCAACTAGATTCGATTTCTTAACCTACAAATAAATCAGTTGTGTAGTTTGCTTGTAACAGTTTCCAAAACCTCCGTGCTACACCTAAATCACCCAAAAATGAGTATAATTATTATTTAATGGGTTCACCTTCTCCTCGACAACAGCTTTGCATCGCATTAAAACATGTTAAGAAATGAGCTAAGATGTATTGAGATTTTATTACTCAAAGTTATCTATTTGAAATGAAAAAGTGTAAAAATAAAGGGTGGGAACTTCTCTCATATATGAGGGTGAACTTTGGAATGGTATATAAGTGGGGGCCTTACTTGAATTTTGTTTCCTCAGCAATTAAGATACCAGGACGGACCCTTGAGGGTGCAATGCCTCCCCCCCCCCCCCCCCCACACACACACATATGCGCGCGTTGTGACCATAGGCAATGAGCGCAATGTGATTTTTGACTGTGCATTTTGCATAATCGCAAGGCGCCTTTACGAATAAACAAGATGGGAATTAAAAATTAGAATTGTATAGTTTGAAGTGACATTCAAGGGGCGGCATACTAGTAAGTGCTATAATCCATCTAGCATAAATCTTAGGTTCGAATCCAACTTCCAATGTCTTTATGTCTTTAACTTCATTGAAGGTCATCTACCCGATGCAAATCGCATTTTACCTTATCTCAATAGTTAATATGGTCTTAGTAGGGTCTCGTGAAATTTTTGATAACGAGTTCTAATGGTTTAAAAAAGGTTTTAAGTCCAAGTTATAAGTGTTAATGGCTTACTTTATGAACTTTCAGGATTTTAGCGGGTTAGCCCCGAATACGTTTTTCATAAGAGATACATTTGTGGACTTGGTGGTTTAACACCTTAACATTTTTTTTTCTTTGCAATTGCTTTGCGTCTCAATGAGGCCTATGTGGATCATTATTAATTATCATTTACATTTCTCACACAAAATATGATTAATATACAATTTTAAGTCAATAACTAAATAATCATAATAATTAACCATTTTAAATTACTTGCTAATACCTTCCAAAAAAAAATTACTTGCTAATAAAATGATTTTGTGGTGATAAACTTTCTGATTCGAGTGGTGGGGGTTTATGAATTCTTTAGTTAAACTTATCATCAAATGTCCCGATAAGGGTACATGATGCGACTTAGATTTGTCTTGTCACTTTTAGCAATTTTGGCCCTTTAATTAAAAGTTTATAAAAGGGGACTCATAATATGTTTGTATAGGGTAGGGTTATCGTAAAAATGGTATGTTTTATGAGAAGTGTAGGAAGGAATTTTTGATCTATAATTTAATGATTGAGATTATAATGACAAAATTGTAAATAGTATTTACCATTAAAATAATTAATTTTCTATATTAATGGTATAAAGGTAAATTTAACATTTTTAAATTCAAAAAACAACATGCAATGCACATTCAAATTCCCCCGTCTTTTTTAAACGTCAATAACTTTTTATATGTAACTTTTGATTTAAAAAAAATTCCATTATAATAAAGAGTGTTTTTTATTTTTAATATGGGCACCATATTGTTATACTTATATAGAGAGAAAAATTTACGTTTCGATCGTATGTTTTAGTCCATGATGTTTTGTCTACGTTGTTTTAATTATATAGTGATTCAAGACGTTGTGTTTTACAGTAAAACACCATGAACGTATGTAAGACACCATAACATTGCAAATACCATTTACATTCAATCTTGTTTTCTATGGTGTTTTATTTTACAAGACACAATAATCTGTTTTGAATTCCTAAAATAAAACGCCATAGAAAACAAGACTGAAAGATTGAATGTAATGGTATTTGCAATGTTGTGTTGTCTTATATGGTGTTTTACTGTAAAACACAACGCGTTGAATCACTATACAATTAAAAAAACATAGAGAAAACACCATGGACTAAAACATCCGATTGAAACGTAACTTTTTTCTCTATATAAATATAGCAATATGGTGTTTATATTAAAGATAAACAAAATACTCGTTATTATGGTTTAATTTTTTTTAAATTATGTATAAAAAGTTATTTACGTTTAAAAAAGACGGAAGAACTTGCATGTGCATTGCATGTGAGTTTTTGAATTTTATCTTTAATCATGTTTTTTTTTATTAAATTACTTATTTGTATTTATCTTAATAAATTAAATAATGACATATGTCCTCATCATATTCTTTCTTATCATTCTCATAAATTTCATCTTTTTTACAAGATCCTAAACCTATTTGTATAAACACATTATGTGTGCATAATATTTACGACTTAAAATAAAATCAAGTGATCTGAGTTTGTTTTTACTTTCTGAATTGGGTTAGATCAAAAATCAAATTTTGGGTTCGATTTTGTAATTAGTTTGAAAAGCTATATTATATTATTATTTATAAAAAATAAACTTACAGATATAAACTCGACCTTTAATTCGAATCAATAACCAACACTCTTCAAAAGATGAAAGAAAGAACCAATGTGTGGATCTATAATATTCTGGTGGACACAAATATACCTATCAACTACCAATATGCTCAAGTAGGACATGTACGACAAAACTTTTGTTCACTTGTACCAATAATAATATTTATGGTCCACATGATGTTGTCGGACCCACGTATTAATCTAAATGTTCATATAAACTTCAAATAAAATGTTCTGATTCGTTAAGGATCGTTAAGGAATGTGTTAGGAATTAAGATGCTACCTTTATAGTGTTTTATATAATTTAAGGGTCCTTAATTTAATTGTATGCATTAATATATTGATTGCTGTTTAATGTAAACAAATACGACGTGCATGATAAGTAAGTTACTTTATTATAATACCTAAATTTATATTTATTAAAAAAATTGTATTTGTGAACTAAATCTGTATGACTGTAATATCATATCAATGGATTATGCTTTCATAGCTAGGAGTGTTTATTACTCTATTATACGAGCGGAAACATGAATCCATCGGATCCAGACAAAAATGAGTTAGTTAAGTTGGGCCTGAATTGCCTATGGCATTATAGCCTAATGGGTAATGACACGGATGGGATAAGGCTTAGAGACATTTAGATCTTGTGTTCGATTCCTAAAATAAGGTTTTTTCCTAGATTTATTGGGTTTCCTTTTGAATTGGTGTATATACATTATTGCCAAATGAAGATGGATATTATCGGGTGGTTCTGCTAGACGCTAGTGGCACAATGATATCTAGTGGTCCGCCAGTGATCCAAATTTACTATTTAAAAGAAAAGTTAGGTCTGGTTTAATTTGAATCGAGTTTGGTTTTTGGTTTAAACATAAAACATTTACTAGAATGCATGTACTAAATTTTGGCCCCAACGGATGGAAGACAGTCTCGTTTCACTTTATTACTTATGGTTTCAAAATTTGCTTTGTCACATTCCTGATTCGATATATGATTCCTTTTATCGCAAACCATTCAAAAGTTTTTTTGAAAAATTATTTTTCTCAAAAATCTAAAAAAAATTACATATTCCAGAAAAAAAAAATTTTAATGTTGTTGTTAATAATTTACATCGGATGTAAAAAAAATTACATTGCCTAAAAGACAATTAAATCAGGCATAAATAAATTTTACATCGGGCGTAACTACCGACTCGACTATTTTTGTTTTTGTTTTTACAGATGTGTTTAAAACATTTTCAACTACATTTGTGCAAAAATTGGTGACCCAACTCATGCGGGAAGTAGGAGTTTTCATGGTTCTTACAATTCATGGTGGTTCTTAATTGAACTGAATCTTATATGTATAGTATTAAGATCAAGGGTAAAACCCTTACGAGTTGTGAGAACTTAGAGAACTCAACTTCCCATGCGAGTTTTGCCCCCATTTTTTCGCACCCTTATATTAAAATGTTACAAAGATGACCGTAAAAAATCGAAGTGGTGTTTTTCAGTCCTTTATGGCTGTTGTAAAAGCTGATAACAAAAACATGACATCAATTTTTTACAACATTTATGGCTGCTGTGTAAATGAAAAAAAAAAACAATTTTTTTTGGAAAAGGTTCACTTTTTAGGATTATTGGTAATTTTTTTTTTGAAAAAGCTTTTCATAAGACCGAGTTCTTTAAAATTTTTGAATTCGTATAAGTCTTTATTTTATCCCTAACCATATTTCTATATATCTTAAAAACCAAAGTCGGTGGGGTTTCCACAGGCTTTGGTTGGACCTTTCATTTTTTAAGTTGTCAATTTTAGTCCCTTCTATGTTTCTACTATCCATCTACTTTGGCATTTGGCGTTTTTAACTTACGCATATTTTTAAGTACGTATCAATATAAATTTGAGTGTGTCTACGTTTTGACGTAATTTTTTTTTGAGACAAGTCAGATCAAATATAATACGTTTTCGTTTAAAACCATTTTTGCGTACATATTTTTATGTATGTGTCTGTATTAATTTGAGTTGTTTCTGTATTAATTTGAGTTGGCCTACAGGTCAAATATAATACGTTTTCATGCTTATTTTTATGTATGTTTTCGTAAATTTTGTTCAGAAACGATTGGAGTCAAATTGTAGTTTTCCCCTTTATTTAAACCTCTAATATATCCCATATAATATGTATATAATACATTATTATTATATGGTATTAATTCGATTTACTTTATATTTTGATCCAATCGCAATGCTTATATAGGTTATACTGAGTTCAATTGAATACGTCGAACACACACGTTTGGACCAATCCATTCGATATTTGCGATGTGGTCGCGCCGCAACGCGCGCGGACTTATTGCTAGTTTATTCTTAAACTATAAAGGCACTTTGATGATTTGATCGTATCATATATAGATGATACTAGGTTATAAGACCGTGTATTACACGGTTTAAATAAATGAATTTTATTATTATATAACTTAAATATAAAAATCGGTGGACTTTTCATATTTACCCCTCTTGCTTTTCCACCTTGATATACCTTTGCTACAATTATTTCAGGCCCCTCCTTCTTTTCTTTTCATTGTCGACTCATGTATGATTTTTGTTTGCTTCGTGCTAACAGCTTAAGTTTCACAAAACATTATTTCTATATATCTTAAAAACCAAAATCGGTGGGGTTTTCACCGGATTTGGTTAGACCTTTCATTTTTTAAGTTGTCCGTTTTAGTCCCTTCTATGTTTCTACTATCCCTCTACTTTGGCATTTGGCGTTTTTAACTTACGTGCATATTTTTAAGTACGTATCAATATAACTTTGAGTGTGTCTACGTTTTGACGTAATTTTTTTTTGAGACACGTCAGGTCAAATATAATACGTTTTCGTTTAAAACCATTTTTACGTGCATATTTTTATGTATGTGTATGTGTTAATTTGAGCTGGTCTAGAGGTCAAATATAATACGTTTTCATGCTTATTTTTATGTATGTTTTCGTAAATTCTGTTCAGAAACGATTGGAGTCAAATTGTATTTTTTTTTCCTTTTTTAAACCTCTAAATAATATATCCCATATAATATGTATATAATACATTATTATTATATGGTATTAATTCGATTTACTTTATATTTTGATCCAATCGCAATGCATATATAGGTCATACTGAGTTCAATCGAATACGTTGAACACACACGTTTTCGTATGGTTAACGCATCACATAACGTTTGGACTAATCCATTCGATATTTACGATGTGGTCGCGCCGCAACGCTAGCGGGCTTATTGCTAGTATATATATAATACAGATGACTCCTCATGTCATGTAAGATTAAAATATATAAATTAACAGGTTTGATGTTACATGTTTATTCTTGAACATGGTGATGTGGATCCAAAGCATAATAAGTTGGAAAGATGAGACACAACATGGGAATTTAAGATTTGTTTAATCCATTTCATGTGCAAATGTAGCCACTTGAAATTATAAACTCAGATTTGTTTAATTTTTATTTTTATTTTTACTTGGGAAGAATGTATGATACAGAATGTTTTTTAAATTTCTCATTACCTTAGTGTTTCTCACACAATCTTAACCATATATAAATAGGGTTAGGATAAAATAAAAACTTATACGAGTTGTGAGAACTTAGAGAACTCGGCTTTACGAAAGGTTTGTTCAAAATTTTTTTTTACCAAAAATCCTAAAAAAATCAACTTTTCCAAAAAAAAAAAACATTTCTTTTCATTTATGGCAGCCGTAAATATTGTAGAAGTGATGTCATGCTTATGTCATCATCTTTTTACACAACTGTTGTAAAGGGCTGAAAAACACCACTTCGATTTTTTTACAACAGTCTTTCTAAACATTTTAATATAGGGGTGTGAAAAAATGGGGGCAAAACTCTCACGGGAAAGGCGAGTTCTCTAAGTTCTCACAACTCGGAGTGGTTTTTCCTTGATCTTGATCATATATATATAGGGGGTGGATCATGAGAAAACTAGTTTAAATGAGAAAACCAAAAAGCTAACTAAAAAAGCCTAAAAACATACAATTTTTTTTATAAAAAAAAAACGTTTTTTTGTGTATGAAACAAAAAATCAAAAAAAAAAAAAAAAATTGTACTGCACATGTGCACTAATACGGAAAGCCTAAACCACTTAACCCACCCCCACCGACACCCCCTAAAATCCTAAACCCTCCCACCCCCACCACCCAAAAACCTAAATTCACCCTCCCACCAAAAGTCTAAACCCCCCCACCGGCCACCCTCCAAAAACCTAAACTCCCCTCCTGAAAACCTAAAACTAAACACTAAACATAAACCCGAAAAAACCTAAACCGCCCCCCACCCCCACCCCCACCCCCCAAAAACCTAAACCTTCTCTCCCCCACACCAAAAAACCTAATACTAATCCTAAACTTTCAAAAAACTTAACCCTAAAAGCTAAACTAATCTCAAAAGCTAATTTTAAGCATTTAATGCATATATGTAGACTGTAGTACACATATAATGCACATGTGTAGTACAAGTTTTTTTTTTTTTGAAAAAATTTTTATATATCAAAATAGCGATTTTTTATTAAAAAATTGTAAAAAAATTGGTATGTTTTTAGGCTTTTTTAGTTAGTTTTCTAGTTTTCTAATTTATATGTAGTTTTCTCTTGATCCTCTCCCTATATATATATATATATATATATAGGGAGCCGCTAGAATGAGAACCACCACGAGTTATGAGAACCGCGAGAACCAAGTGCCACGGAGGGCCGTTGACCACGGAATTTTTTTTACACCTAGATCCGTATATTTTAAGAGCGGGTGTAAATTTTGGGTTCAAACGGCGCGCCCGAGGGGGTAGTTTTTTACGCCCAAAGTTTGGTAAAAAAAAAGAAAAATTAAAAAAACCCAAACTTTGGGCGTAAAAAACTACCCCCTCGGGCGCGCCGTTTGAACCCAAAATTTACACCCGGTCTTAAAATATACGGGTCTAGGTGTAAAAAAAATTTCGTGGTCAACGGCCCTCCGTGGCACTTGGTTCTCGCGGTTCTCATAACTCGTGGTGGTTCTCATTCTAGCGGCTCCCTATATATATATATATATGGCGATGTTCATTTGAGAAGATCATTTAATTGAGAAGAAAAAGAACAAGGGATACAATTGTGAAATATTAAGTAGTTTTTCTTTTTATCTCATTTATATTAACTTTAAATAATTTATTACTTATAAACACTATCATTCTATACACTAATTTTTTTTTTGCCTAAACGGCTACAAACATAAAAAGTTATCATACACATTTCGAAATTTATCCTACACATATTTAAATTTATCCTACACAACTCATAATTTATCCTACACACCTAGTAATTTATCCTACACTCTAAATTATTAATATTATTTTTTGAAAAAAAAAACATTTTTAAAATATATTACAAATTTAATGTAGTTAGCTGTTAAAGAGGAAAACTAGAAATTAATGATCTATGTAAGTTTACAAATATATCCTTACGTTAAAACTAAATGCAAATATTAAATGAAGTAAAATGAACCCTCCACTATATATATATATATATATATATATATATATAGAGAAATGAGATCAGGAGAAAACGCCCAAAAGTGTGAGAACGGTGAGAACGCATCCTGGCCCAACACGTGACGCGGGACATGATCAGGGTCCGAGAGGTTTTTTTGTCTTTTTAGTATTCTTCTCCTTTCCCGATTTTCGCGTTTGACATGATGCTTTATTTTTTGCGTGCAAGATAATTTTGGCGTTATCTAGAATCATTAATTATTTGGCGTTTTACTGTTTTTCTCAGATTTCTTCTCGTTGAATTAATTCTTTTTGTGTCACATAGTTAGTTTTTTGGCGTTATGGCTTTTTCCATGTCATTTTTTGGTTTTTTAGGTCTTTTTGTTAATAATTGATTACCATAGATTAATATTTTATAAAATTACAATAATACGAAATCAAAATAAACTAATAGTCTTCCTTGGGTGGGATTACATCAGAGATGTACCCATCGCTTTGTTCATCACTTTCTTCAGATTCATCATTATCAAATTTTAGATTTGCGTATAACGTCATTAGCTCGTCTCTTCTTTTCAAGCAACCTATTCTTGAATATCACTGCATACTTGGATTTTGGATCGTTTGAAGGTGCTAAATCACAGAGTTGTTCAATGATAGATAACAACCCTGTCTTCAACATTTCTTCCATTGGCAATGAATATTGCACCCCGTTTTTATAAGTCACTTCAAGCGTTCCTTCTTCCTCATGCATCACCCAATTGCTAAGTTTTGGTAGAGGAGTATCGTCAATATCATCATCATCATCTTCATCATCTTCTGCCGGAAATTTTCTCTTCAGTCTTTTTATTACAGTTCGGGTTCTTTCACAATCGTTGGCCATTGGAACCCCAAGGGCCAGGATATCTCTCTGAACCCCTTCATTCATTCCAAGCATGGCTTTGATTGTCCTTACCTTTACCCTTCTCCTATCAGAGAACTTTATGATGAATCGTTTCTCTTTCCTTTCAAACCTCCATGCAATAACCTTAGCCATTTCTTAAATTTTTTGGCGTTTTGGACAATATGTGGCGTTTTAGTCAATGTTTTTGGCGTGTTTGAGCTTGTGTTATCATGGTCTTCTTTTATATTGACTTTTTTCCCCGCGCATGACAGGTAATGATGGCGTTTTGAAAAAGATAAATAAATTTAATTCCCCTAGTATTTTGCTTTCAATATAATAAATGTTAGTAATTATGTTTTCCGTCGTTTCATTTTACTGTTTTTGCAGTTACTATGTTTTGTTTTCAGACTCAACTGTTTTTATGATGTAACACGTCTAATCTTGACGGCTGTAATTATGACGTTTTGTTTTGCAATGGCGTTTAGATAACGATTGGACTTTTTTTTGTTTTATATTCTTTGCACATTGTTTCACGTTTTTTTATAATAGTAGTTGTTCAAAGTAATTTTATTATAGTTTGATAGTTTTTTGGGGGCGTTTTTATGGCATGATGGCGTTTTACAAGCATTTGCTCATTTTGGCGTTTTATTATATTTTTCATTATAGTATTAATGTACTTTTGTTGTTTATTAACTGAAATTACAAAACAAACAACAGATAAAGAAAATTAAAAAAAAACAAAATAGAAGCAAATTGTGATCTAAATCTTCAGTGTCATCAGTCTCTTTTTTCTTTTGAAATTAAAGAACTGTAACAAAATAATGGCGTTTTGGGTTTAGCATGGTTTATTTTCATTGTTCATGTGTTGAAGTGTCTTTGTGGATGTTGGAGACATAGATCAACCCTTTGTGGGTAGATGCTATCTGCCCGTCTGTCGTCTTCATTATAATCATCAAGGCCAAAGTAGCATTTACACTGGTATAGGTCTCTTCTAATCATCCAAACCTTCTTCAATAACAAAGATGACACAATGACATATGGGTGTCACCAGTACCTCTTTTTTGAATTTTGTTCATCTCATGCAGCAAAATCTTACTACACTCACTTAACAAATCATTCAGCGAAACTTCATGCAGAACATTACTGAGTATCAAAGAAAAGATGTTTGTCATCGTTGTATTTTTTGGCGTTTTACATTGAGTTGTATTTTTTTAGGAACCACTGTGTTTTTTGCATGTTTTTTTGGTGTGATAAACGGATGGTGGTGAGACGTTTCTATTTATAGAATTTTTTTTGGCGAGTAGTTTAGGCGGGATATTATTTTTTAACAAAAAATGTAATTAACATTTATCCGGATGTAAGGTTTGGCGTTATATATTATGGCGTTTCATATTTTGTGGCGTTTTTGTAGACAAAGAGCTTAAATAAAAACACAGAAAAAAGTACGCAGTGATAAAATTGGCGTTTTGTATTTATTTGGTGTTTTATTTTTCAATGGCGTTTTATGTGAGAAATGGTGTTTTACCTTTTTTTTACCCTTAATGAAGCGCGTCCACGTAATAAAATTGATGTTATTTACGAAAACGTGTCACGGCCTCTGCCCCGGTTTGACCCGGTCCAGGAGCCGCCGGACAGGAACCCGTGGTAATTATTAATTGAGTTGACAGCGGAAGATTTAACAGGATCTTAAAATTTGAAATGCCCGATTATTTTATTTCATAATTCGGGATAAACCCCCGTAATTTACAATAGATGAATTTTCCTAGGAAATTCCCTGGTTTGCAAAACATGTTTATTTATTTAACTGAGCCACTACTTCAAGCTTGTTAGTGCTCCGTAGCACTTTTCCTCGGTTCACAGTAGTCACCTGAAACATGTTTTGAAAATATTTTATCAGCGGGGAAATACTGGCGAGTCACTCAAATTTAATAAAATGACACATAGTTATAAATTACAGCATAAGAGCGATTACAATGGCTTCTATCTTATTTTTATCTGGCGCCGTGTCACCTCCTGGTGACGATGGTCATACCACTATTGGGTCTTTCCCCAAGTAGTGATGATTATCACTATTAGGATATATTAGCCTAACTGTGAGAAATTAGTAATGTGCACAATACTCCACTAGCCAGTGATTCAAGATAACCACGACTTAATCCCTGTAATTATAACTTTTGAAAATAATTGGAGTATTGTAAAATACTTTTGATAAAAGAGAATGACTCACATTGCAGATTTAAATGGGCAGAGTTTAGCCTACTGATTAGCCTTGTAACCTAATTTAAATAACAATGCACACGAACTAGGTCAGTAACTAATACAACATTTATGATAACTCACGAGATTAAAACCCTCACAACGAATGACAAAGCGCAATACTTAAACATCCATTGAATTCACGATGAATGACAAAGTATAGCCCTAATTTGGGCAGCACTTAAACATCCATTGGATAGTTTCAATCGATCGGACATTGAATCGTAGCAGCGATCGAGTTAATACCCTGTATCGTAGCAGCGCTTCACTACTGTGAATATAATTTTCGACTTTTGAGCAGTATACTTCGTGTTTTTTATTGAAATTTCGACACCATTGAACTGCTCGGGATCAGATCTATTTATAGCTGAAAATTGGGGTTTACGCGGCCCGCGTAAACCCTAGCTTGAACCTTACGCGGCCCGCGTGGCCACCTAGTCTACGTATAGGTTTGCTGGGTCACGAGTAGGGTTGCCAGGTGGATGCCACGTGGATCGAAAACGCCTATCCGGTCAACACCACATTGATGCGGCCCGCGTCAACTTAAGCTTGACCTTTACGCGGCCCGCCTGAAGACCAGATTTCTTGTTTTCTTGGTTTTTGATATGGATTAGGGTTTCAGGGGTCCAGGTTTTCACTTATGGATCGTTTTAGGACATTTTGGAAGGTCCTTACATCCTCCCCACCTTATTTAAAATCTCGTCCTCGAGATTTACTGAAATAAGTGAGGATACTTTCGCTTCATTTCCGATTCCAACTCCCAAGTGTATTCGGGTCCTCTTTTGGAATCCCATTTGACTTTTACTAGTACCAATCTTTTGTGCTTGAGAAACTTGATCTTTTTTTCTTCTATTTGCAGTGGCTTCTCGACAAACTTTAGCTTTTCATTTACCTCTATGTCTTGAAAAGGCACTACCAGAGATTCGTCCGATAGACATTTCTTGAGATTGGATACATGAAATACGTCATGTACCCCAGCTAGCTCCTCTGGTAGTTGTAAGCGATAAGCAACTGGTTCTATTCGCTGTATTACTAGGAATGGTCCTACGTACCTTGGACTTAGCTTTCCTTTCTTACCGAACCGAACTACTCCTTTCTAAGGAGAAACTTTCAAGAGTACCTTGTCTCCAACTTGAAATTGTAGTGGCTTGCGTTGTTTATCGGCATAACTCTTCTGGCGATCTCGAGCCGTCTTTAATCTTTTCTTGATTTGAGTAATCTTGTCGGTAGTTTCTTGCACGATTTCAGGACCTGATAATTGACTTTCTCCTATTTCTGCCCAGCAAACTGGAGTTCTACACTTGCGTCCATACAGTGCTTCAAATGGGGTAGTTTCAATACTTGTATGATAACTATTGTTATAGGAGAATTCAATTAATGGTAGGTGGTCAACCCAATTTCCACCAAAATCTATTACACATGCCCTGAGCATGTCTTCCATGGTTTGGATCGTCCTTTCACTTTGTCCGTCTGTCTGAGGATGATATGCAGTACTTAGATTTAATCGGGTTCCCATTGCTTCCTGGAAACTTGTCCAGAAATGGGAAGTGAAACGACTATCCCTATCCGATACAATGGAGAGCGGAACTCCATGTAAAGACACTACCTCGTCTACGTATAGCTTGGCTAACCTTTCCATGCTAAAGGTTTCCTTCATAGGTAGGAAATGAGCTGATTTGGTTAATCGATCCACAATTACCCAAATCGCATCATTACCCTTTCTGGTTTTGGGTAACTTAGTAACAAAGTCCATGGTTATAAGTTCCCATTTCCATACAGGCATTTCTAATTGTTGAAGTAAACATGAGGGTTTCTGGTGTTCTGCCTTAACTTGTGAACAAGTAATACATTTAGAAACATATCTAGCTATGTCCTTTTTCATTCCTATCCACCAGAAATTATTTCTTAAATCTTGGTACATCTTATTGTTACCAGGATGCACGGTATACCTAGATTTATGGGCTTCTTCTAAAATCTTAGTTCTTAATTCTCCCTGCTTAGGTACCCAAATCATTTTCTTATGGAATCTCCAAATTCCATCAGATCCTTGCTCTAATTCCTTTATTCTTCCTTTCATTCCTTCAGCATCATCCTTGATTGCTGTTTCTTGAGCGTTCTTCAGTTGTTCTATTAAGTCTAGTTGTAGACCTAATCTAAGAGCACGAACTCGTCGTTGTTTCTCATGATACTTACGACTTAAAGCATCAGCAACTACGTTTGCTTTTCCTTCGTGATATTGAATATCACAATCGTAATCACTTAGGATCTCCATCCATCTCCTTTGCCTCATGTTTAATTCTTTTTGCCCAAATATGTAACTTAAGCTCTTATGATCTGTATAGACAGTAAACTTGCTTCCATACAGATAGTGCCTCCAAATTTTAAGGGCAAAAATTATGGCTCCTAATTCTAAGTCATGAGTCGTATAGTTTTCCTCGTGTTTTTTCAATTGTCTTGAGGCATACGCAATTACCTTTTTGCGTTGCGTTAGCACACATCCTAATCCTAGCTTAGAAGCATCACAATAGACTTCGAAATCTTCTGTTCCTTCTGGCAAGGCTAGAATTGGGGCGTGTGTTAGCTTTTGTTTAAAAATCTTAAAAGGTTCTTCTTGTCTAGGTCCCCATTCAAACTTTACTGCTTTACATGTTAGCTTCGTTAATGGTACAACTATCTTGGAAAATCCTTAATGAATTGTCTATAGTATCCAGTTAATCCTAGAAAACTTCTAACTTCCATAGCTGTCTGCGAGACTTTCCATTTGGTAATTGCTTCTATTTTAGCAGGATCTACATGAATACCTTCGTGATTCACCATGTGTCCTAAAAATTGTACCTCTTGTAGCCAAAATTCACACTTCGAGAATTTGGCATAGAGTTTCTCTTTTCTTAACAAACTTAAGAGTGCATGTAGGTGCTCACAATGTTCATCCTGGCTTTTGGAATAAATAAGTATATCGTCGATGAAGACATTTACAAATTTATCCAAATATGGTTTACAGATTCTATTCATCATGTCCATAAATGCTGCTGGAGCATTTGTTAGTCCAAAGGGCATGACTGTAAACTCGTAATGACCATACCTAGTTTTGAAAGCAGTTTTAGGTATGTCTTCTTCTTGTACCTTCAACTGATGGTATCCTGATCGTAAATCTATCTTAGAAAAATACCTAGCTCCTTGCAATTGATCAAAAAGATCATCAATCCTAGGTAATGGATATCGATTCTTAATTGTAACCTTATTTAATTCCCTATAATCGATACACATTCTCATTGACCCATCTTTCTTTTTCACAAACAACACTGGAGCTCCCCACGGGGATGAACTAGGTTGTATGAATCCTTTACTTAATAATTCATCTAATTGCTTTTTCAATTCTAGCATTTCGGTGGGTGCTAACCGATAAGGTGCCTTAGCTATCGGTGTAGTTCCAGGAATTAGATGAATTCTAAATTCGACTTCCTTATTGGGTGGTAATCCAGGTAGTTCTTCCGGAAAGACATCCGGGTATTCTCCTATTACCGGAATTTCTTTAAGTTCCTTACCTTTTGTGTTAATGATTACTGAAATCATATACACCACCTCTTGTTTTCTTGAATAACTGGCCAACTTCATTACTGAAATGAATTTCAGTGGTTTTCGTGGGTGATCTCCTGTAATTACCACTAATTCTCCTGTGGGTGTATGAATTTCTATGGAGTTTTTATCACAAAGAATTCGAGCATGGTTGGCTACTAACCAATCCATTCCTAATACTATATCGAATCCGGCTAAATTCATAGGTAACAGGGTTGCAGAGAATTTATGGCCTAAGAGTTCTATTTTTCCTTCTTGCAAAACCTTATCTATGTTAACAGAATTCCCATCTGCCGTTACAATTGTAAAAATCTGCCTAAGGTTGGTTAAGGGTAAGTTAAGAGCTTGGCAGAATGAAGTATTTATAAAACTTTGGTTTGCACCAGAGTCAAATAATACTTTTGCATAAACGTTGTGAACTAGGAACGTACCAGCTATCACGTCAAGGATTAGTTATGCTTCCGGAGTAGTCAACTGGAAGGCTCTTGTGTTTCTCTTGGTAGTTCCTTCTGCAGGTTTGGCTTTGTTATCAGCTGGTTTGGCCAATTTCGGGCAGTCTGGCCTAAAATGTCCAGCTTCTCCGCAGTTGTAGCAGATTGTTGCTTTCTTCTTCCTGTAATCTTCTTCTTGATGCCCCGGAATTTTGCAGAAATTTCAATACCCTTTGCATCTTCCAAAATGCTTTCTTTTGCAGGCATTGCAAAATGGAACCGTGGAAGATTGCCCGGTTCCCTTTTTCTTGAAATTACTACGGTTACCCATACGGAATCCCTGGGAAATCTTTTGGGCCACTTCCTTTTTCTGGTTTTCTTCTCGCGTACGCACTAGTCCGTCCGTTAGGGTGTTAGCTAATTCCACAGCATCGTCAATAGTGCGAGGTCTCGCAGCTTTAACGATATCACGGATTTCGCCAATCAATCCCCAAATATAGCGGGAAATAAGCACCGGCTCTGGCGAAGCCAGGGTTGGTACAACTCTAGCGTACTCGAAGAATGTCGAAGTATACCCTCGACAATCTACATCCACCATCCGGTGGTTCAGGAATTTATTTGCCATTTGTTCTTTCTCATATTCGGGACAAAATTTTCTCTCCACCAGTCGCTTAAATTCCTCCCAACTCATGACATAGGCCGCATCGCTTCCCTTGGCTTGAAGTACCGTATTCCACCATTCTAGCGCCCCTTCTTTGAAAAGATGAGACGCGTACATGACCTTGTCTTCTTCAGTACATTTACTTATTTTAATCACCGCCTCGGTTTTCTCTAACCAATGCAGTGCAGCAGTCGCCCCTTCATTGCCTGCAAATTCAACCAGTTTACAGGCAAGAAACTCCTTGTAAGTGCAACCAGGTGTTGCAGCTTTCATTTTCTTAAGGAGTGGGGCTTGCCTCCCATCGTTGTTGTTATTAGTATGGTTGCCTCCTCCGTTTACACCATTCCTGAAATTGTCACCGTGTGTACGTTTGCTAGGAATAATTTGTTGAGGTTCAACTGGATGTCGAGCAGCAGCAAGAATTGCTGGAATAGCATTGGCTATTCCCTGAGCAACGATATTCTCGATATCTTGCCTATTAAAAAATTGATCTTCATTGTTTTGCTCAGAATGATTAACTTCATTAACGGGTTCATTACCAGCGTGTTCCATCTGGTAATTAATTTATATAAGTAATTAGCAGAAAATAATTAATAATCAAACATAACAAAACAATTGCACATAATTACGTTAACAAGTATAGCCAAAATTGTCGATTTTTTGACGTTCGATATTTTGTATATTATAATAGGCATCCGTACACATTGGTTATCTTACAAAAGTTTTATTTTTAAGTTATTTCATACGATTATATTTTGATTATTATATTATTATTAAACACATGCTTCCACCATCACATGCTATCCCATCAGCTGGCATTTTCAGTAACGACGTTCCCTCTCGTCGTACTTCCAGGAGATCTGTTCTGCCACCTCTCGGATTCGATTTCCTGTATCCATCAGCTCCTCGCCAAAATGGCGGAGCTCAGCCAGGTTCTCATTGCTCATCGGTGGGTTTGGTGCAGGCTCGGGGTCAAACTGAGGGAGAAAAGTATAAGGGTTGTTTAAAAGATTCTGGAATTGCCAATCGTTGGTCCACCATTCTTCCATTTCTCCTAAAGGTCGGGTATTGACAAGGGGATCTGGGATGGCTGGTTCCAAGTTTACTAGAAGCTGGGTTTCGGCAGGATAAGTGAAAAGGTTTTCATTAACAGGCTTGAGGATATCCCAACTTGCTAGTATGCAATCTAGCTCTTCCTGCAATGGCATTTCCTCGGCTTGCTTGGAGCTTTCTCCAATCTCAATTCCTTTCCCTTTATCCATTGGGTTCTCCGTCTTAGCAACTTTCTGAGTTACTGGTTTCCTTCTGCGCACACGCCTCCAGCCCACAATTTTTCTCCTTTTCTTTGGCTTGGGTTTCTCCGGAGACTGGGCTTGAAATTCCATAGGTTCCTCAACATCGGCACAATACCCAGTAAAGTCTTTGGAAACTTCCACATTAACATAATAGAGATTGAGATTCTGAAGGGCTTCAGATAACTCATTCATGCTGTTTAGCAGATATGAAGAAACACACGAAATTCTAGGTTAAAATTTTGTAAATTTAATAATCACAGAAAGAAATCTAATATTTATACAAATAGATTGATTAAAACAAAATAATGTGATATATATATATATATATATATTACAAAATACAATTGAAATTTAAAAACATATTAGGGGATAATTTATTTTAATATTTCTTTTCTTACTAAGTTGTTTATTTAATGAGCAAAGTTTCTGGCGTATAGCTGATATGGGTGCTGGTACTAGTTTGGCAATTCAACTATAGGTTAGCATTTACTGCTGTAGTAGCTAACATATAGAGATCTGCCCATTGTTCGTCTAATTCATCTTCCCATGGTGGGTTATTGCCAATATTCCGAGTTTCCTTATTACTCATCACTCCTTTTGGTTGTGACTTCTTTATTTTATCTTGACGTTTTCTAATAATCCAACTTCTTTTATTAGGGGTAAGTGGTTTCTCATACTGTGCCTTACGGACAAATATTCCTTCCTCAGTATCTGCTGAGTATTTTGAGGAATTTGATTGAGATGAAGTTCCCTTATCTTTTGGTGAACAATCTAATTGACGATAGATGTCCGAAAGTCTTTGCTTACCCATACTGTAACTAACAAGTAGTCAGTTAATAAAACACGTAATCACAAGATGGTAATCAGGAAAAATTAAGTATTTATAATTACTTAATTGGCTTAAATCAGTGGCTCTGATACCACCTTTTCCTGTCACGGCCCCCGCCCCGGTTTGACCCGGTCCAGGAGCCGCGGGACAGGAACCCGTGGTAATTATTAATTGAATTGACAGCGGAAGATTTAACAGGATCTTAAAATTTGAAATGCCCGATTATTTTATTTTATAATTCGAGATAAACCCCCGTAATTTACAATAGAGGAATTTTCCTAGGAAATTCCCTTGTTTGCAAAACATGTTTATTTATTTAACTGAGCCACTACTTCAAGCTTGTTAGTGCTCCATAGCACTTTTCCTTGGTTCACAGTAGTCACATGAAACATGTTTTGAAAATATTTTATCAGCGGGGAAATACTGGCGAGTCACTCAAATTTAATAAAATGACACATAGTTATAAATTACAGCATAAGAGCGATTACAATGGCTTCTATCTTATTTTTATCTGGCGCCGTGTCACCTCCTGGTGACGATGGTCATACCACTATTGGGTCTTTCCCCAAGTAGTGATGATTATCACTGTTAGGATTTATTAGCCTAACTGTGAGAAATTAGTAATGTGCACAATACCCCACTAGCCAGTGATTCAAGATAACCATGACTTAATCCTTGTAATTATAACTTTTGAAAATAATTGGAGTATTGTAAAATACTTTTGATAAAAGAGAATGACTCACATCGCAGATTTAAACGGGAAGAGTTTAGCCTACTGATTAGCCTTGTAACCTAATTTAAATAACAATGCACACGAACTAGGTCAGTAACTAATACAGCATTTACGATAACTTACGAGATTAAAACCCTCACAATGAATGACAAAGCACAATACTTAAACATCTATCGAATTCACGATGAATGACAAAGTATAGCCCTAATTTGGGCAGCACTTAAACATCCATTGGATAGTTTCAATCGATCGGATATTGAATCGTAGCAGAGATCGAGTTAATACCCTGTATCGTAGCAGCGCTTCACTACTGTGAATATAATTTTCGACTTTTGAGCAGTATACTTCGTGTTTTTGATTGAAATTTCGACACCATTGAACTGCTCGGGAACAGATCTATTTATAGCTGAAAATTGGTGTTTACACGGCCCGCGTAAACCCTAGCTTGAACCTTACGCGGCCCGCGTGGCCACTGATGCGTGTGAAGTGTTATATATTTTAGGTGTATATTTTAAGCCCTTTTAACACTTATTTTTAGCCAAGTTTTAAGTTTATAAAACACGATATTTTACTAACACTAAACACACATATGGGAAAGTGCACCCATCGTGAGCGTAGTATAGTGTTGGCAAGATACCGAGGTCGTCCAAGGACATAAGAGCTTTTAGTACCGGTTTATCCTCAACGTCTAATCAAAATAAAAAGTTTAGAAAAATGTTTTAAACTAAGAAAAATAAAAACTAACTAAAAATGCTGAAAATAAAATAAAAAGAAAAACAGATAGACAAGATGAATCACTTGGTTCCGACTCGTATCTAGTGTAAGCTTTGATTATTTCCGCACTTTTGCATTATTTTAAGAGATTATCTTAGTTATTGTAGCAGGCCCCTCTTTTGAAGGTGACGTTACCCTCACCCCAGTAGTTTGAGTCAACAAGGATACAATCCTAAAAGGGTGGATTATTGGAAGATAATTAATTAAGTTATTAATGCAAATTATGGTAGGCCCCTCTTTTGGAGGTGACGTTACCCTCGACTAAGTAGTCTGAGTCAGCAGGGATACAGTCCTAAATAGCCGGGTTATAGTATTAATAGTAGTTAACTTATGAGGGGATCAAAGAGTTTGGACCCCCGCCATCCAATACCGTTAAGTATTGAAGGAGGTCTTACTAAATTTGACCCAGGTCCATTGCAGGACCTCTAAACGCTGAACAATGGCAAGACCTTTACCAAACCGTTCCCTTAACCCCCGACCAGGTAGCCAACATACCTCCATTTAGACCGTGGAGATATGAATGGTGAAAATCTTTTATTTTATATAGACAGTAAAATAATGCCAAGACACCACGGACAAACGATAAGGAAATATCATCTTCAACATAACCAACTAGTTATTAAAGTCATTAATACAAAACCAAGTAAAAAGTGCGAAAAGATTAGAAATAAAAAGTATTACCCTAGACACTTATGTAAGAGACTTAGGCAAACATGGCCTTGATTGTCAAGAACTCTTACGATCAATCTTGGATCCCAAGACGACTCACACACTCTATGATGGACAATGGATGATGGTGGTGGTGGGTGGTGGGTGAAGTGTGAGAGAGGTGGTTTGCCAAGGGATGGTTTGAGCTTGAGCCAAGTACTCCTATTTATAGCCTGTACAGAAGCCTGGACACGGCCCCGTGTCCACCCTTTTCTCTTTCTTCATTAATTGCTCTTGTCTTTATTAGTTGACCACGGCCCCGTGTCCGCTGGGCACGACCCCGTGTGCAGAAGAATCTTTGTACTATGAAGATTTGCCTGGATTGTGCGAATCTTATAGTTGAGCACGGCCCCGTGCCCGCTGAGCACGGCCCCGTGGTGGGCAATAGAAGCTTCTACAACTTTGTCTTTTCTGCAGACACTTGAGCACGCCCCGTGTTCGCTGGACACGCCCCGTGTTGAGCTGAACACACCCCGTGTTCAGCTGGGCACAGCCCCATGCTTAGCTAGGCGCAGCCCCATGCTCAGCTTTCTTCTTGTTTTTGCTTTGGGAGATGCTGTCGAGGAGTCGGGCATGCCACGTTTCTTTCTTTTCTTTGTATTTATGTTGGTTTTGGCTGTATATTTGTTCCTTTTGTTCGTTTAAGCTCATTTGATCCTGAAAATACAAAAGGAAGACAAAAGCACACTTTTTCCAACATTAGTACTAAAAAGGGGTTAGGTTTATGTCTCATTTGATGTAATTTATATGTTGCATTTTACGCACATCAAATACCCCCGCACTTGAATCTTTGCTTGTCCTCAAGCAAAACTCTTTATAATGTGGCTTACACTCCCAAATGGAATGGGTAGAAGAGAAGGTTTTAGGGCTTGTCATAGAGTGTCGGGATTTCCAAGATTCTTTATTAAGTTTTATTTTTATTTATTTACAATCCTATTCGTCATGATTTATTTAAAACTTTTCATAAGATAAATTACTTATTAGGGCATAACATGCCTTTGTAAAATTTTATTTATATACAAGTTCACATACCTCACGGGGATCACTCAACACTCGGCCGAAAATGTATTTTTGTGGATCACTCGAGAGCGGCATGGAACTTACTCCTACCATAGGCTTGCCAAGCAATCAATCCTCCTCCTTTTTAACTTATATACCTTTGTAAATATCAAGAGGACTTTTTGGGTGAAGGGTTAAGCTTGGGTTAAAGGTAGGTGGTTGGGTTGGTGGTTAGTGGTTAGTAGAAAAAGGGCGAAAAGCGTAACAAGCGTCGGTTTTCGTAAGACTTTTATTATTATTATTATTATTTTTTTTAATTTTTTTTTCACTTTTATTTTTATGAAGCTTCTTTTCAAACAAAGTTATTTTTGATAAACTTGTTTGTTTATTTGCTTTTGCTTCATAATCAACACACATAATTTTTTTTTTTTTGAAAAGTTATATGAGATGAAAAGGTTTAGGTGGGTAAAAAGGGTGTTTGGTTTGGGTTATGAAATGAAAAGGTTTAGGCTCAAAGGGGCTAACTAGGGGGAATTTGGGTAGGTGGTAAAAAAAAAGAAAAATAATGGTGTAGAAATAAAAAGGGTTAGTCCTAATGCCTCCATCATTTACTTACTCGGGTTTAAGTTGGTAAGGACCGGGAATGTATCGTCGTGGCAAGTTCTAGAGTCGTAAGAACCAAGCGGCTATTCAAACAAGAAACGAAAAATGAGCATTTAGTTTTAAAGATATATATTTGTATGCTCAATAAAGGCTCAAAACTCACTTTTGTGGGAATGGGTTTTTTTATGTGATCAAGTATATATAATTAAATTTTAACTAAGCTTGTCATGCCTTTTCATAATTTTCTTATGTTGGTTCTTTTTATCACGACGCTATCGGTTGTAAATTTGTAAAAATATAACCTTTTTAGAACTTTGAAATTCCCAAGTTAAACCTAGACAAGTAAAAAAAATGAAAATTTTTGAAAAAAATTGGGGTGATTAGCGGTTCCAATAGAGTTTTGTGTAAGGCTTATATTTAGGACTTGCAAGATTCAAGGTTTTAGCACCCCCCCCCCCCCCACACTTAAATTACACATTGTCCTCAATGTGTCCCAAAAATAAGTTTTTAGGTTGATTGAATGTGTAAAAGTGGGTTAAAAACAAGATTTTATGGTACTGGGTAGCTGAACAGGGGGTGGTGTTGGCTGAGCACGGCCCAGTGTCCAGACTGCCAGTACCAAAAGTAAACAGAAGGCTGGGCACGGGGGCGTGTTCAGTGAGCACGACCCCGTGTCCAGGTACCTGAACTGGGCATTTTCTACAGAACCTCGGGCACGGGGCGTGTTGGGGTGAGCACGGCCCCGTGCTGAACTTGCTGTAATGAAGAAAAATCATCGGGAGGCTCTGTTTTTGTGTATGGGGTGTTGGTTCAAGCTTCCCTTATCATCCTTCACCATCCCGAGTGTGTTTTATTCCTGAAAATTAAAAACTAAACTAGAAAACATAAAGGTTAATCTAAACTAAACTACGGATAGTTCCACGGAATGCCTCCGTGGTGCGCCACGTTTATAAGGGTCCTTGGCTAGACCCACTTTATCAGGTGGTTCTGGCTCATCTTCAATTAGGGGGTCGTCATTTCCGAATGGATATTTCATTGATCGCTCAAGATCGACACTCTTTTTAAATGCCCCTAATTGAAGAGGTAGATTGTTGAACTTCCGGTTTTTCAAAGCTTCGTGAGTTTTTACAAATGGTCGTCCCAACACTAGAGGAGCGTCATCGAGGATGACAAAGTCGGTCGGGATTACCATTTGATTTGTTTGAACCAAGACATCCTCAACTATACCGGTTGATTTTATTACTTTCCGATTGGATAGAAAAATGGGTATTTGAAGTGGAGAAAAATCACTAATACTTAATTTTTCGAAAATGTAGTTAGACATTATGTTAACACAAAGATCTTTATCGATTGTGACATTACTAATAAACGAATTTTGAAAGAAACATGGAACCGGTGTAATGTTAATTTCAAATGGGTCTTCTTTTATTAGTGAGGTTTAATCATTAGTTAACTTAACACTTACCGTTTCGTCAATTTTAGTGTTAGTGTTTAACTCTTTTAAAAACTTAGCATGAGTGGGTACTAAACAATGATTTTCAAAAGAAGGTGACAAGAGATTAATTTCTTCAAAATTAGACTCTTCTTGAATTTTAACGTTGTCGGACTCACCTTTTTCGTTGTTTAACTCATGTGTCGGTTTTTCACTTACTTGTTCTTCCATTTTAACACTTTCAGTTATCTCTTCCTTTTTTAATTCTTCTCTTGCGCGACACTCATCTTGCCTTGCGCGAGATTCTTTTATACATCGATCGATTACTCTAATGTGTTCTAATATCCTCTCGGTCACTTCGGTTATAGAAAAAGAATCGGAATTTTCAAAGCTCGAATCCGGTTGTTCGATCCTTTGTTCCTCATAATGCCCATATGAAGTAGCTGGTTCACACCATTGTTCTTCATTGTAAGCATATGATGGATAAGGGTCGTAATTTTGTTCTTCATAATACTCATATGAGGTGGGTTGTTCACGCCATGGTTCCTCATAATAAGCATACGAAGGTGGTGGCTCATATCTTGGTTCCTCAAAGTACGAGTATGAAGGCTCATACCTTGGTTCATCAAAATATGAGTATGTGGGAGGAGGTTCATACCTTTGGTCTTCATAAGATGTGTATGAAGTCGATGGCTCGTACTTGGGCTCCTCATAGTAGGTGTATGAATTGGATGGTTGATATGAGTGACTATTTTGAACCGAGTGTGTGTTACGACAATTAGTGCAATAATTACTCCTATAATCATCCTCCTCATAGGTGTAGTTGTAACCTCCTGAGTATTGATCCATAAGAATCACTCAGCAGACCACAACCAAGTCTCGAGATCAGAAAACAAAAATAAAAACCGAAACAGAGGCTGGACACGGCCCCGTGTTCAGGATCTGTATCTGGGCGTTTTAATTAAATTTACTGATTTCGTTGAGCACGGGGTGTGTTCAGTGAGCACGGCCCATGTTCAAGCTACTGTTACTGGGTGTTTTTATGAAAATGTGCAGCACGGCCCCGTGTTCAGTGAACACGGCCCCGTGTACAGGTTACTGTAAATGCAAAACTAAACTAAAATGCAGAAAAATGTGCGCGCGTTAAAAAGGTTTTGAAAAACTGATTAGGCCGTCGATTTTAAGCTTTCTTAAAATCCTTGTGTCCCCGGCAACGGCGCCAAAAACTTGATGCGTGTGAAGTGTTATATATTTTAGGTGTATATTTTAAGCCCTTTTAACACTTATTTTTAGCCAAGTTTTAAATTTATAAAACACGATATTTTACTAACACTAAACACACATATGGGCAAGTGCACCCATCGTGAGCGTAGTATAGTGTTGGCAAGATACCGAGGTCGTCCAAGGACACAAGAGCTTTTAGTACCGGTTTATCCTCAACGTCTAATCAAAATAAAAAGTTTAGAAAAATGTTTTAAACTAAGAAAAATAAAAACTAACTAAAAATCCTGAAAATAAAATAAAAAGAAAAACAGATAGACAAGATGAATCACTTGGTTCCGACTCGTATCTAGTGTAACCTTTGATTATTTCCACACTTTTGCACTATTTTAAGAGATTATCTTAGTTATTGTAGTAGGCCCCTCTTTTGAAGGTGACGTTACCCTCACCCCAGTAGTTTGAGTCAGCAAGGATACAATCCTAAAAGGGTGGATTATTGGAAGATAATTAATTAAGTTATTAATGCAAATTATGGTAGGCCCCTCTTTTGGAGGTGACGTTACCCTCGACTAAGTAGTCTGAGTCAGCAGGGATACAGTCCTAAATAGCCGGGTTATGGTATTAATAGTAGTTAACTTATGAGGGGATCAAAGAGTTTGGACCCCCGCCAACCAATACCGTTAAGTATTGAAGGAGGTCCTACTAAATTTGACACAGGTCCATTGCAGGACCTCTAAACGCTGAACAATGGCAAGACTTTTACCAAACCGTTCCCTTAACCCCCGACCAGGTAGCCAACATACCTCCATATAGACCGTGGAGATATGAATGGTGAAAATCTTTTATTTTATATAGACAGTAAAATAATGTCAAGACACCACGGACAAACGATAAGGAAATATCACCTTCAACATAAGCAACTAGTTATTAAAGTCATTAATACAAAACCAAGTAAAAAGTGCGAAAAGATTAGAAATAAAAAGTATTACACTAGACACTTTGTCTTCACCAAGTGATGTAAGAGACTTAGGCAAACATGGCCTTGATTGTCAAGAACTCTTACGATCAATCTTGGATCCCGAGACGACTCACACACTCTATGATGGACAATGGATGATGGTGGTGGTGGGTGGTGGGTAAAGTGTGAGAGAGGTGGTGTGCCAAGGGATGGTTTGAGCTTGAGCCAAGCACTCCTATTTATAGCCTGTACAGAAGCCTGGACACGGCCCCGTGTCCGCTGGACACGGCCCCGTGTCCACCCTTTTCTCTTTCTTCATTAATTGCTCTTGTCTTTATTAGTTGACCACGGCCCCGTGTCCGCTGGGCACGACCCCATGTGCAGAAGAATCTTTGTACTATGAAGATTTTCCTGGATTGTGCGAATCTTATAGTTGACCACGGCCCCGTGCCCGCTGAGCACGGCCCCGTGGTGGGCAATAGAAGCTTCTACAACTTTGTCTATTCTGCAGACACTTGAGCACGCCCCGTGTTCGCTGGACACGCCCCGTGTTCGCTGGACACGCCCCGTGTTCAGCTGGGCACAGCCCCATGCTCAGCTGGGCAAAGCCCCATGCTCAGCTTTCTTCTTGTTTTTGCTTTGGGAGATGCTGTCGAGGAGTCGGGCATGCCACGTTTCTTCCTTTTCTTTGTATTTATGTTGGTTTTGGCTGTATATTTGTTCATTTTGTTCGTTTAAGCTCATTTGATCCTGAAAATACAAAAGGAAGACAAAAGCACACTTTTTCCAACATTAGTACTAGAAAGGGTTAGTCTTATGCTTCATTTGATGTAATTTATATGTTGCATTTTACGCACATCACCACCTAGTCTACGTATAGGTTTGCTGGGTCATGAGTAGGGTTGCCAGGTGGATGCCACGTGGATCGGAAACGCTTATCCGGTCAACACCACATTGACGCGGCCCGCGTCAACTTAAGCTTGACCTTTACGCGGCCCGCCTGAAGAAAAGATTTCTTGTTTTCTTGGTTTTTGATATGGATTAGGGTGTCAGGGGTCCAGGTTTTCACTTATGGATCGTTTTAGGACATTTTGGAAGGTCCTTACAAAACGCCACCGCGCCAATCTAGTCCATAGATTGTTTTGATCGGACGATCGATAAGCGTTCTCACCGTTCTCACACTTTTCATCGTTTTCTCTAAATCCTGACCCTATATATATGGGTCAGGATTTAGAGAAAATGATAGAAAGTGTGAGAACGGTGAAAACGCTTATAGATCGTCCGATCAAAACAATCTCTTGACTAGATTGGCGTGGTGGCGTTTTCGTAAATAACACGAATTCTATTGAGTCGACGTGCTTCATTAAGGGTAAAAAGGTCTTTACACTTCTAAACCAAAACGCCAACTAATGAATAAAACGCCATTATTGCCCAAAACGCATCCCTATATAAACAAAACATTCTCATACATAAGAACACACCTCCCCCAACCTGAAAACGCCATATTTCTACTATATAACATTCATCTTACAACGCCAAAAAATCCAAAACATACCAATCATCTTAGAAAACGCCAAAATCTCTCAAATATCAAAAATTTCCAAAAAAATGGACTTTTCTTTCAGATACACTATTCCCTCAGAAAAACGCCAAAAATGGTTTCTTGTATATTCAATATTGTTCTACGCGAAGTTTCGGAAAAATGCGTTCTTTCCTGAGGTGCTGCGACTCAAATAACATTTTGCTGAATGAGATGGACAAAACTTCAAGAAAAAAAGATACTAGGGTCAGACTTATGTCAGTTTTTGTGTTTTGTTACTGATGAATATTATAATGGCATGAATTAGACGAATGACACTGATGAGTGGTTTGAAGATACATATTCAAACAAAAAACTCATGTCATATTGTCTTTCCAAACGTCCAAAAAAACACAAGCATGACAAAGCCAAACCGCCAGTGAACATGTTTCAAAGAAGAAAGAGACTGACGACGGTGAAGATTTGAAAAGATGAATTGTTTCTATTTTTATTTTTTTAATATTCTTTTTCTGTTGTTTGTTATGTATTTTTCAACTTAGAATAAAAAATAACATTAAATTAATAAAACGCCAAAAGTCATAATTATTGTGAAACGCCATAATGAAGTAAAACGCCAAAAACTCCCAACCTATAATAAAAGTGATTTAGAGAAGAATTATTAAAAGCTTAAAATGGAAACAAACGCCAAAAACAACTTAAAGCCATTAAAAAACGTCAAACTTGGAAGATGGAATGTCTAAGACTATAAAAACTCATAAAAACCTGAACAAAATCAGCAAAAATACATACAGTAACTGAAAATACGACTACTTTATTAATATCATTTATTATAAATAAAAATCCCGCCTAAATTACGCGCCAAAAACATCCTATAAGGGAGACGTCTCTGCACAATCAACTGATCACACCACCAAAAAAATAAGCGCCATCTTTCCAACAAACCATTCACTTTAAAACGCCAAAAAGATACTTAAAAAAGCCACAGATGCAGAACGTCATTTCTTCTTTATTGAGTATTGTTCTGAATGAAATTTCACTGAATGGATTCTACTCTGAGGTGGGTATATCTATAAGCTTTTGCTGAATGAGATGGACAAATTTTCATGAAAAAACGAAGAAAAAAAGACTTTTACTCCTTAATGAAGACGGACATTATGAAGGAAAAAAAAGGATCTACATAAGGTATTCAAAACAGGTTCAAAACGCCAAAAAGGTTAAAGTAAAAGAGGCTGATGACAGTGAAGATTTGGAAGAGAAATTAGATTATAATTTTTTTTTCAGTTTCTATTGTTTGTTATCTAATTCTCTGATTTTATTATCTAATTCTCTACTAAAAAAATTAATATAAAACGCCAAAAACACCAAAACGACTGATAGTCTGAAAACTGAGAGAACGGATGCTAGCAAAGCACGATGTTTGCTATAAAACGCCAAACAAGGTATTACTGAAAAATCAACGCTAATTCACCGATGAAAATGAACGAAAAAGTAAATGCTAAACAGTAAAAGGAAGAGACGGTAACATTATTGCCAAACATTTATTATATTAAAAACCACTACATGGAAAACTGAATTTATTTATCTTTTCAAAACGCCATAATTGTCTGTCAAATTATAGACCTGTATCCTACTTGATATAATAAACATCAAGAAATTTACTGATGTTTTTTACATCATAGACATGCATCCTGATTTAAAAGACAATAAAAATACCAAAACATAATTAAAACGCCAAAATATTAAATATGATCCTGATCTACAAACAATAAAACGCGGCGTATTTATTAAACGCCAAAAAATGAAAACGGGATGTGACACGCGTTTAAAAAAAGAAAATATGAATGGACAAAAAGCCCCTCCACCCTTCTCTATACCGTGTGACACGTGTTAGGTCAGGAAGCGTTCTCACCGTTCTCACACTTTTGAGCATTTTCTCCTGATCCCGTTTCTATATATATATATATATATATATATATATATTACCTATAACTAAAATAACAATGAGGGGAAATAGTGTCAGGCAGCCTAACACCCCCTCATTGGTCGATTCTTTTTGTATTTAGCTTTTAAACTTTCAGCTTCACTAATATATGGGTTTTACCCCTTTGTTTTTAAAAAGTTTTCTTCGTATTGATTAACTTTGTTTATATGTGAGTTTAGTCCCTCTCCTTAAACTTTGGTATTGTACTTGTTTAGTCCTTCTACTTTTATTTTTTTAAGTAATTGATTGTCGCTTTTTTTATTTTACTTTTAAACATTCAAGTATTCAACTTCGCTAACATATGTGTTTAGCCCCTTTGTTTTTAGAAAAAAAAAACTTTCTTTTTACTGGTTAACTTTGCTTATATGCGTGTTTCGTCCCTTTACTTTAACTTTTGGGTGTACATGTTTAGTCAATCTACTTTTATTACTTTTAGTATTTCATCTTTTAGCATTTTCTCTTTGCTACCATAACGAATCAACCTGGGGGAAAAGTGACCGTTAGCTATTGGTGGACAACCGCTACTACTCTTGGGCTTTAATAAAGTTACTTTATAATTTCTAAACTTTATTAAAACAACAGTTGTAACAACTCTCATTAAAAGTCCTATTTATTTTATTATTCTATCTAATAGGAAACCTTAATTGAGACACCCAAGTGATTCTACACAAACCCTAAAATTTTCAGAATCATCAGAATCAGGATCAGGGCCCCTAAAAACTCAGGGGGGGGGGGGGGTAAACCCTAGTTACGATTATCCACATAACTATCTGTCAAAATTGAATTTTGAGAAACAGTCAAGTCAGCAAGGCTAGTCAAGGACGTAGCAACCCTATAATAACTTCGTGTCCCTTACGGACCGTAAGGGATGAGTCTTACGGTCCGTAAGCATGTCAAATTTTGTGTATAAATAGCAGGCATTGGGACTTGATTTCTTGTACTGAAACGACGTAAAATTTCGCTACATGCACTGAGTTACGTTCTGTTTACTATCACAACACACACGGATCACTAATCGTCGCCGCAATACAGGGTAATAACTCGATCGCTGATACGATTCAATGTCCGATCGATTAAACTATCCAATGGATGTTTAAGTGCTGCCCACATTAGGGTTTATGCTTTGTCATTCGTTGTTAATTCAATGGATGTTTAAGTATCGCACTTTGTCATTCGATGTGAGGGTTTAATCTCGCGAGTTATCGTAAATGCTGAATTAAGTTACTAACCAAATTATGTGCCTGTTATAAATTTAGGTTAAAAGGCTAATCAGTAGGCTAGGCTCTGCTCAAAATAAATCTGCAATGTGAGTCATTCTCTTTTTATCAAATTTGTTTATAAAAAGCATGTTTATTTTCAAGATTATAATTACAGTGATTAAGTATATGTAATCACCAAATTACAGCCGGTATGTGGGGTATTGTGCACATTACTGCTGTTTTTATCACTTTAGGTGGGTGAGCCTAATTAGTGATATACGTTACTATTGGGTGACATGACTCAATAGTAATATGACCATAGTCACAGATCCGGTCGAGTGACAAATACTGTGGGTATTTGGTTGAAATAAACATTGTAATCTCTCTTAATACTGTAAATTATAACAAATGAGTCGTTTTAGTAAATAGAATGATTCACTCAGTATTTCCCGCTGACAAAACCTTTTTCAAACATGTTTCAGGTGATCTGTTGTGATCCAGGAAAAGTGCCGTGAAGCACTATCAGCTTAATGAAGTGGCTCAGTATAAAATAAAGAAACATGTTTTGTAAAATAAAGATTTCTCCGTGAAATCTTATGATTGTAAATTACCGGGGTTATATCCCGAGTTGTGAAATAAAATAATCGGGAAATATTTCAGTTTTAAAAGATCCTGATGAAAACTTCCGCTGTTAATTTAAATACCACGGGATTTCTGTCCCGCGGCTCCTGAAACGGGTCAAATCGGGTCGGGGGCCGTGACAGAAAAAGGTGGTATCAGAGCCACCGATTTAAGCCAATTAAGTATTTAGAAAATACTTAATTTTACTAATTGCTATTTTGTGATTATGTGATTTCTTATTTGAATATTTGTGTACAGTATGGGTAAACAAAAGCTTTCAAACATCTATCTTAAATTAGATAGGTCATCTACTGAGAAGGGAAGTTCATCCCAAACAAAATCCTCAAATCACTCCGTAATTCCTGATGAAGGAATATTTGTGCGAAAGACACAATACGAGGAACCACTTTCTCCTAGTAAAAGAAGTCTGATTATTAGGAAAACTAAAGAGAAATCTCGAGAAAAGAAAGTTAAACAAGAAACCCAGGAATTAACCAGTAAATCACCTTGGGAAGACAAGTTTGATGAAAAATGGGCAGATCTTTATATGCTAGCCACTGTAGCAGTTAATGCAAATCTTTAAATTAATCTGATTCAAGTTTTAGCAACCTTATTGTTAGGGGAGGATTTTCTAACAATTAGTGATCCTTATTCGTTATCCTAATTAGTGATCCTTACTTCTGTGACAGGTGGTGATCCTCAGAAGAGCTTCAGGATCAGGATCATGGATCACTTTAAGGATCCTCGTACTGACGATTGTTTACTTATGTTTTGTACTATCTCGCAGGTATAACAAGCTTGACCAAGTCTTGGCGACATTCCTGGAGAATATTCCCAAACTATTCTACACGTGCTTGGCCAAAAATAGACGTTGTGGAGAACGTGGAGGCATGGCACGAAAGTCGGAAAGTTTGTTAGCTAGTTATTTTCTTATTTTTAAAGGGGTAACGAGCTAGTTAGTAACACTTAGTCATTTCTGAGTTACACACACACTCGTACAAACGTTCATACCAGCTCTCGTTCAAACACTTAGCAATTTCATACACCTTTTACACGTTACATTCTAGTGATCCTTGTACCTAGCTCGTTACTATCCGAAGTTGTAAACATTTATACATTTATTTGAGCTTGGTGATCGGTAATTTCCATCACCCGGGGTTTTTTGTGCCGGAGATCAACTCTTGATCAAGGTCTTTTTCCCCGTATAAATCCTTGTATTGTTTGTGCGATTTACATTGAAGTGATCCTTGTCATTGTTATACATTTCAAGCATCATACCCTGTAACAGAGATTTTGGTTGCAATATCCTCAACATATTTTTTTGACCAAAACAGTTTGGCGCCCACCGTGGGGCAATTGGTGCTTTGTCCTTAGAAAAATACGCATTTCTGTTCTCATTTTGGTTCACTACAACCAAGCAAATGGCTTCCTCAGCGAAGAATGCTTCAAATTTGATGCCCTCATTCACTTCTTCACAAGGCGTCCCTTCTTTGCCTCCACCACCTTCTGGATCCCAGAAGAATGCTGAGAATGCTGCGAAGAAACCAACTCCCATTTTCCCAAAACCTCCAACTTCTTCTGCTTCTTACACTCCCACTACTAGTGACATGTTTACTTTGATTTTGCAGATGAAGGATCAGATACGGCAACAGGATAAGACCAATGAGAGGATTCTCAAAGAAATCGGAGATCTCAAGAAACAAAAGACAACGGCAGAGGATCATTCCCCACTGGTGCCAAAATCCTTGAATTTTGATACTCCGGTGATTACTTCTCAGCCATCAGTGACTCCAGACGTTCAATATGTGGGTGGACCGAAAGGAGTGCACTACGGAACAACAACAGTGACCCAGGCATCAGGTTCATATTTCCAGCCAGCGGGATCCTATCCTCAGCATATGGGATCCCTCACAAATTCAGGAGGATATTCGGGAATGCAGCAGATTCAAGGATCCTCCTTTGTTCCAGGATCATCCCAGGTTCAAGGATCCTCCTTCGTTCCAAGATCATCCCAGGTTCAAGGATCCTCCTTTGTTCCAGGATCATCCCAGGTTCAAGGATCCTCCTTTGTTCCAGGATCATTCCAGGTTCAAGGATCCTCCTTCGTTCCAGGATCATCCCAGGTTCAAGGATCCTCCCTCGTTCCAGGATCGTCCCAGTTTCAGGGATCCTTCCAGATGCCAGGATCCTTGAGGAGTTTGCAAACAGGAAGTTCAGATGTCCATCAGGGAGATTTTATTCCAATGCACAATACAGGGAGAGGATGGAGATCAATCCGATCCCAGAAAGGTTAAAGGAAGCATGCTTGTGCAAAGGATTCGGATCCACTCTTACTGGATCAGCTCTCAAATGGCTGCTAAGTCTTCCCCCCTACTCTATTACCTCATTTGCTAATCTAGTTAATCTATTTAATAATCAGTTTTCTTGTAGTAGGAAATTTGAACGATTAACTAGTGATCTATATAGGATAACCCAGGGTCATAATGAATCATTAAGGGATTACATTACCAAATTCAGTAAAGAATCCTTAGACATTCCCAACTTAGATATAGCCACGGCTGTTGAGGCCTTTAAAATGGGATTGCTTAGGGATTCGTCTTTCTATGATGATCTTGTTATGACACCATGCAGGAACTTAGATGAGGTAAGAACCCGAGCACTTAGATTCATTCGACTAGAAGATGACAAGAGGATCCAGGAGAGGTTAGCAGGATCCTCAAAGCAGGATAAGCAAGGATCCTCATTCAGGAACAACAAGTTCAAATCCTATAACAGATCTGATAATCAGAACGTGCATTCTGTTGACCAAGAAGAGGATGATGAGGATTATCCTCCTATTTCTGAATATTGTTTCTGTGTTGATAACAATGAACTAATCCTTGCTATGCAGAACCTAGGTGATAAAGCTAGATGGCCAAGAAAAAATGATAGGCCAGCTGCAACTAAGGATAAATCAAAGTGGTGTGCATACCATGAAGATTTTGGGCATCTCACAGAAGAATGCATTGCACTAAGAAAGGAGATTGGATACTTGTTGAGCAAGGGGCATCTAAAAGAATTGTTGGGAAGGAAAAAGTCAAAGACTCAGGATCCTGAAAGGATCCCTGAGAAGGCTCCAGCCCCTCCAGCAGATGCACAAGTGATAAACTTCATTTCTGGAGGATCAGACATTTGTGGCACATCCTTCTCAGCTGCAAAAAGGCATGCAAAGGAAACTAAAATGGATAATGGAGAAAGACCAGTTCGAACATCAAGTGTCACCGAAGGAAAAGTCATAACCTTTGATGAAGAGGATCGTGTTGATATCCAGGATCCTCATCACGATGGTTTAGTTATTACTCTTTTCATATCTAACCATTTTGTCCGCAGGATCCTTATAGACGGAGGAAGTTCAGTGAACATTATCCAGCTTGATGTTCTAAAGAAGATGGGTATCCCTGAATCAGAGATCATACCAAGATCCTCTGTGCTCGTGGGATTTAGTGGTGAAACTAAGAATACCCTGGGGGACATTAAACTCCCAATATACATTGAAGGCCTACACTCTTATCAAAAATTTTGTGTTATTGACTGTTTATCTTGTTGTAATGTTATCCTTGGCAGGCCCTGGATACATGATATGAAAGCAGTCCCATCCACTTACCATCAATGTGTGAAGCTCCCTAGTCCTTGGGGAATAGTGAAGATTGATAGTGATCAGCAGGAGGCTAAGAATTGCTACACTTCATCGATGAAACCAGCCTCGAAGTCAACGGAGCAATAGCAATCAAGGTATCCTCCAAGGGATGTCTTGGAGGCAAGAGAGCAGGATGTGGTAGAAATCCTCATGGATCCTGATGATCCTGAATCCAAAATCTATATCGGATCAGGGATCCTTGGCGAAGTGAAAGAAGACCTCGTATCCTTCCTCAAAAGGAGAAAGACTACCTTTGCATGGAAACACGAAGATATGACTGGTATATCCAAAGATGTAATCACCCACAAACTCGGCATTGACAGATCCTTCAAACCAATCCATCAAAGGAGAAGAAAGTTTGCACCGGAAAGGAATGCCATTATCCAAGAAGAGGTAGAGAAATTGCTCCGGGCAGGTATGATTAGAGAGGTCGAGTATCCAAGATGGTTGGCCAATGTGGTTGTTGTTCAAAAGAAAAACGGAAAGTGGAGGGTATGTGTCGATTTTACCGATTTAAATAAGGCATGTCCCAAGGATCCTTTCCCATTACCCCACATTGACTCCATGGTGGATGCAACTGCGGGTCATGAACTGTTAACTTTTATGGATGCTTCATCTGGATTCCAACAAATCCAAATGGAACCATCCGACCAAGAGGATACAGCCTTCATGACTCCAACTGGTATATACTGCTATATTGCTATGCCGTTCGGACTAAGAAATGCAGGTGCAACATATCAAAGGCTGGTGAATATGATGTTCAAGGATCAGATTGGACAAACTATGGAGGTTTACATAGATGATATGGTGGTAAAATCCTTAAACGCTGAGGATCACCTTAGAGACTTGGAGGAAGCATTCGATATCCTTGACAAATATAACATGAAACTTAATCCTTCAAAATGTCACTTTGGTGTTGAAGCAGGTAAATTCTTAGGATATATGGTGACAAAGAGAGGCATTGAAGCTAGCCCGGAACAAATTAAAGCAATAGTGAACATTAAATCTCCGGCAAATGCTAAGGATGTTCAAAGGCTAACAGGCAGGATAGCAGCCTTGAACAGATTTATATCCAAATCCTCCGAGAAGTGTAAAGAGTTCTATGATATCCTAAGGAAGAACAAGAAATTTGAGTGGACGGAGAAGCATGAAAATGCTTTAAGAGCCCTCAAAGATTACCTATCCTCGGCCCCGGCTTTGATGAAACCAGAAAAAGGCGATGTGCTATCCTTGTATCTTGCAGTATCCTCAAAAGCAGTAAGTGCGGTCCTTGTAAAGGATCATCAAGGTACACAACATCCTGTCTATTATGTAAGTAAAAGTTTACTTGATGCCGAATCCAGGTACTCACACCTTGAAAAGCTTATTCTTGCATTAATTATGGCATCTACTAAGTTAAGACATTATTTTGAAACTCATGTTATCATTGTTAAAACTAATTTTCCAATTAAGAATGTCCTCAGGAAACCAGAGATGTCAGGAAGGATGGCTAAGTGGGCAGTGAAGCTGAGTGCATATGATATAAGATATGAGCCTAGGACAGCCATCAAATCCCAAGCATTAGCTGACTTTGTGGCTGATTTCAGTAGTGATTTACAAGAAGAAGCTGAGTTAGAAGTCCAGCAGCTAGAAGAGACCAAGGATCCTTGGATACTCTATACTGATGGATCCTCGAATGTCAAAGGCACAGGGCTTGGAATACTACTAAAATCGCCACAGGGGGACATAATACCCCACTCTATAGCTTGTGAGTTCCAAACCACTAACAATGAGGCTGAATATGAAGCCTTAATTGCTGGTTTGCAAATTGCTAAGCATATGGGAATCAGGTATCTTAAGGTACACATAGATTCTTTGTTAATTACAAACCACTTTAATGGATCCTATGCTGTTAAAGGTGAAAAGCTAACCAAATATTTGGAGATAGTCAAAAGTTTGGCACTCTCTTTTGTTTCCTTTAGTTTGTCACAGGTACCAAGGGAAGAAAATACAGAAGCTGATGCATTGGCTAATTTAGGATCATCCTTGAAGATCCCGGAGGATATCAAGATTCCTATTATCCATATCCTGACCCCGGCTATTGAGGATCATGTGGCTATGGAAATAGGAAATGATTCTGCAATAATCCCTAGTGAGGATACTCAATCCCACTCAGGATCAGGATCATGGATCTCACCAATTATGAGATACTTACAACATGGAGAGATTCCTACAGGAGAAAACCCTAGGGCTTTCAAATCTAAGGTATCTCAATTCACAATTATAAATAGTGTGTTGTATAGACGATCTCTTGCAGGACCATACTTGAGATGCATTGAGGATCCTGAAGTCCAAGAAGTTTTAAAAGACTTCCATGAAGGAGATTGTGGAAATCACACTGGGGGCAGGGCATTATTCTCAAGGATCCTGAGGACAGGATACTACTGGCCAACCATGAAGAGATATGCTGTGGAGTATGCTAAGAGATGTGATCCTTGTCAGAGGCACAGCAATATCCTTCATCAACCAGCTGAATTATTGCATCCTATATCCTCCTTTTGGCCATTTATGAGATGGGGTATGGATATAGTTGGTAAGCTCCCTAAGGCACCTGGTGGAAAAGTATTCATGCTTGCTATGACGGATTACTTCTCCAAATGGATAGAGGCTGAAGCTTTTGCCCAAGTCAGAGAAAAGGAAGTTATATCCTTCATTAAAAGAAATATTATAACTAGATTTGGAATTCCTTCTGAGATTATATGTGATAATGGTTCCCAATTTATTAGGGGCAGGACCACTAACTTTTGTGACAGCTGGGGGATTAAGATGATAACATCAACACCAGTCCACCCACAAGCTAATGGTCAGGCAGAATCATCCAACAAGATCATCATCAACAATTTGAAGAAGAAGCTTGGATCCAAGAAAGGGAAATGGGCAGAAGAACTACCCTATGTGCTTTGGGCTGATAGGACAACCCCTAAAAATGCTACTGGTCAAACACCATTCTCTTTGGTATTTGGGGCAGAATCAGTGATCCCAACAGAAATGGTGGTTCCAACTGCAAGAACAAGTACCCGTGATCCTGAGGAGAATGATGAGAACTTGGCTCAAGACCTGGATACTATTGAAGAAATCAGGGATATGGCTAGGATAAGGATGGCCAGTTATCAGCAAAGAATGGCTGGTGCTTACAACAAAAATGTCAGGATCAGGAGGTTTCAAATTGGAGATATGGTATTAAGGAAAGCATTTCAGAATACCACCAATCCTGCTGATGGGAAGTTAGCTCCAAAATGGGAAGGCCCTTATTTGATTGAAGCTGAAGCAGGAAAGGGGGCATATAGATTGCTAACCATGGAAGGTGATTTGTTACCAAGAGCTTGGAATGCTGTCCACTTGAAGAAATATTTCATGTGAGCAGGATCCTCATGGCACAGATGATCCTCACGATAGGGATATCCTTAAAGGATCCTCAAAGTATTGGTGATCCTTACTTAGGTAATATCCTAAACTTGAACTATTTCATTTCTTTATTTTCTCATATAAGGATAAGGATCATGTATCCTTTATCCATCTCTCACGTGAGTTTAAGTTTTGAAAGTTCAGGTATCCTTAGCATAACATTGGTTATCCACTGAAGCAATCCGTTCCTTGGGTTTAACCCCAGTTATTTGGGCTTGACCCCAGTTCCGCCTGTAGCGCACGATGATCCTGGTATAGTTCAAGGCAGTGGGACCAGTACTCGTTTTAGGGGCTGATAATTCCATTGTACTGGCTATGCTTTGGATCCGACGTATAATGGTAGACGTACCATACATCCGTTCCTAAGGTTTCTAACGTTTTCACGTTAGCTAAGGTTTCTAACGTTTTCACGTTAGCTAAGGTTTTGGCATTTTCATGTCACTAAGTTTGGATAGTCGCCAGTTAGGGCCATACTCCAGTTTACATACGATCCTTGGGCTTGTCCCCAGTTATCCTTGGGCTTGTCCCCAGTTATCCTTGGGCTTGTCCCCAGTTATCCTTGGGCTTGTCCCCAGTTGCTAACTCTTTTCTTATGTTGGCTTAGTCCCAAGTTATGCTCTATTTCAGGTTCTTGAAGATAGGCAACTAGGGATCCTTGATCCTTATTTTATTCTAAGGTTTATCTTATAGTTATCCTTATTATGGTTAGGATCCTAACTTGGACCCTCAGGAATATAAAGGCGGCAGGATCACAATGGCTTCATCCCCCAAACAGAGGATCCCTCTACCAATTGCAATCCTGCCTATTGTCCAAAGGATCATACATGATCCTTAATCCTAAAGCCTATTGTTCAAAGTACAAACCATTAAATTGTTCGACATCACAACCACAAAAAGTTACTACCACCAGATTTAAAAAATTGGGCTCCGGCTACGTCTAGAAATGTCTATCATTGCCCAATCAAGCAGCCTAAACTTTTGCTGCATCACCACCTCCGGCTCCACTTGCTTCACCCGCTTCATCCTTGCTTCCAGCCTCAATTGTCAGGATCTCTTCAGCCTCCTCTTCATCACCCAATTCAGCCAGCCTTGCTTTCCATTCTTCAATTTCCCAGCTGCTTTTGTCGAAGGCAGGATCCTGAGCTTCCAAGGCCATTTGCAGCTTGGTTTTGTACATTGCTATGGCGGCAGAGACTTTGGCATCATCTGTGATCTCCTGCCTTTCATAGTCAAAATTAACCAGCACCTTAGCCATCTCCTGTTTGGTATCCTGGAGTTCCTTCCGAAGATCAGCAAGTGCAAGATCCTTGAGCACGGCAACCTGCTGGAGGTCGGCAATTTTCTTGTCCTGATCCTCAACGTGGCCAACATAATCCTCGATCTCAGAGAATTTCTGCAAAGTGGATAAAGGATAAGGTCAGGATTAAGTGATCCTCAAATCAGCAGGATATATCAGCAGGATATATCAGCAGGATATGTTGACAGGATCTATGAGCAGAGACAATGATCCTTACCTCATTGAAGTACTCGAGGAATTGATGGCGGATTAGAGGCAGACCCTGCAAATCCTCAGCCTCGGAGGCCTTTCTCCTCTTGATTCCCTTTCCTTTGAGGGGTGCCTTGGGGATTGAGGCTGTCGGGCTGGCAGGAACCTTTCTTTTGGAGGATTTGACAGTGGTGAGATCGGTGACACTGAACCTTGAAGCAGCTTTGGCAGATTTTCCAGCACCTACACAACCAAAACAAGATAAGTATCTTTTCTTAATTTACATTTTACTATTTATTTAAACAAGGATACTTACTTGACATTGTGACAGAGCCTGAGGATACCTCCTGAGAGTCTTGGGTTGTTGTCTTAAAAGTTCTAATTTCAGGATCGAGGTTCCAGAAAGCAGCAAGCCTTTCCCTGGTTGCGGATGTTGTGATGAGATGCGAAACAGAGACAGCTGCATGACACAAGACAAAAGGGGTTAGTGATCCTATCACATAAACAAGACTACCTGGTGATCCTTCTCATGATCCTTCGGCCTACCATGGGTGGACCATGTCTTAGGGAGATCTTTTCCGTTTAGAATGGAATCCCTCCTGACAAAGAAGAAGCGACGTTTCCAATCTTTGTCGTTCTTGGTGACTTTGAGAAGAGGATGATCTGCACCGGGTTTTCGCTTGAACAAATAACGGTGGGAACCAAAGGTAGTAAGATCATACAGTTCCGCCAATTCCGACATTCCTAAATCAACGCCTTCCTTCTCGATGATCCTCTCTAGGGTATATAAAACCCTCCAAATCATCGGCATGGCTTGGATGTAAGATATGCCGGTCAGGGAAAAGAAGGATTGTGTGAATTCTGGGAAAGGATAGGTGTACCCTATAGTGAATGGAGTAGCTGGAAAGGCAACCCATGTTTCAGAAACATAGTCGCTAAGAACAGTGGGATCAAAGGGTTTGAAAAAGGCACTCGCCGGAAAACAGCGACGGATTTTATCTACTTGTGCATCGTTAAAACAACACCTCTCATTCGCTGAGTCTTTGATGATCTTTTGACTCTTCAAAGGGCTATCCTTCTTGTGATCCTTGCCCGGTGAGCTTCGGAGCATCATTCTAAGAGCGATGGTGATAAAGAAAGAAAAACAGAGTAAGAAAGGTAGAAAGAGAATAAAGAGATACCTGATTGATCTTCGACTGAGAATATAAAGGGAGTTTCTTTCGAATTTGAATGCATATTGATCCTATCTATATCTCTATTTATAATTATGATTCTGCAGGATTGTCACTTCTGTGACGTCATGATCGCAACGGCTAGTTCTATTTTAACGGCTATATATCCGATAGTTAGTTGCGGATAAGATCAAGAAAACATAACTCGCTAATTTTACAAATTACTCCTTATATTTTGGGGGCAATTGTTAGGGGAGGATTTTCTAACAATTAGTGATCCTTATTCGTTATCCTAATTAGTGATCCTTACTTCTGTGACAGGTGGTGATCCTCAGAAGAGCTTCAGGATTAGGATCATGGATCACTTTAAGGATCCTCGTACTGACGATTGTTTACTTATGTTTTGTACTATCTCGCAGGTATAACAAGCTTGACCAAGTCTTGGAGACATTCCTGGAGAATATTCCCAAACTATTCTACACGTGCTTGGCCAAAAATAGACGTTGTGGAGAACGTGGAGGCATGGCACGAAAGTCGGAAAGTTTGTTAGCTAGTTATTTTCTTATTTTTAAAGGGGTAACGAGCTAGTTAGTAACACTTAGTCATTTCTGAGTTACACACACACTCGTACAAACGTTCATACCAGCTCTCGTTCAAACACTTAGCAATTTCATACACCTTTTACACGTTACATTCTAGTGATCCTTGTACCTAGCTCGTTACTATCCGAAGTTGTAAACATTTATTCATTTATTTGAGCTTGGTGATCGGTAGTTTCCATCACCCGGGGTTTTTTGTGCCGGAGATCAACTCTTGATCAAGGGCCTTTTCCCCGTATAAATCCTTGTGTTGTTTGTGCGATTTACATTGAAGTGATCCTTGTCATTGTTATACATTTCAAGCATCATACCCTGTAACAGAGATTTTGGTTGCAATATCCTCAACAGATTTTTTTGACCAAAACACTTATTACCTACAGTCTAGAAATCTTACCCAGTAAATAAATAAGTTACAATAAACCTTAGTATGTTTTACTTTTTAATTGTTTTGTAGTACCCAGTATGAAATAATATTTAAAAGTTTTTCTATAAAATTTTGTTATGATTTTTAATTGTGTGTATTTTGCTAAACAGCATGAGTGACTTGTCTGACGCCCTTCAGAACCTAAATCTCTATCCAGTAAAAATAGAGGTTTCCAGAGATTTCAATAGGTATATACCCGACATAGAAGAACCTGTGGAATTCAATGCTCCACCTCCAGAGAAACCTAAACCCAAGAAAAGGAGGAGATTTGTGGGATGGAGACGTGTGCGTAGGAGGAAGCCTACAACTAGAAAGATGCCTAAAATAGAAAATCCCTTAGACAAAGGTAAGGGAATTGAAGTCGGGGAAGAATCTAGGCAGATGGGATTACAGTTTAATGAATATTCTAAGCAAATAGAAATGGAGATTGGAGTAGGTTCTCAGGTAGAAGTTGGGGAAAGTTCTAAACAAACTCAGGAAATGACATTGCAGGAAGAGCTAGATTTTATATTGGCAAGCTGTGATACTATTCAGCCTGTCAATACAAATATTTTTACTCGTCCTATTGAAACTCAACTCCCTATAAACTTAGAACCAGCAATCCTAGAACCTATAATCTACACCCAGCCTCTAGGAATGGATGAGTGGTGGACAAATGATTGGCAGTTTCAAAACCTACTCAACAGTCCTTATTCCTTTCTCCCTTAGTTCGACCCTGAACCAATACCTAATCCACCTATGAGTAACGAAAATTTAGCCGAACTCCGCCACTTTGGTGAGGAGTTAATGGATGCCGGAAATAGGATCAGGGAGGTAGGAGATCAGATCTCCTGGAAATACGATGAGAGGGAACACCGTTATTAAAATAGCAGCTGAAGAGGGATAAGGGGTTATGAGACTGTGGTTGTATAATAGCAATAATGATCTAATCTTGTGAAATAACCTACATAAAACTTTGTAAGATAATGGTATGTTTGGACGCATAATATAAAATATATAAAAATGGAAATCGAGAAATCGATAGTTTTGACTATGTGTGTATTTGAAATTATATGATGGTTTTATGTATAATTGTTATTTAATTAATACTAATATATTATCAGATGGAAAACGCTAATAATGAACCAGTTAATGAGGTTAATCAATCTGAGCAACAACCGGGGGATCAATATATGACTAGGCAGGATATAGAAAATATCGTTGCTCAAGGGATAGCCAATGCTATTCCAGCAATTGTTGCTGCTGTTAAAAATCCAATCGAACCGCAACAAATCATTCCTAGCAAACGTATTTCTGAAGATAACTTCAGTAATAGTGTAAAGGGAGGCGGTAATAACCATGACAATAATCCACGGCAGGCTCCGCTCCCTAAGAAAATGAAAGCTGCAACACTTGGTTGCACTTATAAAGAATTTCTTGCTTGTAAACCCGCTGAGTTTGCAGGCAATGAAGGAGCAACTGCGGCACTGCGTTGGTTAGAGAAGACCGAGGCAGTAATTACAATAAGTAAATGTGCCAAGGACGATCATGTCATGTATGCGTCAAATCTTTTTAAAGAAGGGGCGCTAGAATGGTGGAACACAGTGTTACAAGCCAAAGGAAGAAATAGGGGATACGCCATGAACTGGGAAGAATTTAAGAGTTGTAGAAAGAAAATTCTGTCCTGAATACGAAAAAGATCAAATGGCAAATAAGTTCTTAAATCATAGAATGATGGGTGTAGATTGTCGCGGTTATACTTCGACATTCTTTGAATATGCTAGAGTGGTACCAACACTGGCTTCGGTACTATTGACGATGCTGTGGAATTAGCTAACACCCTAACTGACGAATTGGTACGCACAAGAGATGAAAACAAGAAGAAGGAATTGGCTCAGAAAATTACCCAAGGATTTCGTGTGGGTAATAGTAGTAATTTTAAGAAAAGAGGAACAGGGCAATCCTCAATTCCTCAGTTCTGCAGAAATTGTAAAAAGAAACATTATGGAAGATGTAATGTAACCTGCAATTTTTGCAAAGTTGTAGGACATCGTGAAGAAAACTGCAGGAAGAAATCCACAATTTGTTACAATTGTGGAGAAGCAGGACATTTCAAAACAGAATGTCCTAAATTGATCAAACCAGCAGACAACAAAGCTAAACCATCTGACGGAGCTACAAAGAAGAATGTCAGAGCATTCCAGCTAACTACTCAAGAAGCAGAACTCATTCCAAATGTGATAGCTGGTACGTTCTTAGTTCACAACATTTACGCCAAAGTATTATTTGACTCTGGTTCAAACCAAAGTTTTATCAATACTTCATTTTGTCAAGCTCTTAATTTACCATTGACCAACCTTAGTGTCACACCCCGACCACGTAGAACATACAAAACGTGGCGAAAACGTCGGGGAGTGTTGTAACAGAATTAATCGTTTCAAATCCATGGCAATTAAAGTTTCGTTTTATTAATCAAACATGAGAGTTTACATTGTTTTAAACAAGAAACAAAGAGTACATAACATAAATTAACTAGTTCTTGTCTCGTTTTAAGTCACTAAGGCACAGGTCCGCCTAAGTATGTCTTGATAAGTCCTATACATCATCACCTGAAAACACATGTGAAAATAGGTACGTCAACATAAAAATGCCTGTGAGATACATAGGTTTTGTGAAAACAGAATTCATGACTTATGTTTGAGAAAATTTTTAGTCATGAACCTTGTAATTTGCTTTGTCTTGTAAATAATTTGAAAAACGATAAGATCAGATGATATGTATAAATAAGAGAGTAATGTATGGTTAAATGAATAACCATGTAAAATGAGTTTGTATAAGATAAGTTGTTTGTAAATCAATGTCTTGAGAAAAGTATGTTATTTGTATAAAATGTTATATGTCTCAAATTGAAATGGTTCAAATAACGCTACGATATGTAATACCATACAGACACTTATATATAGGAAGTACCAGCGGCGTATCCACCATGCTTGTATCATATTACACACGCATCGTTACTTAAATCACTTACTCAAACCAAACCATCAAGATGTAATGTTTAACAGTTGTAGAAATGTTTATGTATAGTCCAATGTCTATTGTCAAATGTAAATCATGTCAACAGATACGAAAGGTTCACACGGTTCAATAGTTACAAACGGTTCATATAATCAAATGGTTACGACGGTTCACATAGTCAAATGGTTACAACGGTTCAGAATGTAGTATAATGTGTTCATATGCTGGATGATCATATGCAACAGAAATGCAATGTAAAACAATGTACTAAGTATGCACGTAATGGACATACATAGCATAAGTGTATTGTAAAACAATGTACTAAGTATGCACACAATGGACATACATAGCATGAAATGTAATGTAGAACGATGTACTAAGTACGCACACAATGGGCATACATAGCATGAAATGTAATGTAGAACGATGTACTAAGTACGCACACAATGGGCATACATAGCATGTAATGTAAAACGATCTACTAAGTACGCACACAATGAGCATACATAGCATGAAATGTAATGAAATCATGTACTATAATGTACTAACGAACATAGAAGGTATATGATGTGAAAGCATGGAAAGCATGAAAGTAACAAGTTAGGCACATGTGTTCCACCCCAAAACGTTTGGAAAACAGTAAAAGAGGGGTCTATGTACTCACTTGAGATTGCTCAGAAGTCCTAAGATAACCACCAAGCAATGCTAGAGATCACGGAATCAAACGGCACCTAATATAGGTAACTATGTCAATAAACCGGACCTAATATCGGAGGATCGGATAGAATGAGGGTTCGTAAACCAAACGAGTATGGAGACTCGTGTAATATGGCTTAACAAAGCCCACATACTAAAATGAAACTTAGCCTAAGTGTTTGTGACCCATTACGACCCGTTTAGGTAGCTTATGCTACTTTAACGCGTCGTTTGCGTGAAACGCGTTCGGACCGCTTAACTAGTCCTATGACAAGTAATATATGCCTTAACATGTCTAATATGGTTGTCAAATCAGTTTAGATGTCAAAAGTTATGTTACATATGTTTAAAATGAATTTTGGCATCAAAGGGGTATTTTGGTAATTTACCTAAGGCATATAAACTACCTATCATACAACTACTTAAACGAAGCGACCATAAGGTATAACCTCGGAAGGTTATTCCCTATATACTATGGTCACCTAATGTATTTGGTCGGATCCTAATGATCGACCAAATGGGTCGGGTTCGAAGGTATAAGCGATTTATTAGATCGCTTACCCTTACGACCCTAGACAACGTGGTAATCATTAGGCATAGTCACAAGGGACTATAACCATCGTGATTACAATCACGTTGCGAAGTTCAAACGAACTTCGCATTGACCATAAACTGGTCAACGCATAAAGTCAAACAAAGTTTGACTTTCGGACTCGAAAAGCAATAAAAGAACGAAGGAACACTTACAAAGGGTCCCCGAATGCTAATCTAGATCAAAATAGCTCAGGTATGAAACAAAGGTTTCAACTTAGAGCACATAAGATCAGATTCTTGTGAGGAAAAGTGAAGGGTGGAGGTGGGTATTTATAGTTTTCGGTTCACCGTTAGGATCATTTCTTGGAAAAGGGGGCACGATCTAAGCCGTACACTTGTTGGAAAGTTGTGGTAACTCATTTGCCATCCACCATAAGAGTTTGACACTTGGCACTTGGCCTTTGGAGAGTGTTAAGGGCTGTTAAAAGCTGAAAAAAAATGTTTTGCTGCATCTGGCCCCTACTTAAGGACCTAGTTTGGCAGATTTACAGTTTCAGTCCCTACAACCTCAAAACTTGGTTTTCGATGCGTTTTTTTGACACGTTTAAGCCCCGTTAACCCCATTTCAGAGCTCTAAAATGAAGTTAAAGTATAGGGAACTTAAAATGTGTTCAAAAATATCTCGGGTGTCGGTTCGTTTAGCCGTACGGTTACGTTGTTCGGTTAATTACGACGGAATGCGCATAAGCGCGAAAAATGATCCAAATGGCGTGACGAATGGATTTTTCTTATGCCAAACACTAAAATAAAAAATTTTAGTGCTTACATAAATTTTTGGATGTCCGGATGTATTCAGAACGTAAGTTATGCGCGAAAATGCAAACTTGTGCACTTTTTGACGCTTTTAGTCCCTGAATGACCCCAAAAGTTTATTTTAGCATACCGAACCCCTCAAAGCCTATTTCTAAGCTATGTAAAGGATATTTATGGTATGTTTAACTTATGGTCATGTTCTGGAATGTTCGTTACAGTTCAAATTGGCATACTTTCGCAGTTTGTCAAGTTTAGTCCCTGTAAGTGAATTAACTTGTTTTTGCCATACCAAAGCCTTCAAAACTTATTTCTAAGTTATGTAAAGGTTATTTAAGGTATGTTAAGTATATTTGACTATTCCGGAGTGTTCGTTGCATTAAACTGGTTATATTTACGCATCAGTGCGCGTATAACCTTCCAGAAAGCGATTTAGAGCTTGAAATCGAACAAGGGTCGATATGTGCAAAAGATACATATATTTATACAGATCCCAAGTATGAAATAAAATATTTCATTGGCTTGGTATTTGTTTGATGGTTGAAGTGACACAGGTGTCACACTTAGGCAAATCTTTATAGTTGAAACGGCAGACGGAAATTCTGTCAAAATAGATAAGGTTTTGCAAAAAGAAAATATAGAACTTTCAGGTCATAAATTTCAAGCAAACCTATTGCCAATGAATTTAACTGGATTCGATGTCATATAAGGAATGGATTGGTTAGTAGCCAACCATGCTCGAATCCTTTGTGATAAAAATTCTGTAGAAATTCAGGCACCTACTGGTGAAATAATCACGATTACAGGAGATAAACCACGTAAACCCATGAAGTTCATATCGGTAATGAAAGTTGCTAGTTATGAACGAAAGCAAGGAATAGTGTATATGATTTCGGTAATCATTAGCACTAAGGGTAAAGAACTTAAGGAGATTCCTGTAGTCTCAGAATACCCAGATGTATTTCCAGAAGATTTACCAGGATTACCACCAGATAGGGAGGTAGAATTTAGAATTCATCTAATTCCCGGAACTACACCGATAGCCAAGGCACCTTATCGGTTAGCTCCTACCGAAATCTTAGAACTGAAAAAACAATTAGATGAATTACTAAGTAAAGATTTTATACAACCTAGTTCATCCCCTTGGGGAGCACCAGTGTTGTTTGTTAAGAAAAAGGATGGTTCGATGAGAATGTGTATTGATTATAGAGAATTGAATAAGATTACAATTAAGAATCGATACCCATTACCTAGGATTGATGATCTATTTGATCAACTTCAAGGAGCTAGATATTTTTCTAAGATAGATTTACGCTCCGGATATTATCAATTGAAGGTACAAGAAGAAGACATACCTAAGACTGCTTTCAGAACTAGGTATGGTCATTATGAGTTTACAGTCATGCCCTTCGGGTTAACGAATGCACCTGCAGCATTCATGGACATGATGAATAGAATCTGTAAACCGTATTTGGATAAATTTGTAATTGTTTTTATCGACGACATACTTATTTATTCCAAAAGTCAAGACGAACATTGTCAGCACTTGCATGCACTCTTAACTTTGTTAAGAAAAGAAAAATTGTATGCCAAATTCTCAAAGTGTGAATTTTAGTTACAAGAAGTGCAATTCTTAGGACACATGGTGAATCATGAAGGTATTCATGTAGATCCTGCAAAGATAGAAGCAATTACCAAATGAAAGGTTCCGCAATCCGCAATGGAAATTAGAAGTTTTATAGGTTTAGCTGGATACTATAGACGGTTTATTAAGGATTTTTCCGAAATAGCTGTACCATTAACTAAGCTAACCTGTAAAGCAGTTAAGTTTGAATGGGGACCTAAACAAGAAGAAGCCTTTAGAATCTTGAAACAGAAATTAACCAATGCTCCAATCTTAGCCTTACCAGAAGGAACTGAAGATTTTGAAGTATATTATGATGCTTCAAAACTAGGATTTGGATGTGTGCTGATGCAACGCAAGAAGGTAATTGCGTATGCTTCAAGACAATTGAAAAAGCACGAAGAAAACTATACGACTCATGACTTAGAATTAGGAGCCGTAATTTTTGCCCTGAAAATCTGGAGACATTATCTGTATGGAAGTAAGTTTACTGTCTATACAGATCATAAAAGTTTAAGATATATATTCGGGCAAAAAGAGTTAAACATGAGGCAAAGAAGATGGATGGAAATCCTCAGTGACTACGACTGTGATATTCAATATCATGAAGGAAAGGCAAATGTAGTTGCAGATGCCTTAAGTCGTAAGTATCATGAGAAACAACGACGAGTTCGTGCTCTCAGATTAAATCTACAATTAGATTTAATGGAACTATTGAAAAATGTTCAAGCTACAGCAATCAAGGATGAGGCTGAAGGAATGAAAGGACGAATAAAAGAATTAGAACAAGGAGCTGATGGAATTTGGAGATTCCATAAAAGCAGAATTTGGGTACCTAAGCAGGGAGAATTAAGAAATAAGATTCTAGAAGAAGCCCATAAGTCTAGGTATACCATGCATCCTGGAAACAATAAGATGTACCAAGATTTAAGGAATAACTTCTGGTGTATAGGAATGAAAAAGGACATAGCTAGATATGTTTCTAAATGTCTTACTTGTTCACAAGTAAAGGCTGAACATCATAAACCTTCAGGTCTACTACAACAATTAGAAATGCCTGTATGGAAATGGGAACTCATAACAATGAATTTTGTTACTAAGTTACCCAAAACCAGAAAAGGTAATGACACGATTTGGGTAATTGTGGATCGATTAACCAAATCTGCTCACTTTCTACCTATGAAAGAAACCTTTAGCATGGAAAGATTGGCAAAGTTGTATGTAGATGAAGTCGTATCTCTACATGAAGTTCCACTCTCCATTGTATCAGATAGGGATAGTCGTTTCACTTCTCATTTCTGGAAAAGTTTCCAAGAAGCAATGGGAACTCGACTAAATCTAAGTACTGCATATCATCCTCAAACAGACGGACAAAGTGAAAGGACAATCCAAACTCTAGAAGACATGCTTAGAGCATGTGTGATAGATTTTGGTGGAAAATTGGGACGATCATTTACCATTAATTGAATTCTCTTATAACAATAGTTATCATTCAAGTATTGAAACTGCCCCATTCGAGGCACTATATGGAAGAAAGTGCAGAACTTCGGTTTGTTGGGCAGAAATAGGAGAACATCAATTGTCAGGTCCCGAGATAGTGCAAGAAACTACCGATAAGATTACTCAAATCAAGGAAAGATTGAAAACAGCTCGAGATCGCCAGAAGAGTTATGCAGACAATAGATGCAAGCCATTAGAATTCCAAGTTGGAGACAGAGTAATGTTGAAAGTTTCCCCTTGGAAAGGAGTTGTTCGATTCGGTAAGAAAGGAAAGCTACGTCCAAGATATGTAGGACCATTTCCAGTAATCCAACGTATAGGAACAGTTGCTTATCGTTTACAACTACCAGAAGAGTTAGCTGGAGTACATGATGTATTCCATGTATCCAACCTCAAGAAATGTCTATCAGACGAATCTTTGGTAGTACCTCTCCAAGATATAGAGGTAAACGAAAAATTAAAATTTATAGAGAAACCTCTTCAGATAGAAGACAGAAAAGTAAAGTTTCTCAAGCACAAGCGACTAGTTCTAGTTAAAGTCAAGTGGGATTCAAAGAGAGGATCTGAATACACTTGGGAGTTGGAGTCAGAAATAAAGCGAAAGTATCCTCAATTATTCTAGTAAATCTCGAGGACGAGATTTTTATTAAGGTGGGGAGAATGTAACAACTCTCATTAAAAGTCCTATTTATTTTATTATTCTATCCAATAGGAAACCTTAATTGAGACACCTAAGTGATTCTGCACAAACCCTAAAATTTTCAGAATCAGGATCAGGGCCCCTAAAAACTCAGGGGGGGGGGGTAAACCCTAGTTACGATTATCCACATAACTATCTGTCAAAATCGAATTTTGAGAAACAGTCAAGTCAGCAAGGCTAGTCAAGGACGTAGCAACCCTATAATAACTTCGTGTCCCTTACGGACCGTAAGGGATGAGTCTTACGGTCCGTAAGCATGTCAAATTTTGTGTATAAATAGCAGGCATTGGGACTTGATTTCTGGTACTGAAACGACGCAAAATTTCGCTACATGCACTGAGTTACGTTCTATTTACTATCACAACACACACGGATCACTAATCGTCGCCGCAATACAGGGTAATAACTCGATCGCTGATACGATTCAATGTCCGATCGATTAAACTATCCAATGGATGTTTAAGTGCTGCCCACATTAGGGTTTATGCTTTGTCATTCGTTGTTAATTCAATGGATGTTTAAGTATCGCACTTTGTCATTCGATGTGAGGGTTTAATCTCGTGAGTTATCGTAAATGCTGAATTAAGTTACTAACCAAATTGTGTGTCTGTTATAAATTTACGTTAAAAGGCTAATCAGTAGGCTAGGCTCTGCTCAAAATAAATCTGCAATGTGAGTCATTCTCTTATTATCAAATTTGTTTATAAAAAGCATGTTTATTTTCAAGATTATAATTACAGTGATTAAGTATATGTAATCACCAAATTACAGCCGGTATGTGGGGTATTGTGCACATTACTGCTGTTTTTATCACTTTAGGTGGGCGAGCCTAATTAGTGATATACGTTACTATTGGGTGACAGGACTCAATAGTAATATGACCATAGTCACAGATCCGGTCGAGTGACAAATACTGTGGGTATTTGGTTGAAATAAACATTGTAATCTCTCTTAATACTGTAAATTATAACAAATGAGTCGTTTTAGTAAATAGAATGATTCACTCAGTATTTCCCGCTGACAAAACCTTTTTCAAACATGTTTCAGGTGATCTGTTGTGATCCAGGAAAAGTGCCGTGAAGCACTATCAGCTTAATGAAGTGGCTCAGTATAAAATAAAGAAACATGTTTTGTAAAATAAAGATTTCTCCGTGAAATCTTATGATTGTAAATTACCGGGGTTATATCCCGAGTTGTGAAATAAAATAATCAGGAAATATTTCAGTTTTAAAAGATCCTGATGAAAACTTCCGCTGTTAATTTAAATACTACGGGATTTCTGTCTCGCGGCTCCTGAAACGGGTCAAACCGGGTCGGGGGCCGTGACAACAGTTCTTTGATACGCATATTTTATTTATGTCTAATTTTTATTGGGATCGTATTATGAGTAGTATGTACAAGTAGCCGAAACACATACGTACATTTTATTAAACTGAGAAATATTTTGCCTACCGCCCCGCAACATGGGGGCTTAAACTAGTAACATAACAAAAGTTATGGAATCAACCAACAATTTATAAAGTGGCATATTCATTTGTTACACATGAAACTAACGAATTAATATGATTTCACACAATAATTTATGTTTTTTTAATCAAAGTGTATTTTTGACTTTTTCTTCGTGTCAAAGGTAAACATAGTTGAATTAATCATTTTTACAAATAAGACAACAAGATCCTTAAAAGGGGAAAAGTCCATCATGTCTAGTATTATTATTCATAGTTAAAGTTTAATGAATTACACAATACATATTTAACTTAATTTGGCGATATTTTTTCAATTGTTAAAACTCTTATTAACTTTCCTAGTCACCTACTATCAATGGATCTCACGAAATCCAAAAATAAATAAATAAATAAATAAATAATTTTAAATTTTCGTAGGATAAATATTGACGGAATCCACAAAATCTAGCCAAAAAAAAAAAAAAGTAAATAATTTTTCGTGGGAAGTTTTATTTTTATAAACACTATATAAAGGGTAAATTACTTTTTGAGTCTCTGTGTTTTAGTGGTTTTAACTAGTTGAGTCCAAAAGCAAAAAGTTTAACGACCTGAGTCCCTGTAAGCATTTTCATTAACCATTTGAGTTCTTTTGAGTCCAAATTTTAACCTTTTGAGTCCAATTTTTTGGACTCAAATCGTTATAAAATGAACAAAATTGGACTCAAAACGTTATAAAATAAATGGCTAGGGACTCAGGGCGTTAAACTTTTTGATTTTGGACTCAAGTGGTTAAAACCACTAAAACACAGGGGCTCAAAAAGTAATTTACTCCTATATAAATTTATTTTATAACAAAACAACTTAACTTAATAACTTGTATACCTTATTATGTATATCATAAAAAAATTAATACAATATAATTTTTAATACATATAGATGTTGTTCTTTTTATTTAATAGGCAAGATGTTGTTCCTTTTATCTCATAAAAAATTTAATACAATATAATTTTTAGGGTAAATTACTTTTTGAGTCCCTCTGTTTTATTGGTTTTAACTAGTTGAGTCCAAAAGCAAAAAGTTTAACGACCTGAGTCCCTATAAGCATTTTTTTTAACCATTTGAGTCCAAATTTCTAACTCCATCCATCAAGTCTGTTAACTATAAGGGCAATTTAGTCATTTACACACAAAGTACAACTCTAATATGCATAAGAGTATAATAAACAAGTCTTTAATGCATAGGAGGAAAATATTATATATTATTCTGCACCTTCTCTCTCTGTGGAGATCCTACCACCACCACCCTCCATCACCGCAGCACCACCACCATCCCCGCCATCCCACCACTGGACCACCGCTAACAGACATCGCTGAATGAGTAACTGAACCACTTCAGATGGTAGACAATGGGTATGGAAACGCATTGCATTTAATAATGCTTAACCTTTCTCACAATCCTCAAATAAATAAAGGATTACAGAAACAAAATTGAAGATTAAAAATTGACAGACAACAACTTTTATATTCTTCAACGCCTTTTCAACTTGTTCTTTTTCTTCAATAGTCAACTTTCTTGACTTTTGCACAATAACTTCATGAAAAAAGGCAACCGGTTTTGCAAATATTGGATCACACTCACCGGGTTATGAAAAGCAGTGAGTGTCAAGTCAGGATTGAGCGACAAACCTTGTTGTGTCGGAGCGTTGAGAGAGGTGGAGCAGCTTCTTCAATTAGGGCGGCGGTTCTGCTTCACCTCCGCCGTGTACGGTTGGTTCTGCTTCGCCTCCGCCGTGTACGACGGCGAAGCACAATTAGGGCTTCCCACCCATTTTTACACCCACAAAGCACTGACTACAGGGAACCAGCCATATGAAATCAAGCATCAACTACCCTCACCAACCATCGAACTAGTATCCGTCTTGGATGAACAAGATGAAGAAATTGAAGAATATGATGTTGAAATTGAGCGAAAAGGGGATCGGGTTTGTGTGACTTGTTACCATGATGATGTTTCAATTGTTGAAGATCGTCTTGTTGTTGTTGAAGATCGGTGGTGGGTGTTGTGGTGGTGACGGTGTAGTGGTGGTGGTGACGGTGGAGGTGCAGCGGTGGTGGGTGTTGTGGAGGTGCAACGGTGGTGGTGGTGACGGTGGAGGTGCAGTGGCGAAAAGGGGATCGGTGGAGGTTTAGGTTGAGAGAGTGAGAAAGATCTGGAGGAGTGGAGGTGCTGGAAATGATCTAGAGAAATAGAGAACATGTATATATATTTAATAATAATATGGTTTTTTTAATTAAAAGGGTAATTTGGTCATTTAATAAAAGTTAACAGAATAATTTTAACAGTGTTAGAAATTTGGACTCAAATGGTTAAAGAAAATGCTTATAGGGACTCAGGTCGTTAAACTTTTTGCTTTTGGACTCAACTAGTTAAAACACATAAAACACAGGGACTCAAAAAGTAATTTACCCTAATTTTTAATACAATATATGGATGTTGTTCTTTATATAATATAAAGGTCTCAACCGACGGATTTTTATCGGATTACACCATTAGTGATTCTCATTGGTTTTAGTATTTTAAGGTCAAAGTGTAGTTTATTACACAATATTTGACTGCTTAGACAACATCTTATCCTTAGGCTACTCGGTGTGGGGTCGTCCAGGTCCGTCCTGAACCGGCACCGCCCCTCAACACTATTTCCAGGGGTCGGTGGTTGTCCTAATTGTCATCCACAAAACGTTTGTGTCGGACCTCCCCTTTCTCACACACACATATACATACAACACACATATACATATTTGGGTCCATCCTCCATTTCACCTGGTCCGTCCTTGGAAGGGCATCCTCCTTGGATGTTGACGTGACGCTGACGTGGAGGGACATCCTTCAAGAACTTGTCTCCTCCCACACCGAGTAACCTAAAAACAACTCATAAATGAGTCGGGTGAGATTACATCATGACAAGACCTTGACAGGTAAGTTTAGGACAATTTTTGTGGTTTCTGATACCAATGTTTTAAAAACCGGTTTTTAAATCAAACCGGATTAGGCTAAAAAATGGTTCAACCGGTTGAACCAGGTTGTACCGAGCGGTTCAACCGGGTTTACTACCTAACTCTATAATTTCATAAATTACAACATCAACTCAAAAGATAATTCAAAAATGCGTGATTACATATTAAAAGATGATCCAAAAGTAAATCCATAATAAAAATTATCTAAAAGATAATCGAAAATCATTCAATTTTCCAACAAGCTCTTTTAAATGAAAGTGTACGATATGTTTAAGCCATTTGAGAGTTGAATACATCAAGTTCATGATCACATAAAATATGAAATTCACTATTATCGTCATCCTCATCAACTAGAGGATAACTATTTTCGTTTCATACAATATTAAATAAGAACTTTTAGTTACAAATAATCATAATATATATAAATTACGTAAGATGAGTAACATATATAATAAAAATAAGAAACAACCGAAACTAAAATAACCCTGAGCCGGTACCGGTATTACGTTTCAAACCGGTATACCGGATTTTACCACCGGTACAAACCTTATGCCGTTTCACTTATTTACCGGGGTGTTTCGTACCGGATTTACATCTGGAAACGGTAATACCGGTATAACCGGCCGGTATTTACCGGTTTTTAAAACATTGTCTGATACCCAATCAACGTTAGGGTGCTAAAAAACACATTGTTCAAATATCTTATTGTCTGTATCATTGGCGAAGCTTTATTGTTAATTTTACCGATATTTTTAGCGTAAAATATTAGATTTTAAGAGTCTGAACCCCATTAAGTTTTCGTTCAAGCTCCGTCGCTGTGTGTATTGTGTCAAACTACTCATTTATGTGAATATAAAATACGTATAAAGCAATAAAGTAAAGTTGGTGATAAGAAAAATACGTATAAAGCAATAAAGTAAAGTTGGTGATAAGAAAACAATATCATTATGGTTAATCTGAGATCGATGATGGTTTGTGTATCTTTCTCAACTATCAATTTCTTATAATACAAATATCTAAACCAGCAAAGTAAATACAACACCATGACGTAAAATACATCTGACTGGATTTTGAGAGTCTGAGTCCCACTAAGTTTTCGTTTAAACTAAGTCACTGTGTATATCGTCATCAAACTACTCATTTATGTGAATATAAAATACGTCTAAAGCAATAAAATAAAGTTGATGATAAGAAAACAATATCATATGGTTAATCTGAGACCGATGATGGTTTGTGTATCTTTCTCAAACTATCAGTTTCTTATAATATAAATATCTAAACCATCAAAGTAAATACAACACCATGAAAACCACCCTTTTATGCTCGTTAAATTGAGACCACTTTTTTATATTTTTTTTAGAAAACTAGCTTTTACGTTTTCATGCCAAACCACAGTATATTGCGAGATGGAGAATGAGTCCCAACAATATAAGTCGGGATAAATCCTAGCTTTTGTGCTTTAACTAGGGTGGGAAGAAAAGGGTGGGCGGTGGGTCAAATGACAACTTGATCGATTGTTTTTGTTAACCTATAGTTCATAGTTTTTATATATTTTTAATGAAAAAGTCACTTAATATCCACATAAGCGAAAATTAAAAAAGTAAAAGAAAAAAATGTAACCTACATCAAACTAAAGTTTACTAACTTTTAATAAAGAGTTAATTGTCCGGATGGTCCATGTAATTTGTCGTTTTTTCACCTTTAGTATCTAACTTTTTAAAATAACATGTGTGTTTCCTATGGTTTCCTTACTTATTACTCGGGTAACCCCCAGAATGGATAGTGGGTAGTTTATTCAGTTAAGTATGTGTAAAATGACTTAACTATCCTCACTTTTAATATAAATAAATAAAACAAAACAAACCAAACCTGATTGGTCACTAAAAACAAGTGGGCCCTATCATTGTGATTAAAATATAAAACAAAATCTAAGCCTTTCTTCACCACCAGACCTCCTACCTGCTCTACCTTCTCCCTCCACCGTAACCCCACCGATCGCGGCGACTCCCTCACCCCACCCCGGGGTCGTGTAAGGACAGTTGTGTGGTGTACTTGCAGCAGAAGAATGATTGTTGCAGTGTATTTACGCAGTTGAGTTTACTTCAATTTTCAGTCACCGAATATGTCTTATTGTCGGAGTCGAAAAAAGCGTTTAGGGTGTGTGTTTTTTGTGTCGTGAGTGTGGGCTTCCGTTAACAATGCTCTTGAGATTGGGTTGAAGAAGTGGACGGAATGGGTAGTGATACAATGATGATACAAAGGTGATGGAGGAGGCAACAAAAGTGGGTGGCGGAGTGGAGAATGAGGGGTTGGGTGGTGTGTCGCCGGAAAAATGAAAGTGGCCGGAGTGGTGGGGTGAACAGTAGGGGTGTTCAAAAAAATCCGGATCCGAAACCGAATCCGAAATATCCGAAAACCCGTATCCGAAATATCCGAAATTTCGAAATATCCGAAATTTCGGATATCCGAAAATCGGATAATCCGAAAATTCGGATTTGGATGTTAATTTAAAAATTTTTCGGATAATCGGATTATCCGAATCCGAAAACTTAATTTTTTTTATTAATATACTACACCCATTAGGCATTTAGGTCATTAGTCCATTAGAGCATTACCCATTCCCCATCGGCCCATCCATGATCCAACCCATTTACCCTAAATCTCTAACATCATATTGCCACATTCATCATTCAGATTCATCAAACACGCACAATTCAAAAGAACAAAACTAGGGTTCCTGACTCGGTTTCTTCCACGCCGTCGCCCTCTCCTACCCACCACCGCCGGCGTCGTGACTCCTTCCCGACGGTGACGTTGCTGAGGTGTTACAGATGCGAGTAGCCGGATTTTTACGAGATCGGCAAAAACAATAGTAGATCTGGGTCGTCGTTAGCACATCTAGAGTTGAAATTGGTTGTTCTTACGGTGGTCGTGGCTGCTGTCGTTTTCTAGTGAATCGAACACCCAGTAGGAAGTCTGGGGTGCGGTTTTGGAAAGGGAATCTCACGAAAATAGCCATTTATCCACCCAAATCATGAAAAATTGAAAATAGCGGTTTTGAATGTTTGTGATTGTTTGAAATTTGAATTGTTTAAGTAATGTTTATTATTTTCGATGTTAGAAACTTGGTTGTGTTGAATACAGGTTTAAATTTAATTTTATCCATGAAACATAATTTTTGTTTTTTTTTTTTTCTTAATTCAGATATCCGTTTGGGTATCCGAATCCGAAATTTCGGATATCCGAAAATATCGGATATCTGAAAAGCGGATAATCCGATCTTGAACACCCCTAGTGAACAGTGGTGATACTGTGTGGATATGGATCTCCAATAACCCATGTATTTTCCGACATACAGAGATGGTGGATAGCCGATGGGGGAGTGGTGGGGTGAACGATGATGATGGGATAATGTTGGCTGGGGACACGGTGGTGACGGGTGTCGTGGTAGCCGAAGGTAATGGGAGTCGTGGGGTGAATGGTGGTTATGAGAGGGCGGTGGGCGGAGGTTTATGGAAGGTGTTTGCGGTGGAAGTGGTGATACGGTGGTGATACATGTGTGGGTTTGGGCGGAGTGGAGAAGAATGGGTTGGGTAGTGGTGGGGTGGCCCCATACTATTATTAAGACAAAAGATTAAATACAAATAATTTTAACGTACAAAACGTACGAATTGAAGGTTTTGCTGAAAAAACGCAGTGGTATTTTCATAGTTATTAGTAATTATCAAAATTGTTCTACAAATGTTCTTGTAGAGTAATTTTGATCTTGTAAGGTAATTATCAAAATCAGTCTACAAGTGTATCAAAAGTACTCTGCATCAAAACTACTCTGCAAGTTTATTAAATAACATACAATTCAAAATTACTCTACAAATGATCCTGTAGAGTAATTTTGTAAAATGTTCTTGCAGAACAATTTTGATCTTGTAGAGTAATTTTGTACAATTTTTTTTAGCATTTAGTTGGGGGGGGGGGGGGTTAGTTTTTTTAGGTTTTTTTGGGGTTGGGGGGAGGGGGTTAGGTTTTTGGGGTGTTTCTTGGTGAGATATAGTTTTTTTGATCAAAATTACTTTACAATAACATTTTACAAAATTACTCTACAAGATCAAAATTATTCTACATGATCATTTGTAGAGTAATTTTGATAATTACTCTACGAGCAAATAATTACGAAAATGTCACCGCGTTTTTTTGCCCTTTTCATACTAATCGTACGTTTTGCACGTTAAAGTTATTTGTATCGGAACTTTACTCCTATTATTAATTAAATTGTTGTTTTTTAATAAATGTATAAAAGGTAGTTAAGAAATTCCACACAAACTTAACTGAACAAACTAACTGTCATCCAATCCGGGGACTACATGAGTAACAAGTGAGCAAACCAAATGGAACAAATATGCTATTATGAAAAGTTGAGGATTAAAGGTGAAAAAATGGCAATCCATAGGGACCATCTGTGCAATTAACTCTTTAACAAACAAAAAAAGTTTGGATGACTTAATTGGAACACTTGACAAATCTGGTTACATTTCTGTGATATTTTACGTTATAACTAGTAAGATTACTCGCGCTATGCTGCGGGATTTTTGTTGATATCTATTTTGGTTAACTATAGCAACCCAAAGAAATATGCTCAAAAGAATATCACATGTTTTACATCGATTGAAAACTATAAAAATTAATTTAAACTGGATAGCAGGATGGGTTATGCAATACCTGATGGAAGGTATTCTCCTATATATTAAAAAGGCAATGTTTTGAACAGTAATAATATATTATAATAATAAGTATATTAAAAAGGCAATGTTTTCAACAAGGCAATGTTTTCAACAGTAATTGGAAAAGGTTATAATAATAAATATAGTTTTTTAATTATTTTTATTATCGTCTTTACTTTTTAAGTTAGATAAATTTATGTCAACTGATACTGGTATCGAAAATACCAATACGATTATCGGTACATGAAGGTAAAAACCGACACCAGCCAGGTACTGAAAACACCAAAAGTCGGTATCGAATTGATTTTGAAAATCTTTTAGTTTGGAAAATTCGGTACTGCTACCCGGTACCATTTGCTCATCTCTGATCACGGGTGTCGTACGAACAACAACGGTATCGTGCAACTTTTTTTGTTGATTTTCTTCAACTTTTAATGATTTCTTTTTTTAGTTTCAGAGATAGGGTTGAGCTCGGTGCCAACCAATACTGAATCGGTACTGGTACCGAAAATACCAGTTACGGTACCGGTATATGAAGGTAAAAAAACGGTAGCGAACCGGTACCAGGAACGCCAAAAGTCGTACCGAATTGGTACTTAAGATCTTTCGGTTCAGGAAATTTGGTACCTGTACCCAGTATCATTTGCTCATCTCTGACCACAGGTTTCATACGAACAAAATTATTACCATACAACTTTTTTTGGTTGATTTTCTTTTGGTTATCTTTTAGTGTTTTTTCCTATATTTTCTTTTTTTTCTTGTCGACGGTTTACGTGCGTAACGCGCTTATAGTGATTTCAAAACACATGTGAACACATACTAAACAACAAAAGACGTTCGCCGCAATACGACGATAGTAAAAAAACTAGTTCTATGAAATTACTAGCCTAAGACCCCGCGAGCTTCGCGGGCGGCTAAACACCAACTAAACACATAAAATAATTTAAACATAGAAGCGTTAAAGTGTGATTTGTTAAGCCTAATATTTTGAGAGATTTGAGCACGTCCCAGTAGTATATCTACATGATGTTCGTTAGACATTCGTTAGACATTAAGATGTACATTAATATAAAGAACCCGTCAAATAAATAATATATTATATTAATGTATAACATACGACATTAAGTATATGATGAAAGGATTAGGTTCAAACGTGAACATTTTCTCCAGCGTGAACTGCGTGAACTGATCTGGGCCCTTGATTTTTATGATCTTGAGATTTTAAGTCAATGGCATGATGGTAATTATTTGATTAATTGTTACTATTTAATTAAATCAATAAGGGTATATGTGTAATTTCCATTTTAAACTAATTCCATAAATCTCGTTCTCTCTCCTATTCAATATTTCTTCATCATCAAACTTTCTCTCTCACCTCCATCAACTAGATCTGAGAAAATCAACATATTCCAACTTTCTTCAACCTCCAACTCTCTCTCACCTTCATCGGAATCGAAGAACTCGTCGGCATCAGAACAACCATCGTTTCTCCTCATCACAACTCTCAGATCTCGCTTTTTTTATCGCCGTCTCCATAAACACCATAGATCTGGACGGAACCCTAACTTCTCCTCCGCCGCCGGTCACTTCATTAATGTTTTTTCTAACATCATGAACCTTTTAAGTTTAAGGGTGCATCCGCTTGTTATAGCAGCACATCCATCTGAACCGGATCAATTCGTACTGGGACTTACCGACGGTGGTGTGTGTGTGCTTGAGCCACTGGAGTCAGAAGGCAAATGGGGCACATCACCTCCAGCCTTAGAAAATGGTGGTGCTGGCCCGAGTAGTACAACTCCCGGTGCAGCAAGTACAACTGATCAAGCACAGAGGTAACTTACAAACGTTAGGTACATCGTTTTAGAGGATGGTCATTCCTTACAAGCTAGTTTGACAACACCATAATTTTAAGAAAAAAAAGTATTTTTAGAAATGATGTCATCGCTGTTTAGGCGTTAGGTTCTGGAGTAGAAAAAGGATTTGTTTTGATGGGGTAAAGTTTATGAACACACAAATTGACGGTTGGTTTATTTTTCTTGTTCTAATTATAAAAAAAAATTGGAAATGATTGTAGGCCTTTGGTAATGGCCTCGAGTTTTTCATCTCTTTATATCTTTTTTTTTTGTTTTCCTATAATAACTGGTTATTGATAGTTCTTTATGTTTGAGATTTCTTAATAAGTTTAGAGTTCTTTTGTTGGCTTTAATGATTTGTTTGACAATTATAATCTGTGTTTTGGCTTTAATGATTTGTTTTACAATTATAATCCGGCTTTAATGTTTTTGTTCTGTTTTTAATTCGATGTACACATGTGTATTCTGATTTTGCTTGTTTTTAAGGCGTTGTACACATGTGTATTCTGATTTTGCTATTTTTTAAGGCGCTGTACACATGTGTATTATGGTTTTGCTCTGTTTTTAATGCGATGTACACATGTGTATAGCGTCTGTTTTTGTGATATCTCATATTTTTTTGTGTATTTGAATGTGTAAAGTTGTTGATGCACCCTTGTGAATTATGCAAAGTACTAATTGCTCAGTTTTTTGTGTTATTATAGGAGACGTCGTAAACGAGAAAAGTGGAGATGGAAGGTCGATAAGGATGATTCACGTATGAGGTTGATAAGGATGATTCATGTATGGTTGTTTGCTTGGTCGATAAGGACGATTCAGCATACAACGCGGCGAATAGTTTTAAAAAGACTATGTCTTTTTTATTTTTCCGATTATGTTGCGTTTATTGTTTTCACGAAACTGGAACTTGTAATTGTATGTTTTTTTTGGTTTGGCAAACATTATGTAACTTGTTATTTGCTTAATATAAACTAGTTTTACAGGTTTTGTTTATAGGTATGTATTATGTAGCTAATTACACATATCTACCATGCTGAGTACACATGTGTACTGTTCAATTCATATCCAAGTACACATGTGTACACCGTTGAAATATGAAGGTTACGTGGATCTTAAAAATCATAATCCGAATTCCGGTGGTGAAATCTGAAAAAATAAAAATGAAATAAAAGATATTGTGGATAATGAATTTAAAATAGGAAAGATGTAACTTAATTCAATTATTAAAATAATGATTTAAATCTAATTTTTTATATAATTACAATCATACCCTTAACAACTAAAAAGGAAATCAATGGTCCAGATCAGTTCACGCAGTTCACGCTGGGGAGGTTGTTCACGCTAGAACCCTACCCTATGATGAAATGTGTCTGTAAACAAATAACCAGTTGACTTTTTGAAACCAAATTAACCTGATTAATAAAAAATTCAATAGAAACCAAAATTAATATAATCAATAGAAACCAAGTATAAAAAAGGGCCAAGTAAAAAATTATGCTAACCTAACCAACAGTTGGTTGTGTTCAATGGTCTACTCCCCTAGTACAGCACCAATAGCTTTGTCAATCACTCTCAAATCATCCTTTATGTTTTCAGAGCAACCTGCAGTAGCCAAAAACAAACAAAATATAAGTAATCTATATCAAAAGAAATATAAAAAAATCAACCTTGCTTTTGTAACTAACATTTTATCCACTTCACAAGGGATGGAAAAAATTTTGAACTTTATGGACTAAAAAAACTGTTTGGTTTGCTAGGATGGGAAGAGCACAGTATAAACTTTATACACTCATTCATAAAAGCTAAATCCAACAAAACCGCATTAAAAAGCCAATTGAGATTATTAATAATGAAAATTATTTTAAGATTATATTAATCAATCGAGTTAAATGTAATTTTCTCTCAATTCCGTGATGGAATGAAAAATATAATCGGCCCATCGCCCGACACCCTCAACTGGTGTGTTTTTTTTGTTGACAAAAAACAGCCTTAATATTTCCGCAGTAAGATAATGTTTATATATTAGGATCTAAATTCTAGCACTGTTATTACTCGAAAGTTCTCTGAGATGTGCTTACATGTTGCCTTGTCTCCTCCAGCTTCACACTGTCATCAATTTTGTATACTTGCATGCCTTTTTAGTAAAGTCGTAATGCATTATATCTGAAATTTTAGTCCACCGAGAGAAAATTAGAACCTGCTTACCAAAAAATCAATAGCGCGTGGAAAAATCAAAAGAAACAATAAAAAGATAATAACTTTAACATCTAATATGTCTAAATGTTGATGTTTTATGTGCCATAGTTTGTGTTTGCGAGGAAGAAAGCAACTTTTGTGCTAGGCGCTAAACGAATGACACTAAGGTTTAAATAAAAAAAGATATAAATAAAAAAAAAGATATTAAGAAAGTTTACTTGGTAATGCGGTTCTAAACCCACATAAGCATTTTATCAAACACCTTAAGTGCATAAACATAAACTTGCCACATTCGATGACACACATCGATGGATAACCGAATCTTCAAATGTCAAATGTCAAAAAGGGTACAACAACAAATATTAAAAAAAAAAAACTGATGTCAATTGCAAAAAATATAAATAATTAAAATTAACAATACCTCCGATGTATACTGATGTTAACGTGGGAACGGAGATTGTAGACATGGCAATGGAGGCGAAGCGGTGTTCGGTGAGACGGTGGGTGACGGAAACAGCTTCATCTCCTCTCTACATCAACACTATATCCACTCTCTCTACAGCCAATTGAGGAAAACTTTTTTAATTGAGATATGATATATTAGAGTCACCTGCTAGTTGGGATATAATGAGTAATTGAACTATTAATTGGATGCATTCATAGTAAGAACCCTTATTAGCCAATTAACATCCATAATGAAACACAATAGAATAAAGAAAAAGGAAACTTACGATATGGAAGTAAAAAGGATTTCCGGCAAATCATTTTTTCTTTGTCTTGAGTCGTAAAAATAATCAACCACCTAAATGAAATTCACACATATACGTCATGAGGGCTATTAATAATATTGGTAGCTACTTAAGTAATAGAGGGCTAGAGGCTATAGAAAGTGGGTAATATAAAAGAATATGTGGATGATAGAAATTTCAAGTAAAACCTTTTCCACGGGTTGAGTAATTTCATCATCGTCCATTCATCAAGATTGTTACTCAAAAGCAAACTCATGGAATTTCTTTCAAGATGTAATTTGTCAATAAGTCCTACAACGGGATTTCCATATTTCTTCTCCTCTTTGACCATCCGAGTTAAATCATCCCAATTCATACCATTTGCAAGAGCTACTCTAACACCCAAATTTAAAGCATAATGCATATCATTTGACATTGATTGCTGCAGCCATGGTTCTTAGTTTCCTAGAAATTTCCAAAAAAGATGGTCTTTCTTGAGGATCAGCAGACCAACAACTTTGCATTAAAGATTTCCATTCAGGATCACACCAAGTTGGTATTGTAGGACGCAATGTGTTGTTCCTCCTATTAATAAACAAACAGACCATAATACATATAAATGTACATATATCATATTCCCTGCATCTTAAGCAGCATTGTAAAACACTAAAACTATAACTGGATAGTCCTATAAATGCGTACCAATTACGTTAGCGCAATCCATATTTGTATAAGGTTCGTCTCCAGTTAGCAACTCCCACATGACCACCCCAAACGAATAACATCAATCTACTTTTGGAAACAAAATGTCAATGGTGTATCATATTATGATTTGGTTTCGGGTCAAACCCATGTCACACATTTAGCTAAACGGATTGGGCTCGCTTATGTTATAACTTAAATTGATTGATTATATTATACTACGTATTAAAAGATAAAAGAGAAAGCAACATCATCTTTTATAGTTTAAAAGTCCAGCATCATCTTTTATAGTTCAAAAGTCCTCATTAGGTTAAAAAGTCCAGCATCATCTATAATAGTTTGAAAATAATTGTTTAGTTTAATACACATTTAAATTTGTAATTCTAGGAAATTAATACGTAAAAACAATAAAGTAAAAAAATTCCACGTTAAACAATCATGTTCATGTGAACTTGCAGATACGCATGTCGTATCCATGATTTGGTTGCGACCCGCAAACACGGCCCATTTAGCATGCCTATATAAGCATTTACAAAGAGAATGAAATTGCTTTTAATGTAAAATAAGTAATATACCTTTTCAGTTACCATGTGACTTTTTCCGCTAAGAAGCTCGGGTGCCATCCAAGGCAAGGTTCCACGAACGCCACCAGATACCATCGTGTGTTGTGTTTCACCTTTGATAAGCCAAGATCTCCTATCTATAAAATTAATAAAACAAATATTTATATGCAAGAATGATGGATGCATATACTTGCTCATCTAGAAATCATCCCAATTCATACCATTTGTAAGAGCTACTCTAACACCCAAATTAAACTTATATCTAACACCCAACCACCTGGCATATACATGTCAGAAGTTGACTGTTTAATAATACAAAAAGGATTAAACTGAAGGATGCAATCTGTTATCTGGAACATACCTCCTGCGCAAAAGCTAGACGACGGTCCCCTGAAGCATCCTTTTTGCTTAACAATTCCTCTTTTAAAATTGAATTGTGTCTTACCTGGAATTTATATACGTGTAATTAGAATTCACTAAGAATTCCGAATTTTCTCAAGATATGGAAAACAGAAAGTGACATATATTCGTTACCTCCGCATCAACCTTCTTCATTAAATCAGCTTTAAGGGTCTCGAGCCTCAAGATTTCATCCCTAACACCATTGAGATAAAAGTACAAATTAAAAACATTATTAAAGTACTCATGTTAATTATTTATACATGTGACTGAATCATCACTTGCCTCTCTTCATTCATTACATCACTGCTGTTAAAGGGCATTTTCTTCTGCGCCTGCAGTCAGAGAAATTAAACAGAAGAGTCCGCTTGTATATACGATACTATATTTACGGCATGAACAGAGTACTTACTTATGCGATCATTAGCAGAATGGTATTACAAAAACAAACTAATAAGACTCCGATAACCATTCAACTACCAGATTAATAAGTGCATAAATAGTTAAATACAACCTTGCTTTCATGTTGATAGTTGTCTCCATTATCATCACTAATATTTGATGCATGATCTGAAAGAAACTATTATCAAGATAAGAAACTCTCAAATCACAAAATGCTATAAAATAGCATTAGAACATTCAACACAGCTCATCATCAACTGTTAATTACATAAGTTTAACTTACAATAGAACCATCATCACGGCCATTGGCTCCCAGCAATTGAGACCAGGTCTATTTATTACACGCATAGGCACACCTGTTAAGTAACATGGTGAAACAACACCATTAATTTTAAATTTTCTCAGAATTGTTATTTCACCATTAATCCTCCATTGAAAAACCAAAATTGTAAAATTGAAATTGTAATGCACATGATCCAAACGCACCTGAATAGAAATCCTCTTTAAAAAATGCCTCAAAACCCTAAACTCGAAATAGACGTGACGGAGTGTGAATGAAAGGGATCAGAAATCTGGAGCCAATTTTTAGAAGTAGAAGAAATCATTGAGGGCTTCATCGTCATCTCTGTTATCATCAACCATCATCACCAGTTGCGGAGGAAACCCTAGATGACCGGAATCTTTTGAAAGAAGAATCGCGGACAACGTGAAATATATAATCAGACCCAGGGTTTCTGATTTTAAATCTGGTGGCCATAGAGGACGATGTATATTAGGGTTTTTGAATGTAAGGAGGATGAAATAAAAATGGGGAAAAGAGAGAGAGGGGGCGGTGTGAAGAAATGTATGCGATTCGGAGAAGGTTGAATGATGCGTGTTTGAGAAGCCGCTTGTAAAGGAAAAAGAAGAGAAAACAAATTGCCGCTCAAAATCAATCTGTGAGGAATATCACATTGCCAGGTGGCAAGTAATGGTTTAAGCTAATGACAAGTGGCACCAAAATGTTTTGTTTTAATACTAGTGGGAATGCCCGCACGTTGCGGCGGGTGTCCGATTGATATCAATTCAATTATGATATCTATTATAAATGACATCCCATGTTATACAAACTTTAGGAATAAATTTGATTATACATCCAAATAATCCGTAGCTAGTGTGACACATCTAAATCAGCTCCAACAAAAAATAATTTGTTTGAACTAACCATTTTTCACTAAGCCTGTACCAAGCTTCCCATATAGATAGTTGTTTAATTTTCAAGTCGCGGTTAGCCCGCTTTATGTAGACAATTTAGAAATACTAACTTTTATAGGCAAAAGAAATCCACACGCCTATTTTTGTTATAAAATCTATCCATATGTGCAAGATGTACAAACTTTCGGAATTTCAAAAATATATAAGGTGGATCACTCAAACTTAAATTTCAGCTAGTTAAGAAATGAGTTTAAAACTCAAAATCATACATATCAAGAAGAAATAAACTTACAAAAGTATTGGAATTGTAGTAGACTTTGATTTCTATCAGAATAAATTCAAGCACTTGTTGTATGCATATCATGACAAATAATCATCATCCTTACC